>JACSVZ010000001.1:70164595-70764595 GCA_014706295.1 Lycocorax pyrrhopterus obiensis
TTCCATTTTTCTGGGGAAAGGGGTGGGTGTTTCCGTATCAGTACCTGTGTGCTCCGAGCCGACGGAGGGGAAAGCGCTACCCTGCTCCTCACGCCTTGTCCCCTCCGCTGTGCCGCGCAGTGTCCGGCGCTGCGGGCCCGTGGCAGGCGGCTGCTCAGCTTGCAGCGGTGCTCAAGCCTGGGGGCGCCGGCGTTTCCCGGGCAGAGCGGTAACCGGATGCAGAGATTAGCCCTGGCTCATCTCCGTGTTTAAATGAACTTCCCTTAATTAGGGAAATTGCCTGTGTTTACACTTCAGACAGATCCTCCCTGGAACTGCATCCATAAACTTCTCGTGTGCTGCTGCACACAAGCCCAGTGTGAGGTGGGGGTTATCCCAAGCCCCCGGCCGATCCCACCTCTGCTGTTGTGACCACATTGCTGCCCAGGGTTTATGCCCTTTCACCTCCTCTTTGCTCACTTTGCTCAGTTCTCACCCCATCTTCATCTGGAGATGTGTAGGATCCTCTCCCCCCATCTCTCAAGGGTTGCCCTAACACCACCAAAGCCATAGCCGCACACCTAAATTTTATTATCCACCAATCCCTGCTCAAATCTTTACAAGGCCAGCTCATGGAACTTCCCCTACCTCCCCTTGCTAAACATGTACAATTTTTAGGAGACCTTAAGGAAGGACAGCTTTAGGGGTCTGTGAGTGTTCATACTATATTGCCACATTTTTTTCTCAAAACAGACTTTTGGTATACAGTGAAGACAGTGCTGTGAGACAAATTCAGTCTGGGGAAAAAAAGAAAGAAAACCAAACAAATTAAGCTTGTTAAGCTTTACAGACAACTGCTGCAAGGCTGAAGCAGGACTTAAAAGCTGAGGTTTTCAAAGGGCCCTGAGGGAAGCAGCCCTGGGACTGACACTGAATTTAATTTGCTCTATGCTGAAGGAGGCAGCTTTGGAGAAATGCCCATATGCATACTGATTCCTCCAACAGACACTTTACCAGGTTTAGCAAAAATTAGGAGCTCCAGAGCAGCCAGGGAATCCTCATGACGAATAGAGAGCAGAATCCAGAGAAAGGGTACCTCCACCTTAGTGAGGATGTCACAGAGCACCACGGCTTTTAATAGAGATATTACTTTTTCTCAGGAGATGTAATGGGAATTTATCAGCATGCACAGACAAGAGAAAATCTTTTCAAAATAGAAAAAAACACCCCAAGCCTCCACAAATGGCAGATGAAATCTGTGTAAGAACAGGAAATAAATTTTCTGTTAATAATCCTTAAGGTTAACAAACTCACAAGAGCCAGACAGTGCGAACAGTGCTCAGCTCTGACACCTGCCCTCCAAAGCACTTTTTATTCTATGTCATTTTTTAATTGAATGGATTTCTCTTTTTCTGTTCTTTGTATTGCATGCAATGCTTTGGATGGCATAAAGAGGCACTGAGCCAGAACAAGCTGGAATTGAAAGAGATCTGGGGGAAAAGTGGAGCTTGCCTGGTTTGAGGATATTTCTTTTCAGTTGGAAAGAGACAAACCAAACAGGCAGAGTTCCCCATGAAGGAAAAGACACCAAAACCTAACTCAAGTCCTGGCTTCAAAGCCTGGGTCCTTATCTAAACAGCAGGGTTTGTCATCACAAGGACAGCCATGCAGAGAGAAATAGAACAAGGAGAGTGAAAATGTTTTTAGTGCTTTTAATACAATGTTGTCAATCTGATTCATTTCATCTTGAATTCCAGTATCTGGAGCTTTTGTTAAGGACCAAGATGCTGCAGTCATGCAGCTTTAGCAGCATTGCATCTTCTTCTTTCTTCTATGTGAAAGAAGAAAGCTTGAAACTCCAAGTCCTGAAGGTCAGGCTTCAAAATCTTGTGAAAGATGTCTAGTTTCTGCGGTTTTAAACCCTCAGTGCTTACAAGCAGGATGAATATTTTGGGGGTAACCAGGTGAGCATCTGGAACTGGTCAGCATGAGGCACGTAACATCACCAAAAATAAAAATAAAGAAATTGCCACATGTGTGATTTTTTTTTTCTCAAATAGCAGGATTTAATGTCAACTTCATAATGGGGAGGAAATGGACAGATACGGAGAGCTGGCAATCCTGCCTTTGCCTAGATTTGTCCCAAAAGCAGGATGATATTGAATGTGTTGGATCAGACTCTTGAACCTGGTAATAAGTTTTGGCCTCCATGCAGGAAGAGAGAGAGTGTGGCATCTGTCCTGCCTCAGGCAGATCTTTGTGACTCCCCTGATAACCAGATACTGTTTTGGGTGCTGCGTATCAGCCACAGAATCTCTCTGGGTAGTGATGTCTCTCTGCAACCAGGCAGGGCTTGTGAGCTGCCACACAAGGACTTTGTCTTCGCCTTGAGTACTTTAGCCTGTGTTTGCTTTGTGATTGGATCTTTGATTGGGGGTAGAACTTAATTTCTTTCTAAATTTGCCTGGGAATTAATCCAGTTCTTCCAAGCGCCAGCTATTTGCGAAGAAATAACGATGTGCTGGGTTGGAGTAGCTGTGGGGCCAGTGATTAGATGGCCAGCCCTCCCTCCTGCCTCGCAGGGCACACAGCGTGCACGGCTTTATAATGTCAACATACTCGGTACACTTCTCAAACCCACAGAGCAAACATGCGCCGAGAGCGTGCCGCAGGTGGGCTCGCTTGCCAAGGGCTGCTGCCTCCTTCCGTAGCCGTGTTTAGCGAGTACATGGCTTTGTTTAAACAGGAAAACACATTAAGAGGCACTTCAGCCTTGAATGTTCCTGTCTCTGCTGCCTGCATTCCTGGCTGGGGTGTTTAATACACGTTAAGTGCAATGTGCTCATGGGACCCTCTGATTAAAGTACCAGCAGGCCAAGAGCACTGGAGTAATCAGGGTGACTTCTTAACTGAGAAAAGACCAGTTATGTTCAGTTTTTTATCAGTGTTTCCTTTTCCTTAGGTTTCATGTCCTCCCTCTGTCTGTCTGATGGTCCGTATGCTTCCCATAGAGGTCCCAGTGGCCACAGCGATGGGACCTGAGACAAAATCCACAGTCACAGTTCTCAAGCATGACCTCTGCTCTTGGGGTTGCATTTCTTTAACTTGCATGGTATGAAAGTTTCCTTCAGCCTCAGCTGAACATCTGTGTTTGCTGTGTGGCCAGGATTAGTGCACAGTCACTGAGCCAATGCTCTCCCCATGCCTGTTTTTCTGTGCTAACCATGGATAGATACAGGATGGCTTACAGAAGAGGGCTGATGCTGCATGAGGTGAATTTCAGCTGAAGTTGCTGTTTTCAGATGCTCAGGTTGAGGGGGGTTGAGGTGCTTGGCCTCTGTGACAGAGCTCAGCAACAAATCTGGTGCCCTTAAAGTGTGAATTGAGCAAAGACACAAATCATCCAGCCAGGCCCTCATCCTGGTTATATCTGTAGTATAAAATCTAGTTCTATTCTCTTCTGCTCGGTGGGGTAATACAGATTTACAGCAGTGCAAGCCTTGCCCAAAGGTGAAAATTTACAGATGCAGTTGTTCCAGAAGAATTACACTTAAACTGGTCCTTGACTATTATTCCAAAACCAAACCCAAAATTATATTCCTCCATTATATCCTGGAACAGATACTTTGGCTGAATGAAAGAAGGTGTCACCTTATTGAATCTGGGTCCCCAAACAGCAGATCCAGGGTTCCACGAGCATCTTGGACTGCGGAGATGACAGCAGAGCTGCTTTCTGTGGTGTGCTGAGCATGTCCTGGGAAGGGGTTCTGTCTGCTCCACCTTCAGCCCCAGAAGACCCCCTGCCATGAGCCCAGTGGTCACTGGTGGCCCTGGACTCACTTTGCACTAAGCAAAACCCATCCAAGAGCTCCCACTGTGACAGGCATGGAGAAGGTCTCACCCAGTACCCTCTGAGTTAGCACTAGGGATGAGACACAGATCTTACCTGTAAAATATTTTAAAAGAAGAAGTAAGAAAAGAAAACATAGCCATTGATTCTTTCTAACATCCTTCTCCTCTCTTCTCATGAACTGGGATAATTTTCTCAAACAATAAGATTTTGCCAGCTCCATCTGATACTCTTTCACTCAGATCAAGACACTTCTCACCTGCAATCATGATTTGGTTTTTTTCTAACAATCAAACAAATCCCTGCAGTACAAAAGGGAGGTTATTTTACCTCCTTCTCAGTAAATAAGGTTCTTAAAGTGGGTTTACATTGGATGCACTATACCAAGCACTGAGGTTAACAACTGCTTTTGTTGGTCCCATAGCTTCCTCCCAGCAGGCTGGGTTGCAGTTGTCAGAGACCTCCTGCCTCAGCCCAAGGCTGATCTGGTTCCTTTTGGGACATCAGGGACATAGCAGTTTAAGAGACTTGCCAGAAACCTAAGTTGTGCCTCGACACTTCTCTCAAATGATGGCAACACACAAGGCATACTGAACTAAAATCAGGGCAGAAAAGGGCACAGACCTGGAGGCAAGCGTGCCAATATTTACACCAAAATAAATAGTTGGAGTAACTCAACAGAGCTTGTCCTGGAGCAGATGTAGAACAATTTGCTGAATAAATTTCCAAGAGGACATAAAGCTGGCCAAAACCTCCCATTTTTACATATTTCTGGGAGATGTGTAGGGAAACGCTTTGGAAATAAGTCAAGCTCTATTTGCTTGTCCTGGAAAGATAAATATTTTAGGGTTCGTGGCTCTGGTTGTCAGCACTTCACCTGAAAGACTGCCCAGAGGCCCATTTGCCAATAATAATGATCAAGTTACAGGATTACGAGGCCCAACCCATGAGAAAACCAAGCAATACTGTTTGGCACCTCTCTGTGTGCCTGCGCAGTTCAGGCAGCGCTCTGGTACTGCACAAACACCGCTGTTGGTTACGACAGCAAAGTGTCCCACAAAGAACCAGTACCTGGAGAACCAGTTGACCAAGTGTTGGGGGTTACCAAGGAAATGGAGGCTGCTGTAAGAAGAAACCTGATGTTTGTGGTGTACCCAAAGGAAAGCCAAGAGGAGCTGTCCCTGCCCGCTGCAAATTCCTGAGAGGGTAGGGAAGATTATTTAAGGTAAATTCTGGCATCAGAAAAGAAAAAAATTATAATCTGTCTACACAACAGCTCAGGTTAGGAGGGAATATCTCTCACCGCTGGAGTGCGACACCTTGTAAAGTCTCTGAGCACCCCAGGGCAGTTGTGGAGGCTGGAAACCCTTTGGTGAGCTGCAGCCAGGAACTGTTTGTATGCAGCAGTCACTGATGGGCAGGGGCTGGAGGGTTATCCCAGCAGTGCTCCCTCCAGCAAGGGAACTGTGGAGCAGAGCAGCATCTGCTCACTGCACTGAAGAACCAGCCACTGGGATGGCAGTCTGCAGGGATCCCCAAGACAAGCTGCTGGCTGAAACCAGGTCCCGGACGCTGATGGTGCCTGCAATGTCCACAAGACAGTAAAATCAATTGATCTCCTTTCACGGAGGGGAAGAAACCCAGAAGAATTAGGCCTGGGAATTTCACTCTCTACCCTATGAAGAAATGAGTCTCATGAGTGAACATAATGTAGCACAGCCAGGGCTGGGCAGTTGGCAACTCTGGAAGCTGTGCTGGTCTCATCAAAAAGGAGGAGCGAGCGGGGACAAAGCCTGGAAGAAGCAGCTTCCAGACACATTGCATCTGGGAAACCCTAGTGAGCCATGCAGCCCCTGAAGGTGTCAAGGGTGTGAGTAGAGAAATGGCAACAGGGATGCAGCAGGGACCCAGACACCACAAAGACCAGCCTGAAGCCCTGGGTGGGGCTGGTGGCCACCTCCAGGTCATTGGGCTCCAAGGGAAAGGAGTCTCCTGCCCACCCATAAGATTTTTCCTCCAACTTTCCTCAATTTAAATCTGGTTTTATATTAACAACTGGTATAAAGGTCTGGTAGCCTGGTCACCCTAGTCCTAGGATTTCTGGTGCCCCAGATACAGCTGTTGGAGGAGACTGCAGTGACCCCATTTATTCCCTGGTCATCAGCAGCAAGAATGGCATGTCCATGTCAATTCAGCTGTATCCATCTCTGCTGATAATTTTTGTCCCTGGAGGAATGTAAATATTCATTTGTCCTTCCCACTAATGAGGGGTTTCTCAGAGCTGGGATAGCCTCACTGAATTCCACGGTGTTATTGCTGGGTTAGAAAGAAAAAAGTCCCAGAGAGGCTGGCCATGCCAGGGTTTTCCACATCCTCCACCTGGTTTGCACGACAGGAGTTGCTTGGTTTTTGACTGTATGGCAGTGCTGGGGTTTGCTCTGACCTTTGAGGGCTGCTCTAGCCTTGGAGCATGGCAGCACCTGTGGGGAGACGGGCAGGTCTGCTGGGACAGACCCTGCCGGAGCTGCAGAAGCCCATCTGCTGGAACCCACCAGCCTGCTCCCTGGTGGAAGGAGCCTCTGGGTCTTGGGACAGCCAGTGCCTCCTCCAAGCACAGTGTGCTGCACACCAGGGCCTGAGCTAGGCTGGGTAACACCTTTCACAGTGTGCCAGCAGAAAATGACTCATCTGTTCATGAAGTGGTGTAAGACACATTATTTGCATCCAGAGTGATTATACACTACTAGATACATTTACAAACTGATGGACTGGGTCAGCGTGGCTGCAGAGGAGGGCTACAGGGCTTCTCTGAGAAGATGCCTCATATCCCACAGAGCCAATGGCAGCTGGCTCCAAGACAGACCTGCTGCTGGCCAGAGCCAAGCCTGCCAGCAAGAGTGGTGGTGCCTCTGGGATAACAGGCCAAAGAAATGCTGGAAAAAAGCTTCACAACAGCAACTGCAGCCAGACAGGAGTGAGAATATGTGAGAGGAACAGCCCTGCAGACACCAAGGTCAGCGAAGAAGGAGAGGGAGGAGATGCTCTGGGAGCTGGAGCGGAGATTCACCCGCAGTCCATCGCACTCCCTGGGGGAGCAGATATCCATCTGCAACCCACAGAGGACCCCACACCACAGCAGGTGGATGCCCACAAGAGGCTGTGACCATGTGGAAAGCCCATGCTGGAACAGGTTCCCGGCAGGACCCGTGGCCCTGTGGAGAGAGGAGCTCACACTGGAGCAGGTTTGTTGGCAGGAGCTGTGACCCCGCTGGGTCCCACGCTGGAGCAGCCTGTTCCTGAAGGATTGCAGCCCATGGAAGGACCTGTGCTGGAGCAGTTTGTGAAGAACTACAGCTTGTGGGAAGGACATTGGAGAAGTTCATGGAGGACCGCCTCCTGTGGCAGAGACCCCACACTGGAGCAGGGGAAGAGTGAATTGTCCTTCCCCTGAGGAGGAAGGAGTGGCAGAAACCACATGTGATGAACTGAGCACAGCCCCCATTCCCTGTCCCCCTGTGTTGCTGGGGGAAGGAGGTAGAGAATTTGGGAGTGAAGTCGAGCCTAGGATGCAGCAACGTGTGGGATGAAAGTGTTTTTAAGATTTGGATTCATTTCTCATTATCCTACTCTGATTTGATTGGTAATAAATTTAACTAATTTCCCCAAGTCAAGCCTGTTTTGCCCGTGACAGTACTTAGTGAGTGATCTCTCCCTGCCCTTACCTCAACCCACAAGCCCTTCATTACAGTTTCTCTTCCCTGCCCTGCTGAGGAGGGAAATGACAGAATGGCTTTGGTGGACACCTGGCATCCAGCCAGGGTCAGCCCACCACAACCAAATAAAATACTGTGTTTTCTTTTAAATGAACTCAGAGCCATTCAGAAAATGGGTGAGATGAGGGCAGCTAAGAAGCACAAAGAACTACCATTAATCAAAAGGGAGCAAGAGTCCTTCTAGACTTTCATTTATACAAACTAAGAGGAGGATGACAGAGGAGAAAATAACTGATAAAACACTGAGAAATTAAATTAATTGGTACTAAATAGTAACTGAGATCTGACTTTTTTTCAACAATCAACTTACCTCCAGATAAGACACATGGCTTGGCTTCTAAGACATGATGAAACAGATCATCAGGATTTGAGGGATTAAGTTTCTGGAGCTCCTGAATCCAGAGTCAGATTTTTCAGGTCTTTGATGCCACAATGAGGAGTTACTTCACAGAAAGAGCTGTACAAAACAAAACATTTCAAGGAGAGTGAGGTTATAAGGGGCTTGGCTTGCTGAGACAGGGCTGACGGACATTGCAAAATGCCTCACCACCAGTTTATTATCAGTGGGATTGCAGCAGTCCAAGGCACTGTGTCAAACACGTGGGGAGAGCCTGGAGGTTTTGAAATCTGAGCAAACCAACACAGAGCACAGAGGTGAAGAGACTTGCCCGGGGTCAGAGTGCAGGCAAGAAGGGCAATTAGCTTAGATCCCCTTGGCACTGTATGTTCTCATTGCATGTACAGTTAGGCAGGACTGCCTCAGGGCTGTTACCTACTGTGTGCATTTTTGGCCTGGTTGCTGCAGACTAAAGCTTTGCATTCTATCAGCACCATGCTTCCCTCTGGAAACCAAGTGGGAGGTTCTTCCTTTCACTTCTTCTTTCCCCAGCTGCACTCAGCCTTGGGGCAAACGGCCAAGAATGGCAAGTTCTTCTTGCAGCTTCCTCAGCTGAGTTAGGCAAGAAATTAAACAGCTCATGCCCACTCTCCTGTCCCCATTTTTCTATCTTATGACTTTATGCAGGGTATCCTTCAATCAGAGTTAACAGCCAGCCATACTGATGGTGGTCTCTGGAGCGGCTGACCTGCCATCCCAGCTCAATGCTGCATATATGGTGCTGGAGCAGCCGGGCTGTCACCACACTCCAGTCCTCAACACAGATCTTTGCAGAAGTCACAGCTGAGATGCTGCTATTTCACAGAAAGCTTAAATGGTTGTCTTCACAAAGTGCCCAAGCTATAGCCCGGCTGCCCTGGAAGAAGCTGTCTCCACCTGACACACTCCCTCTCACTTTTCTGAGCAGCTATCCCAGCTGCCAGGTGGGAGCCTGTTGTCATTAATCACAGCCATACCAATGAGAAAGGGCAGTAAGAATTCATTTGAGGGTGTTTTAAATCAGAAACTATTTTTTATACTTCCTCTTGAGATCAGCCAGTCTCTGCCCAGACATGAAAGACTATTTTTCTCTTCCCTTTCCTCTGTGCCACCCTGATCCTGGGAGGGTGCTGGCAAGGGCAGAAACAGGCATTCAGCTCCCAGGAGCTCAGAACACTCAAGTTGTCTCAATACCATTGTGAAAAGCAGCAGGCTGGTGGGCAGGGGCATGCATTGCCCTGCTGGGAGGGTTGCCCTCTGTCCTGTGCCGGAGTCTCATGCTCCAGATCCACCGCTGTTCCATTTATGGCCTAGCAGAAGAGCATGGTAGCACTGTCCACTGGCTGCACAGGGCTGCCTCCTCCCCAGCTCTGCCACCCCACTCTTTCCTTCCCTCTCATTCAGCTCTGTGGTGTTCAGCACGAAGAACTCCTTCAAGGTGAAGGTCACTTCCAAGAAGTCTGGAAGAATGACCCAGTATTTTTTCAGCTTCCACCATAGATTGGAGGCCCTGGATAGTCCTTTCAACAGTTTCTAGTCTTGTCTGGGGGCTGGCAGCTTGGCTACAGAAGATTTTCTGCATGCATTTTGCCATCCAATCTTTCTTTCAGAACGATTTGGTCTGAAAAAGAAGCTGCAACATATTTACTGTGCCAGAGTGTCCCTCACCCCTCAGCTACATCTCACAGTGCACTGCACAGTCTTTGGGAAGACTCTAGGTGCCAAGGCATTGCAAGCTGAATAGGGTCAAATCTTCCTTAGCTCTGCAATTACTGTATTTGCCTCTCCAAGCCTACCTCTTACACTTACCCCCGGTTTTCAGCAACACACTCTGGTCAAAACATTTGGGAGAGAGGCACAACCAAGCCCTCCCAGGGCAAGATGAGAGGCGAAGCCTTTTCAGTCCCACCTTTGACCCTATGTGTGTGTTTGGGCAAATAATGCACAGGCACATGAACTCCTAGGCAGCACTAGCTGCCTCTGGCCAAAATGATCTGATGGCCAGAGAGTACATTGTGTGGTTGCTGTGGTCTCTGGGAGACTGGAGAAGGTGTGCCCATGGGACAGGAATGGCCCTGGCACAGACGTGCTGCCCACCTTCCCTTCCAGCACAGCTGGTGCAGATGTGCAGGAATAAGCTTTACAGCTCCTGTGAGCATCTCAGAGACATTCCTCACCTGGTTGGACATGTTTTGTAAGGCTGGGGAAGGGCCCATGTGGCTGTTGAAATTACTTCCCTCTGCTAAGACAGCCGGACACAGGAGCGGGGAGAAGAGGAGCATGATTACACTGCTGAGTGGGCAGCAGACCTGGCGGGGCAGGAGGATCATAATTTCCAGTCCCTGCTTCCAGGCTTGTTTCTGAGTTTCTCTTTGTATCATTCGTTGTGAGCTCCTGCATTACCAAGGGTGATCTCAGCTGCTACTGATGCAAAGCCGTGTGTTAGGGGCTCATAGAGGGAGAAATTTGGGATACATTACCACAGTGCCTGTGGAACTGCCTGAGCAGGAGAACATCCTCCTGCCCAGCATCTCCCCTTTCCCCCCAAACTCAGATGCTCAGATACCCTCCTACACCTTGTGACAGCACGTGTACAGACCACTGCTCCCCAAGGGGTTAGTCATTCCCGTGGGGATCACCCATGAGACAGATTCCTGAGCATCCCACTCTGCAGACTCGCACCGGGACACCCACCCTGTGCCACGGCTGAGCACCCCGTTGTTAAAAATCGTCACAGTGGCAGCAAAGGCTGTGCAGTACAAGCTGCGGGGACGCGAGGGGACCCGGCTTTCTGTCGCCAGCAGATGGCATCGCCACTCTCAACGCCCTGCCCAGGGAAACCAAGAAAAACGTCTGCTATTCTATTTCTTTCCTTTTTTTTTTTTTAATCTCTTTGTTCAATTTTTGATAATTTTTTTAGGTGTGGGTGAGCCTAGAGCTGCAAATCACTTGATGGGTGAATTTACAAAATACATTTATAAATACTGATTTTCTCTGAAGATCCGTTCTTGCAAAACGGAACGAAGGAATGCTTCCCTGTTTATTCCCGGGAAATAAACGGCTGGATGTGCAATACGCCAAGCATCCTTACATCTTCCTAACCTGAGGAGCTGAGGGTACTCAGTGCCTTGGGTCAGACTCTAAGAGGATCCAGGAGCACATCTCTTATGCAGCATCTCTGAGTGCCGGAGAGGTGACAGAGAACCATGCCGGATGCTGATCCCAGGCTGCTTGCCTGCCAGCGCCTACATTTCTCCCTGCAAAGCACTGCCCAGGGAAGACGGGCTGTGCCTCCAGAAGCTGAGTCAGTGAGTCAGCAAAGTAAGGCTGACTAAGCACTTCTCTGTCTGATGCTGGACATCAACCACAAAGCATGAATGACTTTGCATTTATTAGGCAGAATTACTGAAGGGGCTACAAGCTAGCAGCCTTAAAATAACCAACTGCTATCTTTCAAAAGCAACATCCTTACTAAGCTCAGATGATAAAGATTTCAATTCCTCCCTTCCCACAGTGAGGCAGATTTGTCTGGGAGATGCATAAGCCAATATATCCTGTCATCTCCACTTACACACTGCTTCTACCACGTCAAAGGGTCAAGCGTGTTCTGTTTTGCACATACCATTAACGATTAACTGTTTTCTGTAGAGGAACTAGTTTTCCTCTTGGCTTTTAAAAAAACAGACCTTGAAAGATGAAATGGAAAACCATCCTTGGGTTGGTTCCAGTGGGTATTTATGACCACGGCATTGATGGTATGGAAGATTAGAAGGCATTTGGAACCTCAGGCTGGTTTTTTGGGTTTTTTATTCTGATCTGTTCCTGCTAGGTTTGCAAATGGTTAGAAAAGCAGGTGAGAAAAAGCCAGGCTTGTGTTTGGGGCACATAGTTTCCTGGTCTGGTTGCCAACTCTGTGACCTTGAATGGGTCACTAGGAGAGCAAAGCACTTCTGTTTTAGGGTTTTAAAAGTTCAAGTCTAAATCCCAGAGACAAGAAACCTAAGTCAGGGTCATCCCTGAGCTCTGGGGCCAGGCCCTGCAAATACCACAGGTTCTCCCTACAAGCAATGGAGGGTGAATCATCCCACATATCTTGGGATGAGATGAAGTGCTTTTTGGGAGAACCTACTAAAAAGAACTTTTTAAAAAAGAGGTTCTCAGTTTGGCTTAGCTGTTTAATTTTTGGATGGCTGAAGGAGATTAGGATGAGTCCTAGCCTTAACCTCCTGAGGACCTTGCCTTGCAGCTGCACTGGCTTGTAAGCATGTACTTCAGCAGGATGAGGTCAGAGAGCTTATTGGTGACTCTCATCTCAGTGGCACGGATTGGGCAGCACGTTCCCCAGCAGCCCCTGAGCTCGCTGTGCTGGGGCTGAGGGGGCCCCTGCAGGAGACTGGCTGCTGCACACAGCTCTGCCATGGCCATGGGACCTCCCCTCCGAATGGAC
Organism: Lycocorax pyrrhopterus obiensis; assembly: GCA_014706295.1. Lineage (NCBI taxonomy): Eukaryota > Metazoa > Chordata > Aves > Passeriformes > Paradisaeidae > Lycocorax > Lycocorax pyrrhopterus. The sequence continues at coordinate 70,177,021 of JACSVZ010000001.1, forward strand.
AGCAAATGAACCACAGAAATAACCACCTCCCAAGAGAATCATAGAGTAGTTTGGGCTGGAAGTGACCTTCAAAGGCCATGTAGTCCAAACTCCTCGGCAACGTGCAGGGACATTGTCTACTAGATCTGGTTGCTCAGAGCCCCATCCAACCTGACGTTGAATGTTTCCAGGGATGGGACACCTACCACCTCTCTGGCAAGAGGTCCCACTTCTCTAGAGCTCAGCTTTCCCATAAGTATCCCCTGATGATAAAGGAAAATAAAAATAGCTATGACCAAATTATTCTTTTAAAGACACCCTCTGGTTATTGGGGGAGAGATAGAAGCATGAATAGAGAGTCACAGATCAGTCAGTTGCTGTGCACAGAGACTGTATTGATGGACATGTTAAAAATATCTGCATGGCTGTAAGCCAGAAATCATTTTGTGTCTAAAATGGGGTTTCATTTCCTTTTCCTTTCTTTTGTTTTTTTTCTGTTCCAATTTTTCTGAAGGACCCTATCCATGATTCACTACATCGAAGCTCCAAACTTTGTTCATTGTGAGCCAGGGAGGGCTTTTTATCTGCTATGAAGCTCACGACAACATTTTAAACAGTATGAGACAGACAGAGTTGCAGGTAGAATCCTGGTTCACAGCTGCAGAGCTCACTGCATCGGTGAGCAGAAATCTCAGCACACGGCCTCTCCCTCCAGCTCTGCAGGGATCCGGTCTGTCCTGGGGAAGAACAAAGGGTTAACAAACATGTCACACCAGGAAAGGACAGGAGCTTCTGGGGATTACCTGCTGTGGCTTTCCCTTGAAAACAGCGTCTTAGATTGTATTTTCCAACTCGCTAAGCACCATCATAGCCATCTGATGCATCCTCTCCTGTTTTCCAATGTGTCTTTTGAACTGGGGGCACCAACATTGCACCAGGCCCATGGACTCCACAGAAGAGTGTAAGAATCCCATCTCCTGCTCTGCCAGATATGCCCTTGCTGGTCCAGCCCAGGAGATGGCTTGCTTTTGCTGCTGCAGGAGGCTGCTGCTGACTCAAATTTGTGGGGCTGCATTTCTGCTGCTCAGAAATCATTCAGGAGGCTGATTTCAGTGACAGGCACACAGTAACACGCACAGATCTGTTTGGGAGTAAATGTGCTAAATAATTGATATATACTGCACTACAGCATAATCTATGCCAGATGCAACAAGAGTGTTGTGAAAGAAGCAGAGGAATATAAGGACCATTTACCCAGGAGCTACAAGTATTTAAAATCCATCCAGTGTGTTAAACCTTCCCTTCAAAGGTGCCAGGTTTATTTCAGTGTATAAATACAGCATGTTCCTCAAAATGGGTATAACAATCAGAAAGCTTTTATCAAAGGTCCCCAGTTAGTTTTTTGCAAAATTTCGAGACATTGTGTGCAGAAAGCAGGTAGGTTTTCTCTGGCATAATGGTGGTCCTTTGTGAGACATGACAACAAACTCCCTAATTAATCTTCGAAATGTCAGAGCCTGCTGGAAGTAATTGGGCCTGACAGTTCAAGGGCTAATTAACTTTAAACCTTGAATTTTCCCTTGCTTCCTCCACAATTCAAGGTCACTTATTTACTTTCTTTTTATACAACTTTTATTGTTCTGTAGCGTGTCTGTTCATATCTGCTTTTCTGGACATGAAGATCAAGACTAAAGGTATTAAGTCAGGTGTGTTGCACCTTATGAATCCTCAAGGAATTTCCTGACTTCAAAAGAGAAGAGAGCTGCTGTAAGCAGAGGGCTGGTCCCTGGGGAGCAGCTCACTGTGGAAGATACTGGCTGCAGCCTCCTGAGATGTCAGCGGTATCCAGGAGCAGGGAGCAGGCAGTGTTCCTGGGGCTGGGCATCCTGCAGAGTGGAGCCAGTGTAATCCATCATTACCACTGTCCCAGCAAGGCAGCAGGGAGCAGTTTTAGAGGCCCCAGAGTGCTGCAGTTTCACTGCTCAGCTTTATGTGAGCAGCATTACGTCTGCTACAACCTGCTGTCTCGGCAGCCTCCACTGGCCTCCTGCACCAGGTCTCCTGGGGCTGGTGTCCCATTTGTTTTTCTCGCTCTACAGTCTCACTTGACCCTTGGCTGAAAAAAAGCTGAAGGACTTTTGCAGCAGAGTTTCCAAATCCTATCTCCTGCTGCCCATACCCATGTTGAATGACCTTGTGGCTATTACTAGAAACACAGGAAAAGCCTTTTCTCTGGTTGACAGGCTCAGTCTCTGGTCACTCATGGATACAGAGCACATCTTTGAGAGAGCAGTATGTGCATAGACTTCTGAGTTGACCCCTGCATCTCTTTGGTTTCCACATGGCAAATTAACAAGGACAAGTGAGGCAAAGAGCTGTTTGGGAGGCAATCCCTACAGGTATACCTGAGCTGGGAGCTGTGGGCTGCCTTCAGGGTCTCTGGCAGTGGGAGCAGGGTCCTGTGCCAGCTCCTGAACCTCTGCTGGCACTGAACAAGTCCCCTCCAGGGCACAAGGATGGGCAGCAGCATCCCTCCACTACCTCCTGCTGCTGGCAGTGAAAGTCACAACTGCCAAATTATTTCAGTCTCTTTCTGCCTCAGACATAGCTGTGCTGATTACGTTTGCCCTCAGTGAAAAGACTGAAGAACGGGAAGGAAAGCCGATTATATGGCAAACTATCTGGGGGGAAGAGAGAGTTTTCATCTGTCCAGGTCTGATCACAACAAGGATGCGATTCTGGGTGACTGAAGTCAAACCACAGCAGCAGCCATCTCCCATCCAGCCATTAGCTTCAGACACACACGCCTCATACCTGAGCAGAAGAATCGTCTGCTCCGGAGATCAGAGGCTGGAAAAGCTGTATCTGATTTCCTCGCTCTTTTTTTTTAAATCCTCATTTCCTCTCCACTAGGCTTTCTTACAGCTGCTGCACAACCCTCTCCAGACAATATCTAATCTGTCTGTCACAGGCGTATCAAGATGTCCCTTGAGTGTGGTACCTAGTGATGACTGACAACTGTCATTAAGCACTGCTCCTCAAATGACAAGGCTCATTTTGTTAACAGGATTGCATAGATTCAGCCTGCAATCTCAGAAGGGGAAAAAAATGCCATATGTTCACACAGGATTTATATAATGTCTCCCTTTGCAGTCCCTGTAATTTAGTAGCCCAACAAAATTAAGAACATACGATGATACTAACCATATATTTCATATATATTTTTGTTTGTTTGCTTTTAAGTGTTCTGTCAAAGAAAAGAATGTTTGATCTGATTCAGGCTGTTTTCTTTCACTAAATGTTATCCAAGTCACTTCAAGTTGTCTGAGCGAATGAAATAGAGGTGAAATGTCAATGGAGAACAGGTTTCTGAAAAGTTACTATTTTACAGTAAAAGGGTGATGGTGGTGGTGGAAAGCAAATATAATGATCCAAAGAGCAAATGGCAGAATGAATCCTTTCCGTACAGACATTGCAATTTTTCCTCTACAGTTATGACTTCTTTTTGTTCACATTCTTCTAGGAAGGCCATATGAAAGCACTATTAATTTCAGTTTTTCCCGGTCACCTTCCTATCCTGTGTTGAACGATGCTGTGATGACAACACTTCAACACCACCAAGTGAAATCAGCGCTGCTATGAATTAAACTACTTATTCAAGTTAGAGAAGTCAGGGGTTCATCGGACACAGGAATCCAATGTCAGAAGTAGTAAGTCTTTTGTTCAGGCTTGAAAGGATCCAGAAATGTAAGGAAATCACCCCCACCAGCTTCCCTTCCCCAGCGTTGCAAACAAGGCATATGGTGACATGTCAGGAGCTGGCAATGCTGAAAGAGGGGAAATTACTTTCAGCAAAGAGCTTTTTGCCTGTTTGCATGGCTGAAGCTTACATTTATCCTTGCTTTGGTCTGGACCCTCTCCATGCCTTTGCCCCACCTACCCTGCCTGGCTCTGCCAGCCAGGCCAGCCTGGAACCTCCTTTGTGTGCGTCATGGAGCAAACCCACATTGGGTGCTCTCATGCAGCACCTCAATACATTGATGTTTTTATGCCTCATGGCCGTGTTCTTTGCCTCTCTGCACAAGCCGTACCACATGCAAAGACAAAAGTCAAAGAGAGGAGCATTTCTCTGCAAAGATTTTGGTATCGGGGTGGAATGCTGCTGGAATAAAAACAGTAATTTGTTTTCCTGAATGAAGTCCAGCTCTGACAAGGCAAGGAGTCACTCCAAAACATACAGGTACTTCCAGCAGCTGAGATTACTGCACCAGGAATTTTTTAGGCCTTTTGGATAATTTTCTTCCCTACTCTGTGTGAAATAGTGCTCACATTAAGCCAGCATTCACCTTTGGGCTTAGCCCAATTATTCTTCTGAGAGTAGTTGTTTCTCCCCTCCCTGTCACTGATGTATTGGGAGGAATTAGGGAAAAGATGAGGATATCTGGGCTCATGACTGTAAGTGCAAAGACTGGCACACTAATAAGTCCATCCAGACACAGACAACCATGCTTTCTGCTGGCTGCAGTAGAACTTTGTGTGCTCTGGAAATAACCAGGGATGAGAGCAGCTTTATGATCATGTCTCCAGAAGCATTGTGTCTAGAGATCTGTCTCTGGGTACTCCTACATTTTCTTTCTTTGCTCTTCATCAAATCCATGAGACTTTTGTTTCATCCACGAGCAGAAACAGATGATTTTCATTGTGCATGCAGCAATGAGTGGGACTGGTAATATTTACTCTGGCCGATGTTTCCTTCTCTATTTTATAGAGCATCCCTGAAGGAGTGTAGGAACAGCAATGGACCTTCTGCTGCTGTCTCCAGAGAGAGGAATGGTTTTGCAGACACTTACATTTTTGCTAAAGGAAACCCCAGCATCACCTGTACTGCTGGGCACTCACTTTCTAGCAAGGGGCTCAGACAATAGCCTTTTCCTGATGCCAACAAAGATTTGTCCTTTCCTTCTCTTCCTGCAGTCCAAGGACAAGTCTGAAGGTAACCAGAGAAGACTTTCTCCTCTCCAAGCCGGAAGGCATTTGGGGACAGTGCTGAGAGCCAAAGCCAGCATGTGGCCTCTCCGGGTGTGAGATGTGAAGTTCAACATCAGGAAGAAAATCCTCATGGGTTCCTGTGCCTGGGTCTTATTACAAAATTAAGTCATTACATCTTCTGCTTTCTGTGTGTTTAGATTTTTAAAAGGCACAAGCACTTTCTGGTTTCAAAGAAGCAGTAAATACAATGGTACCAATGGCTTTTGAGTGCTATTGTCTTTATTTTCAAGCAGAGTATTTTAGCTTCTGCATAAGGATACATTGCCAGATTTCCCTATACAGGCTATACAAGCTACCTGCGGCCCTGCGCCACTGCTTTCTCTCTGACTTCCCTGTGTATAGGTGAGACCATTATTTTCACAATGTACAAGTCAAAGCTTATTGGTACAGTGAGAATTTCCAGTGATTAATGCTGGAAAAGTGAGACATGGATCCCATGCTCTAGCAACAGTAGTAACTCGCTTTGCTACTGTGTGCAGAGTGGTTTGTTGTTCTAAGAGCAGTAAAGCGTTCTGTTGTTCAAATATTATTAAGGTTCTTCTATTCAGATATACTGGTCAAAATCACTTGAGTTCTCTGTTGTTCTCAGCCCGAGGCTTCTCACTGCTCAACGTGCAGCTGGAGGGGCATTTTTCTTTTTTTCTTGCATTATCTGCAAGGCAGGAATGCTCTGGCAGCAGGAATACCACAGCACCACATCTCAACTGAAAGGCAACGAGTCTTTAAAATTGATCTGGCATGACACAAAGTGCTTGGATTTTTGGAAAAGGAACAATAAACTCTTTTGGGGGACCCACAGCCTTTGTCTTAAGAGTAAAAATTTAAGGTTGGAATTCCTACCACCTAAAGTTAGCTTCTCAGGAATCAGGCATCTAATCTAAGCCAGTCAAGTTGGCTGCCTGTCTGGTCAGAGGAGAGACGGGTTGCCAAAATATGGTTCACCCCTCTGAAGACAGCTGCCAGAGTAGATGGGATGGCTTGCCCTCTGCTCCTGCCTTTCTTTGTAGTTCATTTGAATCTTAAGGTAAACACCAACCTTTCAGACGGCTTTGAGGGGAATCCACTCCCAAGTGTTCAAAGTTGCTGTAGAAGGCTTCTCTCCAAGGTGAGGAACTGGTATTTTCTCCATGTGATTATGTTGTTGGGGTGTGCTTTTTTAACCAGCATGCTTGAAACAAATGTGAAACCTGTTAAGAAACTAACAGATGGGGGTTTTTTCTGGCTTGGTTTGTTTTTTTCTAACGCGTGTCAGTATTTTCCAAGGGAGGTGTTTGATGTGAGACAGGCTCTTATGTCAGGAAACGTTTGTACTGATCCCTCAGAACACAGAATTCTGGTTCCCCCTCAGGGAAGAGAGGGTGGTCACAGACCTGAGAGAAGGAGGGTAAAAGAATAGAGTCTTGGCAGGTCCTCTGCCATTTGCTCATGAAACAAGTCTACCCAATACTTAATTTGATAGATTAACAAAAGAAGCTATCCCCGCAGAGCTAGAAACAAGCTTCCTTATGCCACTAGCCAACAAGTCCCTACAGGACCTAATTTAACATATTCATTTGCTCACAGAAGTGCTTGAAGAACAACAAACATGTCCTACACAAGGACAAAGATACTCTCTATTCCCATACTTTGTCAATCAAATTAATCATAAAGGTAACTGTATCCTTCCTTGCTTTATTTGCACATGTATATCTGATTCTGTATGAGTGAGAGTACCCATAAAACTAACTCTTAACCAAAATACCCCAAATATCCATCACTAGAAGACCCCACCAAACATGCCAATTAATTCTACAACCACGCAAAATGTCCCAAGGGCCAAGCACCAGGTAATACCACTCACAGGCAATAGATATGGGAAAAAGAAACAACTGGCTTTACTCATGCACACACATATATACTTTTATAAATATAGATTTTGATATATTTATCTTTTTATGCTCACTTCTCTGATCAGTACTTTTCCTTGGCTGCAGTACTGCTGAAGAGGAAGTGGATGCCCAGACTCTCTCAAGAGGATTTAAGTGATCAATACATGACAAGAGCATCCATCACACATTGCTTCACCCTACACAAATTCCAATAGTGAGTTAAGGTCACAAATGGGAAGAGACTATCCCCATGGGCCTTCTGACAGACCTGGTCACCTACTGTGAGAGAAAAGGGTGAGAGTGTTTCAGTGTCCCTGTTCTCCACAGCTGCAAAGCCAGGACTCAGTCTGAAAATGTGAGAAAAAAAACAGAGCTGCACCCACACCTGCCACACTACAGATCTTACAAACAGAAACCATGCTGAAACATCCAAGATGGATTTAAACCAACCACTTGAACTTGACATTTAGAACAGACCACCTGAACAGTTCACTAATTTCCTGAATTTAGTCACCAGAGTAGGTGTTTAAGCCTGATTTTCAAGGTCACACTGTGCATGACCCGATGGCTGCCTTACGGCCACAGGGAGAAGACGTCATCTCCCTACTCTTGGCCAGTAGAAGTCAGCCCCATGCACAGAGCACTCAGCACAGACTTTCCCAGGAGTAGATGGATTCCTATGGGATGTGTCCCTGTGTATCTCAGCACAGGCCAATAAAGTACTGAAAAGTTGTGCTTAGTTTCCACACATAAACATCCTGGGATTAATGATGTTCTTGGGATTAAGCATGTGCAAAAATATTTTGCCTGAAGAAGGAAAAGAAAATGTGTGAGAATGGAGGTCAGTGATGAGGAGACAGATGCACACTCCGCTAGCTGCTTAAAGAAAACAACATATTCAGACGAAGATTAGACACATGCTGCCCAAACTATTCAGCTACTTGTTCATCAACCTGTAAAACATTACATCAAATCCTGTTACACTAACCAGAAAATATTTTTAAAATGGGAAGACTAATCTAACCTTTTAAATTTTTTTTTCTAATAACTTTCAAGTCTATAGAGATGTCACCTCTACTGTCACTTTAAGTGCTTATTTATATTTGCTAGCATGTAAATCCATTTTAAGAAATCACCTGCCGGTAGCTTAGAGGGTTGAATAAAAGGCTTAAATGCCAAAAAAATCAGCACATTCATTTATTTGTCAACATTCCCTGACACAGCAAGCCTGTGATGCATCACTTGGGTGCTTATTGTGGAGAAGGAATGGCATCGCAGACAGTGAAATGAAACTGAATCTAACAATGCATGCCAGCAGAAAAAAAAAAAAGAAAAAATAAAAAGAAAAAAAAAGAAAAATAAAAAGAAAAAAAATTGCTTTGCAGAAGATTTCATAACCAAACGGTTTAAATTGTTTCTTCAAACCAGTACAGGTGTCACCCACCTTCTTGTTACTCTTGATACAAGTTGCTACAGGCTGTTGTTTATTTAAGGGTCAATTGCAGAAAAGGAAAAACAAGTGTGGAAAAGAAAAAAACCTCACCACTTCACATACAAAAGTTCAAATCCTACAAAATATCGCTAATAGCTTAGAAAATACAGTTGACACAGTGGTGGCTCGTGGCTTCTTGCGTGCTTTCAGGAGGACACACGCTGCTGCCGTGTCTCACCAGGCAGGGGAGGGACAGTCCAGTGCTGGTGAGAACATGGCAAACACATGCTCAACTCTGCACTGATCTTTCACCTCTGTACCTGTCTGAGTACCTGGGCGGTACATAAGGACTAAGCCAAAACCGTATGTTAGAACGGGCAGGGTGGTGTTGGTAAATGGCTGCATTTTAAAGAGGATGTATTGCCTTAGTCCCTGGCTACATGTTCCTCTTTATTGCTCTTCTCCATCCTACAAGCTGCAAGCTACTCTTAGTTAATACTCTTACACTTCCCTGCTCACACTGTTTTTCACATGTCTTTTTTAACCTGACTCATATCTACAATATTCTAGACTCGGATGTGATTAAGAGTCACCAGATGGTATTACTGGAGATGGCTTTGTTGATCTTATTTAAACTGGCTTATTTGAGACCAGTTCCTTCCTGAAGAAATGTTTATGGCCAAGTGTGATACATTGCCAGTCTCGGTTGTGAAGAGGTTGAAGAGTAAAATCTATTTTGTGTAAATGAGGTTGTTTTTTTCAAGACTGATGTGTGGGTTTTGCCTCTTGGTTACATCTATGCAAGCAAACGGTCAGGAGCCTTGTAAATCCAAAATCAATCTGTGGAGAAGTTTGCCTATATTATTAAATTTGCTAGGATCCTAGAAAGAATTGTAAAGGTTTGATACTCTTGGGGGGAGGAAAAGTCAAAGCAGCATGAGAGCTCTGCTGGATCACTGACAGCCTACAGGAATGTGCTGCTTTGAAAATCAGTTCTTTATCAAAACGTTTGCAGGCATATATTGCCTGCAAAAGCTAAAAGGGAAATGCATTTTTTGTTTCATCATGCTACACAGAGTAATCAGGAGTGGAACAATTCAGTCTGATGAGAGTTTTCATTCATTTTCTTTTAGGGAAAAAAGAAAATCTGAATAGCTTTTTGTTTTACAGTACTGGCCTTGTTCCACCACTCTAATGTACAGCTTTCACCCGCTTTTTCAACCGCCACTTATACACTTTCTAAAGCACAGGAATATTAGTTTTTCATACAAAAGGGAAGAGGTGTTTCATAAATAAGGAAAAGCAGGAGTTCACTTTCACTGCAGTCATTTGTCACAGAAAGGGCAGGCTGAGTGAACAAGATCTTTGTTTGGTGGCATTTTTAATACCCTTGATACACTCTAATATTCTGTGTAACCAGTCTCTGCTTAAGAACTGCGTCTTAAGAGCTGCATCTATAGAGAAATCTGCAGCAGTGAGCTAGGAAGCATACACACATTACAAGCCATATTAAAGCTATGAAGAAAAAGAGATCTAGGCATATTTTCTCCAAGCTTTCATGTCCTCTTCCTGTTCTTTTTCAACAAGCCTTTAACGATCAGCTCCCCCACCGTGTCCTCGGTGTCCTACATAAGGATCCTTCTGGAAAAATGAAAGGTTTTCAGACCTGATGCAACTCTCACCTGGGTAATGGGACTCTGCCCATACAGTTTAATAGCAGGCAGGCTGTGCCCCAAGGACCTGATGTCGCAGATTCCAGAGCACATGCTGTGATCACCGAGTAGCCTCGTTTAGCAGAACAGGCAGCCCATAACCTTCTCAGCTCTCTCGGGAAAGCACTGAGGCGTTTCAAGTGATGCCATGATTGTAACACTCCCGAAGTTACTTCATCATTCATCAGTTTGAAAACCGAGTTAATTAAGTGACAATGGAAGGTTTTGTGCTGCAAAGGAAACAAAAGAAGAACATTTTCTCGCCTCAAGGGGATTATTATTTAAGGCTTGATCCTGCCAAAGTTTGTGCACCTGCTTAAGTATGTAACCAGTTCTGCCTCTGTTAGGTAATTCCCTCAGCCTGTGCCCACTGACTCCAGCCATGGTGGTATTACTTTCAAGCTGAAGGTCCTGCATAAATGTTTGCAGCCTCCCTGGCACTGGACCTCAGCACTCTGGAGCATGAACAAAGCCAGGGCCTGGGCGGGTTGGTGTGGAACAGCCCTGAGCATCAAAACATGGTTAACTTTCCAGCTAAGCAGAGTGGGGAGCAAAAAACACCAAGCTGGTGGGGAGAAGTGAGACAGATTGGACAGAATTCACAAAGGTTATCTTCAGCTGTATAAAAATCAAGCATGTAGACTAAACTAATTGTGCAGGCTTTTAAAATGGTCAACAGAAGGAAGTCAAGAATCTTATCTAAGAGGTCAAAGTGATGCACGTACCTTGCTCCACTGATGACAGATGGAGGCTGGAAAAGTGGCTGAGATAAGAAACCCAATGTTTTCAGAGGACTAGATTTAGATGAGTTGAGTCCTACCCTTAGAGCTATGATAAAGGGAATCTGAAAACTTGGCCTAAGTTTTTGCACACAGACAAGAATTGACACTATTTCTCCTCATCTATCTGTTGTGCCTGCAGCTAGCACCCAAGGCACCAGCCCACGGCCAATGGCGGACACAGCATAAGCAAGCAGCGACACTGATGTCTGACACAGCCTCCTCTTATTTAACTTTTAATTAAAATAATTTTAATAAATTAATAAAACTGAGATTAATAAAAACTATTCAAGCTCTTTCAAAGCAACTACACATATATAGAACAAATTCAAACATGGTAAAACCTGTCCACTCAGTCTTTCAGATCCTGTTGCTCTTTTGCTGACAGTAAACCAATTAGAAGTCTTCTAGTGCTGGTTATTTCGGGAGCAGTTGTCTCTGCAACACAAATACCTATTACTGTCCACAGAGGCCTTGGGACTGGAATGAGAAAGGGAGGCTAGAATGCAATCAGGCTCTCTTGGGTTTCATGCTCATGATGAGCAAAAGTGAAAATAGAGAAACAAAAAATCAATCCCAACACTGGCAACATTCAGGACCCAAGTGACTTTGAGCTTGGAGTAACATGGAATTCAGCTTCCTATTAATTTGCCCAGTCCCTAACATCATATTGTAAGCCTGGAATCATTTAGATTATATCAACGGAGTCAAAATCATATAAAATTATTGTAAGAACTTAATGCAGCCCAAAGGCTGTTAAAAAAAATCCTGTCTGCAAGACTCCATTCCCCAGAGCTATATTTTTTTTTCTGTATTTTCCCCTTTAAATCTGAAAGAAAGGGGACCATTCATCAAAACAAAAAGCAGTTATTCAGTGTTTCATATACTGACAACATTCATCCTGAGGAAGTCTTTGTCGATTGTGCCTCGCATGTATAGTAATAAAGTAAAAGAAACACAAAACTGTGGTGTCTCCATATCCTATGGATGACATGAGACTATTGTCCCGTTATGTTTAAACAATGCATCACCACTCATGGAGAGTCTCCCCAACAACAGTAACCAGTTACCAGAGGTCAACCAATCTCTTTAGCCAATTAAAAATAGCATTTCTAGACACTGCTTCATTCAGATATTGTTTCTCATCTAAAGACTAATGAATGATAGAAAATAAGGCAAATAAAATACTATATTACATTGACATAACTTATGTAAACAACAATTAACTCCTCAGTGCAAATTCTGAGATGGGTTTTTGTTTCAGTTCAAGTAGCATACAATTAGATTTGCATGTAATCTATCTGAGTGCTTCAGCTAATTTAAAAAGTGTTCAGAGTATTAATATGCATGTGTGCATATAGATTGAGAGCTTTATAAACATATGTTTAAGTATATATACACACGGATATAAGTAACAGCCTGAAATTACAGGCATATGAAGGTCCTCAAATTAAAAAAACCTGAGTAATTCTAATGCAGTACAGATAACAGACATGAAAATCAAAGAAGCAAAAACGATTTCTTACTTCAATTTAGTATTTTTAGTACTACTTTTATAAATAGTAAATGTGAGCTATAATGGGAGCTCACTAATGTTTAGCTGCCCACTAGACACCCTTACAGAAAAAAAATGAACTTAGCTGCCTAATAGTGTAAAAAATAACCTGCTGCAGTCAGCAGGACAGAGGGATGCTAAAACACAGTTGGTACCCCAGGGTCCCTGCTGATTCTGGCTCTGCACAACTAACAGGCTACCCTCAGCCTTGGGATGCAGCGGCTCCTGTAAGGCACAAACAATAGCTGTGATCCTGGTAGCACCTACAAGCAATCTGAGCTTTAGCTTTCATGCTTAACAGTTTTACGAAGCCATTTTCCTTCTACATCCTTGATCAGTCTAAAACTGATACCTGGTGCTCTTACAATATTTTCTCTTGAACATTAACCTTGCATTTTTCTGTATTTTTTTTCCAGACAATTTCTTTTGCAGCACTGAGTTTTGCAACAGTCATTCCCCAAAACCACAAATGCTTGTTCCTTTTTCTGCAGAGCTGTCATTTAATTTGATATGGCACTTTTCATGATCTTTGACCTCCCTCTTCTCTGGCAAATTTTAATAATTTTTGCCACCTTAAACCTTACAATCAATTGTGTAGGACTTCTTCATTTCCACATATTTATTTCCTGATATTAAAGAGCATTTTACTGCTATGTTTCGTTAAAATCAAGTTTCAAGTTCAGAGCTGTAGTGTTACCTCAATGCTCCCTCAAGTTCCCCCTTGTTGTCAGGAAGCTGATCCAGGATGGAAGCTTTTCTGCTAAAATTTCTCCTTCCTGTTTCTTATATATTATAAAATAAGGGACTTCTTCCAACTGTTTTCAGTGTTATTTTTCTGTATGAACTGGACAGATTATTAATTCCTATTCCTAGATTCTATAAATTCCTAGATATACAGATAGTTAAACCACTTCCAGAACTCTGGTGATTTGAGTACTCTCTAAAAGAGGCTTGGGGACTTCTTGTTCTTATTCCACCTTTGTACCCTCTTCTATCAGTCTTCACCCCTGCTCTTAGGGGTTAGCTGACATAATTTGTGACATCAGTAAGTGTAACACCACTATGCCATATCTCCGCAACACCCACTAGATTGGCAGAGCACGGCTCCTGCCTGGTTCAGCTGCATCAGGAAGGTCAGGAGCAACCTCGGGCACCCAGTGTCACTCAGTTGTTTCCTATTGCCTTCTGTTTGTACATGGGAACTGCAGATGTGAGTGGGGAAAATAAACCCTTAAAGCATATTGGGACATTCAGAGGAACAACGAGAGTTGGTTTAAACTGGCTGTGTGTTTTTATTTTCCAGCAAGATCAATCTGATGAGTAACTTTAAAAATAAATAAATAAACCATGATTCTGCCTGGCAGCATGTATTCTAAACTCTACAAAATCTCAGAGGTCCTTCTGTTGCCTTCCTGCTGGCGCGGAGAAAGGTGAGGTACTGAGGAATGCTATTCCCAGAAGCCTGCTGGCATTGACGGAGAGGCTGATAGGACCCACATGCTGGTTTGGCTTGACACAGAAGCAGCAAACAGGCAAAAATCAATGTTCTTCCAAGGGGAAAGAAGTCAGTTTAGTAAAAAAAAAAACCAAAAAACAAACCAACCTGAACACACAAAATATGAGTGTTTTGCAGAGGCCAGAACAAGAAACCAGCAGTACAGACAGCGGGTGGCAAGCACTCTGTGGGATCCAGCCCTCATTTCCAGTGCAGCTTTTGGCCTGAACGCTTCTTTGTAAGGCGCCTGAGTCCAGTGTGACTGAGTCATACTGAGTTGAATGCAAACTTAGCTCTGTAAGAGTTAAAAAAAAAAAAAAGCCACGTGTTTCTACAAAGGTATTAAAAGTATCCTGTTGAGTAACCCGGTGTGTTCCTTGCTGCCCTGGATATCTTGCTGCTGTGGCTGCCAGAGAGGGAAAGAATCCTGATCTGTCCCACAGCCAAACCCCAAAGAATTAAACCCTTTATCTTGGGAGCCTTTCACCTTCTCAGGGTGCTCTAAAAATCTGGAGACAAATCAGAAATTGCCTTAAAAGAAATTTCTTGATGGTGTGTTACCTCTCCTGAAGATGCTCCTGTTCACAGCCTGCCTCAAAGGGAAAACACTGGAAGACAGTACTGGGCTGAAAGCTTTTAATGTCAGTCGTGGGATGTAGGTTCAACGTGGTCTCCAACCCCAGCAATAACAACTCTCGGGAGAGAGCGCTGCTCTTCTGAAAAGTGGCAATCGGTCTCACATGTTAACAATGGGTTATGCTGCCAATAAGGCTATAAAGGACATGAAATTTTGTGCTCCAGGGCATAAACCAGCCTCTCTGGCAGCCTTGGCAGCAGTGGAAACTTAGCAAATAAGATGATTATAACGTGATTGTCCACTGTGGGGATCTGTGCGTCCTTCTCTGAAGCATTTGATGCTGGCCACTGCTGGAAACAGGATATCACATTGGCTGGACTACTAATCTGATTTAGTATAACAGACCTTTTATTCCTATTAAGCACGTCTCAGTACAGAGTCAGCTTTCAACTAGTACTGATGGCCATGAAATGCTTAATCCGCAGCCCAGTCTACTTGCGGATACTTGGCACAATTCCTCTCTAAGGGAATACAGAATGGCCAAATTCTACTTGTGCCATGTCATATTTTTCAAATGAGGAATGAAATATCAGTTGTATACCTCATCAATTTCCCCCATAAATTGCTAAAGTAATGATGATGAATGATTTTGTACCTGGATGTCTAAATTCAAATGACAGTTCTGCAAAGGAAACTTAATGGAAATAAGATTTGTGCATCTGAGTACAGGATTAGGCCCCAAAACCAAAATAGCCTTTTAAGCTTTCTATGTTGCTAGCATTCCTCTTGAACAGCATTTCCCCTTTTTTTCCTTGATCTTTGGATGTGGAAAAGATTTGTTTTCAGATGTGCATGCCTGTAGCCCTTGCTTGGGATTTATCTGCAAGCTGATCCCAGGCACAGCCTGTGGTTATGCTTTTGCAGGGTCCCTTGTTCCAGACAACTACTGCTGACCACAACTCTCATTTCCTCTCTCTGCAAATGTGAAATGAATACTATCATAACAGCATTTCTTAATACATGCCAAAGAGAAAAGATTGTTTTTCTGTTTTATATTTGACCACCCCGCATTTCAAATACATGACCTCACCTCTACAAAACTGGTAGGTTTCACCCCTGTCATCATATGTAGTGCAACTTCTACCAGGATCATCATTCAGCACCTCTTCTTATTTATTTGTCCATCATAGAATCACCCTGAAACATTCTCCAGCATGTACCAGTTGTACCAGATCCCCCATTCATTTGTGTTTGGTCATCACAGAAGAAAGCCAGGGGAAAAAATAATCATTTGAATGTGATATAAATATCAGCTGTTGGGTAAACCCAGCACTATGAACCCTTCAGGACAGGACACGATACATACTTATACTGTGCTGTGCCTAATACTGGGGCATTCTGGCCAGCAGTCATAATTGTAGATTCAAATAGATGGTAATCATAATAATCATTAAAAAGGTAATTGACATCTCTTGATCAGTACAGCTGTGTATCAGAGAGGAGCCGATGCTCATTTATACAACATTTGGCAGAAAAGCTGACCAAGTCAACTGCATACACAAAGCACAAGGACTCAGAGTAATCAGGACTCCTGACTCCTCCTGTACACCACTGCTTCACCAACACATGATCCTTCCTCTTAATGTACTGCTAAAATAGAAGCAAGAAAGCAAAACCCATAGAATCATGCTGGTTTCTTTCCTGTGGTTACGTCCTATGGATGTGTTTATCATTATGCACCACAGAAGAGTTCCTCCATCTGAATATTAAAAAGAGCCATCTCCAGTGCAGTGGATGTGCCCTGCTGCTGCCTGCTTGCCTTGCTGACCCCTTGTCCAGTTTGCCTGTGCTTGTTGCTGTCTTTACTGGCCTGACTTGCTTGGGCACACGGACTTCTTGATGTTCAGAGGAAAGGTATTTCCACATAATCTTTGGCAATCCACCCTGTGAGCTGCAAAGGATTACAAAGCCCCGCTGTCTGTGTTGCCCCCTTGTAGCAGAGGAGGTGGGAAGGGCCATGCACCTCAGCAGTCACAGATTGGCCAAGGACATAATTGTGCTGCCACCAATTTCAGTTTACATCAGGAGACAGCTGAGATGTGCAGTGCCTGTAAAGCAGTTGTGGTGCCTGTTCTCTTGCCCCTACTATGAGAGTGCTAGTGGGAAAGGTATGGGCAGGGCACCTCCTAAATTACCTGGATGACCTCGAGGCAGCTGTACAGGGCTGCTGTCTGAGAGGAGTGAAGGGCTGGTCTGCAGGATGACCTTGGAGCATATAATAAGATGCTGATTAAATTTAAACTGTTGTATGTAAATTTCTTGGGGTTTGTTTGATTGATTGATTGATTGTTTTTCAGGGAAAAGCCCACATCCGTAAAGTTCTAAGTATAAACTCTACTAAGCAAGATCTGTTATAATTTCTTAGTCTGTCACTGATTTAATCAGAAAGTCATAGATACCCGAGAATGCATAATGTTTGAAATGGAGATCCATCTTTCAAGTCTCATCTCTTTAACTCTCCTCTTGTACTTTCTCTGTTCCTCAAGGATATCCAGTCAGAGAAAGAGTAAGCGATGCTTCAACAATTTGCTATTACTCCCACAAACACAAGACCTTTTATCCTGTTGGTGCCTAGAAGGCCTGACTGAGATTGGGGCTGCCACTGACTCCCAAAAATGCACCATCTAAGTAAATTAGGCTGACAACAGAGGGAGTGACGTGCCTAAAGTCACACCATGTGACAGTACAGAATCCTCACGGAGGTCACACATGTAGGGCCACTTCTGTTGGCCTCCAACTCTTTTCCCAGGCATCAAACAGGGCTGCTTGCTGTCAGATCTATCTTCTGAAGTCAGTAGTTTTGTACTATTTTGGGGCAGAGTACAAAATAAAGAATTATAACTCCTGCAAGGGACGGTGTCTTGCCAGGGGTTGCCTTTGCAGTATGAAGTCCTAAAGAGGAAAGGCAGACTCGAACTTTTAGAATTAAAGGGAACAACCCTGTCTTAATTTCCTGTGGTTTTACATGAGATTTGTCCACAAAGGAACCATCTGTCACCATCTGCTTGATTTTCTTGATTTATTTTTTTTTCTTGGACAGTTTCACAGTATTGGTATGTGAATGTGCCTATCCACACCCCTCTCAAAAGGCCAACTCATTTCTTCAGTAGACATGTGCCTTGTGTGGATTTTTTTTGTGTGTGTTTGAGCTGCAGTGCACTGTTCATCAGGCACCGCCTTTCTTTGTTGAATGCTGGTCTCCAGGAGCCACCTGGAATAAGGGATAAAACACCCATTGCACATACAGTTTCTGATAACTTGGATCCATAACAAAATGCAGAGCTCTTCAGGAAGCAAGGTGGCTTTTGAAGGGGCATTTGACATGATGAGGGAGTGCCCTTTCTCCAGGTGCTTCCAAGGTGGCAGTCATTGTTTGCACTGCGAATCTTACAGAAGCTTTTTTTCATTATTAAAACTACACAGTTTGGGAAACAAAGAAACAAACAAATAATTATAAAAACCCCAAAACACTCAAGAAAAACCTAAAGAATAATGTGAAAATGAGAAATACAAAAACGTGACGTACAGGCCCAGACTTGAAGATCTGGGGGCAAAACAACTAAAACAGTAACATGAAAACGTAGCATATTTACAGGGATTCTGTAGAGGGACTCTTGTCAGTAACTGTAATGATAGGACGAGGGGTAATAGGACAAGGGGTAATGCATACAAACATGAAGAGGGGAAATAGAGATATTAGGAAGAAATCCTTTACTCAGAGGGCAATGAAGCACCGGAAAAGGTTGCTCACGGAGGTTGTGGATACCCCAGTCTTGGCAGTGTTCAAGGCCAGGTTGGAGCAACCTGGTCTAGTGGCAGCATGGGTTAGGACTAGATGATCTTTAAGGTCCATTCCAAACATTCTATGGTAATTACTTTTTTTTTTTTCTGGAAGCCGTCCAAGGGGACAGCGCGGGCCGACTCGCCGGGAACGGCACCCGCTGCGGGAGGCAGGGGCAGCGAGGGGAGCGCCTGACGCCCCTGAGGGAGCTGCAGCGCCAGGAGGGGGAAAGCGCCGATCCACGTCACGGTCGGGGCGTCTCTGCTGTCCGGGGGGGGGAGCGGCGCCGCCGGTGCCGCGGAGTCCCCTCGGTGCCGCCCCGGCCGAGCTGCGGGAGCGCTGTGGGAGCGTGCCGGGGTCGAGAGGCTCCCGCGGCGGGGCGGGACGGGACGGGACGGGACGGGAGCCCGCGGAGGGCCGGTGGCCCCGCCCCGGTGGCGGTCGGCGCTGGCCGCCTACAAGCCCCATGGTGCCGCGCGGGGCGGCGCCGTGTGACGCGGCGGGAGCGGGGGTGGCGGAGGCGGCGGCGGAGGGTCCGTGTCTCCCCTGCCGCGTCCCCTCGCTCGGCTCGGCGGACGCCATGTTGGCTTGAGCCGAAGATGACAGGGGGCGGCTGCGGGCGGGGATCGCGCTGAAGGAGCGGCACCTCCGGCTCGCAGCGCGGCTCTCGGGGGGCGGCCGGAGCCGCCGGCGGACGAGGCGGGGGAGGGAGGGAGGGCGGACTGAGGAGGCGGCGGCGGCGATGCGAGCGGAGAGCTGAGGCTGCGGGAGGCGGCCGCCGTCGAACGCCCCCCGGCCCCCGCCGAGCGCCGCGGGGGAGGGCTCTCCCCTCCGGCCGCCCTCCCTCCCTCCTCGGCCCGCGTCCCCGCCGGGCGCTGTTGGATGCCGCACACCGCCTAGAGGGGGCCGCAGCCCGGCGTCCTCGCCAGCGGCCCCGGGCCCACCCCGACCCTCCCGCCTCCCTGCCCCGCCGCCCAGGGCAGGAGCCAGGTCCTGCCTGCGCGCCCGGGTCGCCTGCGCCGACTGAGGAGGTGACTTGGACGCACTATTATCCCGTGTGAATCATCCCGTCGTCATTTGTCGAGGCTGGGAGAGAAGGCAGAGGGAGAGAAGGGGGGAAAAAGCCCGCACGCAGCTCATGTGGCGGTGTAGTCCTGCTGCCTGGTCTACCTGGCACCGCTGGTGCTGCTGCTGCCGCCGCTGACAGGGATCTGCTGCCATCTCTGGTCTCCCGCTGGCTCCTCCGGTCCAGCCCGGCACCGCTGCCCCTGGATATTCCTGCTCCTCAGCCGGCCGCCTTCCCCGCTGCTTATCGGGCACCTCTTTCGCGTAGGGGACGTGGAAGCTGCTGCCTCCGATACTGACACCGGTTTTGCATCTTGAAGGTCTCCGGCAGGCTGCTCTTGGTGCTGCTGCTCTTTTTTTTTCTTTTTTCCTTTTTTTTTTTTTTTTAAAGTTGATTTTAAGCCATTTAGGGTAACATCAAAATGTCCAGCAGCGTTCCAGCTGATATGGTGAGTCTTGTACTGTTTATTTAATAGTTTTATTATAGAATAACGTTTATTTCAGCCTGGTTTTGACAGAGAACATGGAAAGAAGAGGGGCGTGGGAAGAAAAAAAAGGTCTTGGTTGCATATTTTAGGAACATAAAGTTCCCAGTTAATTACCTTCCCCCTCCCGCCCCAGATGCTGGTTCTGCTTCGCTTTTTGATGGTGGAGTGGGAGATCTGCAGCGTCGCCTCCCGTATAGCAAGGGAAGGGGGATGCCAGACTCCCTTACCTATGGCAGTCAGTACCTGAGTGCTCACGCTTGGGTCGTGTAGCACTGCTCTTCAGCTCAGTCGAGCATTTTTTGTGGAGGAGATAAATACGAAGCAGAGCATTCGGGATGAATTGCTCGACTCATTTCTTTCTTTCTTTCTTTTTTTTTTTTTCCCCTTTCTTTCTTTCTAAACCGCTTAAACTTGGCTTGTGTCTTGCCAACGCTTTGTCTTCCGATGTTGGTGGGAAGTTAATCTCTTCCCTTGCTGCCGGCTCAACAGCGAGAGAGAAATCTTCATGCGCTTTATTTTCATGGCGAGGTCCTTTGTGCACTAGCTGCAATCTGGACATTTTTCAAGGGCACTCCTAGTACTTCTTATGGCGGACTGTACTTCGGCTTGTATTGGATACTCGGCTCGATACATTTAAAATAGGAAGGTATAACAGAGCATGAGGAGGTAGGGTGAATCAGGTCTGCTAGGTAATCTTCGTTCAGCACGACTTTATCCATTTGTGTGTATTTCCATGAATCAGGATATATTTTCATAAGTCACTTAATTGGAAAAAAACACCCACGAACTTGTAGCTGCAGTTTGGTATGTTAATTCTTTATTCTTACAGCAGAATATTTTCACGTATCTCCACACGGCTGTTCACATTTAAAGGTACTTTTTTTCCTCCCCAAAAGCAGAGGACTTGTCTATGCTTTTTTTTTTTTTTTAATTTCAGGATCAAGTTCTGTTTTGCGGGTAAAACCTGCCCCGGCAGTGATAACAATAAAAAGAAGTAGCCCTTGTGGAAGTCATTGATGTACAGTTAATTGGGATATGTATGGCAAGTGGGCTATTGAAATAATGGTATCTGTTTAGTTGCTTGCTTTCAGTGTTTCCTTCACAGCCCTTGTACAGCATTCACAATGAGTGAATTTTGACCAAAAAAAGCAGAAACAGTAAGATACAGAGGATGATCAAACAGCAGTTATAAGCTTACAGGTTTTTTCTTTTCTTTTCTTCCCCCTGCCTTTCTCAAATACTATAAATAAATTTTACCTCCCCTGGATGAAAAGAGCGATGAAAGGATTTAAACTCAGAGGCAATAAGCTCTTCAGCTATCAGTTTTCACATATTTCTTTTTAGTGTCTCTCTCTCTCTCTCTCTCTCTCTCTCTCTCTCTCGGACTGTTAGAGCCTTTTGAACCCCCTTCTCTCCTGCACGTGTCTGTCTAGCGTTATATCACAGGAGTCCTCGCCTGGGCTGTGGAGGATTAGGTGCGAATCTCTCAGTGCTGCTTTTTAAGTTGCCTGGAGGAGTCCCTTGACTGTGACATGAAGCACACTCCTCTTCCCTGTCACCCTGGGCTGAGCTGCCACCTCCGTGCTCCTCCTAGGGCCTGCCTGCCTGGGAGTCCCGGTGCTGCCACTAGGCTTGTAATGCTTGACATTTTCTACGAAGTACGCAGATTTTAAGATAGGCAAAATACGATTTTTTCCATGGAAAACATTTCCTTCTGTTGTTACAATGTAATGAGAATACCGCTGCTGGGGATAGCTGGGCCTAGTGCTGCTCTGTTTATTCAGATCAGGAAGAAGCTTGTTATACATAGTGATGTTTAAATACTGAGTCATTACAAAAACATTTGAATGAAGATGTTACCAATGTCGGTAGAACTTAACTAAATAAATAGATATTTTCTGGCCTATCATGAGATCGTTTTTCTCTTAGTTTCTGCATTATTAGATGCAGTTTCTCCCTGAAAGTTTGAAGTGCATTGTAGAAATTCCAGTTATTAATTACAACTAATAAATATTACTTTATGAAAAGATTGCTTGAAAACTCATTTTTGGTCTCCTTTTGTCACCATCATCCATATTTGAAAGGAGCTTGTTCAGGAAGGAAAATGGGATTGCCATTTGTTAGCTATTTGAAGAGGAGCCCTTACCAGGCTGTCACCATGTTTATATATGTTTTTATTTAGTGTAGGATTTTGCAGTTTGCATTTCTCTTACCCACCCACTGTGTAATTTGCATTTGCAAAAATTTGATTTCCCATTTCTGTAGGAGCTGGCATGAGTGTGATGGAGTGTCATTTTATGAAGACTCCATTTACTTAGTAAATCTGCTATGAATTACATAAGTATTATAATAATAATGTTTGAAACTCTTTATGTCAGATTCATGAATTAACCTACTCAT
This sequence comes from Lycocorax pyrrhopterus obiensis, assembly GCA_014706295.1. NCBI lineage: Eukaryota > Metazoa > Chordata > Aves > Passeriformes > Paradisaeidae > Lycocorax > Lycocorax pyrrhopterus. The sequence goes on from JACSVZ010000001.1 coordinate 70,199,261, forward strand.
AATAATAATAATAATATTATAATTGCTGCTTCTTAAAAATATGTTAATTTGTCTTCCTGTCCCACCTTTGAGAATGATCTGCTATACATAAATTCGTAGTAAATGATCTGATTTTCAGTAAGCTTTGTATTTCTAAGTAGACATAATTTGACCCAGTCTCCTGCTCTCTGACATTGAGTTGACTTGTTTCCAGAACTACAGCAGTTCTTACCACCTAGCCATTTCAACGTCACTTCTTAAATAATTAACACAGTACTTTATCATTTGCATTCCACTAATAAATTGGATAGTGACACACCACATTCTGGGTATTGTAAGTTCGTGGTGCATATTCCTTAGCAATGTGTGCTACTTACAGCTTAAAACTCCACTCCTGGAATGAAACCTGCTAATATTGTCCTCTCTACCTGAGTAGTTTCATTAACTTCATTAGGACTAGACATGTCTGGGGCTGTTCTTGAAGACTAAACCGCGTATCTAGAGCCTAATTTTGCTCAATATTTCACATAAGCACTGATGACTGTAGTGGCAGCAGGGCACCTCTGATTATGTTCAGTAATTTAATCAGGTAATTTATCAGTTTTACCATTTGTTAGCAGTTAGAGTTTGACTGTGAATAACAGCAGGGCTGTTTGCAAGTTGTATTTCTTTTGTAGTGATAAATAGACATGCAGTGGTTTATGGACTTGTGAAATTAATCACACTGGCTTTTTGAATGGACCAAATGAAAATGGTTTGATATTTGTTTAAACACTGTAGCTGACAATTTTAAAGCAATCTATGAAAAACCTATGCTCAGTCAAGAAGTTATTACTCAGCTGAATAATCCCCTTTATTTTAGTGGAGTTATCACCAGAATCTGGGAAGCTTCCTCTCTGTATTCTATGTGCCTGTGATACTTCTCCTTATAGTTAGAATTCTTCAGGGATTTTAGGAGTCCACAAAAAGCCGCCTGCATGACTAAAAAGTATTAACGGTGTCCACCGTTTCCTGTAGTCAGTGTGTTTTATGTAGGTATGAAAAGGCTCTGCCAGCACTTTCTTTCTGGGCAGTTCTTTGCATGCCCTCTAGGAGATCCAATTCTTTTTCTGTCTGAGTAGTAACAGAGGGTGATGCTTTTGGCTCATGGTGGGGTTTTTACTGTTGGTTTGTTTTTTTGTTGGTTTGTTGGGTTTTTCTGCATTTGGTAAACAGCAAAATGCTGGAATCTACCAAGCAATTAAAGGTTTTAATATTTAATGTGCACAGCTCTTCAATCCATATGCTATACTTAAGAGTTGTAGTTGGTATGGGAGAGATTACTTTTAAGAAAACTGAATGTTTGGTGCGAGACATTTGCAGACATAAAAGAGCAGGGGAGTATATGGTCAAAAGTGCTTGTATGTGGTCAATGTTAAAAGGGGGCAATAGGTGGAAGAAGAATAACAAATAGAAACCCTGCTCAGTTCACTCCTTGTTAGTGTCAGCATCTTTAGTGGAAATATGTATGTGCATCTTCTTTTTTAGGAAATTTAATATAGAATGTTGATGAATAGTTGAACATATATAGGGACTTCCTTTTCAATACATGTTAATGGAGGCTAACAGTGGAAAAGGTTGGACATGAAACTAATGCTACATCAGTAAGGGAATTTTGGCATCCAAGAATAAGGTTCAGATACAAGAGACTTAAAGGAGTAGCTGGTTGTATAGCAACTGAGTTTTGTTGTCCATCATTCAATCTAAACAATGATTTAATTTAAGAATAATAGGTGCAGTAGCATTATAATGCACTTGGAACATAGAAAATAATTTGTTCACTAAAGCATTTTAATGTATCAGAACAAAATAGAAGTCCTGCATCTCTGTTCTTCTGTTTTAAATGCTTTTACTTTTGCCTTCAGTAGATCCTTTTTGTGGTTTTGAAAATTACTGTATTCCTAGTAGCCTTTGTCTATAATAGTCTTAAGTTAGTCCCTTACATTTTTTTAGCAATAAAAGTATGATTATTTCTCTGTATTTTTGTATCCCCCACATGTTGAAAGTTCTAATTCGTTACATTCTGTGATAAAAATAACTGAGTTTTTCTGTATGGATATTTTTTCCTTCCCTTTTTTTCCACAATTGTTTGCTGATTGTAACAGAAATGAGTAGCCTGTCTTTTGCCATTCTCAGTGTTTGTTTTGGGTTTGTTTTTCTCCTCTTGAAGAAGGAATTGGTGGGATCTGTGTTAGAAAGAAGAGCTTGAAGAGGCTTCTTTCTGACTCCTTATATATTGAGCCAATATTTAAATGCCAGTTGAGCCTTTGTAGCACATTGCAGTGCTTCTTGTAATGAAATGAACTTTCCCTGTTATCTGAAGCAGTGGCCAGGGATAAACCTACCAAAGCTCATCTTCAGTGTGTATATATTTGGGTATATTCCAAAATTATTTGTATTTATCATTTCCCCCACCCACCTTTTTTTTTGTTTCACAGATTAAAAAATGGTTTACCTATTTATCTAACAACCAAAAAGAAACATCTTAGCAACAACTGACATTTTTAGGTATGGCACTGTAGCAGAAACTTTGTAACATACTAATATATTTGACATATTCTGAAACAATTCTTGCATGACCTTAATCTCATTTTCTTCGAGGATGAGCAGCTGTAGCCTGTGGATGGATTGATCCTTACTCTGGGCCCTGGTGCAGCTCTGTATTTCAGATGGAAGTGTAGGCTGATGGTGTAAACTGTTTCTTCCTTCCTGCCACTCACCCTTGTTGTTGTTGTTGTTACCTGAACTGGTTTCTTTCTGCTTTTGTTGTCTAACGTGATGAAGTACTGGAGGGGATGTATACTGAAGGAGATTTAACTCCTCCCATGCTGGGAAATGCTGGGGAGTAGGTGCTGGCAGGTTCCAGCAGGATTGAGAGGCAAAAAACAAATGCTGAGTATATGCGAGTGTAGGAAAACGATCATATCTACATCAGGAATTCCCAATTCTGCATGTTAAAAAATTGGCAGACATCATCTGGTAACTGGACAGGTCAGTTAGGGCCTGAATGGGGACAAGTTGCACCTCTCAGATGTGAAATTAGGGGCAATGTCAGGTTTCACCATGGAGCTTGTGACTGCTTTGTGCATATCTAAACCTAAATTTTCAATCAGTCGAAGCCCATATCTCACTTCCTTGGTTTGGCTTAAGGCTGCAGTAGGAACTTAGCCTGTCTGAATGTGGTCCTTGCAGTGAACTTGGTAAGCAATACTTTCATGATACTATAAACAAGATGACTAAAGGCATGCTTTACTATTTTTTTTTTTAGTTGAGCATTCCTCCTAGGTATAACTTTTGTGAAGCCATGGTCACGGTATTTGTAGTCAGTGAGATTTACTTGTTTTATACTTCTGGTCAGTCAGCTTAGTTACTCAGTAAAACTCAGAATGTAAACTTTTGGAGATGTCTCTATATCTACTTATGCAATAGTTAGCAGAATGGAGACCTCAGTTCTGACTCAGCCTGTGAGTGCTACACTAGCTTGCAGGAATCCAGAAATATCTGGAATGTGACTAATCATTCTTGTGGTTTTATGTAAAAGAGATAATTCAGCTTATTTTCAGTCTCTTCTGAGTACAGTATTGGATTCACTAGGTTGGTTATTTCTTATTCTGAGTATGGTGAAAGACATTGCTGCTGATCAGTATTCTTTTTCACATTAAGTCTGTTTTTACAGCAATTAATTGAGCCTACTAAAGTAGCAAGCCTTTCCTGCCGCAATTTTGCATGGGTAAACTTTAGCTCATCATAATTATTAAAGGGATATGACTGAGTGTGCTGTTTTCATTTTAGAAGCATGGGAAAATGAGCAGCATGTCAATGAGAAATTTTAATGTCATTATGCTAATATCAAATCCAAACTTTGAGACCCCAGCTCTTCACAAGTTTTCATATAATTTAGAGATCTGTCTTTTGGAATTCAGTGATTGTTAAAAATTATTCTGTAAATTCTTCTAGAAGGACAGTCTTTAATTTTTGACAGCTTCAGTTATACGTATGTTGCAGAACATCTTAAAGCAGTGGCTGAAACGTTTTTCATTTGGTATACCTCCAGACAAATACAAAGTTACAGATGTACCACTAAGTGTTGAAAGCACTGATTGTAAGGAAGGACTGAGGAAAAAATGCATGAATAATCAAGACTTTGCAAGAGTTGGTAAAAGAAAGGTTGCTGAGACATCAGCCAAGGTTCTGCAAATAGCATTGTGCACTTCAGTATCTGAAAAGAAATTTGAAGTAGGAGAAAAATTGCTATAAAAGCTTTCTAACAATGAAGAGAAATTATTTAGGAGGTCTGTTTGGTTTTGAGAGCAATACTTAAAGAAAAAGTTAAGACCTTCTTATTTGTAGGTCTGCTGGACCTGAAAAGTGTAGTTCTGCAGAAATACTTAAATGTTGTAGCTGACAACTCTTATATATTTGTGGAAATTTGGTATATTTTGTGGTCGCTAACTGGGATTGTGTTTAGCTCCTTGACAGAAGATAAATTTATTGCTGCTTATTCACCCTCCACAGTGAAGACCTGCTCTCAATTTGTAGTAAGACTCTGCACGTATGGTAAAATGTGTTTAAAAAAAATAGTGTACATTTTCCACAGATAGAAACTTTGTGTAAAATGAAGATTTGTCAGATTGCGCATCTCTGACGCTGCCATCAGCGTCTTGGAGTTTTTTTCTTACTTTCTGTAAAGAAATTTGAAAATAGCTTGCCAGTGACAGGATTACAGTTGTGGGTTTGTTTTGGTTTGGCTGCTTACTTAAAATTATTTGGGAGATTCAGTTTAGCGTTAAATGGAAGGTTTGTGGCAGAGTTTAGCTGAGACTTTATTCCATGACACTGTCGTTATGGAGACAGAAGAGAGCAAGAAACTCCTTGAGTTTTATGTATCCCATAGAAATTAACCAAGTAAAACCAGAGATTCTGTCTAGGAGTTTGGTAGGTTTGTTTTACTACTACCTGACAAGGAATCTGTGCCTCAGTGGGATGGAGGTACCAAAATGATACTTGATGTTCACACAAGGGTTGCAAACTGGAAGTGTTTGTGTTGGTGTCTACCTGCTGTGATGGTTTAGGTTTCTCTGAGGGCTGGTCTAATTTATGTCAAGGACTTGGACCACTGCTGAGGAACAAAGGTGGGCTTATCCTGGGGTGCTTTTTAGCTGCAGCTGAGGATCTGGATTTTAGTATGTGAATCTATTGACAGTTTGGATGGAAATGAAAGCTAAGCTCCTTTTTTTTTTTTAATGGTAGTCCTGAGCTCTTCTGTAAGCTCTTTTGTGGTCTTCATTATGCAATATTAACTGTTTCATGTTGCATAAGCAATTATCTCAAGCACTTGATAAAAGTGGGGTACCAATTTCAAAATAAACACAAGGAAGCTTTGTGTGTTCTTCTTTGAGACTGAGAAGAACAGTGTGTTTCATCTCAAAAAGAACGGTACTTCAAAGCCATATACTGTAGCATTGGTTGGTATCTCCTCAGCAAGGTTGTGATGTTGTAATGCTTTGTGGTCTGGCCGAGATCCACATCGCCATAATCTGTTTCTGATACTTAATATATACTCTAGGCAGTACTACCTAATCTGTCCCCAGAATCTGACATATGTTTTTAATATAGAGAAATAATGGAATAGTGATAAAATAGTGAAGTGCAGTGTTAGTCAGAAATCTTTCATAGCTGAAGTTGTAAATTTAGGATTCTCTTATTAAAAGTAGATTAGTGCCAATCTACATGTGAATATATGTGGCATGTACTACTAAGTCTCAGGAAACTTATTAATTACATTACTATAAAATAGTTCTTCTAAAATAGTATTTCTTTGAAGATTAAATATTACGCAATACTTTTTAGGCATGCTTACCTTTTATATACTATAAGAGAGTAACTAGAAGCCTTTGTGTGCTTTTAAACTCTGAAATACCTAGTTGCAGTATTTTCTTTTATTTATAGAATTCGTATTTGTATGGGCAGTAACATCAAAATAAAGCTAATTCTTGGAATAGTGCTCGGTTGGTTGTATTTGATGCGCAACACATTACTTAGGGCATATTAAATTGAATATTTACATCATTTGGCCTGTGAATTTATATGTTTTTAATCTGTGCATTGTAACAGTTGTGTGATATGACAGCGAAAGCTTAGCTCTCGCTTCTGAATCTGGGTTATTGATCTGTGATGCAAACAAACTTAATTGGACTTGCAAGTTTTAGCGATTTATACTTTGCATACTTGTATAGGTATTTTTTTGGCAATAAACCCCAAACTTGCAAAAAGCTTTATTAAAATATTTTAGGTGTGGGGGATAAATCCACATTTGCTGAGTCCGTATGATTCAGTGGTAGTGAAGTTAACATCAAGTCCAACACAAAATTAATAACTTCCACTACCCGTATTAGAACACATAAGTGGAGTAATGTTTGACATGAATATTCAAAGATTTTGTACAAAAATGTGCTGTAATGTGTATTCTTCACGCTGTGGATTTCCAAGAAAAGGTGTTTTGAAGTCCACCTGTATAATTTAAAGATATGTTAAGTATTTTATGTAAGCTCAGCTGTGTGCTAGTTCATTTCAATCTCAAGAAAGTAGGAAGGAAAGCTTTTATGTCAAAAAAATAATTATGCTAGTGGGTATTTCTAGTTGTCTAGACATAAGACTGGGGTTTTTGGGTGCAATATGCTAGGTCTGGCACCAAGAGAACAGCTTGTTACTGAGATATTTGACTTTGTTTTGAGGATCTCATTTTCATAACTAATGGCAACATAGCTAGGAGCTCTTAATAAAGAGAAACTGCAACTGGGTTTGATTCCTGTCTGCTTACTGCATGTGGCCAATATATTTCTATACAAATCAGGATTTCGTGTAAGTCTGCAAATGGATTTTTTTTTTTAAATTACGTATGTTTGAAATTATTTGGAGGTTCAAAATAGCCATCGTAGTTGGTGGAATGCTTGGTAAACTGTGAACGAAGTTGTGATGAGGGCTCTGGTGAAAGTGGCAGCAGGTATTTGCAAAATTGTTTTAAATTGGAGAGGGTTGCCTTTGAATTGTTTCTTACTAGGAAGGGAGAAGGTGGTTCAAGGGATAGCCAGGGAAATCCCTAGGGAGGGCTGCAGTGCAGTTGCACAATAGTTCTTGTTCCAGCATTCTCATGCAGGCACTTGATGATCCCAGCATATGTGCTCCTTGCGCTTAACTGCCAGAGTAAGGAGTGGAAAGTTTTTAAGGGCGAAGTTTTGGTGGGGGTGGACTCCAGAAACGCAGCTGTAACTTTCCCTGAGTTAACTATGAAGGCTGAAATATCTCTCTACAAAGAGCCTGGCATTTTTAAGCCGAGATTGTCTTTCAGTACAGATTTTGTATCTTTCAATTTTATCTTGTATGTTTTGCTGCTGTGAGTGTGGTGTATGTACCATAGCGCAGTCTGTGGCATACATGGAAAACCCATATCGAGGGAACTCCCTCGACTTGTTAAATGAAGTACAACCGGTCCTAAATACCTGACTGTTCAGCAATATTTATCCATTCTCTGGTGTAAATGCATAGTTGTCTCTTCTTCCAGAACCATTTGCTTTTACCCCTCCCCTTATTCAGCGCCTTCTCATTGTTCAGAGACTGGATTGGTGTCTCATCTTCCCGTACTGTTCAAACTTTTTTAGAAGAAAATCTTAATCTTCAGCCTTCCTGTGATACTAGTCTTCTTAACGAGTACTTAATAAAAATCCATTTATTTTTATAAAGAAGGTTATTATTTATCATAAATGGTGGATGTTGTGGTAATGTAGTTTCACTCAAATATGCTCTTATGCTAGAAAACTGCAGCAGAACTACAGGGAATAAAATCTTACAGTTTGAATTGCAGTGAGTCAAAATTCAAACAAGGCCAAGATTTTCTTGTGGTTTTTTGTGGTTTGTTTTTTTAAATGACATTTCATATTTTAGTCAATTTCTGTTGAAATTTATCAAGCCAGCTCTGCTCTGGTGCATCTTCTGTGCCTGTCAGTCTTGGTTGTTCAGAAAAGGACTGTACCAGCATTTCAGTTAAACCAGCATGCTCTTTGCTGATGTGAAGAGTTTATTTCAAACGACTTGTTGTGGACAGCGAATTAATTAAAATCAGGGAAAAGACAACAAAATATTTATACATTGAGAGATGCTCCCAAGAACATTGGGAGAAAGGTTGTAACTGTATTTGTTAAGGAGTTGTAAAAAGCAAGTTTTGAGACTAATGCGTATGGGGAAGCTGGTTTTTAGGGTTATGTTAGTATTTCTTTCCACTCTAATTAGTTGAGAATCACGTGGTTTTGTTGATGTGTTTTTGTTGATCTTACAATAAAGCAGTAATTCTGAGCACTTTATTGTCAAATATTGACTTAATATATCTGTCAGTTTTCATCTTCCTACTTTTAAAATAGCATTCCCTCGGTTTAAATCTGAAACAATCTCAGGAGAAGAAAAGAAATCCAGAGTAGTTTCCAGTGTTCAAGGACGTGAGGATTTAGTTTTATTCTTAAATTATCTCCTTTAAATTCTGTATTAATTTTTTTTTCAGGAAATGAAATGTAGGAAAGACAGCTTGCCCTAAGCATAGAGCACAGAATGATTATCAGTCAGTGCCTTTATCTGCAAATATGCTGCTTGGTAAAATTCAAAGTCAGCTTTAAAAAAGCCCACAACCAACAGACAAGCACCAAAGTGAATAATTGAGTGTGCTGAGTAGTGCCAGATAAGGCAGAGTGTAGGTAAATAGTTTGCTGCCTTTCATACTTGATTCTGCTCCTGCATCTCAGTCCTGACTTTGATGCTTAAATAAGTGTCCTAGGTTATGAATTTTATTTATAATGAACTTGTGGTTTGGAGGTGATTTTGTTCCCCTTTATTGTTCTCTTCAGGAAAGAAAAAAAAAAGAAACTTCTTGTTCTATCTTGTAATTCTTAGCATATAGAAATGAAGACCAGAGGGAAAGAAAATCGGTGTAGTTGGTGCAGTACAGCACCAACACACAACTTTTGAAGTTGTTTTTTCTTTTCTTTGACTAGTTGTTATTTTGCAGGAAATGGAAGATAGAGAATTATACTTGAATGAACACAGCATTTTCTGCTGTCTTTTGTATCACATCATAGTTTTTCTTGTAAAATCGGATTGTAACATGTTCCAAAAAATGGGATACAGTTTTTAGGAAGACCCATAGCTCTTTGTCCTGGCAATTTGAAATTTTCTATGCAAAAATCACTTATTCAAAATCGAAAAATGTAGTAGTCTTGTATTTTTGTCTTGCCTTTAACTTTTGGATAAAGCCAGCAGTTGCTTTGTGGTATTCTGTTGGAAGCTGTATTGGCTAGCCCCAGTGTCTGTGCAGCCATTGGGATAGGGAAGAGAAGTCTTTTGAATTGTTTCAAAGTAGTTCTTGCTGGGTTGCTGGATAAGATGGCATTCACTTGTCAATGTAGGCATTTTGGAGTACTGTAGCAGTTTGTAGGATGGGTGGTGGTAGCAGCTGAAAGGAGTAAAAGGGAAAGACAAATCGTGATTACACAATCATGTAGTGATAAAGGTACAGACGCTGAACATATCAGTGTCAAAGCCATCAGGCTTATTTATGAACAGTAATTTGCTGTATAAGCACAATGTATAAGCAAGAAACAGTCAAGGAATCATAACAAATTTCTCTTACCATGCATAGGTTGTACTTGGAGTGATTAAATTCCATTTAATTGAGCTTTTAGTGTGTCAGATGATAACAGGTTTCTGATGAAGGACACCCTTGCTGTTCCCCTGCCTTCCAGAAACAAACATATCCAAATCCATCACTTAATATTTGTATTTTCAGTAGTGCTGCTGAGTGGAGATAGAAAAGCAACGTATGTTACTTTGCTGGGTGGAAAAACTGTTGAGAAGTGTCCATGTAAACATTATCTCACCTTTTGGCAAAAGTAAATCTTACCTTACCAAATACAGGCTTTAAAGCAATAACGCTTCAAGCACATGATTCAGTTGCCTGAACATGGCATCCAGTGCCAGTGTGCACATGCCAGCGTTCTCAGGATGGCCAGAAAGGGCAGGCAGCAATGACACATGAGCTGCAGGAGACCCATGCCCTGCAGGAGATGCAGCTGCTCTGTATGAAGGGAATATTTCACAACATCTGGAAATAGCACTAGATGTATATATTTAGGTAATTCTTTTGAGCTGTTGGGGCTTTGTAAAACCTCATTTCCAATCCTTTCATACTGATTTTTTGGTAGGTTGTCTTTTCCTAGGTTAAATTCATTAAGTAGTGTTTCAAGATCATTAAATGGTTCAATTTACAGGTAATCACAGTTCTGCCAGCTTTGTTATTTCCTACAGAAAACTCTCACATCTACAGATGTGAACACTGCAAAAGAAAGAAAATCTTCTGGGATTCAAAATACATTGCTGCCATTTCAATGTAGCAGATCTGCTCCTAACTACAACTATATGGAAATAGTGTGCAGCTTCTTGTGGTGATGAAGTAGGTACGGTGTGGTTGCAGATCTTTGCTAAGCGTGATCCCGTCTAAGCTGTTGCACATGGCCTGTTAAAAAGAAGAAAATGGAAATTTATACACATTATCACAGTAAATTTAAAAGTAATTTAAGTTATCAAACAGATGAAAATTGGGCAATTTAATTTGGGGTAATTCAGAAAAATTTTAAAGTGCATTATCTATTCTCATCATAATCTCTTGTATAAAATTGGGCTTGAATGGACTGTTCTAAAAATCACAGCAGAAATGTGGTGTGTTTTTGCATAGGTGTGTAATCACAGCTGTGGAACCAGGAGAGAAAGAACACTGCTTATACCAATGCTACATTGTTGTAATAACTGAATTTTTTATAATGGAATCTTGCAAAAATGTCAGATATGGATTAGTTTGGGGTTTTTTTATATTTGATTAAATGAAAGAGGCTTACTGCTTGAAGCTTGACAGGTCTCTTTTGACATTTGACCTGAAATGTTTGCAAGATATTTCATATCCTCAGAGCAGAAATGAGTATGAGTGGGTTGAAAAATGATGCTTACATAATTAAATAATGAGGGTTCTTTGGCATTATATAAGATATAAATGCAGGGAAGCTTGTTATCATTGCCCTAGTAATTCAATACAATTTCTCCAGTTGGATACTGGAGTAAATGTCATACTTATATTTTGATAAATACATTTTCCATTTGTATTTTGGAGGGCAGCTTTTGATACTTAAGTACTGCTGAAGGTTGAGTTACAGGTTGAGTGAAGCCTTTATGCTGTGTTTCATATTAGCACTTCTGTCTGAATTTAGGTTTTGAAACATTAGTTTTGTGTGTGTGGTGGTTTTTTGTTGTGTTTTTGTTGCTGGTTATCGTTTGGTTTTTTTAACTTGAAGTAGAAATCTAATGTTCATAAATGACACCTTTCCAGCATAAATTGTCAAAAAAGTTACTTTGCTTATGCACTTCTTCATGTTTTGAGGAACTTAATGTAGAGGAATTTTCACATGGTAACTGTGTAAATAGATATATATCCAAATATAGTATTCATTCCTTTGACAAAACTAAACTTTGCAGTTTTGCAGTTTCTAGCAGACTTCTTTTTTATGGCCAGATTGTGTTACTAAGGGGTCAATGAAAAATGGACAAAGAATTTGATAAATCGGGAACCCTGGAAATAACACTTGACCTGAAGAGTCAGGTTTTTTTTTTAATCATTTTGAATTATAAAGGAGCAAAAAAATGATCAGCCCACCAGTATATTTGTTCATCTTCATCCCTTTTCTGTTGTGCATACATGGGCTGTTATACTTTATAATACAGCCTCTGTTTGAGGATGAGTGTATCGTAATTGTTGAATGCAGGCAGATTTGTTTAAATGACTTTTTTATTTTTCAAACTAAGCTGAAAATTACTGGTAAGATAAAGCTGTGACATAGTTCTGGACTTCCATGCTTTGGAAAGCATTGATGATGAATAAATTATTGTGAGAGTTACATGTCTGTTAATAGAATGTGCACAGTGTTTTATTAAATGTTGAATTCTAGGGTTTAATTTTAATGTGAAAAGAATGTTTCACCCAATGTAACGTATTGGAGAGGTCAGCCTAGGTAATTGATGTAGGCTCTGGAGTATGTAGCTTGCACATTTGTAGCATCAGCATACTGCATATTTAGGGAGAATCGACTGCCCAACCTGTAGTGATAGATATTTGAATGCTGGAAATTTAATAATTATAGAATCATGGAATACATTAAGTTGAGAAAGACCTGTAAGATCAAGTCCAGCTGTTAACCCAGCACTGCCAAGTCCTCCACTAAACCATGTCCCCAAGCACCACGTCTACACATCTTTTAAATACCTCCAGGGATGCTGACTCCAACACTTCTCTGGGCAGCCTGTTCCAGTGCTTGACAATCCTTTCAGTGAAGAATTTTTTCCTGAAATCCAATCTAAACCTCCCCTAGTGTGTATTCACATTTCTTTTTCAGGGATGGTCAAGTTACTGTAAATGAGCAAATTTATTACTTAGACATGTTCAAACAGAGTTTTTAAACATTCATTCTAATGTTTAAATTAGGATTGCAGTTAAGTAGTTATGTTCTGTGTTTTGCTTTCCTTTTAAATAGATGAAATATGGGGCTGTGCTACTTCAGCTTGAGCCCAAATTGAGCTTGTTTTTTGTGGCATTAAATTTGCTGGTTAAGAGTTCACAGGATTGACAGACATCTATTTGCAAGTTTAAGAAAAATCCCTAATTTAAACCAATTTTTTTTTGAGAGGACACCTTTTCTTTCCTGTACCGTCTGAAAAGGTTAAGACTGATTTATGTAGGAATAGAAGGGAATGATCTTTGTTATTTATAAAAACAAATCTCTTTCCCCCCCAAAATCCTGTGATAGAAAACAAAGATAACAGCATTACTATTTTCTGTGTGAAAATTGTGTGTGGTTGCATCTATGTAGAAGACAACTTGGTAGCTATATGAATGAAGGGAAATTTTTAATTGTTTGTAATTTTTTTTCTTAAGCAATGTGATATTTAGGTACAAGAAAGTAACCCTAAAACTCCTCAGTTTTGTGAGCACAGATTTTATTCTCAGATAACAGAAATGTGGAATACGATAGAATCTATATACACACACATGCATTCCAGTAAGTGCTTAGTTTTGTTTCATCTGAGAATTATTCTAAGGGTGTTTAAATATTATACCTCAATTATGTTAAAAATAATATTTGGAGACTGAAGCAAAGACCAATTTCATAACCTGTGTCACCATCTGTTAAATACACCAGAAGCTTATTTTTTTTCTGGATGGGTTTAGCCAGCTGTCCATTTTGTGCTGTTGCCTGGATGGAGGCGTGCATTTAAGAATAACACAGTAGGCTTTCTGTGAGTTGACAAAAAGCTTTTTTATTTTGATCTGAAACTCCTCTAGCTTGTCTGACACTTCCTTATATTTAGTCTCTGGCTGAGGAATGTATTTGAAACCTTTCCCCTGTTGCACTCCTCTGGTTTGGCTTTCATCTCCTCTCACTGAGGTCTGGAGCTGCCCCACAGGACGAGCCATGTGCCTTCGCAGCGACCCCTCTGCGAGGCATGTGGACGTCTTTGCTCGCGGCAACCAAAGTCCACTCTAATCCTATTGACATCCAGCCCACGTGGCCTTCACTTAATCTGTCGGGCGCTCTCCTTGCTTTATCTGACCCTGTGAGATGATACAGCTTTTTGGAACTCTTATTTTCCTTTACGTGAGTGTCTTGGGATGGTCATTTAGACCAGCAGAGTTTGCTAAAATCATTCTGGTTTTGAGTGTTGTCTTCACAATAAAAAAGGTCTATTCTGTAATGGTGTCAGGATGACCTGGCAAATTTTAGTGTTACGTTGTTTGTGTGCTTGATTGTAATTTATATAAGGGATGATGGGACAAGGAAAGAAGTTAGTATTTACAAAAGCCTGGAAAGAAGGTTGTTGCAGGTCAGGTAATCATTCTATTCTGCTGCTCAGTTTGCAGCAAAACAATCTGTATTCAGGAAAAAAATAATGAATTACAGAAAATGGTTTAGAATTAGAAACCAGTTCTTTGCTGACTGCAATTTAGAACTGGCTTTAAAACATCGTTTTAGAAGTTAATATTCTGACTTCCACAGGAATTTTGCTTTTTTTTAAATTGCAAAATAATGCCATAGTAAAATTGAGCAGAAGTCAGTTAACAAGCTACCTGAGGCAATGCACTGTATTTTCTGATTTGGATTTCCATGAAATACATTGTGTGCTGTGTCTGATCACTCAGAGCAGCCAAGCTCCTTTCATTGGCTCGCTCTGTTCAGTCAGGGTGAGACTGCTGCGCTGGGAAAGGTGGAAGTCCTTGTTTGTTTATTCTTCGTCACTGTGTTAGCTGGACATGTTTGCACCACTTATAAGCATGAAACCTCTCCATTCAGTGTTGTGTATGAATACTCCAATATATTCTTGCCCTGTCCAGCTTCATTTTCTGATCTTCCCAGAACAGCAGCACTATTTGTGTACAGCTTGATGGAGTAGCATCAAGCATTTTGCTTGATGGAGTAGCATTTGTTTCTGCAAAGTGTAGATATGCATGTGAAATGGAAACAAGAATTTGTTGCTATTGTGTGGAGTACATCTGGGCTACTAATCAAGCTATGGTATCAAAATACTTGAAATGCTTGCTTTTCTTTTATGTGTATGTGAGTTGGATAAACTGAATTTGAGAATTAATTGCATCTAGTCTCTGCTGTTTGTACATGGTTTGCTTTGGCTTAACTTTATTGGCCCAGCTCATCAGAGGCTTATTCTAGGAAGATCAAGGACCTCAAATCTATGCTTTTAAAATCTCCTTTGCCCTAGCCCTTGTCTTCAAAATCTCACTGGAAGCTTTGTAGCTAAAGCCAGAGTATATAAGATGATTGCAGGACAGTCCATTTATCTGTGTTCCTGGCAAGTGGACAGCCAAACCAAGCACCTCTGGAGATCATCTAGTCCAACCCCCCAGCCAAAGCAGGGTCACCTAGTGTAGGTTATACAGGAACACATCCAGGTGGGTTTTGAACGTCTCCACATGAAGTAGACAAAATCTGTTTCTCCCTTTCTTTACCTTTCCATCTAGTTATCATGTCTGTACATGATTAACCATGTAATACTTGCCTTCCATTGGCCATGTTTCCACCATGTCCTTATAGTAGGATTTAGTTAGTGGTCCTTCTGCCTGCAGAGGAATTAGCCACTCAGTGATTTGAAGGAACAGTAATCTACCAGAAATTCCCCCAAAGCTTTTCCATGTGTCCAGCTTAAACCCAGTCATCTGATGATAGTAGGTCACTAGATTTGACCCCAGCAAAGGGGAGAGTGGGAGCATCCCTTTTATCGATAGCCTGTGTTCACACAAGTCCAGAGGTAACAGAAAATGCACACTCCTAATGAAAAGACCAGCAGGCTGAATGTTAGAGATCCAAGCCTGCTTACATTTATGTAACCACCAATGTACTGAGACAATGCCAGTCTCCAAGTCGGATCATAGCAGTGAACATAGCTTAAAGGATTAGTTGCTTGTCAGGCAAAACAGAAGCACTCTTCTAATTTTTTTTTATCTAGTGAACTGAATATATTAATAATAAAAGGCACATGAATTCCTAAATAGTCTTCATTTTAGGTAGTTACTGCTATTGTAGACTTCTGATGGAATTGAATAACCAAGACGAGAGTTTAGGAAATAAATTTCTTTCATTTTCGTACCTTTTTGATACAATATTTACTCGCTGTCTTCTCATCTTCCTGGTGCCATATTTATGAGACATTAATCTCCCAACAGGTTCTTTTTTGGGAGAGGGGGGAGGAAGTAAGTCAGAGAAACAGTGTTTCTGTAGCAAAAAAAATCTGTTGGTCTGAGAGAGGACGAGTTTTAATAAAACTGTAATTGCATGTGTGTGGGAGGCATTGGGGGTGTTCACCTATTCCTGTAAAATGTTTTTTTGTTTGTTTAGCCCTTCAGCTATCAGTTATAGTGGTGAAGTAATAGTATAAAGTGCTAAGGTTTTTTTTCTTTTTAACTCTTGGAGTCCCATAAAAAATTTGTAAGTCAGAATTTGTTATACAGAGATATAGTGTATACAGAGATATACAGTTATACAGAGATATAGTATAGTTTATTATGGATATACTAGACCCATAATAAATCATTTTTCCAGAACTTACTAGCTGGGCTTAGAACTGTTGATGAGGCTGCCAAACATGAACTTTGAAACTGTATTCAGTTTACCAGTGCTTTGATACATGCAATGCATTTAATACAAATGATAAATAAAAGTAAGAAAATCCGTATTTATAGATCTTTGAGTGTTAAGATTAGAAGAAACCTCTGAAGGTGTGTAGCCCAAAGCAGAGCTAGTTGTGATGGTGGTTCAGAGCAGGGCTAACCTCAGACTTAGATCATGCTGGTTGAGCCTTGTGCATTTGAGTTCTGGCCGTGTCCAAAGATGCTGATTCTGCAGCCTCTTAGGGCCAGAGCTTAACCTACCTTCACTGGGAAGGTTGTGTCTGCACGGGCAGTGAGGACTTCCCTTGCTGCAGCTTGCCACCATCAAGATGGTAAAAATGCTGTTAGATACTTTAGCTCTTGGAAACCAAACTACATCAGAATTCCTTGTGTTTTAAAGTCCATACGTGACTGATTTGGCATCTGTGGAGGGTAGGGAGTTTGCCTATACATAGGAGCTTGAAGAGATACCTCTGAAGTTTTAGCAAAATAGCTTATCATTCTGTATTTCTGACTTCATTTAAATGTTTGCCCTCATATGTAGATGGAATGGTTGTGATTGTATAGATTTGTATTGAAAATCAGGCTTACCTGAAATACCAACAAAAAAGGCCATCTCAGTAACTTGGGTGGAAGTAGGAAAGTAATTTTTCGGGGGGGGGGTTAAGAGGGACTTAAAAATAGCAAGACACTTCAATTGAAACTAGATTGCTAAATAGGAACAAAGAAAAGAATTCTTCCCAAATGCTAAACAGGCTATTGTGCATGTGAAGCTTTGGAGAGGAGCAGTTGATCAGATTTTTGTAAGGCAAAAAACAATAAACAAGGAAAAGTTTATTCTCTTTTTGCTGTTCGTAACAGGAAAGAGTGCTTTAAAAGTGTATGCACAATGTTATGTTCTCCCATCCAGCTTTCTGCGTCACAAGTTAACCTTTTGTTCCTTGCATGTGTAGTAACCTGTATTTTGTTCACTTACATACTTCATTTAATGTGTTGGGGTTTGGGTTTTTTTTTGGTTGGTCGGTTGCTTGCTTTTGGTTTTGTTTTAAACTTTATTTTAAACATTCAGGCTACTGAAAGAAGCAAACAGAAAAAGGGGAAAAAGAAACCAGCAAATACTTTATTTAATCTAAATGGTGTCAGCGATACTGAAAGATGTGGAAATTGTGTTTTAAGTTGTTCTCTGAAATGCTTTATTGCATGTGTTTCATACATTTTTGAGAACAGATATTGCAAGAGAAGTTGTCATCTCTGAAATATGCATCCTGATGGAATTTGGTACTACTGATTACTGGAAAAGAGGGAGATCTGGAGCAGAATATTGCTCTTTGCTTTTGTTATCAGCTAAGAAAGGGGCCTCAGTTAGTGATCTTGTCCCTGTCTGGTCAAACATGTGATATGTGTTTCACTGTCTTGTGCTTCACTTGAATGTCCACACTGTTGCTGTACGTTGCTATTTGTATACAACAAACTTTTTCATTTGAGTGTCTAGTCCCCTGGCTTTATTTCTGAAAAGCCCTTCCATTTTCTGAAGTGATAAAACACAACAGTTTAATCCTGCAGGGCTACTGGGACCTGTTCCCCTCAGGATAATGTCACATTAGATGTACAGTACCTTCATCTGAGTGCTATCAAGCAGTGTCAGCCTTGCAGCAGGTTGTGTAGTACTTAAGGTGGTGTGACTGTACTGTATATTGGGTACTGTTTTTCACTCTGTGACTGCTCGTGTGTGTCCGTGTTGCTCTCTCATTCCAATACCACGTGTGAACAGGCAATGGCTCGGTGAAGAAAAGCATGTTTATAGTATTTGCATATCAAGGGAATGAAAGCGACTGCTTGTACCTGGTGATTGTTTTGATCCTTTCACATACAGGAAAAAAAAATCCACGCCTGTCACTCGAAAAAATTTCAATACTGGAAATAAAATTATGACCTAAGAAAATGCCAAAGCCACCCATAAAGCTTTGTAAAGGATTTGGGTAGTATTCTAGGAAAGTGATGCTTCTGAACATCTTAATTTTAATGAAAATGACACTATGGGATATTTTTTTTCCTCCTTTCAAATATGGGCCACGAAGAGAAAAGTTCATGCTGTTTTAATGAATTAAAAAATGACCTTTTCATAGTCGTAGTAGTTAGAGGAAGAAATCATAAAAAAGCACAAAAAATGCCTTCAAATCCGAAATCACTTTTTGAACAGATATTTATTCCTTGCAATATTTTTGTCTTTCTGAAGAGGTCCAAGGATTGGTATATTAAATGCACATTTAATTCTCAGTGCCAAGGGAGGATTATGAATAAAATGAGAATAATTTTTAAGTAGGTTTATATTTCAACAATTGAAAATATTCTGATAAGACATGCCATTCTTCCCTGGACTTTTGCCTGACCTGAAAGTCCTAACATCTCTGGTATGGTTGTGGGGAAAACAATGTTAATTCAGGTATTCTGTAGACAGACATATGGTAGGAGAAGAAACAGAAGGATTTTTTTTTTCATTAGATAATGGTGGAGATCCTGTAGACTGCAGCATCCTACAGTGCCAGCTGGAAACTGTGCCATGCCCCTTGCCAAACTGCTGAAGCTTCCCTTGTCTGAGCTTTCTTCATCAGGGCTTTTTACAGATTCCAGTTCCTCTAAGCACAGAGATAGTCCATCTCAGGAATGGGGAAAATGAACAGATGAGCCCATAGCCTGGTTAGTTAAACAGGGAACTCGTGGTTGGATCATTAAACTTGAGAGGTCATGCCTAATGGTTGGTTTCCAACTTGCAGATTGGGTACAAGCAGACCTGCAGGGCTCTCTTGTTGGACCAGATTGTTTGATATCTCTTATCAGTGACCTGGAAGAGGAGACACTCCTGCCTTGTGAACTCTTGTGAGCACCAAACTGCAGGTGCAGTTGACCTGCTTGAGGGCAGGGCTGCCATGCAGAGGGACCCAGTCAGCCGAGGGAATGGACCGGCAGGAACTTCAGAAAATTCAGCAAGAACAGATGTCTTGCACGTGGGGTGGACTTACCTCCAGGAGTGATGTATGTTGGGGACTGACTGTCTGACACATGAGCTGCCGGAGTGTCTTGGCAGGAGTGGAGGCTGACAGCACCCAGGTGATACCAGGAGGAGCATAAACCAGGGCATTAGGGAAGTGAAAGTTCACCGCTATTTGGCACTCAGTAGACTGCATCAGGAGTACAGTGTCCAGCTTTGAACATTGTTTCCTGTACTGCACTGAAAGAGGAAATGTGTTGATCAGCTGCAGCATGTTCAGCAGAGACCACTGAGGTGGAGCACTTCTGTGAGGAGAGGCTGAAGGAACAGGACTTCTTCAGCCTGGAGAAAAGCTGGCTTAGGGGAGACCTTACAGCAGCCTCCTTGTATCTACAAGGAGGTTGTCTAGAAGCTGAAGCCAGGCTCTTTACTGAATTAAAAGGGTGAGAGAATGAATGACAGTTCACAGTCATAAATAGGAACAAGAGAAGTTTTGAGTTAGGGGACAGGGTGGGGGAATACTGATGGCATTATGGATTCTTTTACATTCGTCTATATGAAACTTTTTTGACTCATTTGAAAGCTTTCTTCATGTCCTTAGTGTTCAGGTTTACTTTGAAATTATTTTTACTTAAATCTAGGTTTAGATACAATTAAACCCCACTACCATATTTATAATATTTCAAATAGAAAACATAAATGATGTAAAGAACACAACTACAGAAATGGAAGAGAGGGTTACAGTTAACTGATCTACATTAAGATTCAATCTGGAATACCTCCCTCTTGTATCCAGATGGTTTGCCATACTTTATTTCTCGAAAGCCACCTTGACAGGAATGCTGTCTTTTTGTCTTATGTTCCCTATGTAGTTGCTTCTCCTGGAGCCTCTTTAATTTTTTATTTTTGTAATTTTTTTTTTAAATCTCTGGGTTTTAAGTCCTGAAGGGCTGTGAACATTTTTAATCACTTCCTTGGAACATCTTAATATATACTTCAGAGAATGTCTTCTGTTGTGTTAATAAAAGTACTTTCCTGAAGATGGAATTGCAATTTCATCTGGTGTAATTTTCAATTGTTTTTGTCCTACTAGGAACAACTCAAAAAGGCTCAAAACTTCTTGTTCCAACTTCTGTGCCCACTCTAGTGCCTATAAATGCTTGAGAGAAATGTCGTCTTCAACTACATCATATGTCTGGGTCCAATATTCATTAAATTATACACCTGTTACTAACATCTAAATGAGATGTGTGTATATATCTCACTATTGCCAATAAATTACAGCCTTGGTGTTATAAAGGATTTGAGGAAGTCTGTCCCTCAGGGATACTGTGACATTCTTTTCTCTTTTTTTTTCTGCAGTGTCTTTATTGCTTTAGATGGCTCAAACTCTTTCAGTCCAGGCTTTCTTACAAAACATTCTGTCCTTGGTACTTTGCTCAGTTGTGTTTTGTGTTCCCATCTTTGCTTTGTTTCTCCTTGCTGTGACTTTCCCAAGCGCTTCCTTGTTCACAGAGAACCATCTGCTGCTGGGTTTGTGTGAAAGCCTCTAGTCCAGGCTTGTCTTTTGGTCCAGCTAAAATCTCTGCTCCTCTGACACATATTTTATTAGCTTGAGCAGAACTGGGCCTAAAGCTGTTCTCTTTACCTCTGTTCTGGTTACATGAGCAGTATCAGCTTTCTGATCATCACTTGGGCCTGTAATCTGGGTGACATTTTTGAATGGGTGTGATTGAGAGGCCTTAATAAGATCTTCATCTAAAGCTTTGAGATTCTTCTTTCATAGGAACTTGAAGTAAATTACATTTTCTTGTCCCTATAGCTTGTACTGTCCAGGTTCTCCTCATTATTTTTTTTTTCAGTTGCTGCAGTATTCTTTTCTCTGACTCATTTTATGAGCTTTCAGAATGATCTGCAAAGATAATACGTGTAATGTTTGCATTCTTAATATGTCCATTCACTGTCTCTTTCTTCCCTAGTTCATGAAAAATAGATTGCTTATCTTTGTATTATACACTCCTCTTTACTGCTGGATTGTTTGTCTCTCACTGGCAGCTGCACGTGCACTTACTGATCCAGTGAGTACATCTTGACCTTTATCCCATAATGGTCATTCTGTTCAGAAAGAGTATTGTATATGCCTATTGCTAAACTAATATTTTCCATTTTTTTAACCCGTTGAATATCTTTTGCAAATTTCTGCAAGGATTTTGACAACACATAGGTGTTATTCTAAGACCACTGAGCATAATAATAGTGAGCAGTGCTGTCTTCGTGGTTTGTCTGTAGGGATTTTGTATTTTCTTGTCAACCTTGAGTTACAAGGGGCAGCTTGTTTATTCTGGTAACAGTTAAGTGTGCTAGACTTTGATTTCTAGGCAATATTGTGATACAGATAAGTAAGGAAAAGGTGGACAGTGTCTGTCCATGTTCATAAGGGGCAAATATAATATTTAAGGCAAACTGAAAATTGTGAGGTGCTCCTGAGTGAGTCCTGGCTGGCAGTTACTCACAGAAGTCAGAAAAATGGGACCATAGTAGTGAGTGCAAGTAGGAATAGGTACATAGGAAAGAGTTTGAAAGCAAAATACAAGCTTACTTTGGATTGTGCTGAGACTGAGCTACCTGCAGATGAAATGAATTGTCACATGTGTAAGAGACTAAATTGAGGGAAAGTGCTTCAATGTACAGTGTCAAATAAATGTGTGAACACAAATGAGTCACCTTGGACTGGGTGCAGATAATGAGAAAAAAGTGCTGGAAGGGGGAAAAGTTAGGAAAATAAGTAAGAAAATTCATAGGAAGCTGAAGTATTGTAAGAGGTGGAGAGAGCAAAGAGCATCCAGGATCACAGCAGATGACTAGGGATTAAACGGTCATCAGAGTGGTTTCCTGCTGGTTTTGTTCACCTTCTGGGAGTAAACTGGTTTTTCGCTTCTTGACAAGTTCCAGTCAAACAGGATAGGTGGTGTAATATGTGTTTTCTAGTGATTTGTACTTTTTTTCCCAAGAAGCAAGGACTCACCCACCTAGAAAAAGTAAAGTTAATTGTGTAGGATGATTCATGAGAGAAGCTGAATATGGTAAGTAATGCTTATAGAAAGATTTCCTCAGTGTTGTATACTTACCTGTATTGTTGTGGATGGTTGGTCTCTTGAATAGTATTTACTTCTTCATCTAGTTGCGTCTAGTTCACTGTGAACTAGGAAATAAACCTAAGCTACAGATAGCAATGCAGGCCAATGCATTAATTACGAGAAAGCTGTCAGCTAAAATGACCTCTGCAAAGGATTACTTGTTGCAAAGCTTCCCTTTAAAATGTATCTCTTTCAGGAAAGTCTAAATGTTGTGTTCTGATATGGTTTCCAAGATAACTGTAAATAGATTGATTTTCTTTGCTTGAGTTAGAAGGTAGCTACTTTAGATAATCATAAACATTAAGGGCTTGGAATGGGCCTTAAAGATGATCCAATCCCAACCCCCCTGCCATGGGCAGGGACACCTCCCACTGGACCAGGTTGCTCAAGGCTTTATCCAACCTGGCCTTGAACACTGCCAGGGTTGAGATGCTCACAGCTTCTCTGAGCAACCTGTTCCAGTGCCTCATCACCCTCACAGTGAAAAATTTTTTCCTAATCTCTAACTTAAATTTCCCCTCTTTCAGTTTGCACCCATAACTCCTTGTCCTATCAGTTCCTGATGAAGAGTCCCTCTCCAGATTCCCTGTAGGCCTCCTTCAGGTACTGGAAGGTTACTATGAGGTCTCTACACAAGCTCCTCATCTCCAGGCAGAACAGCCCCAACTTTCTCAGCCTGTCTTCATAAGGGAGCTGCTCCAAGCTTCTTATCAACTTCATGGCTCTCCTCTGGACATGCTCCAACAGCTCCATGTCCTTCTGTTGGGGACACCAGAACTGTAGGCAGTACTCCATGTGGGGTCTCACAAGAGCAGACGGTACATCACTCAAACATTACCACTGGACCTTTAGGTTCCTTTCCATTTGTATTAATACAGTTGTTTCAAACTTTAATTTAAATTTTAAAAGTTGCTTTTTAAAAATAAGTGGAAGTGCTTCTCCTTGTTTCTTTACTTTTTTCAGAAGCAGTTACTTCATTCCAGCCCTCCTTTTGGACATACAGAGCAAGCCCTATCTTAAGTGAAAACTAGTGTAGAAAATCTCAGTGTCACAGATGTAGGTCTCAGAATATTAAGTGTGATCGGTGCAGAAGGTTTCAATGGAAAACCTCAGTCAGTGTTAACTATCTCTTTGCTGCTAACACTGTATGTGTTGGTAATGCAGTGAATGTGGGTCTGATTTTCTCTAAAAATGTTGTCTGGAAAGATTGGAGTCATATGTACAACGTACAGTTTTATACAACAAAAATGTAATTGTGTTGTTTCTGAAGCCACTAAAATAATTGTGGCTGTTTAAAAACCCAAACAACTTTAACCCTTTATTTTACACAGAAGTATCTAATCTCTTAAAAGATATGTACTTAGAGTTCACAAGCACTTAATGCTTTTCTGGAAAGGGAAGCAATCAGTGTTATTTCAAGAAATTAAATATTTGTTCTGTGTTTTGTACTGCTTTCATACTTGAACCATGTGCAAAGGGGAAAACATTTTGGTTAGTAGTAGAGTTTCTATGCTAGGGCACACTTTTTAAGTGTTACAAAAAAAAAAGAAAAAGAAGCTACCATAAAAATATACTGAAGTTCTTGAAGTACTGTTGGAATTGTTCTCCTTACTAAGCACTCTGGGTCAGAAGTCGAAACATTTTAAAAATCTGTTAAGTTTGGAAGCTGATTGTTCAGTTCGATTCTCTGCACATCGAACCGCTGCTTGTGGAAGACTGGTAAAAAGTATATGTTGTTCTTTCTCTTAAGCTCAAACTAAGAGCATTTACTGAGAGTGGTACTTTTACACCCCTTTCCAGGGACATTATGTCTAACTAAAACTATTTCAAGTGTGCAAAGGTACGGCACAGTTTTCAGAATGGAAATGGAAACCTTTCTCAATTTGAGGCTTACGCCTTTGGTCTGTTGTCATGAACTTATGCTTTCAACTGTTCATCTTGCTGCTTTGCCTATAGGATAATTTTTCCCCATATGTATTTCCTAGTGTTTCTGTCTGCACTCGTTTATGTGCAGGAGACAAATCATATGACAGCCTGTGTGTGGTTTTGGAGAGACAGAAGGGAATGGAAGGGGGTCCATTTAGCAGCGTGTCATCTTTAATATTTCTCTTTGGTTTTCTTCTTAATGCTTTTTTACAGAGCAGTAACAGCTCTGTAGGAGAATCTGTTTGGCTTCAGCCCATTGTTAGGAGGCAGCAGAAGCAGCAGCCTGGGGAGCTGCAATTCAAACTTCAGGTCACCCCCACCTACAAGCACATTGGAATGATGTAGAGGCTTCACTTGTAACTTCTCCTGTTGAATCAGTGTTGGACACTCAGCGTCCATTCAGAGCTTAGTTTGTTGAGAGAGGGGGAAAAATAATAACTAAGAGTCATAATGACTTTGGTGGTTTTAATGTCAGTTACGCTTCCTTCCTTGATGAAACAAACGGTATAATAACAAGGAAGTATTATTTACCGTTGTATTTTCCTCTGGAAAGTTTGGAAGTCTTTAACCGATGACTGTCTGTGAATGTAGCTTGTGAAGCAGAGTAGGGTAAAATATTATTTTGATTTATGTACCTATAGTAATTTAGCTTATTGCAAGTACCTTCCCTCTGTGCAAGTTCCCTGTGTTACCAAACCACAAAAGAATTAATTAGTAGGCAAGAAACATTTGGGTTTATGTTGCAATTTGCGGAGTTCTGAAGAAATGTGTTTTCTCTGTATGTATGTGCGTGTGGTTTTTTGGTAATGATTATCACTATTTAAAGAAAGATTAAAGTCAATGTTTTTTCAAACCTCCCAGTGTGCACCTCAGTGCACTTGTATTTGACTTCAACTTTATCTATACATGGAAATACCATATTATGAATCATGTTTACTATTAAACATTAACTGAGAAAGTAATGGAGTCTCAGTAGCTGGGAATTGTTATTAACCCTTAAATTTGAAGAGAAGTGAGAACTTCGTGTATATGCAAGGGTAAAAATGCTGTTTCCAGGATGAAAGGTTACTTTTTCTTGACTAAATGCAACATTTCAAAGTAGACCAAAATTGGGTATGCCATGTGCTGAATTACTTCCTTTTTGGACATGAAAAACATGCTTAATCCTTCTTTTGAGGTAAGAAAAGGATGGGAAAATGCTGTAGGAGTTAATAACCATATAAATTGCCTTTGGACAGTGAGGCAGATTAATGGTCAGATTTTAAGAACACAGAGGATGTGCAAGGTAAGTATTCAGTGGAATTTACTAGTTTGTTTTAATGAGACAAAAGATGTAATTTAGTAGAATCTTTGTGAAAATTATTGTCATGATTTACATCAAACAGAGCTGTTAATTTTCGAGAGCCAAAACTAGTCATTGAAGGCAGGAAAACATTCTTCAGTTATGGCACTGTGGAAATGAGACTCTCCATAAAACTTTTACTCCTTTCTCTGAGATATCCAGAATAGGTTTGTGATAAAATAAGGCTCCATCTGCAAGTTAATATTCTCCATAGGTTGAATTAATACTGAGAAGTAATACTATAATTAATAATTATGGAAGTGCTTGCTGGTATATGGACTTTACTCTTTTGTTTATTTAGCAAAGTTTTTAATGGGGAAAGATAGAGGTGCCTTTTGTAAAAATGCCAATAATATTTGAGTTGCAAAGGAAGTATCTCAGAAGTTTATGAGAAGTTTAAACTTGTGACCTGACAAGCATTCTAGAAGGTAGGATTTAAATACTGTCTCAATTTTCTTTTATCTTTGTGAAAGCACCAATTATTAATATTGTATGTATTATTAATATTCTCACTATTAGTGAAACTGAATTGTATGGGTAATTTCTCTTAATTTTTCACAGTGGCATTGCATGTGAGTTATTTTTCCTTATAATGCAACCAGATTGACTCAGTGTATGTATAATGCTTAAAAAACTAGTGGTTTTTAGCAACAATAGTCACTTTTTTATTACTTAATTTATTTTCTTGTGTGCACTTCGGTTTGTTCACTGTTTTGAAGTTTCAGACCATATCCTTATGGAGACATATCTTTTATGAAAACTTATTCTTGTTTTGATGCTTAGTGTGTTGAAGATTGTCTCTGTTTTGTTAATCTATTATATTTCGTGGTATAATGTATATAAATGTGTGTAGTGCAAGTAATATTGCATTTATGAATGTAAGGATTTTAGTTTATTATGGAGGAAGTCCATTTTCTTCACATTTAAAGAAAGGAAGATGGATTATGGAGAACAGGTGTGTTCTCAGTTCCAGAGTGTGGATGGGTACAAGAGTGCAGGGTCTATGCTGTATAACATAGAGCATTCATGCGACCTTTCCGATGTTGTTTTGAGACGATGACACCAAGGCTTTTGAGATTTGACTGTTAGCAGGTAATCATGATAATGGTCTCTTCTTCAGAGAGCAAATAGTACCCTGATGACTTTACTGACGCATTTGGGGAGGAAGGTGAATATGATCAGCTGGTTCAGTATTTGCATAAAAAGCTAATTAAACTTTTTAATCCTACCTTTGAGGCATGTATTGGAAAGGTCCAAAATACTGTGGGTTTTGAAGAGAGGAGTTTTGCTTATGGCCTGGTACAGTTCTCTGTGCTGCAGTTATTAAAATGTGAAACATGTTTTTGCCAGGATAGAATATAACTTTGATACTTTATTAAAAGTTTCTAAACATTTGCCTTAGAGGTACTTTGGCCAAGCTTTTATTTGGGGCATACCATGTTAGGTGTATTTAACTGCTCTTTCTTGGAAAGGTTTGCATCTCAGGAGACTCAATTGATGATTACCTTGGTTTTACTTATTTTTATTTGCTTGGCCATGAATATTTGTGGCCAGTTACTTTTCATGGCCTAGAGCCTCATAGGCTTCATGTAGCTTCACAAAGTTTGTAGCTGGTGGCCGTCAGTCTCATTCCAGGCCATGTTCATCACCACTGTTCTTGATTTTCGTCCTTTTGCTGCTGTTCTGTTTCCCTTGCTGATGTTATTCCTGTGTTCTTTGCAGTCTGGAATTGAGTTGGGTTTGGGTTTTTGTGGGTTTTTTGTTTGTGGTTATTTTCTGTTTGTGTTTTGCTTTGGATTTGTTTGTTTGGTTTCTTCCCAAGGAGACAGTTTCCAGGTTCTACAAGTTTTTGTAGCTGTCATCTTGTTCCACTTCTACATTTCCTTTGTTCTTCCTCTTTGCACTGCATTGTTTAGTTGCTTTATAGTGGTTTCAAGCTTTATTAAAAAATCTTGAATTTAAACAAAAAGTTTTTTGAGCATCACTTCCAGTACAGATTAAAAGAGAACTGAACTGTCCCACGTGGTACTCACCTGTCAGATAGCTGACACACTAACAGATATGTTCCCAAGATGACAAGATTGAATGTTTGTGTAATGTGGTGATGTTTAGCTCCTAGACACTATCCGGTAATGTACGCTTATCCAGCTTTTCAGATCCTTGATATGTTGTGTAAATACTGCATAGTTTTCCTACAACACTTATTTTGTATGATTTGATGGGCTGTTTGTTGCAAGTCTTGCTTGCTTGTTGAAGTAATCAATGAAATAGTCATATACACATGAGAATTCATTATGTTTGCTGAGAAGTAATTTCTGAATGAGAATGTGAATGTGAAAATCAGATGATGCCATAGCTGTGTCTGGCACCAGTAAGGGACAGTATTACTTGTCGCAGGTTGATGCTGATTGACTGTCTGCTGAATAGTCGCCCAAGCCATGCACAACTTAAGACAATAGTTTTCTTGATAGCTGTTTTCTATGACAAATACACTTTTCTTTCTAAATGCTAGCTCTTCCTTTCAGCTTTGTGTAATTATTTGTCTTCCCAAACTGACAGGGAAGAATGGAATAGATCTGACTATGTGGACTTTCATTCTCTTCCTATAGAGCAGCTGTATTTTTCTAGGCCATCTCGTATGTGCTAGACCCTTTGTAAGAAGTAGTTATATCTACAGTTCTACTACTGTGCTGTAATTTTGACTTGGTAATTATCTAGGAAGTCCTTGCCTGATAACTGAAACTTTTGAACCGTAACACTGTTAGCATCAGGTTGTGTGCACAGAATTGACATTCAGCCAATATATACGTACGTACATATTTCCCTAAAAAAAGATTGATGCTAACGGATGTTGTGTCTCCTGACAGAGAGCTTGCTAAATTCTATTCTTATCCTCTTCTCCCCAAAAGCATGGTCCCATTAACTTTATTATGTCACGACAAGAAATGCAAAGCTATAGCATCTTTCTTCCCTCTAATGAAATAATGTCTTTATATATGTATATATATTGGTCATCGTAGCTGACATGGACGTCTGTCCACAGTTCTTGAGTTGAACGTGTTGAACCCCAATAAGAAAGACAGCCTTCTGTCTTGTTAGTTTTTGCGAGAGTTTATTCTGTTTCTTGTAACATCAAACTAATGCTTCAGTTGAGATAAATACGAAAGTTTAGTAGTTGTCTGGGGAATCATTCTCCTCTAATTATAGCTAGTTATATACCAGTTAGATTTTTCATAACGTGGTCAGTTGATGCTAGACTGTCATGCCTTTTCCTTAATGAAAATAGAGAGTTAGAGGGTCTTTAAAATCTATTATAGCATTTGTGGAACTATAAATAGAACACTCTTAATTTTAAATCAGCATGTCCTTTAGCCTGGAAGTAATATTATATGTCAAGCATAACAAATAGCTATCCTAAAAACCTTAACAGTCTGAGTACACAAGAAAGAAAAATGAGAAGAGAGAGTCAGGTCATCTCCGATCAGGTCATCTCCAGTTCTTGGAGGACTTGGACATGCGGAGATGGCGAGTACTGTGTGCTAGCTGTATTGAGCACATGTGAGAAACGTGAGGACAGGAAAACTTATGATTTGGAATGTGAGTTAGGTCTAAAATTATTTTATTCTAGCAAAAGTCACAACGTATGAGAAGAAAAGCATATTAAATTATGTATTCTCCTGTTGCCTATGTATATAGACTCAAACAAATTAGTTCAGGGAAGTAATACTAATTCCTTTTTGCTTTAAAGGTAAGAATCATAGCTACTTGGGGAGCTGTCAATGACATACCTCTGTGGTTGTCCATACACAGTGTTTTGCAAACCATAATTAAGATGCAAGCTAGAACACATGTTGCCCCAGATTCACAGAAGCCAACCTTACTCACTGCTTTGACACAGAGCAGATGGCTTGTTATAATGTAGTTGTTGATACAGTAAGAACTGAGAGCCGTGACTGGTGTTGCTTATAATCACTACTGATTAAAAGACTGTATTGCCTTCAAGAAGGCATCGCTGTTCTCTCCTTGTGGTAAGGATTTAGTGAGAGGCTAGACCAAGAGAATATTTATGCTTAGAAGATGCCTGAATATCAATTGGGTCTTAAATTTGTGCTCTTTTTGTGAAGATAGATTTTTCTGAAGGGCTGGAACGAAGCATTTTTATGTAATTTGATGCTTTTTGTGTAGGCTCTGGGCATATAAGACAAATGAAGATAGAAGAAAGCTCTAAAAAGCTTTTCTTACAAATGATTTTTTTTCCATCTTCACTAAAATCTGATTTTCTTTGAAGAAAACTCTTGTGTGGATGAAAAAGGTTAAGGTACCTTACCAGGCAGACACAGTCTGCTTTGGAAGGACTTGCCTACTGTGGTGGCAAGTACTTCACAAAGCCATGGGGTAGTCATAAAGGGATACTGCATCAGGAACTAGATCATCCAAGGAAGTTGAGTGGTAAGTTAACAGCTGGTAAATTGTATGTTTCTGACTCTATAGAAGGCTTAACAATTCTGGAAAAGGAGAAGACCAAAATGAAAGGGCAGCTTTAACTCTTTTAGTCATTAATAGACAGTCTGGATGTGCTAGTGCTCATCATGATGGAAACAGGATAAGAACTACTCTTAGACTGCCAGCTGGTTGGAAGAACACAAGCACTCAACCAGCCTCAGAAAGGAAGGTAAGTTGTGCCTTTTAGTGTCCAACAGTGAATGCA
Source organism: Lycocorax pyrrhopterus obiensis (assembly GCA_014706295.1). Classification (NCBI taxonomy): domain Eukaryota; kingdom Metazoa; phylum Chordata; class Aves; order Passeriformes; family Paradisaeidae; genus Lycocorax; species Lycocorax pyrrhopterus. Next base: position 70,229,642 of record JACSVZ010000001.1, read on the forward strand.
GAGCACAGTAGATAACTGGATCAGACCTTATTTGTGATGTCATTCCATTAACTTCAGTCAGTTGACTTCAACAAGCTTGGCTTGGGGATGCATTAGTGCCGTAATGTTTAAATAGAAGAAAAACATGTTAGCTTTCTATAAACATGGCTTAAATTTTTGTTGAACATTAAGGGTAAGTCATTGAGGAAGGAAAGAATGGAAGGAAAGAGTGTTCATTATTCTGTTCTGAGAAGTACAGGCAGAGGTCAAAGTCAAGTTGTTTGCTCTTGAAGAGTTGTATTCTGAATAAATTGGCATCAGCATGAAAATCCTTGTTTTTTATCACATAATTCAGTGTTTTCTCTGGGCTATTTTAGGGGGAAAACAATTAGAAAAGGTTATGTTCTCATTCATATCTGAGATGCTTGGTTTTGATAGAGTAAATGAGCTCTCTGGTCACTGAAATATCCATTTTGATTAAAATGTGAACTATATTTTGCAATCAGAGACAAAAATATATAATGCCCTGTCTCTTGCCTTTAATTTTCACAGCTCAGTGATTTATATAGTGCTTTGGAATGGCAAAACTTTGGCTGACTGCCATGATATACAGTAAGCCCAGAGAAGCTAGGAATTGGTAGCTATTAATAAAAAATTAATTTTATGGTATTCCCACCCAAGTGAACTGAAATACATCTCTAAGTCAAGGTGCAGCTCTTTTCCTCTTTCATGTTTTAAAAGACATTTAAGATTTTTTTCCATTTTCTTTTTGACGTGCATTCTCAAGGCCTGAAAAATTTAATACTTTGGTACCAACCAAGTTAGAAGACCTGTCAGCAGAGTTCCAATGTGACTCTGAAGTGAGAAGCTGCAAACTTGACCTCCTATTGCTGGTATTTCCATTGGGATGTAGGTCCTGGAAGATCTTTGGGAAGTTTTTTTTATTCACTCGATGTACTTATTAATAGCTCAGAGTTGATAAGAGGGGACTTCCAGAGGACCATATACTTGATTTATCTTTATGGAGGGACTTTTTCTTCCTTACATTTTTTCAAGCTGTGTTTAGTTTAAATGGCAAATAGTATTTATTTTAGCTATAATCTCCTACTTAGTCACAGTGTGGTGTTTTCTGTACTGCACAATAAACTGTATTAAAAAACATATAATGCAACAGTTAGTGCAAGACAGAAGATAAGATTGGATCAGAAGGTTGTGTTGTTTCCTTTCTCTTGTATTATTTTTCTTCTGCTCCAGACCAGGCTATTTTTGTACTTGGTTGTCATTGTCGCTTTGTGGGGGCCTGAAGAGTAGCACATTCTAAAGCTAGGCTTTGCCTTGGAGATCAGTTTGCTTCTAAGGAAAAGTATAATCTCATGCTGTAATCTTCGTGAGTAAGATCTCACAAATCTTTATGCTCTCATATGTAAGGAATAGACCATTTATTTCCAGGACAGTGGGGTGATTTCTTGTGGGTTTGTATGTTTTTGTTTGGTTTATGCTTGGGTTTTTTTTCCCTTATTTAAAGATTTCCCAAGAGGTTTTCTGAATTGGCTAGTTACTTGTGTCTTTACATGTATATGTTCATGTATGGGAATGCATCCACCGAAGCGATCCTTAGTTGCTGTTCCTGTCTCACATGGTAGAAAGCGGAAGCAAAGGGAGGAGCAGTTGGACTTCTGAAATAAAGTCTAGATCAGGAATGCAGAGAGCCCAGTACATCTTTATTATGTTTAGGTAACTTAATATTAAAAAATCATGTTTTAAAACTTTGTTTAAAAACAAACAAAAAACATTAAAACCCCCCCCAAACTTTTCTCCTGAAAATTAGTATGTGGAACTAGAGGATATCCATGAATATATGCTGCTTGCAATTATAGTTGTTTTGATTACTTTATTAAATAGCAGCTTCCTTGGAATGTCCATTTTTGCATGTATTTTTAATGTTTTCTTTGTGTTCACTTTTTTCCCCCTAAATGAGCTTCATTTCAGTTTTGGTCAAATTGAAGCTGATGTTTGTTTTCATCCAGGTTATAACTGGAAGACTACTTCCACTTTTGTCTGTGGTATGACCTATGTGGGTTATAAAATTGTAGTACCTTCCAATCTAGGTAATATTCTAGATACATGGTTAAATCAAATTGAGCCCTACAAAGTTGGTTAAAGGTAAGAAAAAATAATTGATTGGGGATTATGAAGGGATAGAGATTATCTGTCTGCCACTTGCACTTGGAAAAAGTAGCTCTGTATGGAACTGGTTCCTTGGAATCATATGTTCTCCTTTGTTAGCAGCAGCAGTAGTGTTCACTGTCAAATTGGAGATGTTAGGCATTTCACAACGTAAGTGTTCACAGACTTGGTGGTCTTGCATTGGTCTTTTAAAAGATGCCATTGAACTGTCCTAAATAGTATTTTAAAATAATGCATAGATATTCTCTCTACAGAACACATTAGAACAATTACTGAGTTATATCAGAATTAAATCCAAATTTAAGTGACTAGAATTATCATTAATCATATTTGTGTGATGGACTTCTAAGCTTCAAATATCAGCTTGATAGGAGAAGGTGAAAACAAGGTGTTGGGCTTATCCAGGGGCAGCTCTTGGGAAGAGATGGCAGAATGGTAACACAGATGGTACACGCTGATTTCACTTTTAAATTCTGGAGTCAAACACTGGGATGTGTGTCATTAAAAGATATTTTTAGGGAGACAGAGATTGAAAATATAGAAACAGACACCTTTTTCTTTCTCTCTCCTACTCACACTCTTTCCCACTTCAGAAAGAAACCCTGGAATGCCCTTCTCTGCTATTATTATATGTAAGTTCTGAAGAAGTCATACAAACGCCTGTGTTAGAGTTTCAGCTCTAACTCCATATACCACAGGCCAGGGACCCCCAGAATATGTCACAGCAGGATGGCCTGGTTCCTGTTTTACATGTCTCTCCTGAGAACAGAGGCTGTAAACCACCATAGTTACCAAACCACCTCACTGTGGCCGTGCTGACCAGAGCTAACTGGTTCAGCCTGCAAGCACGAACTTCTCTTGTGGGCATTGACATTTGATGCAATTTTACTGCTGTTTCCACTCTTGTGTTTGGAGTTGACTGGCTCAGTGTGGTATACCAATTGTTAAAATGGTCTCTACCTAAATTTGATCTTAATCCGAGTGTATCAATTTCTCCGTTTTGTCTCTTAGTCACTTTATTCCTCACTGAAAATACACTTATTCTAAGACTGAGTTGAAAGGATGAACTTTGAAAATAGCAAACTTGAATGCCACATGGCTTACTTTCTGCATTTTGTACTATGTATTTATATTAAGTCTCCTGGTCTTCTGACATGTGTTAAGGACAAGTTAAAGGTCTTCTGTGTCGTGTAATTCGCACATTACGATCATGATGGACTAAGACAATTATAACGTGCAGGGTGAAACTGCCCTGACTATGGGTAATGAATAATCAGAGTATGTCTTTGAGTCTTCCCTGTCAGAGTGAATTCTCTTGAGGGGGCAGCAGGAGACAGTTTATGACTAAAGTGTGTACTTGGGATATAGTAGCCAAAATTCCATTTGAGCTGAGAAGACCAGATCCTTGATCACTTGCTTTATTTCAGGGAAGGGACTACCTCAGTTTTCTTGTACTTCTGGGAGAGAAGTTATTCCATTTTTTTATTATTTCATGGAAGTCTTATTTCATTAAATCATGAAAAAATCTTTTGCTAATAGAACCAGTATGTTGTAAGAAAAAGTTATTCTTCTGGTTTTACTGTCTTATTAAAATTGATTTTCAGTGAAAATTCTTAGTTCTTAATTAGCTCCAGCAGACACATTGGTGTGTTCATCTCATCCCTCTCCACAAAAACCCAAAAAACCAAACCAACCCAGAATTGTTTTAGGAATGCAAATAGGATAGTAAAGGAAACACTATGTAAACTTGACTGAAATCCATTGTATTTTACTGGTTATTTATCATAGTGGCTATATTAATTTATTTTGAAGAGCAGTGTTTCCTAGATGTTTCTTCTGACAACATAACCCTGGAACTCATAGGAGGATATTGCCATTGTTTCTGTGTTATTTGAATTGAAGTGAGGAAATGGATGAAGTGTGACCAAGCACTAGGATTTTAAGTTCAAGAGTGTCATGGTTTCCATAGAAACAGCTAGCTCTATCATAGCTACTGAGTTAAATGCTTTTAGGATTTTGCTTTTTTTCCCCTTTAAATAAAATTTGTTCATGCTCTTTTTTGGTTTTCTCTTTCTTTTCACTTCAGGTTTCTGAAATTTGCTAACTAAATTTGTAGCAGTGGAAAGCTGCCTTAGCCATTCCTTGTTTGAGCAAGCAGTTGCACATAAAATCATATTTGTTTCACTTGGTAGTAATCTAAAGGTGAGCGTGTCATTGGAACTGGTATGAAGTGCACCTTAGCCTTGAATAGAGTGACGCAGGGTGCTGTCACATTTACCTGGTGTCATGTTGGGATTGCCCTACTTTCACAAGCGGTGTGGCTTTGAACGAGTGACGCAGCTGGCAATGACACTTCAGAGCTTTGTTCATTCACGTGGACAATTTATGTTTCTTCTCATGTTCCATGTCAATCTTTTTTTCCTGATACGAAGTAAATTTATTATAGGTACCACAAGGTGCTGTAGCTAAATGCAGGGGTTTTGAATGTTACCAAATGTAAATTTTAGGTGTTCAATTGAGGAAGTGTGGTTAAGTTACCTTTATTTTCTATGAAGTATCTGGTGAAAATAGGTGTCTGCAATTGTGATTCATGAGAACTGTGGTTTTATTTATTTTACCAAATGACTCTTGAAGAAGAGTCCAGGATCAAGGATCTCTTGTCTCTCATTGAGAATGCTTGCACTGTTGGGCTACAGATTTATACTTCTGCTCTCTTACTTTCTTACCTTGTGCACCTCAGTCCCTCTACCAGCTAGTTTCTTGGCTGAGAAGGAGCTAATATTATTATTATTCTAGATGTGTCTCAAGTTCCCAGAACATTCTGGAAGTCTTCAGAAGGCTGCTTGGGAAAATGACTTAGATTCCATGACCATGAGCTGATACAGTTAAAATCAAATGGAAGAATAAACAAAGCAGGAGTATATGTAAAGGCTTTGGATTTCAAGGAGGCAGATGCTGATCAAACTAAATGTACTGGGTTAGTAATAAGGAGTATAATTGAGGAATTTGCATGCTTGGTATTTCTTCAGGTTGAAGATGTTAAGTTACAAAATATCTGCATGATAGATGAGTGAAAAGATGTGAAGAGAGACTTTGAACTTGACAGATGAGTAACCATCTTGGGAACGATGCTGAGAAGGAGCAGAGAAGAAATAATGGAATAAAATTCATGGTTTCTATTTATCCAAATTAGATCATGACAGATTCATCAGCCAATTTTCTTTGGAAGGAGAGTGTTTTCCACATGAGGGAAATGCAGAAGAGGTGTAATCTGTCTGAACTTCAGTGAGTAGTTGATATTCCTTAGGAAGGCATCAGGTGGGGAAGGCAGGATTTGATAGAGTGTGTGACTTGGGTGGAGAAAATGGTAAGGTACAGTGTTCAGGATATAAGTGTCAGGCTGTCAGTCATGCTCAGTGGAATTCCTTAAAGATAATTTTGGGACCAGCTGTCTTTGTAATGTTTTCGTTTATGCCACTAGCACAAGGAAAATCAGTATGCTGATGAAATTTGTTGATGATGAGTAGTGTAGAAGATGATTGTGGTGGTGTGTGGAGATGGGATTATCTCAAAGACTGAATTAATAGGAACAGAATTAATTGAATGAAAATAAAAATATCCTGTACATCATGGGTGGTCAAAAGCTGTATTTTGAAATGCAAGCTTGTCATAGAAACAACTGGGCTAGAGAAGAGCATGGCAAGATTACTGCATTAGAAATGTAAGACAGTTGTGGTGTTTGTATTGAAAATGGAGAGGCTTTTGCCGTCGATTTAAGGAGATTCTAGTATCATTTAATAAATTCCTGAAATACTGTGTATCATTCTAATTATGCACACTTAAGAAAGTTTAAACAAAACTAAAGCAGATATGGACTAAAGTGGATTGTGGAATCATTCACTTTGGGAAGGACCTTGAGCAATTTTCTAGCCCAAGCTCCTACTGGAAACAGGGGCTTTGTCGGTTGGACCTTGAAAATCCACAAGGCCAGAGCTTCCAGAGCATCTGAGTGACCACTGTTTTGAGATCCTCAGGGTGAAAACTTTTTACTTTTTCACAGTTCAGAGTCTCTTATTTCCATTTATGACCATTTTCTGCTAGTCTTCTGTCTTGGACCTCAGTAAAGAGATCCTTGTTTTGGTAATCTAGGCTTGGGAAGGCTGCTAATAGGTCCCCTCCAGGCCTGCCCAAGCCCAGTTACCTTAATCTCTATTGATGTGCTTCAGAATTTTGAAGACAGTGTTCCCGCCAAGAGCCAGCCTTTTAATGAGGAAAACCTTTGCTTGTTAATTTTAACGAAGTGTGCCCTTGTCTGCAGATGCAAAAGAAAGCCATCAATACCCCAAGGTTTTTTTGGCGAAAGCATGATGTAGGTGGGGCATCAGTGAGTGTAACCTGTTCAAGAATAAATTTAAGCTGGGAATGAGAAGAAAGCACTCAGTGAAACAGCTCAGGTTCTATAACAGCTTTCCAGGGCGTGTAAAAACTGAAGTTCTTCATTATATTTGGGTTGCATTTCCAGGAGTGACCTGGTGTCTACAACCTGCAGGTCCCTGCTGACTTGGCTTGTGTGATGCTGCCGTGATGCTTAGACTGTTATTTGGGCTTGGTTCCAACTTTGTATGTAAATCTGGTGGAATTCAGTCACAAAAGTGGAGCTGGGAGGTTTCTCTTTGGCCTAGAGCCATTAGGAAACCTTAATATGTCTTTAGAGAACCAACTTATTTCTTACAATAATGAACTTGAATTAGAAAGTAAGTGTATTGGATGTTGAGGAAGAAATTGTTTTGTGTATGTATTTCAATCTTAAAACAGCTAAAGAAAAGCACTTAGTTTAAACTTGGGGCTGCATAGCATGTACTGATATGACACATTCACTTCTCTGCATTTTAATTGTAAGATGGGGAGCAATCTTAAGCCGCTACTGGATGGAGCATAGAATTGATAACAAAGTAGCTTGTTTAACTGAATAGATGGGAAGTCACTGAAACATTAAGAAATGAGATTTACAACCTACACAATGTTTATTGATGTTAAAGTGGCTTCCCATTTATTTAACGTTAGCTGTGAAATTAGAAGCACTTGTGGCACTAAGACGTTTAGGTATGCCTTTAATAATGAACAAACTTTGCATGCCTAGAACAAAGAAAAAACAATTTACATCAGCATATATGTGACTCAAATTTCTCTTCCAAAAGTTGTTGTCAGTTGTTACTATAATCTTTTCATAAATATAATTTTATTTTTGGGTGGTTTTCTGTTTGGTGGTGGTTTGTTGTTGTTTGCAGAATATAATCCACGCTGAAAATTTTTATTGTGTACGCAGTGCAACTGATGGGGTAGTTACTGGAGCTGTGATTATGAGATTGGGGTGGGAGGGAGAGGGTGAGGTTTGCATGCTCAAGCTCACAAACAGAATGTGCTATTACATAACTGTGCAGAGGGGATGTAGTCTGCAAATTGTATTTAATCCTTCTTCTGATACCCTGGCTGCCCTTGACTGCTTTCAGCAGTAATGTCGCAGTTGGTACTACAGCGCGGAAGCGTGAGGATATGATCCATATCGCTTTGTTGTAGCAAAAGGCTGGAACTCCCTTTGGTACTCTGGAAAAAAGAAAAACCATAATCAGAACAGTTGTTGTAACATCCCCAGTTGAAGAACAAACTTCTCAGGGCCATGAGAATTGCAAGTCTCTTGAGACCAAGACACTTGACAAGAATAGGTGGAGGGGCTTTAAGGATACAATGAGTACAGATACAACCTCCTTGGTGGCTTTTCATGTAGGAAATAGGATACAGGACAGCTAAGATTACTAAAAATCCTTTCTTAACTTGAAAAATTATAATTTGATGCTTTTGTGTCAAAATTCCTCTACCTAACCAAGACTTTTTTCTACACTTTGAGTAAATGTGTATACACATATGCTCTTATTTTTTTTCTTTCTTCTTTTAGTTCTGAGCTTACTGGAATTTTGCCAGAAATATTTTTTTCAGATCCCCTATCATTTGTTTGCAAAATTAAGTAGTACAGCAGTTGCAAGTTGTTAAATTTCCCAGTATTTTTGAGGGAAATGAGATTAGACTCTAAATTTAAAGGCAAGTTTTGGGATTATTTGCTTCAAACTCTGTGGGGTAGTGTGATGCGCAACTCAAGAGTAAGATTCCTTCAAGTCAAGATTAAGAAACATAAATATATATATATATAGAGAGAGAGAGAGAGACAAACATGCAAACTAAATGTGTTGGTGGCATGCTGTACTATAAATAAGAAATTACTTGAACCTTTCATTAGAACAGCTGTTTCTTTGCACTTGATGAAACACCTGCTTGATTGACTTAAAAATTCATTTTGGGCTTCTGCTGGTATGTGGCAACTTTTTTTCAAAAGAAAATATTTATCCTGCATTTTACACATACTTTGTAATATACCCTGTAAAATTATTCTCTTATCTCACTGTGCCTTTTATATTTCACAGTAGGACTATAAGAAATGCTCTTCAGCAACAAGAACCTTATTTATCTTGGAGAGGTAGGGGGAAAGAAGGATCTAACATTTTTCACTCTTTTTTTCCCCCCTCATGTTGCTTATATTGATTTTTTGGTGTATATTAACTGCAGAGATATGACTTAATCAAATTTTCCAGGAAGCCAAGTTAGTTTTGGTTATTTTTCAGTGCTATTCATCTCCTTTTTGTATTCACTTTAGTGTGCCTGGTAATCTCAAAAGTCAGTAATGAGAATAAAAAGAAATGTGTCTCCCTCATGTTATGGTGGAAGAAGAATAACTTGACTTCTGTGTTAATGCAGTGGCATAATCATGCTTTTAAGTGCTGAGCAGGGCTAATCTTTTGGGGGTTTTTTTAGTCATCTCCTTGTAGGATCCAAATCAGGTGGTTCTAGGGAGTGGATGGTTTGGTGTTATGTCTACTGCCTAGGAAAGTGCTATGGTCTTCAAAACAGGTAACCCCCACCACAGGTAAACTACACACAGATGAAGCAAAATAAATCCTTAGATAAACGGTATAAATTCAGAGTTTGGGAACTGCTTAGCTAGAGGGAGCGAGCTAAGGGGGTGTCTCATGAGCCAGTCAGGGTATAGGAAATGGGTATGGGGAATTGGAGTTAGAGGCACACGGGCTGCTGGTGAAGAGGCTACAGTAGGCACTGGTGCTGAAAATTTGGGGTTGGTTTGTTTGTTCTTTTAAACAGGCAGCCCGTTCCAAGTACAAGTAACAGTTCATGATGCAGTCTGAACTTCCTAAATTTTTGGCAGTATGTTGGTATTGTAATAAGGTGCTTTAATGCTTAAAAAATAATTAAAGATAATGAAGTATAGAGAGAGTGAAATCAAATGCACTACACAGCACTTCCAAAAGCTGGATGAAAAGAACTTACTTTCTACATGCACATTTCTATAGTGTCGTCTGAATATGTACTTAGTAACTGATGTGGTGCTGTTTTGTAAACTGTTGGTTAAATAGGAGAAATTAAAATGTATTAGAGAAACTGTGTGTCTGTGAGCCTGATACAAAGGACCTAGCTGAGAGGGGGGGAGGCAGCTCAGAGAGAGCTTCTTATTAGATCCATTATGAAGCAACTGTCAGATGAATTTTGATGTTTCCTGAGTCATTTAAAAACAAAGGTAAGTGTAAAGACGTCTTGCTGCTAGAATTCATTGACGACATGAAGTTTGAAAAGTGCTTGTAATGTAGAGAGGAAGAAGAACTTTGGGGGGGATTTCTTAGGTCTGGTGCCCAGACATGGGGGAAATCTGAAACATCTTTATGATGCAGAATACTTCTTTACACCTAGCCTCCTTTCTCTCTGAGGGATGGAGTAATAGGCGTGGGATGAAATTTGGACCTGTGTGCTTTAGGGTGATACAGGCAAGATAAAAGCTTGGAGGCTGAATAGTTGAAAGGATCAAAGTAGAAAAGGGTACAAAAAAGTACTGAGCAAACAGCATGGTGCAGTTATGAAGAAGGTATATGTGCTCTTGGGACACAGTCACAAAAGATGTTTCCAGTAGACAGAGGAAATTACTGGTGGTGTTATACAAGCATCTGGCGAGACATCATTTAATATGCTTCAGAAATAGTCATTTTTTTGAGGAGAAAACAGAAGAAATTGTGCAGAGACAGGCTCCTAGGATGAAAGGCGGAATAGGTGTCTCACTAGAGAAAGCTTGAAGAGCTTATCTAGGGTAGTCCAGCTAACGAAACCATGTATGTAAGTGTTGTCTATACATACACAGGTGGAGACAGTGAAGGGAGGGGAAGTACTGAAACTGAAAATATAAGCAAAACAACACTTGAACACAGTCCAACTTTTTGAAGCTGCAGTTCATCACAGTAGTCAGGTTTTTGGAGTAAACAGGAACAGTAGAACTTGATCTGCTTTTTCTGGTAAATATTGTTGAGATTTGAAAATAATTCCTTAATCATTGTGGAAATTTCAAAGAAAACAAAACTTTAATGTGTATAGCCAAATGTATTCTGAATTTTATGAAGAATTGTCTTTGACTAAACAGCGTTTCCTCAGTTTCTCTCATTCAAGTTTTTTTTTGTGATTTCCTGGTATGCAGTGATACTCTTGGAGTGGCCATGGTGCTTTCTCAGAGACAGCTGCCACTTGGCTGCTTTCCTGGGCTAATGGGAGAACTTGTGTTTTCCGAAGGGTGTTAGTAGGAGGACAGGGAGGAGAACCTAGCCTTTTATGTTCACTCTTTTTATACTTGCTACACTTTGAAATAGAGACTGAATTGCTTTTAGGAGGGGTCATTTCTTTCATTGACCTTGAAGTGTTCTGGATGATAGGATTGTAATTTGGATACCTCCATTAGGTGCTTAAAGATAGGTAGGATGAATCCAAGCCAAAGCATTCAAGAGGGAATAGACGAGCTGCTTGAAGACCTTCTGAAATAAGTGGAGAGTAGGTAGCTGAGGCAGAGCTGTCATGTTCGGTGGATATGATGCACTGAGATCTTTAACAAGAAGTCTAGAAAACTTGGATGTTGCTGTGAATTTTTCACTTGCTATTTGATGTAGAAAACAGTTTACTGAATTCCAACAAAGAAAGCTCTGTTGCAACTTGCCTTAAAGTGAGAGCCACAGCTTGAGAGTGTGACTTGGAAAAAAGTATCCAAGCAGTTAGTCTGCTGAAGTCTCACTGAAAGTTGATGAAATGTGGGCTTGTAGGTTGAAGTACAACAGCAGCTAGACTCCTGCTTGCCATGAGCATTGCTAAGTGCTAGCTACCCAAACACATTTTGTGACCTTGCTAACAGTCGCTTGAGGAGCCAAAATTTAATCTCTTTTGCATTGTAAATAATGTCATACTGAGCTCTTTATGTGTGTTATTTTAATGCTATATGGAAAAGAAATTATATTCAGTAATTTGCAAGTAGAAGAGAGGAAAATTATGGCTGAAGGTGCTGGTGGTTGCATGGAGGAGATTAACCAAAGAAAAATTATGGTGGGATGTTATTACTGTGCTGCATGTGGACCTCACTTTGCTTGTAGTGAAAGACAGTGGTGGGATGAAGTTTTGGATTCAGAAGACTGGCAGAGGGATTCAAACTTTGTGGTAGTTGGGAGCAAGGAAGGATGCTGTCTGACTCCCTTGCGTTTTGTAGATGCACTGGCTGAGATCGGGAGGGAGCGTTATAGGGCTTTTATTTAGGCTCACAGGCTATTCAGGAGCAGATTTTGATATTTTAATGCTCTCTGTTTAAGTTAATTTTTCAGATTTATATTTTTCCTCTTCATTCAGGAGTTTCTTATGTGTCCTTGCTAGAATATGTTTCTACCCTATTGAAAGCTATTTTTTACTGGCACAGTTGATTCAATCACTAACAGAATCTTCTGGTGTTTATAATCAAAAATGCCAGCTGTTAGAATTTAATCTTCCTAGATTATGGGTATGTGAACAACATTTTATTGACCTCTTTGACCCTCTTTTTAACATATGTTAACATGTTAAACTGTTTTCTCAAATCATTTGGATCAGTCTTCCAAAACCAACAGCAATTTTTTAGCAACTGTAGAAAAAGAAATAATTTAAGTCTTCTCTGTAAACTTTCCTAATACTAATGTTTTGCCGTTTTTTTACCAGATAAATTTGCGCCTCATCTTGGTAAGCGGGAAAACAAAAGAGTTCCTGTTTTCACCGAATGACTCTGCTGCAGATATTGCAAAACATGTGTATGACAACTGGCCAATGGGTGAGTAGCTGAGTGGCTTTGGCTTTTTAACTGGTGAGCAAGGAGCTTCCCTGTATATTCAGACTAAAGTGTCGATAAACTGATCTCTATGCTCAACATTCAAATTAAGTATGTTTATTCACTATCTGGACAAAGATTTATACAGAAATACAGTTGTCTTGCCTTCTTTTTCACAGTTCCTTCAGTTGGACAGATTTTAGATGTCAGGACTGTTTCCTACTTTATTTCTAAAATTTGCTTCCCCAAACTGAAGTACTTCTTTCCCCCTATCTTTCAACACTTCACGTTAGAGGATCTAGTAAGTGTGAGGAAATGTTAGAGATCTAGAGATAGAAATGTTAGAGATATATACATGAGGACAGCTAAAATAAAACATGGGAAGTCACAGGAAGGCATTAGTGAAATTGAGTCTGAAGTACTTTTTCCTTACTGCCTTATCTTGGAAAGGATCTGTAATACTGATATTTTTCCAGGAAAAAAACCCCCAAATATAAAAGCTCATTTTAAGAAACATTAAAAGACTGGATGTTGTTTATATGAATATACTTGGTGTCGTGCAGGAATACTGGCTTTGGAAAAGGGGCTTGAGAACTTAAGATGTGTATTCACATATGTGAATAGTTCCCCAAAACAAAGTGGTTCTGTTCTCCCCGACTATGATTTCATGGGAAAATAGCCAAAACACAGACATAGCATTACATACGATGAAAGAAAATGCTTCTTTTGGTACAGGACTTCATTTGGGTTACTGTTTTGATGTTAAAAAGACTACTATTTAGACAAACTAAAACATTGCACTATCCGTTTCTGTGGTGCCTTTGACAAAGACATATGGTGGATGATCGTTTATACCAAAAAGTTATGTTGATAAGTAATGTTAATAATAACCAAAAAGTAATGTTGATAATCAGTATTTTAGGCCTTAAACTGTTCTTTGAGGTCAGGAAAAAAGTTCAGTTTGCTGTTTGATTTGCTGGGATGCAGTATTATGTACTTAGTAAAATATGTAACGAAGGAGGAGGTTTTAAGCCTCTGAAGTATTAGATACAGATTTAAAACACTTCAAAAACCAGGTTAACGTAGCATCTGTGCTGTACATTTTTTAATGTGTGCCTGTAACATAGTTGTCATAACCAAATGTTCTTTGTGTACATTTATCTGGATTAGTAAAGGCAGAACTGGATTTTTTTTTCTTACTCAAGTTTATGCCTGAACATGTGATGTCATGTTCACAGTCTTGTGAAGAGCTTGAAAGTTGCAGATTCTGAGTTTAGAGTTGGGAAGAAACCCAGACTTTAAAGTCTCTTCTTTAAAAAAAAGTAGAACCAGACATGGAAACCTCAGTTCAAATACCTGCTGTCCTGAGGGAGTGCTCTAAATTTTGATGAATATTTAATTGCCTTTGCAAAGAAGAATAGTCTCAATTTAAGAGAGGAAAAAACCCCCTCACTTCAGAATAGCATATACATTTTCACAAACATGAGCCCATTAGCTGTTTTTAGACTGAGAGTGCTCCTCTTTGCCACAGGACTGAGAAATCTTGATGAGGACTAAAGTATCCTTGAAACACAGATGATGCGATTGTTTTTATCACCATTTTGACTTGTCATGATCTTGTGGGGGAAAAAGGGATGAAATAACCTCAGTCACATGCTGGTAGCATTAAGGCAAACTTCTCCCCACCTCTTTTGGCAATACATGTTTTAATTAAGGATCTCTTGATTTGCAGTAGAAAACGCAAAATTTATTTAAATGCGTATCATCTAGATAGGTTACCTGTTCTCTTCTTCCCCTCCCCATTTTCTTCTAAATAATATTAACATCTTTCTTGTAGACCAATTATCTGAACTTAAAAAAAAAAAAAGATTCAGTGAGTCCTTGGCTCATGTAGTCATCGGTGGAAATTAAAATTTGAATTCATGTCAGAAAGAAATGTTTCAGACTTCCAGCCAAGAAGCAGAAATTAAAAGGATGGGTAACTTGGCAGCTTAACAGTGAGAAAATACCTGTGCCAAAATCTAGTCTGTCTTCTTTTGGTTGTGGTTTTACATCATTTTGGCACTGTCAACTGGCTGGATTTCTCCTCTTTACAGCCACAGTATACTGGAGTTCAGACTGTATGGAGTAAAAAAAACCAAATCAAAACTGTCATGGTAGCAGTGTCATAATTCAGATCCTTGATGTAGCCCACTTCACAGCATAGCAGAATGGGTATGTGCTTGAATTGCAAGACAATTGAATCAGACCCTAAGTGGAAATACTTGAAATTCAAATAGCTTTGGTTGCCTAATTTAATCTAATTTATAAACTAGGCACATGGGAGCACCTGGGAGCGTTGCAGCTTCTGCTCTTGGTACCAGCCTTGCCCCCGCCGTGGTCTGGGGCTGAGATGGCTTCTCCTGCCCGCGTCTCTGCCTCCTTGCTTTTTGCACAAGATGCCTCTCCGTACACTCTGCAGCCATGGCTTTTGTTTCAAATGCTTCCCCTTCTATCCTTTTCAGTTCTTCTCCTTTTGTGGTGCCAGTTGCTACTGCCTGTATGTTAATTGTATGTTCCCAGTGAACAGGTTGGTTTCTGTGGCTTGTCCTGATCCCTTGCTGAATATTGATTTTGCTATATAAACACTACAAAAGTGGAAAGAGAGAACATTTGTGAAAAACTGTTGCCATATATTTGGTCATCTAAGAAACAGAAGACACTGTATTCCCAGAGAGACCATTTAAATTCAACATTTCACAGCTTTATGATACTTGTTCTGAAAGCAAAGTGCGTATTTAGTTGTTCTTCACATTGTGACAGGGAATGGAAAAAGAGTAGGAAAAGACCATTTAAGCTTATCATTTATTTATGGTGGCTTAAGCGTTATAGGAAAATGCATGCTTGCTTTTTTTTGAAACACTGTTTGCCACAGAAAAACATCCACGGATAGGCCTTGGAGAAGCTCCTGAAAATGTATTGGTGGGTGTCTGCTCTGAGAGAGCCTCTGTTCTGGCTCTGTGGTGGCGGTCGGGGGCTGCTCAGGTCACTGCCCCCTCCAGACATGGAACTGGCTGGGTCTGGCCATCATCGAACGGTGCTGAGCTGCCTCCAGAGCTTTTTTTCAGTGCTGTGATCTCAGAGTCCCATTTCAAGTGACCCATCACATGCGCGCTCGCTCTGTGTGCAGCAGCTTCCTGTTGCGGGAGAGCAGCTCCAGTTAGTCAATTAGCTGGTGACAAGGAGTACGGCTTGGGAAACTTCAGAATGGCCTGGATATCACGAACCAGGAAGCAATTTGCATGTATGGAATATTTTTCTTAGGACTTGTGTATGTGCTAAATATATCCTGCAGCCTGTGACATCAGTAATATTTATACTTGCAGACATAAAATTACGTGTTTCAATGCCTAGTGTCAAATAATAAATTCAAGAATAGACTTCAGGAGTGCTGGCTTTGAATTATCTTCCCGTACCTTCAGCCTGTGTTCTCTCTTTGTTGTTTTATGCAAAAGAGTCCTGTTCCCAATTTTCTTCCTGGGTAAAGGTGCGAGAAATAACAAAAGATGTTTTTATTACAATGTAACTGTGGAAATTCTCTCTCTCTTCAGATTGGGAAGAAGAACAAGTCAGCAGTCCAAATATCTTGCGGCTTATTTATCAAGGGAGGTTTCTTCATGGCAATGTGACATTAGGAGGTATGAAAATAATTTTTATTATACATGTTACAGTTAGGCAAAGGGGATATTTATTTACAGTTCAGTGAATACTGCTTTACTGTTCAAGATCACAGTATGGCTTGCTTTATATTGTTTTTCTTGTGCATAGAGTGACATTGTACCTTATTGCATATTTTTCCATGTTGTTACCACGAGTTGTTAAACTTTGCGAGGTACCACCTGCTAAGTCAAGCCTCCTCTCACACAAAGAAACTGTAGTGCTGCTTTTATTTGTTGTCATTCTAAATGGAATATTTTGTTCCACCTCTCTTACACTGCATTTGCAGGACAAGCTACTTAATAAATATCTGAAGTATTTTAAAACGCTGGATAAACTTTATGATAATTGGTCAAACAATACTTTAAATCTTAGTGCAACGCAGGAAGACACCCTATGAATGAGAATGAGGGGAAGCATTCTTGCTGTCCAGTGCTCTCCCAGGGATACAATTGCATAGTTGTGAAAACAACAGTAAATGGCTTCACTGCGTTTGCTAAGGAAATGCAATTCAACTGTGCCCCCTCGTGGCAACTGCTTCCCCACAATTACGCATTTTGGTGGGAACCCTTGATGGAGGTGTGACACACATTTGTTAAGTCATCTTTCCTTTTGTAGGTAGCATTTGCCAATGTGAATATCAACTGTATCAATGACTAAACATTATAAGCCTCTCCATTCTGTGCCAGTTTAAAAACAAATTAATGCTCCTACTTCATATGTTCAAATTATTCATGGTTTGGTACCTGAATGCAGTACAGAAAGGACAATATAATATAATACAAAAACACCAATGAAATGTTTTTGAAATTAAGAGGAATCTGGAAATAGTATTTCTGGACTGCTTATGGTGATGTTTCATGAAGAATTGACTGGGATGATATAGCTATTGATTCACTTTCTACCATTCCCAGTGTTGCCTAGTGATGTACTTATAGAATAGATTTACTCTCCACATATATAAATTTTTAATGCTTCTATATATACAAACAAGATCATTATCAGCTCAGCTGGAAGAACTCTGAAATTTTTATTCACTCTTTAATTTGTATTTTTACCAGGTGACAGTGAGTGCAGCTAGTAGCAGTTGGAGTAGAGTTGAAAGACAAATGTTAAGTCTTGGATCATCTCTGCAATTAAAGATGATAGTCTTACCCTACATTTCCAGGCAAGGATAGTTAAATGGGATTTACTTCGCCATTCATCTGAGTGTTGCTCTTCACCACCAGCATTTTTTCCCTTTAATGACATTTGTCTAAACCTAAAAAAATGTTGAATATTTGTTTAATATATTTAATATATTATTTAATGAGCTAAGCTGAAGAATAATAGCTGCATGCTGCTGACTCTTGCATTAACTTAGGTCTATGTATTTTGAACACTTACTTGGGTTCAGGGCATTTTAGTTCATTCTTAATCATTCATGCGTTGCAATTTAATCATCATGTTTTTACCCCAAGGATCTTATATGTATATTAGTGTTTTTCAAAAATATTTTTGTTGCTGTATTGTTTTAAGAAAAAGAATCCCTAAAACATTGGCTTAACTTCAATACTAATGAAGTTATCAGGAGTAAGATTACACAGCTGAAAGGGGAACAGGAATTCATGGAACAGCCTGAAAAGACTCTTACTTCAGTTTGTGGTGTTCATTAGAGGTAACCCTAAGTGAACTAGTTACCTTTAAAAGGGAGGTGGAGGAGGGAGGAAGTTTCTTGCTAAACACAATATTTGGTTTCTTATACTATTATAATACACTTTCATTAAGCTTTTCTAGCTGTAGTTCTCTTTGACTGAGTTATAGCACTTAGTGTTATCTTTGCTTTAGCTGATTAGGAAATATTGACTGGAATTTTGACTTACTGAAAATCACTTTATCATCCGGTGAAACAAAAGTTTCCAAGGAAACAGTTTGGTGTTTTCTTTTTTAACTGGAGTCCATTTTTGTTCACTTTTACCTTACATGTCTGTGTAGTGGCTTCTGAATTTGAGACTCCTATAAATTAAGATGCCTCAAAAATGAGAAATTGATAGGAGAAAGTGTTTTTGAGTGAAAAATTTTATTTTCAGGAAAGCATCCCTTTTGATAGCTTCTCTGAATGGACTGTCACTACAAGAACAGCAGAGCTAATGGCACTGGAAGAACAGACCCCTCTGTAAAGCTGTGCTGCTCTTGCCTGCAGTGCTTGAGCCACACTGTTTTGTTGTGTCCTGCCTGTGCAACGTGCTGGGGAGTTGCCTAGCAAGTCAGAGTCTGTTGTTCAGCTCCCAACAGGAAATTTAATCCTTTAGCTAAATATTTGTTCTGCAGTTTGCATTTCAAATAATATTAATTAGGGAAGTAATACATAATCAACAGATCTCCATTTCTTGGTAGATAGTGGAAATCAGCAGCATTTGCTTCCTTATTTATTGGGGAAGTCAACCCTCCATGTGCCATCCACATTCCAAAAGGGGGTGAAAAGTAAGTTCTGACAATAGAAAATACAGAAAAACAATGGAATTGAGTAGTTGGGAAAGGAATTAAATACAATTTTGGTTTTATTGAGAGAAAGGGGTGAAGGCACAAAGAGAAGAGCAAGAAAGGATTACTGAGCATATGTTAGGCTGCTCAGATGCTGTCATGGTGCTCCAAACAAGAGGCTGGAAATTTCTAGCAAGAACTTGTGTAAACTATGCAAACTACTAGCTGAAAGTAGTTAATATAAATATTAGCATAGTTCTATTTGATTACTGTAAATAGTTAATCTCCACAACTCACTAATCAAGTCTCCTGAAATGTGTTGATATTATGAAAGATGTTCCTAATGTGATTATTTTGTAATTCAAGAGTTTATGTTATGAAGACAATCCTTTTCTGTGGAGTTTGCAAAGAGCATATTAACAGTCTGTTAGAGTTTTCAGTTGTGTCACGGTACCAAGTACCCAAAATACATCATCTTTGTCAGACTTCAAGCTATCAATAGCTTCTAGTTGCAGGCACAGTCAATGCTTAAAGTGAACTAAGAAACTTTCAGATTTGCCTTTCCATAGAGATCACTATTCCCAAAGTACAGCTGCTTCAAAGAATCTTGTGGAGTTCTGTATCACTTTTTGTGCTTACACCTGTGTTTGGACCTGTGTTTTAATCATAATTTGCATTTCTTCAAATAAATATGTAGGCAACGAACATGATTTTAATAGCAGTGTTGTAGCGAGGCTTGTATTGAATACACCTAATTACTAAATACTGGGTTTATTTTTTTATTAGTGAATCTTTAATCTGTGCTGTAGCATAAAACAGAGAGACATTTTTCGCTTCAGTTGCCTTCAGGTTTATTGGCCATTCATTATTCATTTATTCACTTAAAATGTCATTTCACTGTATGTGAAAACAAAAGCTGTAACTTGAGTTTGATAGGACAAATTCTACTCAAATCAGAATTATTTTTGTATTAAGAATTAAATTCTTATTAAATTTATCACTGACTTTTTTCCCCACTATAATTTGGGAAGGACAAAACTTAGAGCATCCTTGCCTTGTATTTCTCAGAAAAACAATCAAGGAAGATACTCTAAGTATACAGTGTATTTGTATACTTAAATTGGAGTGTAAAAATTATCATTTTAGTTTCAGACACAAGCAGAAGGAATTGTGGAAAGCACCATTTTTTAAAATTTTGTGTTGCTAAAGCTCACAAAGGCAACATTGTGAGAACTACTGTATCTAATTTAAAAAGCTTTAAATTCGATATTTTTCACTTGCAGCTGATGTTACAGATTAGTATTAAAAGGCAAGATGCAGACATTTTGTATTTCAAAGAATATGTGTCATGGATCAAAATATGTTTTAGGAAAATGTGTTCTGCAGTAGAGGTTCAGTGTTTTGATATCTCAGGAATAACAATTTGGTGGCTGAATTAGCAACTTTTTTGCATCCTCATTATTAAAGAGTGCTTAACACCCGAGTCTTGGCATGAATGCCCACCTCACTTTTTACACAAAAGAGGAAGGCTAAGTTTCCTAACAGGAATATCATGTCTCTAAGAATGCAGTGTTTTAAGTGATTATTTTCATGCCCCGAGTCCCTGATTTACTGAACTTCAACCAGTAAGCAGTTCAAACCTAATAGTATGAACTTTTGAACAGGTGCTGATCCAGTTACAGTTAGTTTCACTTGGGTATTTTGGAGAAAAAAAGACTGACGTAATGTGTTAATAATTCTCCCTTTCTCCTTTTGCAGCATTAAAACTCCCTTTTGGCAAAACAACAGTGATGCATTTGGTGGCTAGAGAGACACTGCCAGAGCCAAACTCTCAAGGTAGGCTGGGGCACTAGAGGAATTTCTTACTTGAGTACATGGCAAAGTGCTCAGGTCTCGTACAGGCTATTTGAGCATTTCATAATAGAGAAAAGTCAAGTCCTTGTGCTCTTTTGTGAAGAAGGTAATGGAATGCTTTTGTACATGTTTATAGAAAACTAAGAAATTAACTTTGTGGTTTAGCATTTTTATGTAGTGCAGAAACTTACTCAGACCTTAGAAACTCTCATTTTTATTGCGAAAAACTAGTCCTGATTTATTTTTCAGTTATGTATGCATGTGTGTAACAATAATTTTTTTTTTTTTACTGAAAATAATAAAGAACAGACTTGTATTAAGTATACTCTCACATGGAACAGCCTCATTGCTTTCGAAATGGCATGTAAATAAAACTTCCTTCTTCTTTGCAGGTCAAAGGAACCGTGAAAAAACTGGAGAAAGCAATTGCTGTGTAATCCTGTAAACCCTGTTAGCTTTACCCGCTAAGTGTGATGTAATATAGTCTTTGTCTTTCATGCTGCTGGAATAGAAGAGGCCCTACCTTGCTTCAAACACCTGTAGGAAGAGCCTGTCTGTAAATCCATGGAACTGAAATAATACACGAACACTGTCTCATTAGTCTTTTTTTTAAAAAAAAAAGTGAAAGATCTATGAACACTTTAATTGTTTATTTTTTTCAATTCCTCCTTTTTGTTTGTTGAATAATCTTACAGTGCATCACTTTTTGAAAGAATTCAGTCTCCAGAAAGGTTTGTTTTCTTTTCCATAGCAGGAATCCTTTTGCTACCACAAAAATCTGCATTAACCGGATCTAACCAGTCAAGCTTTCTAGATGCAATTTGCACTAAATATGGTTGACAGTATATTTCTCATCAACAATCTCTAACAATATTTGAGACATCTAGTAATAACCCACAATGTATAATGCAACACTGGAAAATAGTATATTAATAATTAAAAAAAAATCTCACTTATGGCCAAATCAAAGGAAAAACTGTTAAGTCAATTCTACCTAAGTCAACCTCGGTGGCCAAACTGGCACAGAATACTAACTAAACCAAGTCTAACTATATATATTTTCACTGCAACAAAGAAAAAATACTATGTGCCTGTAATTTAAAAGCACTCTGTAGAGGGCTGATGAAACTGATTTTTTTGTTACTGTGTGCACTCCGGTCTCGTGTGTTAGTTGAGTGCTTATTCAGACAGCACAAACAAGTGCAGAGAGTGCATTTCCTAGCCTTAATATGGGAGGGGTAGTTTCCTGTAGTTCATAGGCTTTTATTATTGTGCATAAATGTTAGAGAACATCATTTACTAATCAATTTTATGTATTTGAATATTGGCAATTGATGTTTTTCAGTCATTTTTCTCATCTGTACCTTAAACTCCAGTGTCATGCTTACTCATTAGAGATTTCAAGAGAATTATTAAAATTTAAAAAGCAAAAAGAAAAACTTCTGCCATAGTACTAGTTTTGTTTCTTTACGTAATCTGCATTTGGTATTAGTGCTTGCAATGGTATTAAAATCAGAAGCTGATTTTTGAAGGCGTACATAATTGAAAAGGATGCCATTCTTTTATTTCATATCAATAATTTAAATGTTGATATGCTAAAGAAATTTGCACAGCACTAAAGCATGAGCTAGTTTCATCTAAACCTGTAAAAAATAAAAATTAATAAAAATTAAAAAATATAAAAGATTTTATATTTTTTCACTGGGGAGGAATTCTTCCTGGGTGAAATTACAAATATGTGTAGAATATATTTAATAAAAATCTTATAAAATACATAACTATAGAGGTTAAATATAGATTGGCGTGTAGTATAATAGAACAATATTCCATATAAATAGCTTTAGCCTTTAAAAAACTGAGTCACAGGTTGACATTGTGTTCTGTACCTAAGTGTCCACAACTCTTACAGATGTTCTGTGTAATTGTTTTTCCGAATGATTGGCATCATTCAAATGTAAACAGGTTATTTTATTCATTGTTACTGCTTTGATGAAATGCTTTATATGCAGTAGATTTACAAAAATATTGTTCATACTGATCAGAATTAAATTTGTATAGAGCAGAGTTTTAAAACAAATTGTAAATAGCACTAAACATTTTCTTTCTGCAACCTGTACTGATAGACTCTTCTGTAAACTAAATAAAAGAATATTGTAGTGCATTTCAGTGGTGTTTCAAGGATTGTAATTGGGTCTGTAACTGCTTTTCTTAGTACTTTTTAATCTGGAAATTAAGTAAGGACTCCATTTTATTTCTTTTAAAAAAAGGAGGGGTACAAAACCTGCTGAAAAATGCTAAGGGGATTTATCACTTCAATTTTTGTTTTCCTTTCACTTCATAAGTGGCCTGGAAGTCTTTTTTCTGTTGAAGAGGAACGTGAGCATGAGCAGTTGCAAATGTGCAGCTGTGTCACACCGTTGTGTGCCGCACAGGAGCCGTGTGCTCGTACTGTGACTTTTTGAACCTTCATTTACTGATAGCATAGAGCACACACATACCCTTGAGGTGCTGGGAGCTGAGATGACACCAGTACATGCTCATTACCAAAATGAATCTTGTTGGGGGAGCATTTCCTTCTACTCTGCAGTGTGGTTACTAAATAAGAAACTGTAGGGACACAAACCTTCTTCTTTAAAAAGCAAAAAGTGTGATAGACTTCCATTTTCCAAAATGCTGACTACCCAAGTAACACAGACTTAGATGGGAAATGGCTATGACAGCACAAGAAAAAGAAATGGTCTGAGACAGGACATGCTCAGCTAGTTAAACAAGTCTTTCAAATTGATTTTGAAAAATGAATGCATGAGATGTAATCCTGGTTTGAAAAAATAGCCAGGTAGTTAAAACAAAATAAATACATGAAAATCCAGTAGCTTCTAGTTAAAGTATTCGGTGAGGTTCTGTAGCAAAGTATGTGGAGTTCCCTTTTGTTAAGATGAATAAGATGCATATATGCACATGTCCAAGCAAATCCTTAAATACTGCCTGGCATTTAAAGCATGCCAAAATGACTCCTGCAGAAAGTGGATAGAACAGTTTCTCTGAATTTTCCCACCAACTGTCAGAGTTCTGCCCTTGGAAGAGCATTTCTGTTGTGGTGTGAAGCGGCTGGAAAACTGAGGCAGGGGGATTGCTAAAAGATGTGTGCTTTTTTCCTTGTATGCTTTGTATTGTGGTTTGTGTGTTTGCTGAAACAAAAGCAGTAGCTCTTAATCCCACATTTCCCAGCCTTGCTAAAGGTCACACATATGCTTCTCTTCTACTTTGATGGGAGTCAAGTGGATACTAGCAGCCCAAAAAGATTAAAGCTCAGTCTTTTCAGGATCAGGCTGTTAGATGGTCTGATAATACACTGAAGAGTTTGACATTTGATTTTTCACTGCTAGATGGAAATTATCTTTTCCCTATGGATGAGTTAATAGATGTCATGAAGGAAGGGAAGGAGAGGATGATCTGGAGCCCTTCTTATTCTGAAATACCGTGAAGGGACTACATCTGTCTCCTGTACCATTGTGTGTGTGTGTTATCAATCATAAACAATCACACATGTGAGGAGTAATATTGTGGCCGATACTCCGAGGTGCTGTGCAGCCCTTCAGAAGGACCTCGACGGGGTGGAGGGATGGGCAGAGAGGAACTGTCTGAAATTCAACAAAGGCAAATGCAGGGTTCTTCCCCTTGCACCAGCACAGGCTGAGGGAAGAAGTTCTGTGGAGGTCCTGGTGGACAACAAGCTGTCCCTGAGCCAGCAATGCCCTCGTAGCCAAGAAGGCCATTGGTGTCCTGGGGTGGATTAGGGTGGAAGAACAGTGCCAGCAGGTCAGGGGAGGTGATCCTGCCTCTCTACTCAGCCCTGGTGAGGCACATCTGGGGTGCTGTGTCCAGTTCTGGGCTCCTCAGGACACGAGAGACATGGAGCTCCTGGAGCAGGTCCAACAGAGAAGAACAAGAATGACTGGGGGACTGGAGCATCTCTCTTACGAGGAAAGGCTGAGGGAGCTGGGCCTGTTCAGCCTCGAGAAGAAATGACTGAGAGGGGACCTCATCAGTGTCTGTAAGTATCCAGAGGGAGGTGTCAGAGGATGGATCCAGGCTCTGCTCAGCAGTGCTGAGCAATAGGACAGAAGGCAATGGGCAGAAACTGATGCACAGGAAGTTTCATCTGAACATGAGGAAGAACTTCTTCACTGTGCAGTGACCACACACTGGAACAGACTGCCCAGAGAGGTTGTGGAGTCTCCCTCACTGGAGACATTCAAGAACTGTCTGGATGCAATCCTGTGCCATGTGCTCTGGGATGGCCCTGCTTGAGCAGGGAGGTTTAACCACATGACCCCCTGTGGTCCCTTCCAACCTGACCCATTCTGTGAGTCTGTAATACCTGGTAGCAATGAAAGTACTCTACAACTTCTGTTCTCTTAAAGGATAGCAAAATTATGACTGTGGAAACAGTCATGGGGATTAGCTCAGCTGCTGGAGGAAGAAAGTGTGGCCACTGTAATGTTAGAGGCTTTGCTAAGGTGTTGCATCAAGATTAATTCAATGCTGCAGTTTCTGGATACCATTCCTTAGTACACTGCATTTGCAACAGAAGGAACCATGGTTTAATTTAGAAGAAAAACATACCGCACTTTGTAAAAACTTCCTTCCTCTCTCACAGGTAAGAAGGCAGGCAGGTGTTTCTGGGCTAGCCAGAAATCAGGAGTGGCTGCTGCTGCTTTTCAGGGAAGTAAAGCTTGTGTATTTTGTAGTTCTGTGTGTGCTCTGATAAGATTTCTTACACAAAACTCGCTTCAAGAAGCAAATAGAGGGATGGATATATTTCTCCATCTAAAACACTCTTGCTAACTTTATGTTGATTGAGTGGGTAAGCTTAAACAGATTTTGAGTTGCATATCCTGTGCCAATTGGCATTTAGACAATTAACAGCAGTTACACTATTGAAACCAGGGGGAATTCTGTGCCTAAATCAGAGGAAATGCCAAGATCTGTTAAGACTCTTAAAGGAGAGTTCCTACCCCCTTTATTTCTGTTGAACTACTGAGGTTCTTCCTAGATACCCTGTCTTGGCCGTAGCTTCTGAGTTTCAAGCTTATTTTCAGAGCACAATAAAAGGTTTGTTGTTACTCAAGAGGCTGATGGTAATACATGGCTCATGATAGTAAGCTGTTAACAATCCTCATAAAGTAGGATAATAAAGGCATATTTGTCCTTCTGTGCCATGTGTACATACCTGTGAAGAGATTTAAAATGTGAGAGCCAATTTATTATACTAGACTGTATAATTGCAAAACCCTTGTTATGCTCTGGGTTTTTCCAACATTTTATTATTGATTTCTGCTGGGCTTTTTTTTAATTGATAAGGATCTGGGTTTGGGTTTTTAATTAATCTGGAAAAGGAATGACCAGTGAAATAGAAAATAATGAAGGTTATAAAAGGCAAGCTCAAAAAAAAATGAGACTGTAATGATACCTTATCAAGCTCATGGAGTGGATCACAGTGACAATGAAGTTGCAGTTTGGAATGTGAAGGACAGCATAGGTAGAGAAAGCAAAGTACTCTTACAACTCCTACTTTTGAAATTACCTGTGTCAGTCCAGGTCTGAGTTCTGGGCATCATGGGCAGATACTTTGTATTGCAAGTTCCTTGGGATTTTGAAAATGCTAACAAAAATAGTGAGACAGCAGAAATATTACAGAGATTGAAGAGAATGAGAGGTTAAAATAGATACAGTCATGCTTAACACAGAGAAAATGGATGGAGAACTTCTATTTTTGTCTTTTAGCTTAATAGGCCAAATTTTTACATTTGTCTGTAAAGCAGAGGTGACAAATTCAGATTTGATAGAAACATTTTTTCATTAAATGAATGGCACTCACTGCCACCAGAAGTAATTTGAGGAGAACAGCTGAACTGGATGTAAAATGGATTATTGTATCAACAAAAATTGATAGAATTTCCAGAATTAGCATCATTAGTGATGCCAAACTCTTTCCCAACAAGGTAGTATTTTTGTCCTTCAATTATGTTACCTTTCAGTGAAGAGCCCAACTTCTAGGGGAAAAATACTTCTGGCATGTTACCACCTCCATTATGTACAAGCACGTGCATAATGTGAGCCCCAGGGCCAGTGTATCGTGTACTCCAGCAGGAGTTTATCTCTACAAACCTCCTGCTTCCCAAGAAGAAATTTTGGTCAGACTCAAGGTGATGTTTGTGCTTTCCTGAAGCAGGCTTGAGGGGATAATCTACTGTGTTTTAGCTGGTGGAGAATGTGAACTACAGTACCTTGGGGCAGAAGTTAATGCCTCTTGAGTGGTGCCAGATGCAAGCACCCTGCTTTTATCAATTCCAAGGATGCTGAATTTATAGGTAGTAAATGGTTTGACTCTTCTAACAGAAAATACTCTTCAACTACTATTCTGTTTGGATAGAGGCAAGGCAGTGGGATGAAACAACAATTTTCCTTTTTTACTTTCATCTATTCTTTGAACTAAAAACCAGGAAGAAACAATGGGAGAAGTTTTAGGTGCCTACCATAGGATCAACCATTAAATGTCTGGTCAAAATAAACTGACCAGCAGCTATCCATGCAAGAAAGAGCAACTGTGGGAAAGAGGTGACCATTGCCCACAGTCAGCAAGTGACTGCCAGGGTGAAGTAGCTCAGGTTGTGAATGAGAGGCACAAAGGGGTGACAAGTTGTCACTTCATGGGACTTTCAGCTGTTGCCTGGCAAAAAAAGGGGAATAGAATCTTGCACCAATCATTGGGAAGCAGTAACAGAGTGGAACTGCCTGTAGAGGTTAGATTGGAAAAATTAATGTTTTAAAAAATCCATTATACTGGAAGCCAACTCTATATTGGATGGATGATATTGGACTTCCAGAATGAGGGAAATACATACTGGTGTATGTCTTACCTTGATCTGTCTGTTACCTGTGCTGGCTAAATTAAAGAAAGATTGGATTTCAGTTCTTTAATTTGTGCAGCTCATGTGTCCCTCAATAAGGCTCATTAATCCTCAGTGCTGCCAAGGTTATGGCTCTGCTGGAGCTGGCAGGGAGCTCCAGGGTGCCCTGCAGCCTCACCAGGTGAGAAGCCGTCTCCACAACTGTGCCCACCATGTGAGAGGAAAAGCACCCAGGTCTTGAGTGGGATGAAATGTCAGTGTGGCGAGTCAGCAGGTGTCCAGAATGGGGAACTCCACCAAGTCCATGGGGCTGTACCAGCTGAGTTGTGTTTCAGTGAATTTGATGGGTACTCTGGAAAGTGAATAGGCAAGAGTCTTCTCTTGCACTCTTGCATTAATTAAGCAATGCCAGCCAAATCTTTTGGTTCCTGTCACCCTGATTGACAGCATCCCAAGGAAGGGTCTGCTCTCAACAAACAGATACAAAGGCTGCCTCAGGCTCTATTCTTCTTGTGCCCTGAGCAGTGACTCTCTCTGGCTTCATCACCAAGGTCTCTGAGCATCACATTATTCTGATTTTCTGCAGAGGACAGGGGTCACCACCGGACACCTGCACCACTGAGCCAAGTCCACGGTAAGGACTGGAAAAAAACATTGCCAATGTGGATGCAGCATCCTGCTGCAGCCATCTCCTCTGGCCTGCAGACAGGACTCCTCCATGGCTCTGGTTGTTGATGGGCAGTCTGAACTGCTGAGAGGAGAGGAACATGCTTTGAGCTTCCAAGCAAAGTGCAGACCTGCAAAGGCAGTGTTCATGACACTGGCCACCCCCACCCCCAGCTGCAGCTGCCTCTTTCCTTTGGGTAAGGCTGTGTTGCAGCAGAGAACCTCAGTGGTGATCAAACTGGTGAGAGCTACTGGCCCTCCTGCAGCAGGGAGGCTGGGCACCCCTGGGGTGCTTTTCCAGGTCTAATCATGGGAGCAGACGTGGGTCAAGAGCACCTTAAGCTCTGCCCCTGCTGCAGAGGAGAGTGCTGTGCTGGCTACCCTGGGGACCATGGCGAACAGGCAGGGGAAGAGAGCTTGGTGGGCATGGTTTGGGACCTGGCCCTGTTCCTCTTCTCTGCTACTGGAACTCCTTGTCACAGTGGACCAGAGCTGGGATCACAGGCCCTGGCTTCAGCACCCTGAGCTGCCCTGGGTGGAACTCGCCTGGGGGCTGTCAGCTGCCAGTGCATTTTACCATCTCCAGGTTTGTGATGATTAGAATAATCCTGAGCTCACGGGTGGGAGGCTGGGATGTGACTGCAGGGCTGGGACAGCCTGGGGCAGCTCTGTCCTCGGAGAGCTGCTGGGGAGGTGCAGTCAGTGCAGATCACTTCTGCCAGCTCCCTGTGGCTGCACAACTGCTCATCTGTGCTTCCAGCCCCCTTCCAGAAGCGACCTTGATTACCATGGTGCTGCATGGCTCAACCTGACTACCAGGGAACAGCCCTGCTGCCCCCTCTTATTCCCAAATCCAGCATCCATGCCTGAGCTGGTAACTCCTCAGGAATCCAATGCTCCCATGAGCTCCCTGGAGGTGTGCTGCCACCAGCGGGATGGGGGGACCTGGGCTTCCAGAAGGCCTTGCAGGGTACCAGGCCTCTTGGTTTCCTTTGCCTCATTGGGCCAGCAGCTGCTGCCTCCCCCTGGGCTTCAGGGGTGTGGGGATGTCATCTTCAAAGACACACTTTCTTCTGCCTGTTGGTTAAAAGGCTGAGGAGGCTTTTATTCCTGTTAGATTCTGTATGTGTGCGTGGCTGTTCTTTTTCACCTGGAAGTTAATGGTTAACCCCTGGAGACTGCAGCCAGGCACTGAGAAGCCTCTTGTTACCTCTGGAAATTAAGGCAGCTTGAAGGTGTGGTGGCTTGTTGCCCGTGTAGGTGCCAAACGCCCACCCTGCCTTTGAGGAGGGCTGGGTTATCAGTGACGCAGGGTTGTGCATGGGTGGGAGGATCCGTCTGTGGCAAGGCTTGCATGCACAAGTTCATGGGCTGCTTGAGGGAGCCCGGTCTTAAAGATGTTGGGTCGGTGTTGTGGTATCTAAATCTTTAACTCAGCTCCCCTTTGATTTAGTAAAGAACTTTCATCTGGTTTCCTGGAAAGGGGAAACGGTGTGCAGAAGTTAGTCAGCTCTGGTAACAGTTCTGCTGGAAATAGCTGCCTGGAGGGCAGGTGTAGGTATTCCCCTGTGCTCCAAGAGGGAAGAGCTGGCCACGGACAGCAAACACGGAGATTCCTAGCATCCTCCTTAGAGTGAAATAACGCTGCTGCCAGGGAAAGCCTGACTGGTTCCTCTGGTCCCTGCAGGCTGATTCCAAAACCTGGAGAGACACCTCTCCTTTCTCAGGAGATAAAATGAAAAATGGAGACAAAAGACATTTTCGTGTTGGTGGGTTAGGGCAAACATGAGAACCTGGAGATAATGAAGCTTCTGAGAGCATGACATAATTGGCATTCAGCAACTCACCTTTTCAGACACTGAGAGGTATTTAAATGTGAGTGGTTCAGTCCCTACCCCCTGGGATGAATGCTCCCTGACTCACCAGATGTTTCTTTGAAGATAGCCAATGGGATTTGCAAAATCCCAGACTGAAGCTTATTATCTGCTGAGTGAGAAGACAATGCAACTTGATAGCCCTCCAGAGCTCCTGGCCCTGTGTGGGGCCAGAGAGTCTCGGGCAGCCCCAGCCCCACTGGCACCGGTGTGGGAGGAGGGAGCAGGGGCTCAGCAGCTGCGTGGTGGAGCTGCCTCAGCCCTGCTCACCTGCGTAAGGAGGGTTAAATTAGGAATGTGGGCATCCCTAATTGCACCGTCAGGCCAAATAAGTCAAAAGGGTTGTGAGCCAAAGCTGAAACGAAGTATTTGTGGAACGAGAAAGGGATCATACGTTCAACTCCCCTGAAGCAGCACTGCTGTCAGAGATGCCAGTTTCCAAGGTGAAAGGCAGCACGGTAATGGAAGAGGAGGAAAAAGGCTGAGTGCCACTCAGCTGGGAAAGCAAGCAGGCTACCGCAGTGTCTCAGCACCAGCCATGAAAGGCTGCTTGTAAATAATGCTGCTTCCAGCACTTCGGGATTTTGCAGACTGTCATATGGAGGCTATATCGATCCCTGGATACAGGTGCTGAATTTCGACATCTGATAGCCCATTACAGCTGCAGCTCTCGAGCTTGTTTCTTTAGAGAAGTACAGTTTCTACCGGTGAGAAGAGCTTTGTGTTAAGAAATGCTCCAAAGGGAGATGAGCTGGTTTTATAAGGAAGCACAGAAGTGACTGGTGAGGGTAGCTGAGGCTGTGGCTTTTCATCTGACGTTTGTGTCAGGTCCTGACAAGGGACTCACAGCGCCTGCAGGTCAGGACTTTCCCTGCTATACCTGCTGCCATTCCTGCACCAGGGTATTTGTGCTTACTGATATTTTCCTAAGGGTGAAAATAAAGTCTCACCAGATGATAATTACCAGAGCAGGCCCTTTTAGTCACCTTTACAGTCCTGCAAAAGTAGCTTGACTTTTGGTCCTAGTTTTGTAATGAAAACAGCATTTTTCTACTGAAAACTGGAAAAAAAAAGATTGTGTATGACATACTAAAGATGCAGAAGCTTGTAATAGATGCTATTATTCATTTGTAGACTGAAAATCCAGCCACAATGTTGGAATCTGATTCAACAAAAATTTCTTCTTTTCCTGTGTGATGTCCCTTCTTTGCATCTCTTTTGAGCACTGAATTCACTTGATCAACATGACAAATCACCTTTCTGTGTGGTGTGACATCTTGGCAACACTGGACCATCAGTCCTGCGGTGGTGAGAAGAAGTATTTCCTTCTTATGGCTATTCCATCACTGCTCCCTTTTGGGACTGCTGGCCTGAGCATGGACAGAGGCAGAGGTCACCGCCTCTGGCTCTCAGTCACACCCTGGATGAGGCTGCCAGGTTTTCAGGTGCTAATAAGAAACTACGAATGGGCAGGTCTTTGAATTTCTTTAGGAAAACTCTGATAATTCCCTCATTTTGCATCTCTGCATAGATCCTGTACCAGTGGTCTGTGTACTTACATACTCTTTGTTTTTTTTAAAGTGGCAACTACAGGATTTGGTTGGCCAGCCTGCAGCAGCAGGAATCAATCTCCTTTCCTCCTACAAGGTAGGCATCTTTATGATGCAGTTGTGTGCACAGCAATAGCTGCTCTGCTAGTGCAGTCATTACTGAGCAATTGCTGGGAAGGTTCAGCAAAAACAGCCGAGAGCTGCATCACACACATCACGTGGGGAGGGAGGAAATAAGGCTGCTGCTGTACTCTGGGATCATATATAAAAGGCTTTAGACTACAGTTGGGAAGGTAGGCTGGTGTGCAGGTGCATCACCTAATGACTGAGTTTGGGCTGGTGTAAATTACCATACTGGAACGCTGGGGACCAAACCACAGGGCTGCCTGCTCTCGCCAGCGGTGGTTTCACAGACAGGCTCTTAGATTCCTCTTCCAGCACATCCTCTCTTTTGGGCTTTTTGCATTTGGCTTATGCCAAGCTGCAGGATTGCATTCACCATGTGTTGAGAGGAGGGAAGAGAGATTCTTCTGTGAGCATGTGAATACAACTCTAAGTTGACATAATATCCCTGCTAGGGAAAGGGCAGACGGGAAAGGAGCTTGTACTGACTTTGCCCTATTTAGCTTCACTCCTGTGCTGGTCCCTCAGTGCTTTTTTGTATCTGTCTGAAAACCTGAGGATCCACCTTACATGAATACTTGCAGCTCATGTGTTACGATGCTGCTGTGCAAACTGGTCTGTTAAATCTGTCAAGCCTAACTGGCCTGTTGGACTGTTCAAGAGCTACGGCTGCCAGATAGATTTTGCTCAGTCTTCCTCTGCCCAGACTACCCTGGGATTTATCAGCAAACTGAAAATTGCTGCACAGTTTCCTTTCCTTCCCTTCAAAGGCTCCAAGTTGTGACTGGGCTGCCTTGGTCAACCCTTGGGAGCCGTTTGGCAATTGTGTGTTGTTCTTTCAGCAGGCACCTGTTCTGCTGAAAACATTTTGGAAATCAGAAAGGCTGATTCTCATTTACATGAAGGACTGCATGTGCCATGAGGGAGGTTTCAGCATTAACAGATGGGAAATTTGCATGTGGATGCAGCCTTCCGTGCCTTTGTGTCAACAGTGATGCAAAGGGCTCACAGCCCACTGAACCTGGATGACACTCGCATCCTTAAAATCAAAGCAATTCCTAATGGATGGGGGTAGAGTCCTACCTGAGCACCACACAGGAGTAGCAACTGCAGAAGGACTCATGAAGAAGCCAAGATCTCTTGGAGTCTCCTCCAGAAGAAATTGTTCAAAATGGCTTAGAGAGTGCTGGAGACTCAGTTGTCAACACAACTGTTTTACCATCTTTAATTAGCTGAGACTTCATTTTGTCAGGCTATCCTTGTTGCAGGAAATGATAATGCACTAA
The DNA here is from genome assembly GCA_014706295.1 of Lycocorax pyrrhopterus obiensis. NCBI lineage: Eukaryota > Metazoa > Chordata > Aves > Passeriformes > Paradisaeidae > Lycocorax > Lycocorax pyrrhopterus. The sequence goes on from JACSVZ010000001.1 coordinate 70,262,453, forward strand.
CAGAAGCAGCCAGTGCAAGGCTATTGATTTTTAGGTGTATGCTGAAAAATGAAGAGCACAGGAAGCAGACTTGGCTGGTCTCCAAGGACTGCCAATAGAGAGGAGTAGCAAAAAGGAAAAGGTACTGAGAAATGTGGCCTCCTCTTGTTCCCATAGTAGCTCACAGAAAGCTTTCTGTTGACTCCAGTCATTACTATTTTTGCATTTGGCCCGTGTACCAAACATGGTTAGAGCTCTGATGGAAGTTTCCCAGTGAAAAACTTTGTCCCTTTTCTGAATGCAGAATATCTCTGTCCTTTTCAAGACCAGAATCAAATCCCTCTGGGAGGAAGATCCCCCTGGATATCTGAGTAAGCCAGCAGGCTGGATCAGTCTTCCCCTCCCTGAGTTTTCCTTTGAGGACTTCCTGCAAGGGGCTAGAAGGAGAGAGCAGTCTTTCTCTTGGTGGCTTGATGTTTTCCTCTGCCCATGGTGCAGATGCAGCCATGGATGGGACCTGAGGACACTTTTATCTGTCCAGATGATTATAGTACCACTTCACAGCTTCTGTTTTATTCCTCCTAAAGCTTTGTCATGACCACTCTCTTTGGAAGCAAGCTACTGATCTCACAAAGACTATTGTTAGCACACTTCTAAATAATTACTGAGAAGAGGACAAAATTTGTGGACAGGAGAAATCAGTAGTGCCAGCAGAGACCAGCTTTTCAGACTTACCATCCTCTTCCTACTCTCTGCTGTGTTGGAGTAAAAGCAAAAACCTGTCTGGATGATCAGAGGTTAATGGGTTGTGCTCTACCCACAGCCTAGTAAGTGGGGTACCAGGGGCCATTGTGGGACCTCTCCTGTTAAACATTGGCCACCAGTTACCTGGAGGAGGCAACAGAGGGCACTTGTCAAGTCTGCAGGTGACACTGAGGTGATCTGTCACTATAGTGTGGCCAGCAGGACCAGGGCAGGGATTGTCCCTCTGTGTATGGCACTGGTGAGGCCACACCTTGAATCCTGTGCCCAGTTTTGGGCCCCTCATTAAAAGAAGGACATTGAGATGCTGGAGCGTGTCCAGAAAGGGCAACAGAGCTGAGAAATGTTCTAGAGAGTGAGTCCTATGAGGAGGGGCTGAGGGAGCTGGGGGTGTTTAGCCTGGAGAAAAAGAGAACTCAGGGGAGACCTTACTGCTCTCTACAGCTGCCTGAAAGGAGGGTGTAGCCAGGTGGGGCTCTTCTCCCAGGTAACAAGTGACAGGATGAGAAGAAATGGCCTCAAGCTGCACCAGGGGAACTTCAATTGGGACATCAGGAAGAATTTTTTCACCGAAAGGATTGTCAAATATTGGAACAGACTGCCCAGAGAAGTGGTGGAGTCACCATCCCTGAAGGTCTTCAAGAAACGGCTGGACATGACAGTGTTACGGTTGAGTTCACACGGTGGTGTTTGGTCACAGGCTGGGCTTGATGATCTTGGAGGTATTTTCCAACCTAAATGGTTCTATGATTCTATGATTATGCTGCCATTCAGAGAGATCTAGGCAGCCTGGAGGAATGGGTCAGCAGGAACATCAGGAAATTCAACAGGGACAAATGAAAACCCTGTCCCTTTGCAATGACACAGACCAGGGGACTGCCTGGCTGGGGGCAGTCAGGCTGAAAATACCCTTTTGCCACAGAACTGAATGTCCAGTGTGAGACTGGCCAGGCCTTGGAGTGGGTTGTCCAGGGAGGGTGCCCTATATCTTTGTCCTCAGAAGTTTACAAGATGCATCGGGACCCCAAATGTCCTGGCCAGATCTCAAAGCTGACCTTGCTCTGGGCAGCAGGTTGGACTAAAGACCTCCTGAGTCCCCGGCCAGAAGTATCCAAGGGTCCTAAGATTAACAAAATGCTGAACCATTGTTGGAGCTACAAACTACAGCCTGGTGCATTACTTACCCTCTCATACATGCAGCAGCCCCAGACTCATTTGGTGTGTATCTATTTCCAAACGGTTTCCTGACAATTACAGAAAACCCCAGAGATACTTCAATTAAAAATGGCCCCAGTGTGAGCAGTGATATCAAATGATGTGGCTGACTGCTAGGTCCAAAATCTATTTACTCATAATTTTTTTTCCAGAAACCTTCTTGCTTAAAACCAGGGGGAAGTACCAGAAGGGTTGTCACTATGGAAAAGGCAGTCCTGCTCTTTGAAGTGGCCCTGGGGAGGATGGGAGCAGCAGGAATAGCTGCAGCATCCTCTGGGGAGGCTCTGCTGGGACAGAGGAGGAAAACAGTGATGTGCATGCAGTGGGCAAGAGGAGGAGAAAGCCTCTCTCTGGCCCTGCCTGGAATGATGGTGGCTCTGTGAGGCAGGGGTTGAGGACCCCTGCATACTTAAAAGCTTTTGCCTTCTCGATTGGAGTGAGGCAGGCAATCCACATTAAGGTAAATGTAAGAAAGGTCAGTCTGAAAAGGGTAATTTATTTTCTCTCTTACATTTAACAGTGTCTCCAAGTCAGGTGATTCTGCCAAAAAATACATGGGTAATGAGACAGAAGTAGGAGGCAGTTCGTTTCCTGTCCAGGCCATTTTTTCCTCTGGCAGATATCTCATAGCTTCAAAAAGAAAAAGCAACCTGTACAGCTTCTGCTAAACAGCCCTGGCTTTCCTGTGCATCCTCTGCATGAAAGTGGTCTCCAAGCCCCTAAATCAATACATTCCTTCCTGTCCTTCTGAGATCACTTATCTGCAGTGACTTCACTGCACTTGCTGCAGACTGCTGAGCTTGTTGCTTTGCCAGTTGAGCTGGGTGCACTGAAAGAAACCTTTGAATTCCCATGCTCCAGCTCAGTTTGCTGGTTCAAAGGCATTTTCCTCCTTTATCTCAGCAAAGCCCAGTCCCTGGAAGCTGCAATTCATGCTGCCACTCCAGCCCCTCCCATATCACCATTTGCTGCTGGTGGCATAACAAGAATGCAATTCCTGATGAATGAAAAAGACCTTCTTTACAATTGACCCAAAGTGCTCCTAGCCTTCACTACAAGCCCATGCAGTGGAAATCCAGTGTTTATTTTGGAAGGTACGGGTGGGGGCAGTACTGGATCCCCCTCCTGTCCCTGGCTGTGCTGTACTCCCAGTTACTCCTGCACCATCCTGCAGCGGGCAGCAGAGGTGACTGAAGACACTTTCACTCCCTTTAACATGTTTTGGCTACTGCTTAGCTGGATTTTGAGCTTTTAGATTTTGGAGTCAGATGACTTTAGATTATACCTTGATATAATGTTCATGGAATGCCTGGGGAAAACCCTCCTGAGCTCCATTCAGTTCCCCCTGGGTGTGCGCCCCATGCCAGGGGCTGCTGCCTCCCCCTCAGCTCTCTGCCCTTGCCAGTCCCTGCAGCGCTGCTCCCAGGCTCCGCAGCAGGGACACGGACTGGGGCATGCGGCACACGCCACAGCTTTCACAGGGTCATATGGTTTGCTTGTCTGCTTGTAAGGGAAGGGCAAGAAAGAAATGGCTGTATTTCACAGCAGTTTATGCAGCAGAACCACCCACGGTGAAGTTCCAGGGACAGAGACAGCAGCTTCCCACCACTGCAGCCCTGAGCCTCAGTGGGCTCAGACAGACCCAGAGGCACCTCCAAACCAGGCAGCAGGGGATGAGTGGGTGATAGCTCAGCCCTGGCCCTTCCCCAACCACAGACCATGTGTGCGCACATAGGTTTGTTCTGGCACGTCTCTCCTAGGGGTGAATTTCATCCTTGATGCAGAAGGTTTCTCGAGCCACAGGCATTGGCTGTGTGGTGAGAGGTTGGCTCCAGGAGGCTGTACTGGCACCTAAAAGCTTAAAAATTTTCCCTCACCTTCATAATTGACATAATTATCCAATTACAGGAGTGAGATGTTGACTGAGATTCATGTCAAAGGGGGAGCCAGGAGGATGGCTGCAGTCAGGTGAAATTCTGGCTGAAAAGCAAAATCCCTCAGCTGGGGCTTCTGCTTGAACACCAGGAAATCTCCCCTTGTCCCTGCCACTTAACTGAGCCACTTCCGTTTTCTGGTGTCCAACTGGAAGCCAACTGGGACTCCTGGCAGAGGACATGTGTTCTTCTGTGATTTCAGGATCACAGAAAGCCTGTTAGTGTGCCCTTGTCTGGCCCTGATAGATGGGCATACTCCTGCCATGGGAGAGCATCCTGAAGGCAGCACAGGAGTGTCAGGGTGCAGCATGTGCTTCACCTCCTATAAACCACGAAGAAGAAGGATACAAAGGGAGGAAATTCATCCCGGGGTATATTTTGCTCATATGCAAACGTCTATTTTATTTCCTGATGGCAGAGACTGCTCCAGATCAGAAAGGCAGCTTGGCTGCTGACGCTCTGCCTGCAGAGCAGGGCACGGCTGGCTGTGGTGATTGTTCCCTGTTTCTCTGCGCGGTGTTGCTGCCTCCTCGGCACCAGCAGACTGCAGAGAGACACAGAGGGGCGGCCGCGCACATCCCCGGCAGCGCAGAGCACGCCGGCTGCAGTAAAGCGAAGGAGGGATGAACAGGGGCCCCTTCCCCGCCTGAGGAACTGCCCCCGGGTTTTGCTCATCTATTTTTAAAGTATACTTTGTTGAGACCGATCTCTGTGCAGTGGTGCAGAGCCACGGCTGAGCTCTGAAGAAAAGAAGGCATCTGGGCTCTTGAACAGGCTTCACTGAAGTGAAGTTGCCCCAAGCAAGTTTCAAGAGGCCCCTTCCCTGCCTGCTGCTATGGCCCCAGCATCCTTCTTCCTGCACTGGCCTATTGACCCTGTGTCTGGACACAGGAGATGCTGGTCTTGTTCATGTCTCTTAATGGTATTTTTTAATTTGCTTTTCAATCTCTTTTACCGCCATAGATCTAAAAGTCTGTCATCACCTTGTAGGGCAAAGCCTCCTGTGCCTTCCTCCAAGGAGAAAAGGGAGTTGTGGCATAATTTATCCTTGGGGTAGAGGGGATGGGCTGGGCCCCTGCTCATCTTTGCTGTGTGGTGCTGTAGGTGTGCTCCTTAGGGAGCACCTTGGGTGTCCCTTCTGGCGAGGGGAGTGAGAGGAGGAAAGCAGAAAGAGGCAGCTTAGGGGGAATCTGGGCTGGGGACCACCTGCACATTGTTTGTGTTGTTGTGCTGTGACCACTGCCAGATGAAGCAGAAGGAAACACAGCAAGAGAACGATCGCTCTGCTCTTCTCCTGAAGTCAGAAACAGCCCACAGATAATGCCTGGCATGAGCCTGGCAGGCAGCAGTGCTGACCCTTAGAAAGGGATGGACGAGTCCCCCACCCCAGCCTTACTGCTCCAGGCCTCTTGGCCTCCTCTCCCAAATAAGATGGATAAAAATGGCAGAACAGGCTTTGTCCTGGACTCAAGTGGTACACAGCTTTTTCTGCAAGGGAGGACCAGCTAAACAAGGCTTAACAGACTCTTCAAGGAAGCTGAGCAAGCATGGGCAGTAGGTGAGCTGGGACCCAGTGCTGTAATGAGTGAAGGGCCTGCTGGCCATGAGGATGTCTCTGGAAGGCTCTCCAAGCCACCAGAAGCGTGGAAGGAAGTGGATGCATAGTCACTGGGCAGCAGTCAGACACCCCCACGCTGGGGCTGGGTTGGGGGCAGTGGGTGCCAGCTGAGGAACACAAGCCTGCATTCATATTTAAAGGCTTTTCCATCCTTATTTTCTGTGACTCTGCTTCTGTGCTCGGGGATGGATTTCTTTGTCAGCCATAGAAAGAGGAAAGTCTGTATTAACAGGAGATCTTTATTGCTGGATATATGTACTATCTGACCTTTTGCTCTCAGTTGCCCAGGACATACAGTGAGCCCAGAGCAACCTTTTCACATCATCATAGAAACCACTGCTGTCATGGCACAAACACTTAATCTTAGCTTAGATTTCTGAGGAAATGAGGTCCATAAACTCACACAAGGCATCTGCCTCACCAGCCAGGCACCCGAGCTGGGTCTGCTTGCTCTCTGCTTGCAGCTTCTGATGATGCCATTGTTCAGTGTGGCAGGCAGGTGTTGGTCCCAGCAGTGAGAAGATCATACAGGTGACATGAGGAGTAATGGATGGCTAGGTGGGTGAGAGGTCTGGAGACCCAGAGCGGGAGGGCAGGAGTGTGACCTGAGTTAATCATTGCTAGTGTGATCCACTGACGGCCGCACAAGGATCCGGGGCCATGACACCAGCATGTGGAGATGGCCCGCCTCCCACTGGAGTTGCTGGGTAGATGGATGCCAGCTGGGGACAGAGGTGGGAAATAGGACATGAGCTCTGCTGTGATAAGATTTTGGACCCAGTTCTGGAGGAAATCTGTCTTTTCTTCCTCTGCCATCCACGGGAAAACCATCACCTGCAAAGTGGAGCTTGAGCTGGACAGCTGGGAAAGGCAGATGTGGGGGAGAAGCTGCCCAGGGCTGGCCTGGGGGGCACCCATATTTCCCCCTATTTCCCTGTGGTCAAATCAGGGCAATGCATTTGCATTTTGTGTGAGGTCAAAGGAGCCAGGCCCTTCACCTCCCTCTCTGCCTGCCCCTGCCTCGGGGCTCTGCCTGCCTTTAGGCAGCCTCATGCTCAGTATTTCAACTCCTATCCCATAGGCTGCGACCACAGCGTGGGATATCCTGATTTATATTGCCAGTGAGTCCAAAGCGTGGCAGACAGAGGCCAGGACACCACTTGGCACAGAACAAGGAGACAAATGCTCCTTTTTTTTCCCTCTGGATGTGCTCTCTGAACTCAGGGCACCCTGAGTTTTTCCACCAGCTGGCCTCAGTGACCCCAACACCCTGGCTTCATTGACTCCACGCTGCAGGAGGATGGAGTGCAGCGAGGAAGAGTTTTTCTGTTTTGAATTCAATATTTTGAAAAACTAAGAGTAACTCCTGCCTCATTTATCCTCTCTTCTGTTTTTCTGACCCTTTAAACATATAGGCTTCTTTAAAAAAAAAAATTGTGAGATTTTACCCTGAAATAACTCCAAATCTCACAAATTCAAACACACTACGTATTCAGCTGCCAAGCATCATAAGCCTCATGGTGAGACTGCAGGGGGAAGCACATTTAGATATTACCAGGGCTTGCTTTGCCACATCACTGGTTTTATGGGAATAAAGTTGTGTTGCAGACTGAGCTCCAAGAGCCGGTGGCTTAGTAACCTTAACTTTCTCCAGACTGTTATAATAACATTTTTAACACATTCCAGGTGAAAAGTAACCTACTCTGACTTATAGATGCCATTTTGCTGTATCCTAACATCTAGCCAATATTTAGAGACTTGAAAGCTATTTTCATCTGGAGAGAAAACAGCCCCAGGATGGTATTCAGCATATTTCAAGTATTTTTTTCTGCTGTTGCTTAACATTTGTGTTTGTTCCCATTGGTCTTTTTACTTCCCTTTTTAGAGCTATGCCTATTCCAATTTGTGAATAGCCAGGCAAACAGTTTGTTGTCTGCAATGATGTAGAAGCTGCATACATCTTACATTTGTCTGGAGTGGTAGCTTTTGTGCCAGATGACACTGATGGGAACTCCAGGCTCCCATGTGACAATGAAGCTTTTCCATGTGACAGTGAAGTTTTCAAGGGCAAAAAGACGACCAGGTTTTGACTGGTGACCTCCTGTGAACCAGATGAGGATATGCCAGAAAACGCAGGTTTGAAACCCTGAAAGTCCTTTTGACCCCAGCTGATGGAGTCAACTGTGCATACATCTGTTTGCGTGATGTGACTGTGCTTCCTTCAGACACCTCAGAGGAGCAGCCTTCCTTTGCCAGGACTTGCTCTTTCAGGAGTTTTTTCCCTTCCTGAGCCTTTCCAAATCAGTGAGCTGTGAAGCAGACCCCTGGGGTAAACCCTACCACATCCAGGGGGTTTATATCCCCAGCTGTATCCCCCTTCCAGGACCTGCACAGCCTCTTCCACGGGTGTTCATCACTACGATGATTTCGGAAAGTAATGTGGAGCGACTGTACATACCCACAGTTTCAAAGGAAACAACGTCATGGTTCGCTGGGGCCAAAGCATGGGGCAGTGGGGATGCAAAGGTGGGGGGATCTGAACCATCCTCCACTTCCCACCTTCCCAATCAAAGTTGTTTCCAAGCGGCAGCAGTGCTGCAGACCAGCTCTAGGGAAATCGTGTCTCAGTGGACCATGGAAGGAAGGATGCAGAAAAATCAATGGGCAGCATCCATTTACTGTAATGGGCTTTTGTTTGGGTCAATGGGCTTCTTCCTCCTATTAATCACCGCTGCAGTCCACTGTGCAAAGGCAGCACTTGAAGCTAAAAGGGAATAAAATCCCATCCCTGCAGGGAATGAAGACAACCCATTAGCTACACATGCGACGCTCTCTCACTTGCACACGTTGTCTGTCTGTCTGTCAGTCTGTTGTGACCAGGGTTACAAGGGGAGGAAGGGCTGGGCTCAGTTTATATATCCATTTTTCATTGCAAGGATTACTCAGAAAGAAGTGGTCAGCACACAGGTTTCCCTGAATAATCCTTGACATTTCTGAGAGTCAGACATCTTCCCGTGCTATTCAGCTTCCTGACAACCTTTTCTTCTGACTTAACCGGTGATGAAATTAGATTTTAGAATTACCTGGTAGCCCATGCAGCTCCTTATGGAGAAGTCTCTATTCGGAGCTTGTCCTATGATGGGAGCTGGGTGAGGCTCCCAGCTGCATGCTGTGAACAGCCCCTTGGCCCCACGTTCTCTCAAAATCCCTCTGGGAACCAGCTGCCACACACGCTCGCCCAGACCAGCCACGCTGCTGTTCATGTTCAGTGATGAGGAATGCCCGTGCTGCCTCCACAGGCGTGTGGGAACCAGATTTTCCACCCCTAGGGGAAACTCTCAACTGCCTCTTGCAGTGGAAGGCATCAGCAGCAAGGCACCTACAGAGGGAAAATTGCTCAGCCACCAGTGCTGGACCCGGGTGCAAGACCCAGCTGCTGGTGGTACTTGGTGAGAGCCAAGGCTTGGCTGTGAGTGAGTAATAAAACTGTTGGTGATTAACAGACTTTTCTAAATGGGGCTAGGATTTGGAAGCAGTCCAGGGAAACACAAGCCGCTCACGGCTATGCCATGGCACACAAAGGAACTACACCCGTCAGATAAATTATTCATTGCCACTCTCCCAGCTGAGCTCTCTTGGTGACCTGGTACCACTAATGAAAAAAGGTCTGCAGGGAATAACTGACAAGGTGGGACCAAAAGAACAGAAAGCTTGGACAGAGGCTCAACATGCAGGTGAAAATCATGTCAAATGAAACCAACAGGAAGAGGCAAAGATTGAATTGGGAGGTGGAAAGGGAGGACAAGCTGAAAAACCTGGTGGAGAACTACTGGAAGTGATTAGAGCTGTGAAACTGGCACCAGAAGAGGAACAATTCTAGAAACTGCAAGGACTGCAGTGCACTCCAAACATTTTGCCAAAGTCAGGAATGAGTGCATTTAAGATGGCTTCGCTGAATTGGTCAGGATGTGGAGCATGAGAACAACAGCAACTCAGGAATGGGGACCACAGAGAGAAGCCAGCTGGGCTAGAGCTGCAGAAAATAAAAGATGATGTGATGAGGGAAACAGCTAATAGAAGCTGCCCTGTTACTGAAGTGTTGGAAAAGACAGTTGAGATGACTTGGATGCATGCCGGGAATGTCGCCTAAAAGATACCTTACATGGCAATGCACATGGGAGTGCTAGGAATAGAAGAATGCTGAGCACGGGGCAAGCAGTGAAGAGCAAAACTCAGCTAAATGGTTTGAAGACAAGGGAGGCTTCTCCAAGACCAACAGGGTAGAAAGAAACCTCTACTGAGCTGATGGACTCGGAAAACAAAATAGAAAACCATTGTCATTTTCTTGGTTCAACTAATTCACAGAAGGGTTTAAAACTCGACTTGACGCATCCAAAGAGCACCTCTCACCCAGATGTTGGAGGTGCTGCTCGTCCCTGGGAGGGCTGGTAAGGGACTGGAAGGAGCTGTCACACCCTGGGGAGAGGATTAGGATGCAGCACTCTCCTCCAGCTCTACTCACAGCCAAGACACCAGAGTGCACTCATGGTCCCTTGTGTGTTTGGTGGACACTGTTCATGGACAGGCTTGACTATTCCATTGAAACCTGTGAAATAACAGTCTTCAGACTGTCTAGGCACCCACATCCCACTGTAATCCTTGGAGTAGGGACTGGTAGTGGAAGAGCACCATTCTCCCAAAGTTTTTTTGCTACGAGGGAGGAACCATGGGGCATCACAGCTGCCTGCTGTGAGTGGGGATAGTTCAGGAAGATTTTCCATGCAGCTCTTTTATGGCTTTCTGAGATTCATCTTTGCTTTGATTTATGTTGAAATGTATATGCACCTAGCTCATGTTTTGGAGCTTTGAAGTGTACTTCAGGTAGCTGCAAAGGGGCAGTGGATATTAAATGAATAATTAAAATGAAGAAAAGCAGTTAGTACAAACACAAAGGCACCTATACAAAGAAACGATCCCATCGCTTTTCTCATAAAGATTAAAAAAGTGCCTTATGTAGGTCAGGATATTTGGCTTTCAGGAATTCAGATGGGAATGACTTAGTTGAAGTAATAAATATGGCCAAGAAAGAAAGCAAGAACTTTGATTTACATTGTTGAAGGAGTGCTCCTCCTCCAACAGGATGGCTCGCACTGCAGTGGTTCTCGTGCCCACCAAAACCAGAGGGGGACCATGCCTTTGTGCACAGCTACCAGGGAAAACTGGGATGGGAATCAGTGCATCAAGTGAGAATGTGGTTATTTAAAATTCATTAAATGAAAGCAGCATCTCACAAGCCGATGCAGGCTGTGCGTCTCACTCTACCAATGGCCTTGGGGGAGACACCCCAAACCCATGAACTTCCTTCCTTCCCACCACTAGTGAGGTGCACTCTGTGGCGTGAGCACCTGGGTTTGCAGGACCTCCTCCCTGCAGGAGGATCGTGATTTATGGAAAACTAAGGCTGTGGATAAAGTGTTTGTATATTTTTCTTACTGAAAACATGTAGCCTAAATACATATGCAGAGCTGGCCTGGCTGATAGATCCATCAAGGCTTGCTTTTCTCCAAGATTAAGCTGTCAACCTGTCAAAGGCAGCTGCTCAGAGCCTGAATTTTGTTTCTGCTCCCACAGTCATCAAATTTTAATTCACTCCCAGCTTGAAGAGTTGTTGTAGTCCTTCAATAGATTGTCTGTGTGTCCCTCTTTCTCTTTGGCAAGGACCCTGGGACGGGAGGGAAGCTTGGGCAGGTGCTGGTCCCCTTCTGAGGTGCCACCAGGGCATACCTCCAGCCCCTCCCAGGACAGGTGGCACTCAAGAAAACCTAGGAGAAAGAAAAAAGTGTCTGTTTTATTTCCATAGGGCTGTTTTTCAAGATTCAGGAAGTGCCAGAGACACACTTATGGCTGCAATTGCTTAGCTTTGTTAGCAGTAATAAAATAGAAGAAAGTATCGTTCCTTTTTTCAGGAGAAAGTATCATTTTAAGGGAAATTTTTAAGGGAACATCTAGAGAAAAAGACTGAATAAAATCCTGGAAGCAAGGAAGGAAGCACTGCGCTAAAGTAATAAAATTACTTTGCTTCAACCCTTGCATGGTGAAACATTTGGCTTACTCTTTTGTGAAGCAACACACTCTGAAATTCATTTAATACAAAAAAAGCCCTGTCAGTTGTTGAATTGACAACAAACACTTTGACAGGTTTCAAAGGATCTACTTGTCTTTCCCAAGTTTAGTTTTATAGGAAATTCCAAAACTTTCTGGTTTTGCTCCAGCAAAGAATAATAGCCCATTGCAAAACTGGGGAATTCCCCACAAAAATGGAAATCCCAGCTCCTGCACAGTGCTGGTTACTCTCACTAGCTTTAGTTTCTGGCTTGAACACTCCCTGTTTTCCCTCTGCTTCCTGGGACACTGTGACGGACACAGGAGAGACAGCAAGTGCTGCCCAGCTGCGTCTGCCCCCTCCCCTGCCCTCTGCAGCCACAGCCCGGGAAAAGCACCAGCTCAGCAGAACGAGGAGGGACAGGGAGCCCATCCAGCATGGGAAAAGGTACCCATGTTTCTTTATGTTTTGCCCACAAAAGCAGTCCAAGAAGAAAGGAGAACAGGGCTGGCAGCTTGGCTGAATGTGGTCATGAAGGCTGGAACGGCTCGTGCCACTGGAGGGGACACCTCACTGAGAGGGGAAAGCCCTCCTCTAAACCTGCAGGCAAAAATGAACTCAGGTTTGGGCAAATTGTTTGCAAAAATGGAAAAGCAAAGTCCTGCTGGAGCTGCAGCATGAGATAAGCCTGGTCCCTCCTGGGCTTGTCACTGGCAGGAGTGTGCCCAGGTGGCTCCTCTGCCTAGGCAGGAGTGGATTCTTCTTCTCTACTTGGACATCTATATCCACCAAATGAATAGGATATTTCCTCCTGCAGCTGATCTCCACTCTGCTGGTATGTTAACTGTTGAGGGATGGAAAGATGGATGTTGAAGCACTTGTGGGAAAACTGTTTTTCTCCCTCCCCAGCGTGATTGTGCCAGTTCATCTTGAAAACTTGGCCAGAAGAGGGCTGAATGTAAATTGATTTAGCACTGGATAAAAAAATCACGACGAAGTTTTTCCCATCCCTAGTGGTTTTTTTCTCTATCTGGTTTCCATACTTCAGCATCACAGAGAATTGCTTTCCATGGAAAAACTATACTTACCACCAGGAAAATCAACTTTCTGCTGTCATGAGCAACAGAGCTGCTTGCCCAGGCCAGGAGTTTGCTGTCCCAGACATGTATTTGTGTGGGCTCACCCTGTCTGGACCCAGCCACACAGCCACAAGGAGACATTTCCTTCATGGCCCACAGATCCCCAGCACAGGCGGTCCTTGTGCACCTCAGTGTGATGGTGCACTCATACTTTACTCCTTGGCACATTTTAGGCCCTTTGCAGCAAAATAGTCTAGCATGAAGCTTCCCTTTAGGATGAGAAAGAGGTTGCACAACAGCCCCAGCTGGTATTCCACACTGCAGTTCTTAAAAGCATACTTGTATCATACTTGTATGCAATTTTTACATACTCCTGGCAAACATTTCTGGGCACTGCTGCAGCATTCATGAGAACCAAGAGTATCCCAGCCTTAGAGAGCATTCCCACTGGTCCCACATGCACCCCCGTCTTGGGGTGACTCTATCATGTGTATCCCCTATCATGCTCTATGCCCAAAAAGTAATATTGTGCCTTTTCTGTGCCTTTAAACTGAGCTTGGAAAAAAAAAACCAAACGAACTTTTCAAAACAGTTTCCCAAGGACATAGAGATACACTCCTCTGCGTTCTCTGGCTGCAGGAGCAGGAGGGAGCTCCCTGCTTGCTTGCTTCAGCCAGCGGTTTCGGGTTTTTTTCCCCTTCTCTTCCCGGCGTGAGACGGAAAGCTGAATTTTGTTTCCTGGGACTTTGGTTTTTCCCTTCTTCTCTTCTGGACTGTTCAACAGCACCAGAACACATCGGAAGAATTTTCTCCCCGAGGCCCGGGGGTGGGCCCCTCGCTGACCCAGCTCCGAGGAGGAGAGAGACCACACCTACAGAAGGACTCTGAAATCTTCCCAGGTTTCTCTCTGTAGCGAGAGATTTCATTTCATTATTTAGCATTATTATCCTTTTCCTGTGTGTTTGTTAAATAAATAGTTCTTATCTCTTTCACTTTCCTTCAAAGAAAATATTTTTTTTTCCCGAACCCTGTGGGGGGAAGGGTGGTTGTAACCTGGTTTCCTCTCAGAGGATATATTGCTAGGTTTTAGCCAAACCGGCATAACCCCTGAGTCCAGTGATGAGGGGAATGCACTGGCACATTGACCTGTGGTAGGACGTGCCTCCAGTCAGGGACAAATAAGCAACTCCTATGAAGAAAACAGGAAAGTAATTGGGAGAGGGAAGGGCAAAAGTAACAAACTGAAAGAATAGAGTCATTTTTGATATGACAGAAAAATAGTTCCTTAACAATACAGAATGGAACATGGTCTAGTTAGGCTTCTCTGTGTATCTCCTGTGATTCACAGACTGACTGACACCAGAGCATCACCAGCTATATAAAGGCATATGTTTTTGAAGGCATGTCGTGGCCTGAAATTTTCACAATGGATGAAATTTAGATAGGGGCCTCTGCTATTGCATGGCTGGATCATCCTGGCAGTGACATACTGCGGAAAGAAGCGAGAACAGGACGAAGTCTCAGAAACCTGTGCTTTAAAATTAGGAACTCATAAAATTTTCCCCAGAGAGGGGCTCCCCTGCAAGATGCACTCAATGTTCTTGGTCAGTGGCAGCAAGGCAACTAGTCAGGACTCAGACGTGTATCAATAAGGCAGGGCTAATAAGCCCTATTTCTGCTTCCTAATGAAAATTCCCCAGTAGATGGAGGGCTGTGGAACTGATGGGACTCCTGGCTCATCAAAACAAACCTGGTTTTGCCTCCTGTGCCACATCACCTAGTGCTGCTTATAAAGCTGCCATCCTTTTGGCCCAGGCGGAGTGGGGCCCTGTGCTCCAGGTCAGGAGCTGCTCTGAGCCTGTGGGACCCTCGGTGAGCGCCCAGCTGAAGTGCACCCTTGGCAAGCTGCTATCAGCTTGCTCTGTGCCACCACTGGTTTACAGTGCAGAAAGCTTCTTCAGCCTTCCTATGCTTGCCCTTGAGGCATGAGGAGAGTGCTCACAGCCTCTCTCAGGCCTTCTCATGAAGCTTGGAATGCCCACTCCATCAGTGTACGCTGATTCCAGGATGTTTTGTTTGCTTTGGGCATGGCTGAGCAGAGGAGGCAAAGGGCTCATCAGGTCTTCAAACGAGGCTTTCCACCCACCATGTCAATGTAGGGCGTGCAGACCTACCCCAGGCCAGCACCACAGCAGAGACACATGGAGTTCATTGCTCTGCCAGCTTCTCCCCCTGTCACCACAGGCTACTGCAGACATCGCTACTGCCCTGCCCGGGCACACCCTCCTGCCGCAGTGCAGTCTGCTTCTTCTGCTGTGGTCCTCAAGGTGAAATACAATCACAGAATTTTTTAGCTTGGAAAAGACCTTCAAGATCATCAAGTCCAGCCATTAACCCAGCACTGCCAAGTCCACCACTAAACTATGCCCCTCAGTGCCACATCTACACATCTTCTAAATAATTCCAGGGATGGTGACTCTACCACTTCCCTGAGCAGTCTGTTCCAGTGCTTGACAACCCATTCCACAAAGAAATTTTTCTAATATCCCATCTAAATCTCCCCTGGAACAACTTGAGGCCATTTCCTCTTGTCCTGTTACTTGTTACCTGGGAAAAGAGAGCCCAACTGGCTACAACCTCCTTTCAGGGAGTTGTAGACAGCAATGAGCTCCCCACTGAGTCTCAGTTTCTCCAGGTCATGAACAGGATTTTGGCAGAAAATAACCATTTGAAAGACCTATATCATCAAACTTTGGAAGTTGTTAGTGTCTCACTCACAGGAACGGATATTCTCCATTGGATGAGGATAGCCCCTGGTACTATAACCAGCTCCAGGTTCTATGCAACATGGAGGCACATGGACCCTGAAAACCCTCATTTTGAGACATGGGCTTTCTCAGGGGAGATCAGGGCACAAACAGGACCAAAAGGCTTGTGAAACTGATGAAACTTTTAGTATTAAAGAAATACTTCTAACTTGTTGTGTTTGATGTTGATGCTACAGCCACATTCTTCATGTTGTCTTACTGCTGTGATGTGGATTTAATGTTTAGATTAAGTTTTTCTTTACAAGACTAGTCGCTTCATCTATTTTTTTAATTTCATGTTTTCATTTATAAGACACAACTATTGTCAACCTGGAATACTTAAAGTGAGCAATTAGGATAATTATTTTTATTAAGGTAAGACCAGAAAGCCTTCAGTGAGGATGAGGTTGCTATGATTTCATGCATTGTTCAAAGGTAGGGCAGAGACTGTTTCTGCTCTACCTTGCTGTCTCTCTCTTGCTTGTTATTTATAAAGGTGAACAAGCCCAGAAGAGAGACTGAGCAAGAGCTGAGGATTTGGCCCAGTGATGTTCCTGCACAGCTGGATCCAATGCCATGTAGAGTTGTCCCCAGGAACACAGCTCGCTCCCAAAGGAAAAGCCTGGGGGGTGCTTTTGGGCTCAGAGATTGCTGAGGCACATGAATCACTGCTTTCATGGCTGTGGAAATATTGTGTCCAGCACCACTGCAGTAGGAAGTGCAAATCATGTGGACTGATCTGCACCAGGTGTAGGATGCTGAGGACTCACAACCTCATGCCAATGCAGAGCTACTTTGGAGGCCAACAGAGAGGGTTTTCACTGTGGAGAGGGTTGTGGTGCTGGAATCCTGCTCTATGTAGGCAGTAAAAATGAAACAATCTGCAATAAAAGCAACCCGGATGGTTACTTACAAACAAACCTGTCCAGCCAACAGCGCTACTAAGGGCTAAGCATTAACATAACAGGTGGTTGAACCCTGAAGTGTCCTGCTCAGATGCTTCCTATGACGCTGATACCCAAAAGAGTGGTTTAGACCTCTGACTTCCCAGTGTGGGCTCCATATAGCCTGTCTGAGGAGCAGGGCCTGTGTTCAAACCACAACCTACTGGCACCTCCCTAGGGTGTTTTGATGGCTTCTCTTTATTGACCACGTAAGCAAGCAGGGTCTGGGCATGCTGGAAAATTGGGCTTTGAATTGCTCATTACTCTCGCAAACGTAGACTCCACAGGATGCACCACTGACAATTGTTGGTATCAGAGAAAACGCCCTCAGTATCATCTTAGTCACTTTTTGAGATGTTTGTCTAACCCAAGACAACCATTCATCTGGACATAAGTTCTTAAATAATGGTTTTCCCCAGACAGAGCTCTAAAAAAATCCATGTTTAAAAACTTAATTATTGCATAAACAACTTCAGCTTAATTGCAAGCTCCAGCTGAACAGACCCACTGGGACATTAGGGAATTATAGCTAATGCAAACAGAACCCTGATGTGTTTCTTCACAATATTGTGTTAAGCAAAATCCTTGAATTCCTCCAGTGTTATTTTAAAGAACTGTGTGTGATAAGTCAACTTGGTTATGTGTGCTTGTGTGACAAACTGCCAAACATCCCACAGGGCAAATAAGAAAAAACAACAGAGAAGTCATCCTGAAGAAATGAGACTTTATTGGCTTTTTTGTCCCACTTCCAAAGGCCATCAATGACATATTGTTGAAGACTGTGATTTCACAATTTTATTGCAATTGCAGAGGGCGGGCAGTAAGCGAATCTCACATTGGCATATCATCGATTGTGTGATTTTTCTTTTTCAAACCAAAAAAAGAAACAAAGCAAGTGAGGGAAGAGTGACGGAGAGCAAGGAAACAATGAGAGTCCTTGATTCACTCCTTTCTGATACCCATGACAGCTGGTGCTGGTCTATTACAAGGATGGGATTCACACAGAAGAGGATATGATGAGAAAGCAAAATCCATCATCAGGGAAGTGACTTTTGAGCAGACCAAGAAAAACTGGATCCTGTACTTGGGTTGGTTTTGGGGTTTTCTTAAGCAGAGAAATAATAACTAGAGACATAGGTATCGAGTTAGTATACAGTGGCATTTTTTTTATCTTTTCTTATTTGCAGTTGCCAAATACTGCTGTTCCAGCAGATCAAAACTGAATAAGGGCTTTTACTCTGTGCCGTATCATGTTTCTGTTTTGCAAATGGTATGCCTTGAATAGAGAAAACAGC
This sequence comes from Lycocorax pyrrhopterus obiensis, assembly GCA_014706295.1. NCBI lineage: Eukaryota > Metazoa > Chordata > Aves > Passeriformes > Paradisaeidae > Lycocorax > Lycocorax pyrrhopterus. The sequence continues at coordinate 70,280,189 of JACSVZ010000001.1, forward strand.
GTATGATAAACCCATTAGTTCACGTAGGACCCCCCACTGCCACAGCTGGGGTTCAGTGGCAGAGCCCCAGCACTGAGCGGGTGCAGAGGAGCACAGCTGTCCCCACAGGCCTCCACTCGTGCACAGCTGCACCCGCCTTCTCTGTCCGCACGACCACAAAGATCTGGGGTCTGCTCTACCGTCTTGTTTCTGCCATCGTCTCCAAACCTTTTAGAGTCCCACATCACACACTCCATTACCAGGGGTCACCTTTGATTATTCTCTTTGCCATATGTCTCATAGTTCAAGGGCCAGTTCCCTTTTCCCTACTGGCTGTTTAGACTCCATATTGATGCTATCAGCATCTTTTTATCTCTTGATACATATTTTCACTTGTTGGCAGTGTAGTCCCTATCTCCAAGAACTTATACTGGGAGTTTGACAACAGCGATCCATATCCCCCAGCAGCTTCAATAGCCTTGAGCTGTTAATTGTCAAGGACTACTATGAATGACATCAGGGGAGGATCCAGTGCTGATAATTTACAAAAGCAATAATTTTTGAATGCAATCTTCTAAGTGAGTTTGTGATGTGAACAGTAATGGAAGAAGAGGAACTGGGGAGAGCTGCATGCTGAGGAAGCAACAAGGGATGCCAAGAATGAGCAAAATTGCAGGTGGAAGGGTAAAACTACAGACAAGTCAGGCAAAAAGTAATGAGGTAGCTTGTGCTAAATTACAGCACCAAGCCGTGAGTGAATTGTTGCCACAAAGTGGTGTCACAGGCGAACCCAAGCTGTGCGTGGGCCTTTAGAAGTTTTTCTGATATTTCTGTTTCCAGATGTTGCTTCTCAGGATTTGGGTCCCGCTGGAGATGGGACAACTTTAGTTCAAATGCTGACAGTCATTGATGTTTCTTCCTGGAAGGCTGCAAAGTGCTGTTTTTCTTAACATTTCAAATGAAATGTCCTTGAAATGTCAGTAAGTGTGACAGTGTGATGAAAAGGATTTACAGCAGACCTGCCTGGAATGTGTATGAGGGGACAATGACAAGCAAGGAAAGAAGAAAAGAAAGCAGGCAGAGCTGTAAATGAGTGGAAACATAGGGTTTATTTATTAAAACAGACAATCCAGTTGTTCTCCGTTACACCAGAATATGTGTATAATATCAGCATCTCCTGCAAGGCTGTTTCTCTTTGCAGTGGGAGTCTTTCTTTCCTGCTAGATTTTGAATCTGATTTCCAGATTACCTTAATTACTTTCCAACTGAGTCAAGATACTGGAATGTTTCTTGTGGAATTGTCCAAAATGAGCTTTTTCTTCTTTTCTTGGAGATTCACTTCTATTTCTGTATGGAGTTCATGAAATTCTGAGTATTTAAATTTTCTGCAGCTGACCAGTTTCAATGACAGCTCCCCACACAAAAGGCTTTGTACAAACAGATCCTTGGCACTGCTGCAGATAAAATGCATTAAATGACCTATGTGAAACTGCTCGAATCAACAAGTATTTTCCAGTAAATTTAGAGGAAGGAGAACAACCTGGACAACTCTGACCAATTTTGCAGCTATTCCTGCGGTGAGAGTGGCTGATGAGAAAGGAAGTGAAGGATGGGAAGAAGCACTGAGCCACTTATCTCTGTGATGTCTTGATTAATACAACTGAAAAGCAGAAGCTGTAATTGAACCCGGGGTCCTGTGCCGAAGTCTCTGACTTGCTTTGAGGAGAGGAGATAAGCCAAGCTGGTTCCGGTACATGAATATTGCCATGTATTATGCTTACCTAAGCATTAAGGAGGAAAAAAAAAAAATTGAAGAGAAAAATTATTGCTAGCCCGAGATCCGCGGCTTCTGTGCTGGAGCGCGAGGTGCTGCGATCTTCCAAGAGCATCTTGGAAGCCACTCGGCAGGACCAGCCACACACTCACACCCGCGTGCATGCACAAACACATGGACGGCTTCAGTAATGTGGGTCGGCGGCAAAGAGGCAGGAAGGAGCTCTGCTTAGAGTTCCATGGACGGAAGTTTATTGCATCCACACCACGAAGGAATCAACAGGCGAAGACTGAGAACAATGGAGAGTCCAGGTTTAAGTATGGGAGCGGAGGGAGCATCAGAGACCAATGATCTGAGGGCACGGGGGCGGTAAAAAGGCGGGATTAGGGAATGGGAGCCAGTGGGGAAGCTCTGAGGGAGTGGCGAGCGGTAAGGGCCAATGGGGGGAACTTGGAGTGGAGAACTTTCTAGGACATGAAACATATAAGGTAGCAAGGGGGCGGGGCGGCCGACGGCCAACCAAGAATGCAAAACAATGCATGCTAGGGGAAGGCTTTTCTGTTCACCCTAACCTGAGGAGGATCTCTGATAGAAGCGGCTGTCTCACCAGCAGACTCTCTTTGTCTCTTATACCCCTGGATCACCGGCCCCCACAAAAAATGAGCTCTTCTCTGAGTTTAAAATATTAAGCAGAGGCTAAATGATTGGTTCTGAGCCCTAAAAAGCCACCTTACATGAATCATTGATGAAGTGAAGACATGAACTTTATTTAATATCTCAGTTCCTAGAATGGGACTTTGGGCTTTTTACTGTGGAAAAATGTTCCCTGAAAGTAATGGCTTTATCAGTGCAATTAGCACTATCCAGAGTTTACTGCCTTCTGAAATCAGTGGTCCCTTATGAGAGGTCCAGGATAGCACTTGGCTCTTGTGAATGGTTGTCCTTCTTCACGCAGAATGTAGCTGGGTGACACAGCTATAGTTCATGGGACTGGATTTATCTCTATGCTGGGGAATGAGCTGATTGCTCTACTTTTGCATGAGCTGATTTATTTTGCGTTCTGGTCATGAATGTAATTCCATAAGGGGAAAGACTTCCTTCCTATTATATTTGTTCTTGTTATGGAGCCATTCCCCATCTCAATGTGCTTAATTTATTTTCCTAATGTTGTCAAGTTGCTCTCAAATTTAGAATTCAAGCTTTGATGTACCAAAAATACCAGGCAGGACTGTCCTAAGTACAAGTAGTCTGAAGCTGCCCCGGAGACTAGTGAATTAGCGGAGACATTTTTTTAGAAAAAGACATGGAATAATAGAGCTATATTTGGATGTTCTTTTAAAATCGGTGGCTGTCTAAGAATGGTAGCTCCTAGTTTCATTGTAACTGGAAAATGGATCCACCCAGAGAGTTCAACCACACGTGTATCACACAGGCTGACAGCTCACATTCTATTACCTTTATTTAATGCTTCATTTCTAAGCGATAATTATTTTAATGGGTGATTATTCTAGTTTTGAGCAGTTTAAGAAATTTCTGATATGGGTAAGCAGGCGTAACTTTTAAAAACCTTTGCTACATATAAATTTGCCCTATAATTGATTATATCATCTCTGTGATACAATCCCTAGAAAATGATCTGACTAAAACTTATCATTTTATCTCCTTTGAGATACTTATATCCATTAGACAAGGTTCTCCATTCTCTCTTTAATTATTTGTTCTGGCAATAAAATCTTTGGTGGCTGTTTAAGAAATAAACCTGGAGCTCAAAAACTCCCAGTAGAAACTGTGGTGAATATAATTTCATTATACATAGCACAGAAAACGTTCTATCTGCTGAACCCTATGTGGCCTACTGGGAGAGTCCTGGCACAGAGAGAGGGAAATGCCTCCTTCTATGGGTTGCAAACTGGATCATATCTAAGTTTTAATTTTGAGCTCTGAAACTCCAGTGCCAAGTGAGTCACTGGCTAGATGAAGAAAAAATACAACAGACTCCAGTTTTCTTTTTTGTTTGTCAGCCTTACCCTGGCCCTTTTTTGCATGCAGGACAAAAATAAGAGTTCTAAACCTCCTTCATTCTTCAGGGAATCATGGAAAGCAACTGTCTGGGCACAGGAGCTTCTAATTTGGTGGTCAGTGAATGAGAAAGAAAGGCATAGCCATGAAAGCTGTTCACACCAAGTCCATCAGGAGAGAGATTCAGGATAGGGTACTGTCCCTGCCAAGCAGACTGTGGCAAGTGGATACCCAAGGAAGGAGAATATCTGCTTTTCAAGGACCACCATTGCAAGGGAAGGCTCTGGGGTTACTGGTGCATCTGCTTCTCACCCTGAAGACTGGTGTGGGGGTGGATACATCTGTGTTGGATGTTTTCCCACTTACTGCAATTATGAGGAGGGGATTACCCAAGGATTTTCCCTCTTCTGAATGGTGACAAAGGCAGATGTGCCAGGCTGTGATGAACACATTGGGAAAGTGGAGGTGCTGCACACCACTGTGTTTCCTCCTTATGGTCATGAGGTAGGAGGGCAGATAGGTCAGGATCTGGTCTGGTCCTGTTTCTTATGACCCCAAGAGGGTGGCTGGAAGGAGGCAAGACAAGGCAAGGCAAGGCAAGTTGTGGTAAGGAGAAGAGTATATAGTTTTCAGATAGAAAACAAAACATATGGAATCTTGATAATTTCTTTGACTCCTGAATGTACATACCATCACCAAAGAATACATTCTCCCATTTGGTATTCAGCAGGCCCGTGGTGTCCAAAATACTGATAATTTTTTCCTATTCTGTCTACTCTCATATTCCTGATGAATATATATATATAGAGAGAGCACAAATTTGTGATAAACTGGAATAAATGTGCTGGTAAGAAAAGACACAGTCACAGTAGGACACAGGAAGTCAATAATACCTTGCATGTGCTACCAGCTCCTACTAGACAGACTCTCATAGTCTTCATCACTGTTTCAGTGCGCTCTGTGAACAGGAAGGTCTCCAACTGAGGTGGCTAAAGCCGCAGCCTTTGTGAAAGTCAGCTCTCTTCTGGCAGTCCAAAGATGGACTGTAAGGGATTAAAACCAGTATTAGAATAAACCCCACCAAGTGTGGCTGGCCCAGAACTGTGTGATACTGGTCAGACATGAAACAGTATTATTTGCTGGTCAGGTGAAACAAATCAGCTCCTCTTCTTTGACAAGGACATGGGAATGTTTCAGCCTGCATGGTTCTTGGATGAGCAGAAAGTATGTCTTTGTCAGCTTTCCAGGAGGATGGGTGAACTTTTGTCTGCATTCCTAGCTGAGACTCATTTAGTGTCCTGAAGGGCAGAGCTGCTTTGATCATGTTTCATCAGCCTGCTTTGCTGAGCAGGTTTCAGCCAACTTTTGATCTGCGGCTGGTAACACACTCTTAATTAGCCAGCAGTCAGTTCTGCAATCAGTCAGCCTCTGGCTTCAGGCAATGGGCTTCTTGAGAGGGCACCTGCTGTGGCAAGAGTCTTCCCCCGGGCTGCCAGGACCACAAGGTAATTGCCTCATCACTCACATCTGGATTCACTGCACTCCCTGTGTGAGCAAGCTGGGACAACCTGACAGGAAGAACTGCTTGTGGTCAGCTGTGGAGAGCTACACAGAAGCCTGTGGTGATGTTTTTTCACTCCATGGGACAGCATTCCTGAGGCATATCCCATCAGCCCAGTCTCACCATATCCTTCTTTCTCAGTAGAAGATCTCCTCTTTCAATGTCATGGCATTGGCACATTTTGCTGGCAGAAAACAGGTGAGCTCTAAATAGAGCTAATGATCGTCTTGTAACATAATTCCTCCTATGCCCACCCTCACCTCCTTTTCTGCACTTCAGTCAAAGTACCACAGTTCAAAAATTGAACCAACCATTTTGGGATACCTTTTTTTTTCCCCAATAAGTTGGTCGCACCCAGATAAACATTCAGCTCCATGGTGATGCTCTGTAGATGTCCTCAGCTGGCTCTTGCCAGGGGAGTACTGGACATAGAAGTGAATGCTTTCTCTTGTGAATCCACATCTGCTTGCATTCAGATGAGTCTGGCTTTTTGAAACAGTCACGGCATTTTGGTCAAATGATCACAAAGCATACAGACAATAAAGCCATGCACTACAATGTGGTGAAGGTCATGCTTATGAATTTTACAGTGGGTGGCTAGTTGTTTTTCCAAATGTCTTAGATGCAAAAGAAAATTCAAAGAATAAATATCTGAGCTTGCACCTTCAAATGCAGCTAGTGGGTGTTTAGAGAGCAGCTCAGACATGAGGGAGTGATACCCACAAATTACCATTCGTTTTAGCATGTTCTTGGCACCAAGTTCACCTGGCCAAGTGCATGCCCAGCTGCTAGCCTGGCTAAAGGCTGTGTTCCAGCTTTACCTGATCTCTAAGTTGTCAGACATACCCAGAGGACTCTGCCACCAGCATGAATGCACCCACCAGCCAGGAGGCACACAACCAATTCACCAGCTGGGACCATGCCATGGCCCATCACATTTCCTGAGCTTTACTTTGCAGAGTTAATTTTGAGGAATATCAGATAGGCTTCCATAGGAAATAACCTACAAAGAAAGGATAATTTTCCTAATTTTTACTGAGTCCTCTGTGTGAGAAGTGGAGGCAGGAGCAGAGAGGAGAATCTGAGTGCCACTGAAACTGCTGGGCATGTCTGTTTGCGTTGGTGTCAGTGATTTAAGTCTTGTGACAACAAAACACCACATTTCAGCTCTGAATGGGGCTGTGTGCTGTAAGGCAGCTCTTCTGCAGGAAGTGGAGCTGTATGAGGCCTGCTGGCCAGCCATGGATTGCCTTTAGCTTCTCAGCTTGAGTGAGGATTCTCATTAAGCCTCTGTCATAGCTAGTTCTTCACTTAAATTACAGCTCAGCAGCACTATTTAAAAGGTTTTAACTCAACAGATGTCTTCCTGTGTGAACACCATCTCAAACCACGCTGGTGTCCTGAATACTGATTCTGGCTGCATGGACCTCTTTGGTACATATAATTGCCTGCCAACAGGGCAGGGCTTGTGCTGAGCCAGGAGAGATTTGTACATCTTCTCAGGTGGATCTGTTCCAATCACAGTCCTGGAACAGACTGTACTCTCTCAGTGTGAAATCTCTCTATTCCAGTGACTTACTCCCTCTTCTCCCAAGAGTCAGATGTGTGTCTAATGGCCCTTGTGTCCTTTATTACCTCAGCCATTGGATTAAGGAGCTACTGCTGCACCAAATGCATACAAAAGCTGTTTGGTTTTGCCTTACTTAGTACAGACTGCTTTTAGCTTGTTTGGAAAAGCTGCGGCAGATGCAGGTTATTGATGATATTTCTTTAACTGTTGGCATCAAGTAATAACATGGTTGATGTTTCCTAGGGGACTACTGGACCCTGCAATGTCGCCTGCTGCTTCTTGGAGTTCTTGGTTTGTGTATCTGCTGTAATTGCTTTCCCTGGCATCAAATCAGTGTCAAGCTACAGCCTCTCTGACACCCAGTGATCTCTCTCACAAAAAATAAAAATAATTCCTGTAACATTTAATAATGAAACCTGCTAGTGAATTCTCTGTGCTGTGCTGGGATGTGCAGGGCTGTGAAAGCTTTGCCAATAGAATCAATCTTGTACTGAGAAAAAAAAATCCCATCTCTTATGAAATATTAATTCAAGTTGCCAGCTTCAGCATTCTAAGCTTTTGCATTTTCAAAGTCATCAGCTTGAAGGAAAACATATTTTCAGCTCTTGGCCCACCAAATACAGAGCAGAGTTGTTCTGGGAGTTTGTCAGCCTGTTCCTTGGCTAGACTGCTTGAATCTTATTTTCCATTTGGTCTAATCATCCCCAGCCTTGAAATAAATTGTTCTGGAGCCAGTATCTGGCAGTGGGAGGACCCAGACCTCAGGGCCATTGTTAGAGCTGGATTCCTGCAGAGAACATTCAGAGAACTCTCTCATTCTCTTCCCAAGTTCCCCCCCACCCCTTGCCCTCCCCCATCACCACAGAGCATTTTCTCGTTTAAATAAAAGCTGCCCATCTGCTCTGGTCTCCGCAGTGTGCTTCTACTCAGCTTTTAGCAAACTAGCCTGAGGAAGTGCCATGCTTTCTGGGAAAAATCCCAGTAAACCTCCTTCTCCACTAGCCAATAAATCAAAGCCCACACTCCTGCACCCTCTGGCAGGACGGAGCAAAGATGGTATTACTGCAAAGGGGGAAGGAATCCCGGGAACACACAGAGAATAATAGCCAGAGAAGACTTGTGATTGGGCATTCCTCAGCAAAAACAGTGTTTTAGAAGCTTTTGCCGGAGCTACTTAGGACATGCTGTGGAGCTGTGGTGAGGTTTCTGCTACACAGTGCTCAAAAACCAATGATGCTGAAGGGAGCAGCCTCTGTCAGCTGCCTTAGTCCTGAGTGGCTACTGCACAGTACATGGTACCACATTTGAAATAAAATGGAAAATACCCCCAGTGAAAAAGAGAAGCCATTCAGGGAAAAGACACAGCACAAGGACCTGCGGGCTCTGTGGCAGACACCACAAACAGAGATGATGTTTGTCATTTGGAAGGAGATGCAAAACCTGCAGCGGCTCCATTATTTTGCAGCATTGACAGAGGTTGCCAGTAGGTCCAGAGCATACGTGGATGATCAGCCCCAGACCAAACTGGATATTTGTTTATTTAAAATTGGATACAGATGTCCAAACTGGTGTGGTGCTAAAAACAGTTTTATTAACACTGGAAGCAACAGCAAGACATGCAGTAAACCCTAGAGACTACACAAACTGATCTTTAAAAGGAAGGGTGTGAAATGCGAGCTCAGATAAGTACCAAACTGAGTGTAAATTTGTTACATTCAGGAATGTGTATGTGCAGGAAACAGTCTCTTTGTTATTTGGGAAATCCTACATGCTGAATTTCAACAGAAGGGATGGGAACCAAAGAAAGAGGAGACTGAAAGAAGGGAGAGATCAGAAGCCTCTGATGGAGAGATTTTAAAGGATTCCTCTAAATGTGTCCGGAAAGGAGTGATTTCACTACATGCAAAGAGAATGTTTTCTTTAGGGTATACTTGATGCCAGACATTTTTCTACACTTCATCATCAGCAGGTCTCCAGGAGGCTGTAAAAAGACAGCACATGTTTTTCTACATTCTGTTTGAGAGAGATTCTTGTCTCCAACCACTGCTTAATTTGCATTCAGCAGCTCAGATGTTTCAACAGGCCAACCAACCATCATTTCTTACTGCGGGGAGGGATGGAGACTACCCTCACAGGCCTTTTAAAGAGCACCTCAAGCAAACAGCTATGCAGCATAGTGCTGGTAAAGATGGTGCTGCATTTGGGCTACAAACTGGAGACAAGGCCCCTTAATTCTGCATCTCGTGTACTAAGACCTGGGAAAACACAGTAGCAGAGATTGTGCCGGCACACCTAGCTGGTCTGACACCAGCTGGAGCACTTGGGCTAAAGCAAACTGACAATAATGGAAGACAGCTGCAATATGCTTGTCCTGCCAGAGAGAAAGGTTTACAGAAAAACATGTATCTCATCTTCCTCAAGCAACACCTGGAAGCTGCATAATGCAGAGACTGAAAAAATGGGAAGCAAATCTCATTCAGGGGGACAAACTGAAGGAATGGTTGAAGTCTTGCTGTACGGGCAACGCTTGGTTGGCTGAGGTAGCTGTGGGTAGAGCCAGAGGACAGATTTGTCCAGGGTGCAGATATTTCAGCACAAGTGCCAAGACATACACCTCAAAAATCAATAAGACATTTTAAATCAGTGAGGTTGTTTATTTATGCTGGAAGCTATGTGTTATGACCATCTCAATTCTTACTTGCTATTACCTTTGCCTTGGGGAAGAAAAAGGCATGAGGAACTGCCCTCTTTAAGGGAGCCTTGTAAGAGCCAGGCAGAAAGAGCTGTGCTTGCAGAGCTGTGTCATGCAGCCCAGAGTGGCTGAATGTCAGGCTTTGAAAGGAGCCTGTCCCCGTCAGTGTCCTTTGCTAGGACTGATTGCAGAACATATTTAGCTTTCTACCATTTAAATGTAGAAATGACTGCTCTGTGACTCAATTAAATAGCTCCAGTGCTCCTGGCCTGGCTCTCTCCGTTGAAGGGCAAAAGGCAGATCTCTGTGACTATTAATGACCCTGTAATGCTGCCGATTTGTTTTGATTTTCATGATGTGGCACTCCAGACCCAGAGCACTCTCAGCTGGCTCTCCCAGACTTGCTTTCCCACTGTGCTCCCTCTTCCAGGGCAGTATGTCATATATCTCATTCTTCAGGGCCAAAGAGTCAAACGATTCTTTTTGTTTTTGAGGGAAACTGCTACAATTTCTGATAACACTAAACTTACCAGGAATCAATTAATCACCTCTGAGGAAAGGGTGTCACAGCAAACACCCATCTCCTCCCCAGGCAGTTGGACCCACTCTTGATTTCTACAAGCGATTCTCTGCCGCCCCTCACCGAGTGACTGCAGGGAAGGGTGGGAGCCTGGTGCTCCTCCTGTCTGTGCTATGCATGGCCACTGATGGGCAGTGATCTGAGCTCTGTCGTGAGCTTCAGCAGTCCCAGGACAGCCGCAGTCATTGTGTCACTGGGCAGGAGTGCAGAGGCTCCACGGTGAGAGAGACAGGAATGGTCTTGTCAGGCTCAGTGAACCCTGCGCAAGGTCAAGGCCCTGGGCCAAGTGGTGGGCATGGGTTTTCCCAGTGATGGAGACAAGTTTTCACGTAACACTTCTGTGGCTTCCAAACACCAGGAGAACCAGGCTTGTTTGGGGTGAAAACATTGCATAAGGTGATTAGGTATTTTCTGTCTGAATTGAACTCTGCCAGAGCCTGAGAAAGGAAACACAGTGGGGGAAGTTGGAGACAGCAAACACCACGCTGCTGCGTTTCAGAGACAGCAAGGGTCTTGAGAGGACAGGGCAAAGATCAGAGCTGCCTCTGGTTTTGCTACTCAGATGTTTTGCCTCAAACATGTGTTTTTTTACTGAGAGATTGGAGGATGATATGTTGCTCTGGAGAAAAGTATTAAAGGCTACCAGTGGGAGGGAAAGGCTGGGGAATTTCTAGATGGCACCACAACTGGGGTGGAACATAATTACTCCTCTGGAAAAAAAAGCATAAACAGCAGCCAAAACCCATAAAGACTTAGAGAATTGCATGCAAGATATGTGCATTAAAATAAAGCCATATTACGAACCTAGGAGTGGATAGTAAAAGACTAAGAATGTCCAAAGAGGAATGGGCCACATTAGGCAAGCTTAAACAGGAATCACCACATACACATAATTCTATGCTGCATTTTCATTGTCATCTTCAAGTTTTCTTCAAGTTTCCTGCAAGGGTGGCCCTTTCTCCTTGAAGACTGCCCCCAGCAACTGATGTGAGGTGGTATAGAATAACTTCCTAGCCATGTCCACACGGCTCCAGGCTTCCCCTCCTCATGGCTACTGCAAAAATTAACTCTGTCCTGGACGGAAACAGGACTCTTATGTGTCAGCAAGAACAGGAGCTGTGGAGGGCAATGACCCCACTCTTCATGGAGCAATGGGGAGACCAAAAAGATATTTCCAGAGGGTGTGCAGTTTGTGGGGGAGAGATGGACATATGTCAAATAGAGGAGGGTCAAAGTCCAGGTACTTCCTGGTATAATTAAGCAGGTTCAAGTAAAAGCTGCAGTAATGGCTTCTTTCGCAGGCTGTATTTGGGAACCTTTAAATAAGGAGGAGGATACTTTTCCCTCAGGAGCATTTCTTCCAGGTCACATCCAGGAAGGCTGCTCTCATGGCAGTAAGAGCCAGCCTCGGGATAATTTGATTTGAGCCAGTGCCCCACTGTGTTGCCCCCAGTGGAAGTGTCAGGAGGGCTCAGCAGTCACCCTGCTCAGCGTCTCACCTGGCCAAGACTTGGGAGACTGCATTAGCCCCACCAGCACTTTGCAAACTGCATCCATCTTACTTAGAGCCAGCCAAACTGCCCAGCATCACTAGAGCACAGTCCTTGGGTGGGAATGGTTTTCCACTTAGATGTTTATTGCTTTGTGTCATGGGTGCAACATTATTTCTGGTGGAGAAACACAACCACCACCTCTAAGGAACACAGGTGCTCCACAGCTACACGGTTGGGGTTTTCACTTTATTTTTATGTAAATAAAGGAAAGTTTGTAGGGGGTTTCTTGGGGAGTTTCTCCATTAGCCCAGTGGGAAATTCCACATTGCGTGGAGAATGTGAAAAAAATTAAGACCTACACATATGTTTAGGTACCAACATCCTACTGAAATCGGGGGATTTAGGTGTCCAAATGTCTTTGTGGGCTGGTTTGTTCTTGGAGAGAGGAAGGTTCGGCGGTGGGAGGTCAAGCCAGGGGAGCAAAGGTCGGTCCTTAAAGCCGGCAGTAACTGCTGTGACAGGCGCCCCCCGTAAGCCCTGGGGACCTCAGGGGTGCGCACACCTGGGGTCTGGCCCGGCGGGTGACAGGGTGAAGCCCCAGCAACACCCCCTGTTAGCTGAGGCTTGAGCCCCGCGGAGCAGCCGCCGTTCCCGGGGTCTGGGCGGGGGCTGGAGGCGGCTCCCGCCGGTCCCGCCGCGGGAAGGGAACGGGAGAGGCGGCGGAGGCAGCGCGGGACGCGGGCGGCAAGGCCCCGGCCGCCCGCACGGGGGCGCCGCAGGACGGCGCCTGGGCCCGGGGCCGCCGCCGCCTGCGCTGCCGCGGGCCCGGGATGGGCCCGGGATGGGCCCGGGATGGGCCCGGGATGGGCCCGGGATGATCCCCGTGCGGGAGGCTGTTCCTGCCTCACCGGTTCCTGGGGATTCAAGGTGTGAACGCCCTTGATCCCAGCATGCTCCAGTCGAATCGTGTACGCTGCACTTAGCAGTGATGGTCACAGGCACAGCCTGCTCGCTTGCGGTGTGGCTTGCCTGGTTTTTTTCCCCGGACCTTGCTCAGGTGCCCAGAAACCATCACCTAGACCAGTGGCAGAGCGAGGGTTAAGAATTTGGCTATCACGGGTTGCCTGGGTTATCAAGAGACACTGGAAATGATGCAAGGCCACTAGTTCCTGCCGTACAGAGCATACACATGGAGCCATACCATCACAGTTTGGTCCTGCTATAGAAGAGACTGTCTCTAATTCAGGTAGGAAGGCAGAAATAACAAAAGCTCTCTATTACTGCAAGAACTGAGCTGGGAAAAAGAGAAGCAGCAGCAAAGATATTCTCACTGGAGAATATTCAAGCACTATCTGGTTGCAATCCTGTGCCATGTGCTCTGGGATGCAATCCTGTGCCATGGGCCCTGCTTGAGCAGGGAGGTTGGACCAGATGACCCACTGTGGTCCCTTCCAACCTGATCCATTCTGTGAGGAGGGTGCAAAGGGTGTATGTGAGCAATGTAAGAGGACCACAGAAACAAGATTTGAGTATGGAAGAACATGGCACATAAAACCATCATGGTGCACTGCGTGAAGGACTGGCTGAAGGGCAGAGCTCAAAGGGCTGCAGTGAATGGGGCTACATCCAGCTGGTGACCGGTCCCCACTGGTGCTCCTCAGGGATCAGTTCTCGGGCCAGTCTTGTTCCTGTACTTATCAATGATCCGGATGCAGGAGGGCAGTGCACTGTTACTGAGTCTGCTGGTGATACCAAACGGGGAGGTGCTTTTGGCTTTCTTGAGGGACGGGGGGCTTTGCAGAGGGATCTGCATAGATTGGAACATTGGGCTATGATTTATAGCATGACATTTAACAAGTCCAAATGCCAGATTTTGCACCCAGGACGAAGTAATGCCAGACACAAGTATAAACTGGGAGAGGAGTGGCTGGAGGAGCAGCCTTTCAGAGAGGGATCTGGGGTTCATGGTGGGCAGCAGCTCAGTGTGAGTCAGAGTTGCAAACTCAAGAATAAAGAGATGTGGTATTACACTTGTGTATCTCCACAAGCAAAAGGGAATGTATTTGGTGGTGAACATATTATAGAAGAACTAGTTACTGTAAAAAAAATTGGATCAGAGTGTTGATAGCATTTCAACAGAATGGGGAAAAGGTTAAAAAATATCTTTCTGGATTTTGTTTGTTTGTTTGTTTGTTTTTCCACAGGGAAAACATCAAGAAATTTAAGGAAAGTAGTGACTGGAGTTAATCAATTTGACAAGCTCTGAGATTGCATATGAGGGTGTATGAGATTTTACATCAGAGGCAGAAAATCTTTCTGGAATTTGCATTCCAAACAAAGGGAAAACGAACAAGGACATTCTCCTGAGTTACCTGGATGAATGACTGTCCAAGGAAGGATGCTAGGTGTAAACAGTCTGTGGGAACAGATAAAGAGGTCAGTCAGTCTATGTAGCTATGTTTTGAAGGTCAAAAACTGTAGGAATACAGCACCAAATGTCAAAAGTCAAGCTGAGTTAAACTTTGCAAAGATCTGTGAAGATGAATGCAGAAAGGTTTGTTAACTGTGTAAATAGAAACAAAATTTAAAAAGGAGGAAGTGGGGCTGCTGTGTACAGAGTAGGAGGCTGAGATCAAACACAGTATTTGGATCATACTTTGGATCATCAAGGGCCAGACCTAGGGGGGTACACAGGCTTGTAATGCCAGGAAGTTAGTTTAGCTCTGGGAACAAAATGTACAATGCTGAGGAAGATGTCTTATTCTTTTGCCTAGTAAGTGAGGGGGGGCTAAAATCTACAACAACTGGTGTGGTGTCTGAACTGCTCATGAGGAAATGCCAAAGCCACCTGTTCAAAACCGTCTTGTCTGGTTCTAGGTTTACAACAAAGCTCCAGCCTCTCTGGCTACACCTGTATCAGCAAATAGAGGATGGTGAGGGCTTAGGATGGTGTACCAGTCCTCAACTGCCCATGGTGCTAAACAGTTCCTGCTACAGGTATGGTCTAGGCAAGACAGCCCTCTCCCAGGAAATGCCTGCACACAGTTCATGGGACAGCATCAGATTATTCTTCCCAGTGAGCAGTCTGGAGGTGGTCACCTTGCTATGGAGTTGTTTTGGAAAAGAAGAAGGTTTTGCTGTATGGATGTAAGCTGTGCTGTCCAACCTGCCCTCAAAGACAGAGAACAAGTCCCATCTTCTTTAGTTACACAAGTCTAGCCTCTGAGTCTGGGATGATACAAATGACTCAGATGTTGTTGGGACATCTTGGATGACCTCAGTCATGTACTGTTAGACGTCATCAACCCCTAGTTAACTGTTTTTGGTTAAACTGGTAGAGAACTACTGCATTTCCCCATTTACACATTTTGTTACATCTTCACATTCGGCTTGATAAATTTTGCAGGAAATGTCGAACTGCTTAGTCAAAGCAGCTCTGCCCTCCTCACTGCCTTATCTGTCATGGACTTGTGGTAGACAAGGCAGTATTCATCTCACACTTAGTTTCACACATCCAGCCCACATCTGTGCTTGGTAGTTAAACATAAGGTGTGTCCCTAAGCACTGTTCCACAAACAGCTGTATTGACTGCTTTTTTTGTTAGTCTACCAAGCTTGCTGAAGACAGAAAATGCTTATGGAACAGAATGGTTAGTGCCCACACTATTAAATCCTCTTACCCTCCAAAATAGGGTGCTTGTTTGTAAACAGGGAATGGCCACAGGCTTGTCCTAACAGCTCTTGTGTCTAAGGATTATTTGGGATACTGTTAGTTGGTATGGATGAAAACTGTGCCATAGGCCTTTAAAAAAAAATAGCAAAAGTGTGATTAAGTTCCATGAGTGTTCCTTCACCTTTTTTAAATTGCAAGTATAGAAGGAGTCAGTACCACAATATTGGTGCCACCCTGGCACAGTTTTTGCCTGTAACAACTAACACTCTCTTGGAACAACACACAGGCATGTTTGGGATGACAGTATGCCCCAGGGACCATTCCCAGTAGACAGGTGGGATGTGGTCAGGTCTTTCTAGATTATGATTCAGCTAGTTCACTTCACGTATCTTACTTAGAATGGGATGGCAAAAGGTCCAGTGAGGGCACTGAGCATGACCAAAAGCATAAAATAACTTCCATGAAAAGGATGACTAAGTTGACTGGATCCTCCCAGACTAGAAACGAAGATTTGTTAAATGTGTATTTCATAAAGACGTATAAGAACCTGCAAAACACAGACATGGACGTAGGTATGAATTGCTCACTGTCTTCTCCAGTGCAAGAAAAAGAAAGCTAACAAATAGCAGGGTCAAAAGAAACAAAATGAGGCCCAGGATAGAAGAGAATAATGCCACTCCTGGGTTCCACAGATTAAAATTAACTAGGACAGGCTGACCAGCTGCTTAATAAAAGAGCAAGGAAGGATTAAGGTGCAACAAATGATTTTTGAATACAGAGTTTAATTCTAGCAAAAAAAAAAATTCAGAAATGTTTGGTTGGGGTTTTTTTCCTATTAATTGGTACTTGGTGTTCTTGGGTACTTCAGCTTGGCATAAAAGAGGGGCTTTTTTCCCAGAACAATTTTAGGAGCCATTATCTCAGACCACCACTCTCCTTATTTGTGCAACTACATCTATTAATAACATAGGAGATGAACCAGGGCTCTATAGCAGTGACAGGCAGAAGCAGATGGCAACATGACAGGTATAGCTGTTGATCTCACATGGAGAAGCTGATGAAGAAACACTGCAGTAGAACATTGTTTTAGGGGGTTTTGTGAATGCTTACCCCCAAAATGTCCTCCAGCCTCTCCAATGGGTAATTGTTAATGCGCATGGTGCAGCTGTAATTGACATTCAGCAATTTCTTTCTTTCTTTAGTGTTTATGCTTTTGCCTCTTAATCACTGAAGGATTGTTCTACTGCTCTACTTTTGTTCTAGAAAAGAAAAACAATTCCTTACTTTTTTCTTTAATGCATGGGGTTCCTACCTATTTTTTCAGGATTCCACCAAGTAGATAGATTTCTTTATGGTTAAATGTCAAAATAAGCACAGTACTCCAATTCAGCATTATTGATTCATAATTACGTTTTGCATCCTACGTGTTTCAAGCAAGGTGCTCTACTAGAAAGATACTGTTCTTTTGGGGAATATTTTTTATTTCATTAGTACCATTAGTCCCATGCAGCAGTTTCACATGACTTTTGGGATCCACTGTAATCTCCTGATCTCTTTCTAATCAGAGTCATTTAGGTTGCAAAAGACTTCTCAGATCATCAAGCCCAACCATTAACCCAGTGCTGTTAACCATGCCATTAACCATGGCAAGTCTACCACTAAGCCATGTCCCTCAGTGTCCCTACACATCTTTTAAATATCATCAGGGATGATGACTCCACCACTTCCCTGGGCTGCCTGTCCCAATGCTTCACAACCCTTTTGTGAAGAAGGTTTTTTTAATAGCCAATCTGAACCTCCTCCGATGCAATTTGAATTGGTTGCTCAGCCAAATGTTCTTCACTGCTTATTTGATTTTCTTCCCCTAACTATCACTCTCGTCCTTTCTAGAATTCCACTTTATTTTTGGAGTTTCGTCAAGATTCATGTTCAGATGCTTTCTCATCCTGCAGAGCACTGGACAATTTCCCCATAGTGGTCTCTTAGGAATGGATGGAAATGGGATCTTGCCAAGCCTGGCACAGACCCCATGCTGTTCTCCTTCCAACATCCACAGCTCTTTTGGGCTGTTTGCCCCAGTTTTGGGGAGAGCCATGGCAGTTTCATCAACAGTGTATTTTCCTGATTGGGAGTATTGTGCTTCATGGGAGGTTATGTCAAAAGCCTAATCCAAGTCCACCAGTGTCCACCATCACTGAATCTTGGGCTGCACCAAAAGCACCATGGCCAGCAGGCTGAGGGTGATCCTCCCCCTCTACTCTGCTCTTGTCAGACCCCACCTGGAGTGCTGCGTACAGTTCTGGTGTCCCCAGCATAAAAAGGAGAGGGAACTGTTGGAGCAAGTCCAAAGGATGGCCACAAAGTTGGTAAGAGGACTGGGACGCCACTCTTGTGAAGACAGATGGAGAGAGTTGGGGTGATACCGATATCAGATGGATAGAAACTTTCTAGCACAGTTCTGAGTACTAGATAGCAGGCATTCTTTATTACAGCGTGCTAGTCACTTGGAGGATATTTCCTCTAACCAATGCCCCGAGTGTCAGGAGTGCAGTTTTTATCATAAACACTGATTACTTATTCATTAGCTATCCCCACTTCCTTGACTTCATTTTACGTAGTCGCACCCCTTATCAAAGTCCTTCTGTGGTTCTTTGGGGTTTGTCCTCAACATCCAGTGTCCTTTTTAGGGGACTGTTCTTCAACCCCCGCTTTTGATTAAGTACAGTATCATTGTTTTGCTTAACTTCTACTTTTTCAGCCTTGCAGAGCTGAGCAGGCATCCTGCTTGCATTTTGCATGTCTTCTGTTTGCCTAAGTTACATCCTTTATTTATTTCTCCAAGGCTGTGCTATTCTGTTCTACTGTCCCTGGTAAGAAGTAAAATGTTGTTCCTTATCAAGGGAGTGCAATGCTGTTCTACTGTCCTTATCAGGGGCTGTACTGTCTGGAGAAAAGGTTGTGTGGAGACCTCACAGCAGCCTTCCGGTATCGTAGGGGGGCCTACAGGGGAGCTAGAAGGGGACTCTAGTCAGGAACTGTAGTTATAGGACAATAAGAAATGGGTAAAAATTGAAAAGGGGGGAGGTTAGGTTAGATAATAGGAAGAAATTTTTTACTGTGAGGGTGGCGAGACACTGGAAGAGGTTGCCCAGGGAGGCTGTGGATGCCTGTCTTGGGGTGACTCTATCATGTGTATCCCCTATCATGCTCTATGCCCAAAAAGTAATATTGTGCCTTTTCTGTGCCTTTAAACTGAGCTGGAGAAAAGAAAAAAACCAAACGAACGTTTCAAAACAGTTTCCCAAGGACACAGAGATTACACTCCTCTGCGTTCTCTGGCTGCAGGAGCACGGAGGGAGCACCCTGCTTGCTTTCTTCAGCCAGCGGTTTGGGGTTTTTTTTTCTTCTCTTCCCGGCGTGAGACGGAAAGCTGCATTTTGTTTCCTGGGACTTTGGTTTTTTTCCCTTCTTCTCTTCTGGACTGTTCAACAACATCAGAACACATCGGGAGAATTTTTCCCCGAGGCTCGGGGGGTGGGCCCTCGCCGACCCAGCTCCGAGGAGGAGAGAGACCACACCTACAGAAGGACTCTGAAATCTTCCCAGGTTTCTCTCTATAGCGAGAGATTTCATTTCATTATTTAGCATTATTATCCTTTTCCTGTGTGTTTGTTAAATAAAATAGTTCTTATCTCATTCACTTTCCTTCGAGGAAAATATCTTTTTTTCCCCGAACCCTGTGGGTGGAAGGGTGGTTGTAACCTGGTTTCCTCTCAGAGGATATATTGCTAGATTTTGGCCAAACCAGCACAAATTCTTATTGGCGTAGTCGGCAGGATTCGAAGGAAAGTGAAAAAACCTGTACTAATTACATTCTTGGTTTGAATTTAACTACTTTGTGTTGGGGTAAAGTAGTTACCATGTTGGTTGAGTTCATAATGTCTCTCTGGCTGGATATACTCACATCTTTTTGGTCCCTAGGCTTGCTTGAGGTACTGGTGGTTTTTTGGTCCCTGTTTGCCTATCCACAACTTGGTCTGATCCTGTGGCTGATAAGACACTTTTACAGAGCAGGAGCACGAATCCGGATTTCTATTTTGCTTTGCTCAGTGATAATGATTTATAAGAAGTCAACAGAGGTACAGGCAGTTGTTCAAAGCGTGTATGATAGGTCGTTTCTCCGTCCTAACCCCAGTCCTAGTTTCAGTAGCCTGTTCTGGGAGTTTACTGGTAATTGCACTCAGTTTGTTAGAAGAGGAGGAGATGGGGTTTCCCAGACTTTCATCTCCCTCCCCTTTAAATTTGATACATTATCTTTTGAGAAGGTTCAGTTTCCCCTGGATGTTAAAGAGACCACCCTCCTAGTATTTAATCTGGTAGTCTTCCTCTATATGGTTTGCAGCTTGTCTAGAATGAGGGCTCAGATTTCCAGGGTGACTGAGGAGACACCTGTCCCAGAGGTGGAAAATCCTGAGTGGGGTGGAGAATGGGAGGATATGGGCCAAATCCTGAAGAAATTCTCTGACCCGATAATTTGCAATTACCCCCCTGAACAAATTCAGAACCCAGCTGAGGTGGGGAAATATCTGAAAGAGAAATACAATGACAATTCTAATGAGAAACAGCTCATCGCAATATGCTGGGCCTTGGCATATGCCTATCGCACACTGCTGGGTACTGTAGAGCAGCAGATAAAGGCAGAGGGGCAGGAAGATAAACCAGCAGACACCCCAGTCACTCAGGCTGCAGCCAAACAAGAGGGAGACACTAAGCCATTGACAGTTGCTCCTGTCACGAGGAAAAAGCACACAACCAAAACCGATCGCCCAGTGAAAGATGATGATGATGCAGGGGAAGGAACCTCAAAACCACCAACTGACTCAGGCACAGAAACCATTACTGAGTCCCTGTCCATAAAGGACCTTCACAGCCTAAGAAAGGACTACACCCGACGGTCTAATGAATCCATAATAAGTTGGATGGTCCGTATTTGGGATGCTGCAGGTGATGATGTAATGCTGGACGGCGCTGAAGCGAGGCATTTGGGATCCCTGTCACGTGATCCAGCTATTGACCAAAGGATGATAAGGGAGGCTGACTCTGCCAGTGTCTGGAGACGGCTCTTGAGTGGTGTAAGAGAGAGATATCTGTGTGCAGATGATCTCTATATGCAGCAAACCCAGTGGAAGACCATTGAACAAGGGATTCAATGCCTGAGAGAACTAGGGGTGGTAGAGGTTGTCTTCACAGATGACCCGGGATTGAGAAGTCCAGACCGGGCCAGAGTTGGTCCTTTCATGTGGCGAAAGCTCATACAGCTTGGGCCATCAGAATATAAGTCTGCTTTAGCACTGATGAAACCAGATTACGGTGCAAATGAGACCGTGCAGGATATGGCAACGAAGCTCCGAGTATATGCAGACTCTGTGCATGGCCCAACACATGCAAAGATCGCAGCTGTGGAAACACGTGTGCAGAATTTGGAAGACAGTATGAAGACGAATTTCCAGGAACTCAAGAAGGAGATGAAAGAGATGAAAGAGGGCTTCTCCAAACCTCAGCAGTACAGATCCGAGATTCTGATACCCAACGAGGACGTTCCCTAGAGAGAGAAGGTACATCCCACGAAGTGAGCTATGGAAATTCCTGTGTGACAGTGGGGAAGACATGAGGAAGTGGGGTCCACAGCCCACTTCTGCTCTGGCAGCACGAGTGCACGAATTAAAGGAGCACAAGTCTCAGAAAGGAAATTTTACCAAAAAGAAAGTAGCTCCAGTTGCCCGTAGCCAATCTGCCGGAAATGATAGAAAGAAGGATAACCAGAATTAGAGGGGCCCTGCCTCTAACCAGGTAGAGGCTAGGGAAAACCGTATTTTTTGGACTGTGTGGATTCGTTGGCCTGGTACATCAGAACCACAAAAATATGATGCTTTGGTTGACACTGGTGCGCAGTGCACAATAATCCCATCGCAACATGTGGGGGTAGAATCTGTTTCTATTACTGGTGTAACAGGTGGGTCACAAAATTTGACCCTAGTAGAAGCTGAGGTGAGCCTAACTGGAAATGAGTGGAAGAAACATTTCATTGTGACTGGCCCAGAGGCCCCATGCATTTTGGGCATAGACTTCCTCCAAGGAGGGCATTTCAGAGACCCAAAGGGACTCAAGTGGGCTTTTGGAATAGCTGCTGTAGAGACAGAGGGCATCAGGCAATTGAATACCTTGCCTGGACTATCAGAGAACCCATCTGCAGTAGGCCTTCTGAAGGAGGAGGAACAAAGAGTACCAATTGCTACCTCGACAGTGCATCGCCGACAGTACCGGACAACTCGAGATGCTGTGATTCCCATCCACAAGATGATCCGTGACTTGGAGAGCCAAGGGGTGATTAGCAAAACCCACTCACCCTTCAACAGCCCCATCTGGCCTGTGCGCAAATCTGAAGGAGAATGGAGATTGACTGTGGACTATCGTGCCTTGAATGAAGTGACTCCACCACTGAGCGCTGCCGTGCCGGACATATTGGAGCTCCAGTATGAGCTGGAGTCCAAAGCAGCGAAGTGGTACGCCACTATTGACATTGCCAACGCCTTCTTCTCCATTCCTCTGGCAGCAGAGTGCAGGCCACAGTTTGCCTTCACTTGGAGGGGCGTGCAGTACACCTGGAATCGATTGCCCCAGGGGTGGAAGCACAGTCCCACCATCTGCCATGGACTAATCCAGGCTGCACTGGAAAGGGGTGAGGCTCCAGAACATCTGCAGTACATTGATGACATCATTGTGTGGGGGAACACCGCAGCAGAGGTGTTCGAGAAAGGAGAGAAAATCATCCAGATTCTCCTAGAAGCTGGTTTTGCCATCAAGAAGAGCAAAGTCAAGGGACCTGCTCGAGAGATCCAATTCCTGGGAGTGAAATGGCAAGATGGACGACGTCAAATTCCCACTGAGGTCGTCAATAAGATCACAGCAATGTCTCCACCAACTAACAAGAAGGAAACACAAGCTTTCCTAGGCGTCATAGGCTTTTGGAGAATGCATATTCCTGAATATAGCCAGATTGTGAGTCCTCTCTACGTGGTTACCCGCAAGAAGAACAATTTCCACTGGGGCCCTGAACAGCAACAAGCCTTTGCCCAGATCAAGCAGGAAATTGCTCATGCGGTAGCCCTTGGCCCAGTCAGGACAGGACCAGGAGTGAAGAACGTGCTCTACTCTGCAGCTGGGAGCCATGGTCTGTCCTGGAGCCTTTGGCAGAAGGTGTCTGATGAGACTCGAGGCCGACCACTGGGATTCTGGAGTCGAAGCTACAGAGGGTCTGAAGCCAACTACACCCCAACAGAGAAGGAAATCTTGGCCGCCTATGAAGGAATCCAAGCTGCCTCAGAGGTAATCGGCACTGAAGCACAGCTCCTCCTGGCACCCCGGCTACCGGTGCTGGGGTGGATGTTCAAAGCAGAGGTTCCCTCTACCCACCATGCCACCAATGCCACATGGAGCAAGTGGATTGCTCTCATCACACAGCGCGCCCGTATTGGAAAACTGAATCGCCCTGGGATTTTGGAAATAATTACAAATTGGCCTGAAGGTGAAAACTTTGGTCTCAGTGACGAGGATGAACAAGAACAAGTGACACGTGCTGAAGAAGCTCCACCGTACAACCAACTGCCAGCAGAAGACACATGCTACGCTCTTTTCACCGATGGTTCTTGTCGCATTGTAGGGATGAAACGAAAGTGGAAAGCAGCCGTATGGAGTCCCACACGCCGGGTTGCAGAAGCTATTGAAGGAGAAGGTGGATCAAGCCAACTTGCTGAACTCAAAGCTGTTCAACTAGCCCTGGACATTGCTGAAAGAGAGGAGTGGCCAAAGCTCTACCTCTATACTGATTCGTGGATGGTAGCCAATGCTCTGTGGGGATGGCTGGAAAAGTGGGAAAAGACTAATTGGCAGCGTAGGGGAAAACTCATCTGGGCTGCTGAAGAGTGGAAAGACATTGCTGCCCGGGTGAAAAAGCTGCTCGTAAAAGTCCGCCATGTAGATGCTCATGTCCCCAAGAGTAGGGCTAATGAGGAACATCGAAACAACGAACAGGTAGATCAGGCTGCAAAGATAGAGGTGTCACAGACAGACTTAGATTGGAAACACAAGGGAGAGTTGTTCCTAGCTCGATGGGCCCATGATGCCTCAGGTCATCAAGGCAGAGATGCCACCTATAAGTGGGCACGAGACCGAGGGGTGGATCTAACCATGGACAGTATCTCCCAGGTGATCCATGACTGTGAGACATGCGCTGCAATCAAGCAGGCCAAGCGAGTGAAACCCCTATGGTATGGTGGGCGATGGTCCAAATACAAGTATGGGGAGGCCTGGCAGATTGATTACATCACACTGCCTCAAACACGCCAAGGCAAGCGCTACGTGCTCACAATGGTAGAAGCCACCACTGGATGGCTGGAGACCTACCCTGTGCCTCATGCTACTGCCCGGAACACCATCCTGGGCCTTGAAAAACAAGTCCTTTGGAGACATGGTACCCCTGAGAGAATCGAATCTGATAATGGGACTCACTT
Organism: Lycocorax pyrrhopterus obiensis; assembly: GCA_014706295.1. NCBI lineage: Eukaryota > Metazoa > Chordata > Aves > Passeriformes > Paradisaeidae > Lycocorax > Lycocorax pyrrhopterus. The sequence goes on from JACSVZ010000001.1 coordinate 70,304,099, forward strand.
CAAGAACAGCCTTATAAACACCTGGGCTAGAGAACACGGCATTGAGTGGGTGTACCATATCCCTTACCATGCACCAGCAGCTGGGAAAGTGGAACGGTGCAACGGATTGTTGAAAACCACCTTGAAGGCACTGGGTGGGGGAACTTTCAAAAATTGGGAACAGCATCTAGCAAAGGCCACTTGGTTAGTCAACACTCGGGGTTCCACCAATAGGGCTGGTCCAGCCCAATCTGAATCCCTGCACACAGTAGATGGAGACAAGGTTCCAGTAGTGCATGCCAGGGGACTGTTAGGAAAGACTGTTTGGGTTAATTCTGCCTTGAGTACAGACAAACCCGTCCGTGGGGTTGTCTTTGCTCAGGGACCTGGTTGCACATGGTGGGTAATGCAGAGAGATGGAACAACACGTTGTGTACCGCAGGGAGATCTGATTGTCGGGTGAAAACCACATGTAATGTGAAATGCCTGTACACCACTGCTTGCTGAGTGTCACTGTCACTGTTTGTACATAGCTGTATATAAGTATTAATGTGTGTATGTGTAGAGTTAGAATATATTAATTTGGGCATTGAGCCGATGATATGTGATAAGGGGTGGAATGTCTTGGGGTGACTCTATCATGTGTATCCCCTATCATGCTCTATGCCCAAAAAGTAATATTGTGCCTTTTCTGTGCCTTTAAACTGAGCTGGAGAAAAGAAAAAAACCAAACGAACGTTTCAAAACAGTTTCCCAAGGACACAGAGATTACACTCCTCTGCGTTCTCTGGCTGCAGGAGCACGGAGGGAGCACCCTGCTTGCTTTCTTCAGCCAGCGGTTTGGGGTTTTTTTTTCTTCTCTTCCCGGCGTGAGACGGAAAGCTGCATTTTGTTTCCTGGGACTTTGGTTTTTTCCCTTCTTCTCTTCTGGACTGTTCAACAACATCAGAACACATCGGGAGAATTTTTCCCCGAGGCTCGGGGGGTGGGCCCTCGCCGACCCAGCTCCGAGGAGGAGAGAGACCACACCTACAGAAGGACTCTGAAATCTTCCCAGGTTTCTCTCTATAGCGAGAGATTTCATTTCATTATTTAGCATTATTATCCTTTTCCTGTGTGTTTGTTAAATAAAATAGTTCTTATCTCATTCACTTTCCTTCGAGGAAAATATCTTTTTTTCCCCGAACCCTGTGGGTGGAAGGGTGGTTGTAACCTGGTTTCCTCTCAGAGGATATATTGCTAGATTTTGGCCAAACCAGCACAATGCCCCAACCCTGGCAGCGTTCAAGGACAGATTGACTAATGCCTTGAGCAACCTGGTCGAGTGGGAGGTGTCCTGTCCACAGCAGGAGAGTTTAGGACTGGATGATCTTTAAGGTCCATTCCAAACCCTGAACAGTCTATGATTCTATGATTATCCACTGCATCAATTTCATGCTGGCATCTCTTGCTCAACTGTGTTCTGCAGAAGCCATCAGCTGTCAGAGCATGGTGTGCGCTACAGCTGAATGGATGATTCAGTACGATCCAGCCCCCCGGTTCTCCTAGGGAGCATGAGGAGAAAAAGAAAAATGGAGTAGCTTTTGAGTCCACGCCAGATGAGCGGCATGAGCCGTTTGCAGGTAGCCGGCCTATGTGACCCACACCTGCGCTCCCAGCTCTCCTGCCCCCCCATAATCCCGCCAGTACCCCTAGCCCATCCCTGCACCACGTGGGGCTCTTCCCACGTGGAACAGCGCCTCCCATTCATTGGGGCGGACCCGCGTAGGAGATCTAAAGCGGCTGTAGGGAGCTCGGGGTCCGCCGCTGCGCTACCTTGCCGCTTGCCCGAGCTCCCCGGCTGGGTGAGTGTGGGACGGAGCGGGCGGGGGCTCTACGCGGCGCGTCCATCTTGCGGGATGCAGCCTGCGCGGCGCGTTCCGGCCTGCTGCGGCCCCCGGGGCACGTTCCTCCCGGAGCGCTCGCCTCCCCTCCCCTCGCCTGACCCCAATCCGGGGCCGTGCCGCAGCCCCTCTGCCGCCCCCACAGTGCCGGCGGGAAGGGCCTTTCTTGGGGCTGCCGGAGCGTGTGCCCCCAGGGAACTGCCAGGGATGGAGAGGGCCAGCGCAGATTTGGGAAGCATACCAATGCCTATTCCCGACCTAACCCTTTTTTTGCTTGTCTTCTCTGCGGTGCGAGCAGCGGCGCAGGGAACATGCTGTGGTGGAGGTGAAGGCCCAGGTGCCAAGGAGAACTCCTGGGCCTTTCCATGTCCAGGGTAGCTCCCTAGGGACTGCCATGCTGTGCTTTGCTTCCTTTGTCAAACTGCAAAAGAGACTGAGAATTTACCGAGAATGCCGGTATCGCCCATAGGGCTCATAGCGCTTGAGCCAGCCCCGTACCCCGGGAGTTCCTGCAGTCTGCTGCTCCCGGACCTGCTCCTGTGACCATGACAGGGACTTATCTCCGTTTGGTTCGTCAGCGTTTTGCAGGCAGCTGTCCTGGCTGACAGATGGGTCTCATCTTTTTTTTGTGTGTGAATGTGTGTGGCAGATGGGGTGGAGCAAGGAGAACTTACTAAAAATCCTTAAGAGGAAATTTATATGCAGCTAAGGCTGGAGAGGAAGATTGAGACTGCATATGGAATTGCTGGTTGGTTCTGGTGTCAGCTGCTAGAAACCTTAGTTTTGGAGCAAGGTGGTGTTTTTGTAGGTGCTGTATAGACTTGTGACAGAAAGGCAGTTGCAGCTCTACAGAGGCTGCAGGTCTGGGCAGGAGATCTGAGGTGATAATGGTGCTGAAGGTTCATGAGCTAGATGGCTCTTAACCCAGTTGGTTTTGCCGCTTGCCTGTGGTTATTTGCAGCTGTTACTTTGTGCTTGAGAAACAACTTCACGGGGAAGTCCAACATCAGCTGAACTAGTGGATATCCTACCCTGCCTCCCTTTGCCCACCTCTGTGGACTCTGCTAAGCCATGGGGGCAAGTGGTGAAGATGTGGTCACACATGGCAATGCCTCTTGAAGCCATTCATTCACTCCCAGATGCTTGACTGCTGTCTCCAAGTTAGGGGCAAATACAATGAAAACTTGGAAAGAACAGGTGCAAATTTACCTTTCTGTTGGGTACTCTGTGGACTTCTGTTACCTTCAGCAGCCAACTGACATGTTTTTTGGACAAGCTTTCCATCTAATGCAAAAAGGAGGGACTGTGTAATGGCACAGGCTCCATCACTGCAAGTGCTGACCCTGGCACAAAGCAGGAGCAAGCTCATGCATTGCCACAAGTCTTGAAAGTTACTTTGCATTCAAGTATTTTGAGTATCTTGCATTTTGACTGATTTGACAGGGACAGACCTTGACTGTGCTCCATCACATGCATGCTTTAGATGGTCACATTGGCTTCGAAATAAAGCCTTTTCTTGAGCAGGGGAACTAATGGGTGTTTAGTCCCTGACTTATGCCACTTTGGTGGTATTCGTAAAGTTTTGAGCCTTGCTGCTTGTAGGGCTGTGCTTAACAGTGAGGAGGCGTGTTCAGAAGGCACTTCTTTATTTGAGTGGGCTGTAACAGAAGCCTGAGGCCTACTAGGCTTCTAATTCAAGCAGTTCAGTTGTGAGTGTGGGTGAGATGCAATATGCTCTTGACTCCTCCTGGAGTATATTCTTGCCGTATTTTTTCTAAACAGAAGGAATTGGTTCAGAGAATAGGAAGCTAGTAACTCTTTAACCAGTTACTGGAGAAACCAGTTCCAAGGTGTATTGCTGAAAGATTTGTCACACCCTTTTTTTTTTTTTCTTCTTTTTTCCCTTCCTTTTTTTTTCTCCTTCCTCCTTTTTCCTGTGTAATCTCTTGCCAGATGGCAGGTAATGTTCATTCTCATGGTGGTGTGCCTGAGCTTTCTGTCTCTGCTTTAAGTTGTATGACACAGTAAATGGTGGGATTTGGTGATCTTGGAGTCCTTTTCCAGCCTTAACAATAGCATGATTCTGAGATGACAGGAGCGAGTGCCAATCTGCCTGGTGTTGAGCACAGCTGATGGCCTGGTGTATGCGAGAGGAAGGGAAAAAAGGAATGGTGGGAAAAGAAGAAAAAGCAGCTGGGAAAGAAAAGAGGGAGAAATATGGCTCGAGTGAAGGAGGGCTGGGGTCTTATTGCAATTATTGCCTCTGCTACCTTTAGTTCACTCTTGCTCTAGCAAGCTCCTCAACCTTGAGGACAGGTTAATGAGATTTTGGTAGCCTTTCAGAAATGTCACTTCCAGTTGTATCCCAGCTCTAAGTGAGTAGAAAACAAAGTGGTAAGTTTAATTATCCTCTCTTGACCCATATCTGTGATGCCAAAAGCATGGGTGTAGAGTGGGGCAGGAGGAAAAGAGTGTGAGTTACTTTGTCTGCAGATGTGCTGGGTAGATGCTGGCTTGATCCTGGTGAGATTTATTGGCTGTGCCATCCTGGTGGCAGAGGCATATGGAGATGCAACGCAGCCCCTTTGCCTCTCCTGAAGGATGAGCTAAGAAGTCCAGACTATCAGCACCGTGAGGCTGTGTGGTGTGGAGAGCTACTTCAGTGCTTCCGGCTGAGTTATTTGGGGTCAGCTGTGTCAATACTGACCCATAGTTAGTAACCCAGGGTGGGTGCTCTGCATACATCGGTCTGTTTGGCAGTATCCTAGGTTTTTTTTTAATTACCTGTTATATCCCCATCCTTCATTATCCCAGAGTCAAAATCATTGAAATTCCATCAGGTGCTGAATAGTGTTGAAGGTGGCATTCATCTGGCCATATGTACTTATCTGTGTCCAAGGTGTTCAGCCAGGGGAGGGATGGACATTGTGGGGTGTGATTCACCTCAGCCCAGTACACTTAAGCAAATGAGTTGTGGCCTGATGTGCTCATGTACTCATCTGCTTTCCAATGAGTTTAAAAGAAGGCATGAATGGTCTAAGTGTTTATCTCAAGAAACTTCTGAGGTTATTGGAAACCTCAAGGACTTTGGGAAGAGTTACGACAGTTTGGCCATAAGGGTGGGATTGTTTTGGTACTTGGGCACTCCCTCCTTAGTGCAGTTGTTGCAATGTTACTGGCTACTAAAACCTACTGGAAACAAAAAAAAAGAAGAAAAAAAAAAAGGGAAAGAAAAAGGCATAACTGAGTCTGATGGTCAAACAAAACATGAGGGCTATCACTTGCCATATAATGGGCCCACTTGTTGCAGGATTCTTGACTATTGCCTGTGGTTCCTGGGCGGTTTGGGGGTGTCAGGGATCAGGAGCTGGGGCTCCCACCTTCCTGTTATGGCTGTAGAAATCTAATGCCTCTTGCTCTGGCAGCACTGGCTGGAGCTGCCTTCCCTCGATGGTGAGTCAGCAGCTGCTGCTGTTGCTAGGGTCTGTGATGCTGCCGGAGACCACAAAGGTGGTGGATCATAAATCCTGTGAATGGTATCAGAAGTGCCTGATTTCAGAGTTTCCAAAATAGAATACTGTGAGATGTTTTGTTCTAGGTATAATTTTTCAGTTTCTGTTTGGTTTTGGTTTTGGTCTTGTTGTTTTCATTTTTTCCTATTCAAGTGAAAAACAGTTCAGAAAACTTTATTTCACAGCAACGCAGGATCCCTCATTCAATTTTCCTATAAATCTCACCTGTTCCTCAGTGCCTTCTGTGCCATGTCTTGACCCTTTTTCTGAGAAATCCATGTGATTGCTATATTGACTGAAACACTAAATTTGTTAGTCTGCTTAATGGTAGTATTTAGCATCATATTTTCTTATTCCTCTTCCTCCTGCTTCTTTCTGAGATGAGGAGTAACTCTTGGGTTCCTTTTCACAAGATTAGCAGTGAAATATCTCAGCAGGCTTTCCTGAGCTGTACAAATTTCACAATTCACCATGTTGGTTCAGTGGCTTGATTAAACCAAAGGTGAGTTTGCCTTGAGTTTGGCAGGTATTTGTGGGTTGTGGTGTAGTGCCACTTTCTGTTGCTATAAAAGAGATGCCATGCAAAATCACCTTTTAATTTTATGGGTAAAGCATTCTGACATCAGGGCTTGGGAGAACATGCTTCCAAAGAATCTGCTGCCCCAAACTCTTTACTGTGAAATCTGGAGTCAGTAAGCCAAACCAATCCTGGAAAATAAGAAAGGGAGGGGAAAAAAAAGTACAAGCTTTAAACCATAGCAAAATCAGTCCATTGTTAATGCTAGCCATAGTTTCATTTGGGAATGCTGATGTAGAAGGTTTATTGGGATATGTATGCAGCAGGAGTAAATGCACTGTACAAGAAATTACTGTGATTTGATAAATGAACTCTTTCCTTAAGCTGAAGAGTAGCTTGCTTTTGTCAGGTGACAAGTTCTTAAAATAAACTAGTTGGAAAAATGCATTGTTGAGTTTGTAGAACTGGGTTGTTTTGTTGAAGTGACTCTTTTATAAAGCAGTTTCAGCTAACGAAGTAAATAATGTGTTGTATCTTTAGAAAATATGCCATAGGGGATTAGTTATCTCAGGTAACCAGAATATAGTTTTTATCATTAGGTTGCTGATGCAATTTTACTTAGGGTTGCACACTGCCTGACAGCTGGTTGATGACCCATGTGAGATACTTCCCAAGCAAAGGATGCTGCTGCATGCCACTTTGTTTTTCTCCCTCCAAAAAGTTCACAAAACCAGGGTGACCTGTAACATACGTGATGTGAAGACTCTTACTCTGTCTCGCGTTGCAGGGACAGGCTGGTTTATGTGCTTATAGCTTCCAAAAGCTGAGAGGAGGCCACTGAGAAGAATACAGCACTTGGCTGATCTAGGTTTGAAGTGCAGAAGTGCTGTACCATTGTATGTCTGTCCGTGCTGACTACACGTGCATTAGACACGACCTAATGTCTGGCTGTGCAGGTGGCTGGAAGAAAGGAGCAAAATGTTCTGGCACTGCGAGCAAAAAGAAGGTGCTAGATGATGGATTAGGGTGGAGGTGCTACATCTTGGAGGAGAAAAGCAATAGGTGTTTTTTGGGATTTTGGAAGTGAAAACTTCTGTGAGTTGGAAACAGAAATTTGGCTTCTAGCAGCTTTATAGTTCAGGAAAAGTACCAACACAAGCAATACAGTGAAAAGCATAACAGCTAAGTAACTGGAGAAGAGCGGAAGCGAAATGTTTATGCTTTGCTCTGGAAGTGCTAATATCAGTGCTTGGACAGTCCTGAAATCCAAGTGTTTCTTTAGAAAACACTATTATTTTTGAGGAAAGCAAGTGTAAGGAGGCGTCGTTGCTCTTGTGAGAGAAGTGAGTGTCTGAGTTGTTAAAACCCCTAAGACTATTCAGAGACTTTCACATCCTTTTATTAACTGTCCACAGAAAGACCAGTCAAAATCCATTGAGGTGTTTTTCCTTCAACTGGATCCAGGTGCAGTCCCTGTCTTGAGCATTGGTCTGGTGGAGTTTTTGTAGATGTTTGCTAGCAAGTAACTCTGGAGGGCCATAGCTCCCATCTCTCCTCTAAGGGGTAAATTTATGCCTGGAGGTGCCTGTCTTAGCCTGCTGGTTACAGAGAGGGGTGAGATGATGCCCTAAGTCCCCGTGTCCGCTCTGGAGCGGGCTGAAGCTAGTCAAGAGGAATCCTGCCCCTCATAACCTGGTTGGCATGTGAAGAAGCACAAGGATGACCTCTGAAGAAACTTGTATAAGTGATGAAGCCACAGTGTTGTGCTTTGGCTGCTCCAGATAAATCATCACAGATGTTAGAGCACTTTTGAACCTGTTTTTTTCCTTCGAAGGAAATACCTGGAGAGCAGAACAGCATGGTGTACGGCACCATCAAAAACACAACAGCAGTGCTTTGCTTTTCATGCTCCTGTTCAGACCCTTGGGGGGAAAATGGTAATTATCATTTGTTTCACTTACTTTGCTTTAAAGCCATCTATTTTCTTTTGCAAGTCCCAGCACAGTTGAGCTAAGCAGAATATTTACAGCCAGTTTGTTTCCTTCTTGCTGTCACTTAAAGTACCTTGCAGCAGCAGAACTTACTATACTTCAAAGTTTCTTGTTCTAGGTAAGTGACATGGGGACAGACGGCACTGTACATGTTCTGAGAGGTGTTGCATTATGCATTTCACCATACTTCTCCGAGACTGTCTTTTCTAGGTCTCTCTGTGTACTCCCCCAGTCCCATAGACATAATTAGGAATTATTTCCTTTGATGCCAGAATGGTGATGTGGAAAAGTACAATAATGTTTTAAAAAGTTAGACTGGATGATATTAGTAATTTTTCTCTCAATAAAAAGAGCACACTTACTCCAAACACTGTATTTTGTTGATAGGGACACAATTATTTTTAAGGATAGCAGTATAACTTCCCTTGACAGGACTGTGTACTGCATGGCTTCACTTACCTCTGTCACTGAATTGCAGGAGCAGTTTTTGGAGCAGACCAGGCTTCTGCATGAAGAGCAGGGAGGTGCAGGTGGCTATTATTTATTCCAATAAATTCAGACATCTGAGTAAGATTTTAGCCTACAGATTAGATAACTACTATGCTGATGGGGTTGAATAAAAAGTAGATGACACATCTGTTTTTTTGCTCACAGGAGTGAATTACTTCTGTAAGTTGACTTGTGCTTCCAAGGGAGCGAAAACAAGCTCTCTTCGTGGAGAGATGTGGGTTGCAAGACCTGGCTTTCTGCCGCACAGATGGCAAAATAAACTGTAAGGGTGGCTACAAGGTAATACTTCTCCTTGTGCAAACCAGGAGGCTGAATCTGCAGTGTATTTTGCAGTGGCCTCATGGCTAGGTTCAGGCCAAGTCTGTCAACTTTTTGCATTTCTTACCTCCTGGTATTTCTGCATTGTCCCTGCTGTCACTGCTCCTTCAACTATCACATGCAGTGGCTTTCTACCCAGATCCCTCTTGGGGCTGCCAAGTGTGGAGTCCTGTGTTGAGGTGGTGCAGGATCCCTCTGCATGGCATTGTCAGCAGTGAGATCTGAAATGTGTGGCTTGTGGTCTGGCTCACAGTTTGGCTGGTCAGTGTCACCTTTGCTTTTTGAGGGAAAAAACCCCTTAAAATCCCACAAACTCTAGCAAGTCTTGCTTTCATCCGACACAGGAGTGGGAAGCCTTTTGTTTTGGTTTTGATAGACGTTCTGAGATAAATATGAAATGGGCTGTGTTTGGAAGCTTCTTTTCCCCAGTTCTTCCCCATCAGCCGCCTTGCAGCCTTGAATGTTTGGATTAGGTGGAGGCAAAACTCTTCTTAAACAACAGCTCTCCTGTCCCGGAGCAGGAGAGAGCTGAATGGTGAACTTGTGCCTAAGAAAAGAGTATTTACCCAAAGCAAAAAATCCTCCACGCCTTCCTCACTGTGAAATTTAATTCCACATCAGTGTTTTAGCTCTTTTCTTATGAGATTTATTTAAGTAGAATATATCAAAACTAGGCTCTGATATCTGTGGGTGAAAATAGGAATGGTTGGTTACCCCATTGACATACTAATCAAACATCATGCTTGTATCATTTGCCATGCTCTGTACTTACTTTGGACTTAAATGCCTAAAACAGATGCAGTTTTCTGAGGCATTTTGTTGTAAATCCATCAGTTTAGGAGCTGTGAAGTCTTTGCAGTGATGGCTTGTAGGATAATTTGCAAAACACTTCTGAGACTGAATTTTTTTCCATATAGCCCCATGCTTTATCTCCTTTGCTCCACCTCCTTGCACCATCTTCTGCTCTCATTTTTCTGTGGGTGTATGTCTAGGCAACACTGATGTAGGCATATCCTGTAGTCCTGGCAGCCAGGCTCTGTGACTGACCTGCACAACACATTCCCATCCCAAAACGAAGGTCCCTGGTGAGGCACGTGTCGCGGACTGGCAGAGAAAGGGAGTCATTTACTGCCCAATAAGTTGGAACATTGCCATATCCCAGTTACAGTGGGGAAGTGGCCACACCATTGGTGCTCAGCATGCTCCTCTGCCTTGGATTGGGCTACCCAGACTGCCTCATTTAGGGCTTCCTCATATGGGAGCTTCTCATGCTGTCCCAAGGCAGCTGAGGCATCGCTGGCCCGTCCAAGTCATGCACTGTTGTTTCCTTCAGCACTGAGCGACCCTGGTCAGTGGGGTGTGTCTGGTCAATGGGCAGTACTAGTTGGATCAGATGGTAGGATTTGGTCATTGCTTTCATTCCAGTGTGCATCAGGGCACTGTCTCTCAGGGGAAGGCTTTTCTGAAGAACTTTACAGTGGGAATTACTTGGAAGAGCCATCCGTGAAACTGCAGACATGCAGCAGCCTCTCTGCTGCAGGAGAGGATGTGTCTGCACACACCAGCCAAGGGGTGTGAAATGCTTGTCTGTGCCTGCAATGATGAGCATGTGTTGCTTGGAAGGAGGTGATCCCTCCCCAGCCCTTGAATCATGGGTGGAATGTGGGAATACTGAATCTAAAAGCAAACATTTGAGCTCCTTTCACAGTCAGCGTCTCTTCTGTATGGTGTAAATCAGTCGCAAAAAGCTTTAGTATTAGGTCTGTAGTCATGCAAGTGCCCTCAGAAGGTCGTAATATATTTTTTAAATTCAGCTTGTGTGTTCAGTGAGAAATTAACTTTGGTTTCTTCAGAAAATGGAAGTTTTTCTTAATTCTTCCACTGTGTTGAGTCACTCTCCAACAGCCACACTAGGGTGCGGGGCTGATAGATCTTACTTGGAATTCTGCATGGGGCAAGTCCTTGAATGGCCTGCACATCAGTGGAAAAACTAAATTAACAAAAATGAATTCTAATTGCTTTGTTTTGATTGCAGAAGCCTAAAGGAGTGATGTAGCATAATTTGAATTTTCATAGAATCCTAGAATGGTTTGGATTGGAAGGAACCTTTGAAGTTCCATGCAGTCCAATCCACCTGCCATGGGGTTACTCAAAGGCCCATCCATCCTGACTCTGAATGCTTAATCTGCAGACACGGTTACCCAGAGAGAGCAAAACCTTTCTCAGAAGCCTTCAATCACCTTGACATAAGGCACAGGGAGCCCCATGACTTGACCACTTAAAATTAATGTTCCCCTTCCTCCCTGAACGAGTGTGGGTCCAGCACAGGCTGTGTTCCGCCTTGTGTGAGCAGTTCCTCTGAGGTTTGTTATGGAGTGTTTCCTTTGAAAAAGCTCTTCAAACACTTCCACCTCATTCACAGAAACAACACTCCTGCTTTCCCAGCAAAGGAAAGGAATCTTTTGCTTCCATTCAGTACCCTTTTTGGTAACGGAGGAAGTTTTTAATTGGGACAGCATTTTGTTAATTGGGACAGTTTTTTAATTGGTGCAGCAGTGCTGGAAGTGTGCCTGTTCGAGGAACATCTGACCTGCAGACATGCTGATCCACAGGGGTGGCCACAGGTCCATGATCCAGCCCGTCACTCAGGCAGGATGCTCATGGGTCACTTGGCAAGGGTGACCAGGGTCTGCTGCTGCCTCATGGCCCTGCCTCCAGCTGGAGCTGCCACTGCTCACCATGACCTACCTGCTGGCCTCCACCTGCTCCCCACTGCTCAGGGACGTAGCAAAATCCTATTATTTATACCCACTTTCATCTGCTCGTTGTCTGCACCTGAAAATCTCAATTCAGCTGTGCTCTTCGTCCTGGTGAAATAATAGTGTTTGAAGAAGCCTCCTCGTTCCTTTCTTCTGTCAGTATGATTGGATGTGTCCCATGTCTGTGCAGGATACTTTTTGTTCTGCATGAAGGTTGGGGCTCTTAATGTTTTGTTTGTTTCTCCACTATTGTTTTAATAACAAACCAACTTCTGTTGCTGTCTAACTTACTTCCTTATCCCCTAAGGGACGTTTCCCACCTTCTTCCAAGCAATGTTGTCCAAGGACCACAACTGGTGTATGCTGAATGACACGGCCAGGGCTTTTGGCTAAGCAAAGATCTGTCTTCATTTTATCTGGGTTTAAGGAGATAGAAGCTCACTTATTTAATATTGTTTCCCAGAGCATTAATTTTTTTCTACTCAGTACCAAGGCTGAGTCCCTGGCAGATTATGGGCGATGGGTTGTTTCAGGTGAATTCCTGCCAGTCTGTCTCAGGCTTTCATTTGGGAAGCTTAATTATCAGTGGAGATCCCCTTTGGTGTTATGACAAATTGAGGGAGTTAAATCAAGCAATTTTCTTGCAAGGTGTTATTTGAAGTCATACTGAGGAACTATTTGAGGAGACGGTACTAGAGCTGGTGGGAGACTTTTCAGTTAGATGCTTTTTCATCAGAAAATAGTGATTCATGTAATTAGAGAGGTGTGATGCCCTTTACTGGTTAGCCAGGAAGACATTTCCTTAACTTTTTATCTCTGAGGAGCTGTGGATGGCAAATGTGGTGCTGTCCTCCTCAAAACATCTGGGTGCTGTTTTGAGCTGACAGGATCCTCACCAGCTGAAATTTGAGGTGTGGGCTAAAAGGGCTGAGGGCACTGAAGACACCTTTCACTGGATAGTGCTTCTCAGATGGGAATCCATCCTGGAAAGTGTCACATCCCTCTCCTCTGCCCTGGCTGCTGTCTGTGGTGGCTTGCCATCCAGTCAGCTCTAGTCACAGTGTTGAGTTTGTTTCAGTGGTGCTGTTTTCAGCGTGATTGCCCCAGGTGGTTATTCTGGTACAGCTGTGGGATGATAGGCAGTAGTCTGGGGAGAGGAAGATCATGATTTAACCCTGCCAAAACAAACATGTCTGGCTGCACCTGAGTTTTCCCTGCTTTGAGGCAGGGTGCACAATATCCAGTGTAAGTCTAAAAGGTATTTCTCTAACCTGTTTTTGCAACACTTGGGTGGTGGTGATCTCATACTGAATCCTGTCCCAACCTTTCATTGTGCCTGCAGTTGGAAAGTGATTGTAACATCAAATTCCCCAGTGCAAATTAAGCATCATATGGTGTGTGTTTGTGCAGTAGGGGAATTAATGCCTATCCAACCCTTTCCCTGTTGAATGGTTTACTAAGTTGCCACGTTTGTTGATAATCACAGCTGGAGCTTTGCGCAGAAGAAAGGGCATCACAACTTCCATTTTGGAGACTTTGAAGCTTGAATTCTGAGTGTTTGAAGTACTCTGCTCATGACTTCCACAGCAAGAACCTCCCTCTTTTATTTTGGTCAAAAATGACTGCTCATTTCAAAATGGATTTTGTGTATCAACACAGATAACCCAAATCGACTTTTCTGCAGGTATTGAGAAAAAACACTGAAGTTTGCCTGCTTTGATATTTTGGGAAAGTTGAGAATTCCTATCTGAACTTGTGGAAAAGGATGGTCTTTGCCATCTTGGAAGTTGTCCTGGGATGAGAAGATTTTCTGACCTTGGTACAGCCAGTAGCTGTGACAATTTGGAAAGCAGGTGGGTGATCTGCAGCACCCTGATGTTCTCCCAAAGCAGTAATTGAGCACCTCCTTCATGTCCAGTAGGACTCGGTGGTCACCTTTCAGTAACTGATTGCTGGTAAGTGGGTGGTGTAGGGATTATAAAGAGCACCTCACCGCTCCTTTTCCAATGGAATCAATCCTCGAGGTTTATGACACACCTGGAGAGGAGGGAGTGATGCTGCTTTGAAATGTTCCTAATACTCAGGAGACTGAGGAACAGAAACCTGCAGCATGCCCAGCCATCTGTGACATCGGGCTGGTCCCCTGGCACCACCTCCCTCATTGTGTTAAAGGATCTGCTCAACAAAGGAGAGTAATATGATCCCCTTCAGACAGGAAGCATGCCTTTAAGCAGGTGAATAAGTTTGGGTTTCGTGTACACGGTGCAACCACACCTGTGTGTGCCCATATCTTTGTTTAATGTGTCATTTATATTTAACTGCATTGCTCCCTTCCTCTGAGTAGCGAATGCCTTGCTAGTGGCTGATCTTGATTTTTAATGACAAAATTGGTAAAGAATATAACATTAATGTCCATATACATATATATATATATACACACTGATGTAATCTAGATTAATGTATATTGAGGTATATGCATATGTTTGCACACATATGAAAAAGAAAAAAATACAGTTATGATAATCAAGAAGGGAACAATTCAACAGCACATAGACAATACCTTCCTTTTCTGGTTAAAATACTTCAGCAGGACAACATCTCTTCATGCACAATGAAACAAATGCAAAGAATTGCAGCTACTCTGGTGGCTTTTGGCTTGGACTCCTTGCTGTTGCTGCTGCTACAGTGAGATAACTTCCAGCTTTGCATAATGCTTGGTCATGCCTTTGCTTTCCCTGGCCTCTTTGCTGCTGGCTGCATCTGCAAATGGCTACAAAGTCTCTGAGTTGGTCCTCAGCACTTGTCCCAAGCACGTCTTCTCTAAACTGCCTGCCTTCTCCAGCCAGCTGATAGGGACACTTGCAGCCACTTCACGGACACAGGCAGATGAAACTTAGGGTCTGATGCCACATCCTTTGCTTCTGTTTCTGAAAGTCTAAGAGATAGGCGCTCAAATATCTGTTGCGAAAGCTCAGCATCTTCTGTAGCCATCTTGTCTCTACTCTGTTGCTTGTTGCAGAGTAACATAAAACATTGGAGATTTTCAAGGCAAGATATTTTGGAAGGACATATCTGACACAATTCCTGCTTTATACGGGAATGGATCACACCCAGGACTGATGTGCCTTGGTGACTTCGTTTTCTGAATGATGCTTTAGAAAACATTCAGGAGTTCTAGTTTGGTCCCTTACATTATGACCGTTTGCATTTAGGTGTCTGCAGTCGAATCTGACACCCCAAAGATACCTGTAATGCTAACAGCAGTAGTAGGAATTGAGGTTTTCCATGTTTTTTCCTAAGTAGGACTTCTATGTGAATGATGCTGCCTTGGGGATGGAAGCAGCAAAATCAGCCTTTTGAAAAGGGTTCCCAAAGGGTTTGTTAGCTATGTGTTGATCAACTGGTTGGCATCATCACTACATGCTTGTTCAGGGACCATGTTTGAACTAAAAATACAGGGTGAAAACCTTTCCACATTGTCAAATATACCAGCATGGTGCAAGCACAAGCTCCTTGTTCCACAAGCTCTTTGTTCTGCAGACTTGTAGCAGTGATTATACAGCTGTATGGGGGGTATTTTTCGTCAGCATCCTTTTGGTCTTCAACAAATGTCAGATTGTCCGCAGTACATGACTTTGCTGTGAGAGAACGGTACTGAAGGCAGTAGACATTTCCACGTGTTTCAAAATGGAATAAGCATATATATGTGGGACAATGTTCAATGAGGATTTCTGCTCACTCGTCTTCCAAGGAGATGTCTGGAGACTTTGTTGGACATGCAACAAGCTTAGGCTTAGATTTTCTTCTTTGCTTAGTAGAAAACTCCTTGTTCTGTGTAATCAGCTTTAGTTTTATGCTCTTCTGCAAATTGGAGAAGAAAATTCTCAAGAACAGCAATGCCTTGAAATAGGTAAGGAGTGGTGTTTCAGGAGTTGAAACAACTTGTAATTGTTGAGGAAGTGATAGTATTGCTTATGTAAAATGGTGCTCTGTCAGCTTATTTTTACACATGGTGTTTTATTTTTAGCTGGACAGATGTTTATTATGGTTTCCTTTTTTCTGTCAACCACATGACAGATTGCTTATTTTATTATGGGTTTGTTTTGAAGAACGGGGAAGGAAATCTATCAACCTGATATAACAGGTATGTTAACCATTAGATAAAAGGAGGAAGAATATCTTACTTTATTTGAAAATACAATAGAGTCAAGACACAAAAAGTTGGATAGGGAACAAAAGTAATAAACATAATTATAAATAAAACATGAGTACCAGTAGCAGTTGGACTATTGAAGTTGGTGGGAGCTTTGCCATCAACTTCAGTGGGACAGGATTCACCCAAGGATGTGGCCCCTGGCCCAGGGTCCACCCTGCTAGGCTACCTAGGTGTGTCCTTGCTTCCCACCACTCTCAAAGATCTTAGCTCCAGCCAAAACATAGAGATACCCAAATCCTTGGGGTGAAGCCATTTCCTATCCAGGGTCTGAGTGGCTGGGACTTGCAGCTCAGTGTTTCTTATCGGAGAAACCAAAGCTAAAGCAGGGGTGAGAGCTAGATGTGAGCAGAACAAAGCTAATCTATATTCATTCAGATTCAAGTTTCCTCATCTTGAAGGTGGTTAGGTACTGCCAGGTAACATTTCTGGAATAACTTATATTGTTTTATGTTATTAGGACTGCATTATGCCACAGGAATACTGACTGTACATTCAAAAAAGGCTCATCTTTTCAAGTGAGGCTGGGAGTGGAACCAGCCCAGAACAAAGGGTCACTTCAAAGTCAAGGATGACTGTTTCAGAAAGCAAAATCACAGCTGGATGCAACTTCTAAGGAGGGGAAAAATCATAATCTCCACCAAAATCACCCTTTGATACACTTGCAAAGATAACAAATGATACAGAGAAGGTTTTGGGCAGAGGTGTAATGACTGTACTGCTAAACATCTTTCTAAACAAAAAAATTGTTCTCCTGAAAAAAATCTCACTTGTCTTCATTGAAGGTCTTTGTCAAGCTACAGTGAATGTAATTGAAAGTGAAAGGTTGATTTGGTACCTGCTGTTTCAAAACCAAAGAAAACATGTAAGAGATGCTTAGGAGGGTGATCAGTGGTCTCTGAGATGAATGACAGTGCTGTATGTGAGGGCCACAGAACTGTGGCACTGTGCCCTGCACGCAGCTCCCTGTTTGTTACCTGCAGGCTGTAGGAAGTATTCTGTTCACAACAGAGATGCTCAGACTTTGAGATGCTTTTTGGGAAAGAGGGAGTTGATATCTTGCCCTGGAAATCAGCTAGAAGAGCACTGTCTGCTGGCATTAAGCCAACTGCAGGGTGTTGGTCTTAATTTCCAGGTCTGTCATAATTAAATAGTCCCTCTTCTAAGCAAATGATCCATAAAAAGAAGTTCTGCTTTATTCTTGATGGCCGTAGTACAGCTGTGAACACCTGCAGAGAGGCCCAAGGGAACTTCCAAATGAAATTGCTTTGAAATATGTTTCTTTTGGTATACTCTTGAGTGATATATAAACTTGAAATAATTCACTCGGTTATTTTTTTAATGAATAAAGTGTATGTCCCCCTGCCCCCTATGACCTTGCCAAGTCCTCACCCTGATCCTCCATCTCTGCACCAAGGGTCTGTTCCTCTTCTGGAGACATTGCCCCTTGCCAGCTCTGTTTTTGCCAAGGAAGTGATTTCTCATGGCCTGTGTGTCTGTGAGAAGGCAGGGAATTGGGTACCAGTTACCTCTTCATTTTCAGTGCAGAACTAAAACCAGTAAGTCATGTTTGTTTTGCAGGATACCAGATTTTGTTAAAGGAAATGGCTGTGTAAGAAGTAAAAGGTCTACCATTATTGTTAGGTAGCATGTTTTTGAAACAGAGCCCTTAAGCCAAATCCTGAAAGTCTTAGCGTCCACAGATCCTTGGGGGTCAGTGGTGGGGGAAGGAGACGGGAGAGTGGCTCTCACCTGCAGGGAAACTTGGTCCACCCGCACCTAGAAGCACATCCCTGGACAAAGATAATGTCAGGCTGCACAGCCTGACCGCTGCCTTTTGCTTTTGTCCACCACAGAGTACATCCTCCTTGGAGCTTTGTGCGGTGCATGGGGACAGTAGGTCTCTTCACTCTGCAAGCAAGTGTATCATTAGTGCTATCTAGCAGTTAGGGTTCAGCCCCATTGCATTGTGTGGGCATTGTAGAAACCCACATGTTGATGAGTGTGCATCACAAACCTTTTCCTTCTGCACACTGCGTGGTCCAACACTGCAAGATACCCTCCTCCCTCACCTTGCTTTTCTGCATAAGAAATGTTCAGCACCTTGTAAGATGAAACCCAGTATGCTCAGCAAGGCTGAGCTTTCACAAGGGTGAAATGTCTCAGGAAAATCTCAGAGTTTTTCTGGTGGTCCCCTATGGTTGGTCCAGCTCAGTCTCAGGGGTCCATCGAGGCCTGACCAGGGCTCTGTGCAAAGGACACATGAGTCCAGCTGCACTTCATCTCTGCAGAGCTCCCTGGCTCAACATTCAGCTTCCACCTGAGCTGGGCCATCTCTGCTTTCTTTCTTTTTTCTGTCTTTATTAATAGCCTCAGCTGGGCCTTCCCTGTAGTCTTCTGTATTGCTTCTAACTCCTCTGTCTGGGCCTTTGAATGTCTAAACTTTGCCATAAATATTGACTTAGGACAAAGTAAACTGTTTTGCAGCAGTCCTTTGGTATGTCTTGATGTTTCTGTATGTCAGAATAGATCCATGTTTGTCCTGAAAACCAGAGTTTGGTTCTAGTCAAACTGGTCTTGCATTTCACACTAACTTTGGAACATAATTTCATTAACGCATCTCCTGTGTGTATGTTGCTCATAGTTGGGTGTAGTTTATGGCAGGAATTTCTTTGTCTTGTTTTGGAGGGCTTTTTTTGTACCTTCACCACTTTTTTGTTCTGCATGGCACTGGGATTCTTCCCATTTCCTGGAACTTCAGGCTGAATGTAAATGAGCACCACTGCTGGGCAGAGTGGATGAGTTAGCCCTGTTGCCAGGATCTTCATAGGATGATGAAGGCAGTAGTGGGATCTCTTCTGCATTACTCTGGTGGGAGTTACGCAAAACCTAGGACTTGTGTCATCCTAGAAAGCAACCGAATTCATAGGGGATACTCCAGTGCCACAATCTTCTTGTCCATTTAACCCAGTTCAAAGTTTGTGACTGCCCTGTCCCAGCTTTAGGGAGGTGGGCGGTTGTCCAGCCAAAAGCAATCCTGGCT
Organism: Lycocorax pyrrhopterus obiensis; assembly: GCA_014706295.1. Classification (NCBI taxonomy): domain Eukaryota; kingdom Metazoa; phylum Chordata; class Aves; order Passeriformes; family Paradisaeidae; genus Lycocorax; species Lycocorax pyrrhopterus. The sequence goes on from JACSVZ010000001.1 coordinate 70,322,824, forward strand.
GACATGGATTTGGGTAAGGTTCAGGTGAGAAGGAGATTGAGTGAACAATCTGACGTACAAATGCACTTAGGTAAAGACTTATGTCTGTCTTCCTGCTGAAGGAAGAAGATAGTTTTCACTCTCTGTATGTGTTGGGAACTCCCACGGTTAATGAAACAAAAGTTTTGTAGGATTGGCCTAAAACCTGCCTTTCTTTATTTATCTAAATCCATGTCTGTTGGGAGTACGTTTGAGAGCTGTTGGTGGGATACAATTCCTGACACAGTGGGCCTTGTAATCCTCAGCCCTGTTCTTGCAGTTGTAATTACTTTCTCATAGTAGGGGAGTTAGTGTAAAGCCAAGAGAAAGCGATTTAAGCCAGGACTTACGACTGATGTCTTGGAAAAGTGAAGAGGATTTTTGCTTTTGTAGTTGATGCTGTGGTGATAAAGCATGGATTTAGCAGTTGACTCAGTTAATTAAGTTTCTTAGCATGTATTTTCCCACCTTTTATGCTGGGTTTTAGCTGGAGCTGATGAAGTACCAATCTCACGGAACTGTACTGTAAATTGCATTTAGGAGTATTTTTGCCCGCATGTTATTCTCAGCATAGTATTGCTGTTGGTGTGCAGTGTGTACTGCTGGAAAGCATATGCCTCAGTCCAGCATTGCATCTAAATAAAAGAACCTTTTTCCTTTTGCATGATTAATGAAGAAACATTTTTACAGCCCTTTTGCTGAAGCCAGGCTTAATGGTGCAGTGTAGATATCAGGGTGGGGCTCTTGGAGCTAGAGGATGCAGTCTGATATAGAAGATGAGGTTCATCCTTACAGGCTGTGGCCACACAGCCTGTAGATTTGTAGAGCAAAGCAGAGAAAAACTGGTGTCTGCACAACACATCTTACAGAGGAGGTTGTCCTGGAATAGCTGTTACTTAGGCTGAGTACCCATCAGCTTGGGATGTGTTACACAGACCCCTACAACATCCTCAGGTTTAAATTCATCCCAGCAGTACAGGGTTTGTGCATTCCACAAGCTCTCTGCAGTGTGAACCAGAGTATGGTAAATGGGGCAACTGGGATGTTCACTTTTAAAGTACTCTCTTGCCCAGAACAGGAAAACCCTTCTGAAATCTGAAATACAGAATTTGCATTTTTAGTTTGCCCACTTGTGTGTGGACTGGGTGACTGTGGAGTGGGGTGGGAGCTGTATTGGAGTATCGCCGCCTCTCTCCTGGGATTGCACAAGGTTTGCAGCATGACTGAGAGTTGGAAGCAGAAAATGCTTTAGTTTTGTTTGTTGTAATTACCCATGGTAAGTGTAGATGAAATGCTAAAGGAGACATTTTGCCCTGTAAAAAGGTAGAAGATGGGAAGTTTCATTTGCTGAAATCTAACAGGGCTGTAGCATTGTAACTGTGCAGTGATGCTGATGTAGGAGGGTATTCTGGTCTGGATAATGATGGCAGCATCTTTCTTGCAGACCCAAAAAAGATGGAGTGTCAGAAAATTACCAATTTTGGAAATCAGCTTCTTCGTCGGAAAAATGTGGACTGCACTCGAGAAGACAGTCGGCTCTCACGGTGCCTCAACACGTTTGACTTGGTGGCTCTGGGAGTAGGCAGCACTTTGGGTGCAGGTGTCTATGTACTGGCTGGAGCTGTGGCACGGGAAAATGCAGGACCTGCCATCGTTATCTCCTTCCTGATTGCCGCCTTGGCTTCAGTGCTGGCCGGACTCTGCTACGGAGAATTTGGTGCTCGAGTTCCTAAGACAGGATCAGCTTATCTCTACAGCTACGTGACTGTGGGTGAGCTGTGGGCCTTCATCACAGGGTGGAATCTAATCCTCTCCTATGTTATCGGTAAGTACGGTGGGTGTGCTGCGAGACCCCAGCTTTAGTTCAAGGTGGCAGCCTGGTCTGTAAGGTCACCCTTGTTTGGATGCCTGTGTTACTGTTACAAAATAGATGCTTCACTCCTGCACTCACCGAGGATTTCAGGATTCATCTGCAGGATGCATTTTTGGTGGCTCCTGCCAGTTGGTGAGGTGAGTAGTGTGCTGCTGGCTGAGGGTTTATCCTAATGCGGGCTTATTGCTGCTGGGAATTCCTCTGAATCTCCACCTCATCCCTCTGGCATTCCCTGGCTGCTGCACACTTGCTACGGTGCAAAAGAGTGTCCTCTCTGCTGAGAAAGGAGCTGCTCACAGAAAGGTGCTTTTATACAGAGCATCTGTACTCACAGCTGATCAAGGATTAATTCTGGTCCCTTTGGGATCTATTTAAAGTATCTGGAGATAAGAGTTTTGTCTTGTGAATTGCTGCAGAATTAATCTTAAGACGATCTGCAGGTTCACAGTCTCTGGAAAATACAAACCAAATCCCTTCTAAGCCCTTGACTCCCACTAGGAGAGGCCCTGGATCAAGCTCAGAGCATGCGCTGTGCAACTCAGCTGATGCATTAAAACTAAGCCACACTTTGCTAATTAAGGATTCCTGTCTTTTCAAGCACATTCTGGGCAGGCTGCTTGTTACCACACCTCTAATTAAGGCTGCAACAGACTTGCCAGTTGAGACTGAAAGTTTACTAGTTAAACTGAAAACCGACTGTATGCTAAGTTATTAAAGGGAGTTGGTTTTTTTTAAAATGCATTTTATGGGATCTGTAAGCATTACCTTGGAATTTAGTTTCCATGGTGCTTGGAGATCATATCAAGAACAACATAGTGGCATAGCAGCTGCCTGTCTGAGATCATGCTGGCTTTCCTCTGTGTGTTACCTGAAATATTTTTCTCCTCTTCTTCTCCTCCTTTAAAAAAAATTAAAAAATGAGAAGATGAAAAGCCAGATTCAATTAAACTCATGTCCTTAAGAAATCAGAGTTCTGTAGTTATTTTGTGAATAACATTCACTGCAATGAGTAGATAAAAATAATTTTTAAAAAAGTAAGTGTATAATTTCCTCCAGACTTCTAAAATGGCCTCAGAACAGACTTCTTGGTAATTTTTCTTCTGTTCCAGAAAAGTAATGATAAATCGTCTCCTTCGTGCCCTTCATCTAGTTGGTTTTGGGGCCCTTCCTACCATGATACTGGACGACCAAAATGAGTGACATAGCCGTGGTTGCTGTCCCAAAACCTGATTCTGCAAATGCACAATGAAAACTTTTGCCTACTGAATGTTCTACTCCAAGGATCTGGGCTCAGAGTGGTATTTCTGAGATTTTTTTTCCCTCTCATAATGGATTTTGAACAAGTGCCTCAGTTTTTATCTCAGAGTTGACTGCTCACTGTATTGTCACAAGGCAGAAAATACAGTAAAAAGTAGATACTATCTGTAAATGTGTTTGAATACAACTTTGTTACTTTTATTTCAGTCCTGTGTTGAGAAAGACAGTTTGCAAATACACATTCTCATAATTTGTGAGAAAGGGTGGCTAAGATGGAAAAACACTGGGGGAGGATATGAGGTATAGGAGGTCTCTTTATCTCACCCAGCATTTCTCTCAGTGCTAACTGCCCCTGTTGTGAGCAAGGACAACTCCCAGCAGCTTCTGGGGTCTGGAGGAGAAAGATATGTTGGGTGCCACTGTAAGGCCCCAATCAATTCGCTTGATGAGACTTTTGAAAGTGTTTATAATGGTTCCTGTACTCTGGCTTAGACACACGGGAGAAATACCAACCAGATATTCTCAAGAGGTCAAAACAATACAAAAGTTTACTGGCAAACTTTAGAAAAATCAGGAGACTTTGGCAAAAGACTTAGTACAACATCCAGTCAACATAAAACACTTCTCACAGCATTAATTTAGCCCATCCAACTTAGCGAACTTTAAACTCGTTCCATATTAAGTTACTCAAAATGTTCCAAGAAGACGGAATTAGAATAAGGAGCGAAAGACAGAAAAGACATAGAAAAGCACACATAGCTACCAACTCCTGAGTTCCAGCAGTGTTCAGATTCCAGCAGCAACTCCAAGAGGAAGGTAGGGTCAAGACATGTGCTGGACTCATGCTCCACCTTAAAAAACCCTGGGCCTTTGTGGGCCCTCCCCCCAGGTGGGACTTCTGGTCATTTGGCCACTCAGGAGCTGGATTAGGCGGAGTGGAGCCCTGCTCCTGGTGTGCCAATGCAGGGCTGAAATAGAGGCTGGGGGGTGTGGAGGCAGGGCACTGCCTCGCCAGAGCAAGGCCTGATGTCCTCACTCTCACACACAGAGGCATCCCTAAATGTCTCGAGACATCAGTCCTTTCAGTCTCTGACAGGCACGTGCTGCACTTCAGAGCCAGGGCTTGAGAGGGGCAGAAAGCCAATTTTTTTCTTAATCTTGCTGAGAAAATGCCAAGCAGTGCATCGAAAATGAGCTTGCATCTCTAAGGGGCTCAGCCAGCTTGGTGTTTTCATGCTGAGGTTCTCAGACATATGCTCAGGAAGTATTATGAGGGTGGAAAAAGAAATCCTGGGGTCCAAGGATGGGTGGCCAGTAGCTTTTAATTAATTGAAGTGACTTGACTTGGGGGAAGGCTCGTGTGGAGTCTTGGAGGTGGGTGATGAGAAAAAAATGGGCATGCAACTGATGAGTTATGGTCTAGAGAGAAGGAGGAAGGTGTCCAGGACCAGGATCTGATGAGAACTTTCTTCTGGGATGATGTGGGTTTGGGGAACTGTGCCAGATTGTGGGATGCATTTCAGGAACTGGAAACTGGTGGGAGCTGGTAGTATGATGAGTAACAGGATCTCTGGTAAGTAGCTGCTGCTGGGGTTTCCTAGCACTTGGTGACCTCATTCCCTGTGCCTGTTCCTGCAGCGAGCCCAGCACCTGAGCTCTGCAGCTCTCCTGGGAGAGCTGTGTGCTGTAGGCAGGAGCCAAATCCAATCTGGTGAGGCTGTGCTGACCCAGAACTAGTAAATCCTCCTGGGTACAAGCTGAATGTCTTTGCACTGTGCTCTCTAATAACAGCAAGATAATATGCAGGTGTCTGCATTGTTGAAAGAATGTCAGACTCCCCCTGCTCCCTTAAGCCTGTTGGTTACAGAGAGTTCCAGATAAATGGCTGATAGTTATGTAGAACTGGCGTCCAAGTTGGCATCCAAGCAGCTGGCATCTAATGTAACACATGCAGGAGCTGGGTGTTCCTGTCCTAGAATGTGAAATATTAGAGCTAGGACCAAAAAATAGCACAAAAATAGTCTTTTTTTCCTCAAATCGTGCCAAAGCTAAACTGAAAAATTGTTATGTGGTATACGATAACTTTTGCAATTTCTTAAGATTAAATTGATGGCAGTGATGTCCAAACTCTTTAAAGGTGTTCACACTGTGCACTCCTCTGTCTCGGTGAACAGAAGAGTCTCCCAACAGGTCTGTTCTGCAGCTTAATTTTTATGCTGTTGCAAAGCTGGATTGGGCAGGTGAGTGTTCCCAGCTGTGCTGCAGGTGCTGCCCACTGCTGCTGCAGAGGATTTGGCTGTAGGTGAGCACAGACATTGTTTGACAGGATTGCAGGTGCTGGAGTTGGGACCTGAACACCCACTCACAGGTGAGTGTGGCAGGACAGACTGTTCTGGGTGGAAAGGGGCCCCTGATGGCATCCTCTGAGGAACTGCTCTGCAAGCCAAAACCAAGCCAAGCTCTTTTTTTAACTAGGTAATTATGTACAGTAGTAATTGTAACATGCAATTAGGTGCTGTTATATATAGTGTATGTACTGTATGAGACATTGGGAGTGTAACAGTAGCCACTTTAACACAGGAGAGAGGGAAGGTGGCTTTTACCCAAACCTACTTATTTTACAAAATGCTGTCACTGTCTGGTGGTAGCTCTTCATTGTTACTATTTCAGTTCTCTAAAATGACTTTTATGGCCCAGACACTGTCCCCAGCTTGCTTGTCCTGAGACCCCAGGTTCAGTCCTCACCCCAGCAAGCTGCATGTAGTTGGATGCACTCGAACCGCAGCAAACAGCGGCCCCAGAGGGTGAAGCCTGAGCACTTTTTGCAGGCAGAAGCTGTGCCACTTGCTATGATCATCACCAGCATTCTGCAATAGGCTGACTTATGCTCAGGTAACATGTGAATTGTATCTGGGTCTTTTTCCTGCTTGGGTGCTCTAACACTGGAGGTCGGAGCAGACCTGAGTGGTGCCAGAGTGCAGAGCTGGGCAAGTGGTGTGGTCCAGGCTCTGGTGCTCCAGCATCGCACTGCTGGAGGGCAGCTGGCTTCTGTAAGGTCTCTCTGCCTGGGCTGCAGCCACCTAACTGGGGCTGCCAGGGACTTGTGCCAGCATTACATTTGGACCTCTCTGGTAACAGAATTTACCAGGTTTGGGGAAAGGTCAGCCTGTTGAGGGTGTAAGGAAAAAGTCAGTCAGGGCAGTATCTAAGGCAAAGCTGAGGTTTGCAAAGAAGCCTGCCTAAAAGGATTTTTCTCATCTTGTCAGCTCAGCATAAGTCTGAGGCCCACCACCTGTGTGTGTTACCATCAGAGCAGATGCCAAGCGAAAACACAGGCTGTGGGCTGGATATGGAGAGGAAAGGCTACTCCCAGCACCTGGGAGTACATGCAAGGTTGCTTTGAGGCCCTCCATATTGAAAAACCTTACAAGGTTCCCCCTGTTTTGGAACATGTGCCAGCTACAAAGGGTGATCTTTGTCCTTCTATCCTCTGGCAGGAACCTCGAGTGTGGCCAGAGCCTGGAGTGCTACATTTGATGAAATCATAGGGCAGCACATTGAAAAATTTTGTAAAAAATACATGACGATGGATGCTCCTGGAGTGCTAGCAGAATACCCAGACATCTTTGCCGTGGTGATAATTGTCATCCTAACAGGTGAGGCACTGGAGGGGTTTGTGGGTCTTGCACCTCCTTCTTCTGTAATCCCATTGTTTGCTTTTGGAATGAGCATGAAGTCCTGATTTATTTTGGACGACATATTAAAGACTCTTTCTTTGCTGCAAGTGTTGGATTGACCTATATAGCTGCTGTGGAGTTAGCACAGGGCATAGCCTGTTTACAAGGTTTTTAATTAGAGGAGAGCATTCCTGATATTTTTTGAGCCATTTTTAAAACCTTCAATCAAATTTTATGTAAGGAGGAAAAGAAAAGATGACTTGTTATCCTCAATCAGGTACAGAAGTTTAATCCTTCCCTCCACAAATCCTATTACACAAGAATTTAATGCAGTTGCTCTATCAACCTTATTCCCTCTTTGATAATCTGCCAATTTTTGATGCCTTGAGCCAGGAAAGTGAGGGGAAAAAAAGAAAGAGGACTTGGCTATAGTCTCATGTACTACTGTTGTTTTTTTCTGAAAATATATATGGGCTTCAATTTGCAGAAGTGAACACAAGACTCCAGAGAAATAAATGTGTCATAGACAGTCAGTGCCTCTTTCTTTCTTTCTAAAAATGTGCCAAGGCTTTGATCATAAACTGGAAAAGTTTTGACAACTTGCAAGATCAAAATGCTTCAGAATGTTTACCTCTGCTCCAACTGGATCTTGCAAAGCATTACCAAGCTTAGGCAAATTTAAAAAATTACGCTTCTGTACTCCTCTGTGGTTTCCAGCACACAGAAGCTGCAGTGTCACACTAGCAAGGTTATCCTGACATTTTCCATTCTGATTGGAATGGCCTTCTCATAGTGTGAGCTGTGCTCACGGGGACAGGCCTCATAAGCAAGGGATGCTTTGGCATTTGGATTTGCATTTGGATCCTAGGATTACATCGAGGGCTGCTGAAGCCAATAGCAGCCCTCTGTTTTCAGGATTACATCTGAATAGGAGAGAAGATTTTCCTCTTTGTTCATTTGTATGTAATATGAATTGCTCTCATTTAAAATCAGAATCTGGTCTTTCACCTCATATACAATTTATAAAATTTAGAACTCCTAACTTAAGCACTGCTGAGGTGTAAAATTATAAAGGTTACTTTGTAATAAGGTGGCTTTATGCTCCTGCATGAAACAAATTCCATGGATTTTAATAAAAAAGGCAAACCATTCTTTTCTAAAAGTAAGTTGCTGACTGAGCAGCTTTAGTCCCAAATATAATCACCACAAGTATATTTCTGCTTGCACTGTCTTGAGCTTTAGATTTCTAAACGGTACCTTGCAGATTTTCATGGGCTGATATGCAGTCTTATCAAACACTCCTGATACAGCTGTGTCAGCTTATTTCCTATTTTAAAAGAAGGAAAGGTGAGTACACAGGATGCTCCTCTGTCCTTCAAGTCCCTTGGAGTAGCAGTAAAAGAACACTGTGTTGTGCTTCTCCTTCAGGCCCATATGAAGTTTTTTTACTTCTCCTTCAGCCTTAGATTTGGGTTAAAGGTTTCGGTTCTTAAAAATAAGGCACCTGAAGAGGAAGTTAAGAAAGCTTGTCAGCCTGAGAAGCCAAGCTATGCCTCAGTGAAATTCCGTTTGCCAAGGCCTGTAGCCATGCTCTTCTTCAGATAAACGATCTTAAGACCAATCTGAAATCTTGCTCACTTGCAAAACTCTTGCTGATTTAGGTGGGAGCAGGGTTCCCAAGATGCCACCTTCTTCTTTGTCTTCAGCACTAGAAGTAGTTATTAGAATCCTCCTGGATTCTACTCCTTGCTCATATTTCCCTGTTTCTAAGGAAAGCTGAGTGTTGTTCATAATTTCTGCATTTGGCCAAGACCTCTAAGACAATGTTCCTTCATGAAAAACCACCTGTTGTGCTTTCTCCAGGTATCTGTATGGAGTTGGAGGCTGTGGGAGTAGTTTAGGTGTGTTAGCAAAGCACTCTATCAGGGACACAGTCCACATGGGCATGCTGGGTGGGAAGGCGTGTTGCATTCCGCAGCAGTAATATCTAGTCTGGAGTCTTCATCCTGCTTCTGGGTGAGTTAATCCTGAGCTGCCTGGCTTTGTGAAGGAACAAAGTGTGGTAATTTGGGCAGAGCAAATTTGGGCAGAGCATGAACACAGTTGAGCTACATGTGAGTCCCCAGTGCCTGCTGCTGGTGGTGAAATACCTGACCTATGCCATTTTTTCCCCCAGGGCTTTTAGCTTTTGGAGTGAAAGAATCTGCCCTGGTGAACAAAGTGTTCACCTGCATCAACGTCCTTGTGCTTGGATTTGTCGTGATCTCCGGCTTTGTGAAAGGATCTGTTAAAAACTGGAATCTGACTGAACAGGACATTTACAACACCAGCCATAGCATTTCCAAAGACAAGTAGGTTGGATGTTTTCTTTTCATCTCAGAAGGTGGTGCATTTTCAACAGCAAGTTTAAATGGGGGGTTGTGGACTGAGTTAGAAAACCAGTGAATGGGGTGTCTGCCTCCTTTGCCAGATACCTTGGAGGCAAAGCTGTCTTTGGTGCGTGTTTGCTGAAAGCAGGCTGTACTTATGGGCTGAAAGTGCTAGGAGTTGGCTGCATTGTGGGCTCTGCTGCAGGACTGACCATTTCTAGCCTTATGACCAGTATAGCATCCAAAGTTGAGAGAAAAGAGCTCTTTAGACAGTGTCCTACTCAAGGCTACACCAGGCTGGCTCTGGTGCCTGTATGAAGCCATGTCCAAGTATAGCTGTGTACTTTCTTTGAATACTTGGGCAATATGCTTGGGGCATTGTTACACCTTCTAGACACCTTGTCCCAAATGCCTCAATAAAGTGAAGGCAAGTTGCAGATTATTTTAATGCATTGCAGCAAGCATATCGTAAATCTGTTTTTCATGACATTTTGCTGTTTGGCCAAGATTCTGTCGTCCTATACAAGATCAAAATTAAGGAGCTTACAAGGCTTACCAGTAAGACAAAGCTATTAATTTTTTCTTGAGTCTGTACAACACAGAATAAGGGCCTTTAAATATCTCCACATGTATCAGCTCAGTCCTGGTTTGCTACCTAAACCCTTTATGCTGGCCTGCAAGGAAGCACAGCTGGGCAAAATCTGATGAGATTCATAAATGTTGTGTGGGTCAAATTTATCTTGTGTAAAAGCTGCTGCTTGAGCCTCTTTTCAAAATTCAACCTGCTGCAAACAAATTGCTTCTATAGGACAGGTCCCCTCTCCTTCCCTGCTGCTAGTCCCGTGCAAGGAGCAATTAGTGCAAGAGTTTCAAAGTATAGTTGCAGCTCTTTGACCTGTAGGACTTAATATTTTTGTAAAATCTGTCTTGAGTTTATTTTATCATTATTTCCAGAGTAATCCACATTCGGGTTGTGCTATTTCTGTAGGCCAGTTTTCATCTAAGTCTCAGCAGAGCTGCAATGAGAGAGTTCAGATGCTTTTATGTGAGAAGACTTGCAGATTTGGGTTTTACTTCAGTTTAACTGCCTTAATTCATCTTTACAAAGGCTTTGCACTGAAAAAGTGACCTAAGTCACTTGAACTGAAGGGTATGCTTGTTATGTGTCACTCAACACAAGGCACATGGATCTGGGGTCCCAATCCAGAGTGCACTGAGATCAGCCTGGGCTTGTCTGCTGACTTAAATGAGCTTTGCATAAGGCTCAGCAAAGCATTTGGTGTGTCAGGGATCCAGGCTCCACTTCTCTCTCATGGTTGCAAGCATGAGTTTGAGTATGAGCTTGGCATAAGGAATTTGGAAGTTGAGAATGGAAGATGGGGTGGATTTTAAACAGTCATGGCACCTTGCATTCCTCTCTTATGTCTCCTCACCTACACTTTATCTGAGTCCATCTGAAATAAAAAGTGGATGGCTTACATGTTTCTCAGTCTTTAGCTTTTCCAAAAGCTTCTGTTTAAATGAATGTGTATCTACACACAGGCAGTAATGTAAGGAGAGGATTTTTAATATTCGTGCTATTTTCTCCTTGTCTTAGCCAAGACATTTTTATCCACCCCACAAAACAGGTGGTGGGAACAAAGTGTGAACCATTTTTATTCCATGCATTCCCCAGCCTGTTGCAGGCCAGTCCAAAGCTCAGCAGTGGGTAGGGCTTAGCATTTTGCCTGGTATTTGTATGCTAGCATATGAAAGGGACAAGCCTGCTCCTTCAGACTTTGGCTTTGGATTTTGTTGTGAGCTATGTGAATGTCTTTGTGACTCCCAGCTAGGCAGGATTACTTCTAACCCAGTGCCATGCCTTTCAGTCAAACACAGGAAGAAAAGCTCTACGGTGTTGGAGGGTTTATGCCCTATGGATGGAAAGGAGTGCTCTCAGGGGCAGCCACGTGTTTTTATGCTTTTGTGGGATTTGACTGTATTGCTACTACAGGTAAGAGGGAAGATGTCTTCATTCTGGTTTTGAACCTGGCTGCCGGTAGATTGACTTTCAGTAACGTTGCAGAGCACAGATAATAGGGAATTCACGACACCGCATTTGTCGTGCCTCTGAACTTCAGCTCAAAATAGGCTTTTGGCTCAGCTGCTCTTAACAGTGAAAGTGCTGAATTTGTTCAAGTCCCTGAGTGCCCAAGAGCTGACTTCTAGCTGCTGTGGCACGCAGATAGACTGTATAACCCACGAGCTTCCTCCCTTCTTCTTTGCCTGCAGGACCCAAGCTTGTGGATAGTCAGATATGACACTAACCAGGTCAGACTCCACAGAAAACATGTCCAGGTTTAACAGCTAGGCAAACAGGGAAGGCCCAGGTTCAGATGCCTGGTATTAGTTTGAGCCTCTAAGTCCAGATGGTACTTTAATTAACAGGTTATTCTGGAACAGAGTTCTTCAGTGCCTTCAGCTGAAGAGGCTCTGATGGCTTGGAATATTTTAGAGATCCAAAGAAAGAGGAAGCCTCTGGGGAGTAATCTGCACCCTAAAGCTGTGCCTCAGAATCAGGAGGAGTTTTTACCTCTAAAGGTTAAGAGGTCTCATTTTGAGAGAGAAGCCATCAGCATAGTCATATTTCTTGTGGCTAAGAAGAATCCTAATTCCCTGAAGAAAGGATTATCCTTAATTTCACATTTGGTAAGAATGGTTGGAGCAGAGGGAGAAGGAAATCATCACAGACAGATAAAGGATTACTACGTCTTCTTCTAAGCAAGGAGTTTGAGAAGTGCTCAGTTACTCCAGCCAGCCCTGGAGCCTCTCCTTGTAGGAGAAACATTCATCTGGTTTTGACTTGTAGGTGTATGGATCTATGTTTATCAGTTCATCCTGCTGAAATGCTGTACCTCAGGAGCTCTTGCTTTCCGAGCAGTTTTGTAGGACTAGGAATATGCAAATCTGTTTTGTACTTGATCAGTGCCTGAATTTTGAGGAATTTTGGTCTTTACACACTTTTTTCTCTAGTTGGTTGTTGAAAATTTTCCATAAAAACTAGAGGGGGTCCTTTTTCTAAGATGCATTTTCAAAGATCCATATGACTTTCAGGTACTCTGCCTTTCTCTGGAACTGGACACCTATGGTGCCATGATCATGGTGTATTAGTTCTGGTGGAGATGCTGCCAAAATGAGCATCCAAGGATTTTCCCTACAACTGCACAATAATTTCTTGTTCCATCATCTGTGATCATTGAACTCTTCTTGGGTGTGCACCATCAGTAGCATAGAAGGTATATAGAAGGATGATCTATTTTGGGGAAAGGACTATTTTTAATCCAGATTGTTTCTGTGCCTGAGTTTACAAGGCTTCCACAAATGTGTGTCAGAAGAAGTGACAGGAGCAGCAGAAATGGGAGCAAACATGCTGTGGTATTCCAAGTGGATGGGGCAAGCCATGAGGAGCATTATGGTCAAAGAGCATGTCTGTGCCCACAAAACCTTTGAAAGCCCCAGCCAGCACTCCTGCCCTAGGCTGGGATAAAGTTCTTGCTGGTCATTTTGCTGATATTTAAATTCCTTTCTTCTAGGTGAGGAGGTAAAAAACCCTCAGAAGGCCATTCCTATTGGCATTGTGGCATCTCTGCTCATCTGCTTTGTGGCTTATTTTGGCGTGTCGGCTGCCCTGACACTCATGATGCCTTACTACCAGCTGGATACCAATAGCCCTTTACCCAATGCCTTTAAATATGTGGGTTGGGATGGAGCCAATTATGCAGTGGCTGTCGGTTCCTTGTGTGCACTTTCTACGAGGTAAGACACTGCTCTTCGTCTTTGCATCTCTCAAGGCAAACATGTATCTCCACCTCCTCTGAAAAATGGAGCAGAGACCAGGGATGAAATTTGGAGCTACTGACTTCAAAAGGACCAGGATTTCACCCTGTAATAGATACCAGAGAAGCAGGTGACCAGTATCACTTCGGAAACTCCCATCTTAGCAGAACACCCAGCAAGTGCATCTCAGGAATGTAAATCTGGATTGAGTGACTAAGTCACGGAGGCAACTATGCAATGCAAGCACAGTTTGGGTGCAAGACATCCTGGCCTGCTGGATGGAGAGCAGACTTGTGTCAGGTAGTGCAGGGTGCATCTTCAGGAGCGCATGGGGCTTACCATATCCAGAGCCATATGTCTGCAGGTTACCTGCAGGACAGCCATCTGGATGGGAGGCAGGGCAGGCTGGAGGCAGAACACATCACCTTCTGAACTCAGAAGGCCTATTTCAGATCAACTTAGACATGCTCAATTAGGTGAGCAACTTGCAGAGGCTCATACAAGTTACAGCTCTTTTACTACCTGAAAGTCAGGCTGGTTTTATGGCCCATGGCTAAGTTTAGCTATCCAAAATGGTAGAGCTGCACCTCAGTTACCAGCTCTCAGTAACATGGGTGTTCAGAGGGAGCCCTTGAAGGAGAAGCTGAAGTGAATGAAAGCCACCTGTTCTATAGTTACACTGCCATAAACTTGCTTTCATTTGTGTGCCTGTGCTCAGCAGGAGGTGATATAAGTAGATTATTTCTCCTCCTGTGTCCATAGTCTCCTTGGCTCCATGTTTCCGATGCCTCGAATAATTTATGCTATGGCAGAAGATGGACTTCTCTTTAAATTTTTGGCTAAAGTCAACGAGAAGAGAAAAACTCCCTTAATTGCAACAGTGACATCAGGAGCTACTGCAGGTAGGACCCAAAGACTTGCACAAATCTGTGGAAAGGAGGCATAAGCTCATCTTCAGGGCAGATAAGTCCGCCTGTCTCTAGCCCACTTACTAATTGGATATATTGCAGAACACAACATCCCAGAGGGTGTCCTGGATTTCCAGGCCATGCCCTGGAGAGTCTGGGTGAGCATTCATAGCTTGCTGTGTGCCTGTCCCTCTTTCTCAGAGCTCATTGCTGCCATCCTGTCTCATGCCAGGAACTGCCTTTATCTGCTCAGCCAGCCTTAAAAGTAATTAACTCCCTGCAAGGTGGCAGCCAGTGGTGTCCCAGCATCCTTGTGGCTGTTGGCCTGGCTTGGCTGAAGACACTGCACTGCCTGTGGGTAGCAGCTCTGCAGAGGATGCCAGAGCAGCCGGAGACAGGCAGATGGCCCCTGTGGCACTGGCATTTGTTAATCAGTTAGTCACAGCTGGCAGCCATCCTGTTCTCCCCTTCCTTCTCCTGGCTCCCCAGAAATATGGGAATTAAACCTCCCAGACAGCAAGGATGAGCAGCTTACCCTGTCCTTGCTGCCGCCCCCTTCATCATGACGCCTGGCAAAGAGGAGAGCATTGCTGCTTCCTCTTTACCTTCTGCTGCAAATGCAGGATGAGCCGTGGGTACAAGAATGTGCTGCCTTTGGTGGGGAGTTGCTGCTGGACTGCTGCCCTGGGCTCTGAGCTCCTGTGAAAGGGCTCAGCTCCTGCCACTGGGACTCGCAGAGCCTCCTCACAGCTTCCTTTTCCTGCACCTTCCTCTTCAGGTATTCTTGGGTCCAGACTATGGTGGGGTAGGGAAAAGAGCAATATAAAGTGAAAAAAAAAAGCTTTGCAGTCTCATCCAAGTGGTCCATAGTGTCTATGACCAAAAACCACACAAAGCTGCAGGGACAGCTCTTGCCAGCTGAGTTTGAAGGTTGAGCTGGTTGTTGGGCTCCAGGCTGTGCATTAAGGACAGGCTGGGCCAGGCTCAGCTCTGAGGTCCCTGCACTCTTATATGACTCTTGGTGTCACCTGATGTCTGACTGTGTGTCTTTTATCCACTTACTTGCCTTCTGAAAGCCCTATACAAAGTCCTGTACAACTGGGGTTACTTGGTGAGGGTGTGTAAGCAGGGTAGTCCCTAAGGGATGGCAGCCTTTTTCTGGAAACCCCCATGATGAAATCTGCTTCTTCAAGATGCCCTCTTTGATGCTTGGTCCCATCGCATGCACAAGCCTGGTTTCACCCCAGCTGAGCTGAGACACCAGGGCAAGGTGTTGCCCATTCTCTGGTCCCTCTAGCTACTTCCAGGAGATAATTGTGACTTTAGGAGTGCTGCAGCTCCACTGGGGAATTAACGAGGTTGTGGCTTAAACTCCTGCTTGTTGTTGGTAGTTGGGTGAACATACCCACATGAGACAAACAGGCTGGAATTCACTGTAGTAAGCGTTTCCTGTTCTTTCAGCTAGTAAGGCTGGGACAGCCTGTGGGGGCTTAGGGATTCATGCACCAAGGCCTGCCTCTCCTTGTCTTGGGACATCCTGAGCTCCCCTGCCAAGTCCTGAGCAAGAGTCACATGTGTGCTGCATCGTTATTAATGCTCCTGAGATGTGCATGTTCTGCCATGTTGCTGATTTTTCTTCTCTCTCACCTTCCTCTCATCCTACAGCTGTTATGGCCTTTCTCTTTGACTTAAAAGATCTTGTGGACCTCATGTCCATCGGGACCCTCCTGGCTTACTCCTTGGTAGCAGCCTGTGTGTTGGTACTGAGGTAAGAATGTAGAAGCTTCGTCTCTTCTGTTACACAGAGAGAATTCTGCACAGCAGTCAGATGCCCTCATAGTTTCTATGGGCACATCTCCAGCTACAGGCATGTAAAGAGCTTGTTTCTCTAAGTTCATGGAGGATTGTGTTAGTTGGATCTACAGGGAAGTCCTCTGAACTTGGTTAACCCTTGTTCCATGCCAATCCTGCTGTGGTCAACTCTAAATGCCCCAGGAGATATGCCAAGGGGTAGGGAGGAGAGACGTGTGATCCTGGATGCCTGCCTTGTCACCACTCTTGTGCCCATTGGGACAATTTCAGGTTGTCCTCCTTTTGAAAGGGGATTCGAGATGAAGTCTAGCAGCAGGAAAAGAATTGAGCATGTGTTTGCAGGATCAGTGCCTTAAGTGTGTGTGTTTTAGAAGTGCTGAGCTCCCACAGCTTCCCAAACCTAAGCTAAAAATCTCAGATCTTCAGTGCTTGGCATCTTATGGACAACAGCACTCGACTCATGAAAACAGTGTCTGAAGATGTTACTGAAAAATACCTTTGTGTGTTGAATGACTTATTCAGAATCAGATGGAGGCTTTCACAGCAATTGCACTGAAGTAAGAACAGTCTTGCAGTAGGTGAAGGGCCAGTGCTGTTCTGTAGTACCATTGCTTTGTGTTTGTGCTCTCTGCCCTGCCCCTTGAAAATTCTCGCCGATTTACCTTGTCCATCTTAAGTTTCCTGATTTCCCAGCCTACTCTTTTCCTCAGAGCTAGGAATGGCTTTTTAATTTGTTTTTGGAAGCTGCTGTACCTATTGCATTTCCCCCATCATGGGTTGGCAGAGCTGACAGCCTGTCTTGTAGTGGCCTGCGCAGCTGATTTGTCTGCCCCTTGACTGCTTAGTGATGTAGCAGCTGAGTTGTTTCCAAAGCTGTAAGATCCTGCTGCTAGTTTCTTGCTGTGGCTAGACCCAAGGATTTCACCGCATTTCACAATTCTCAGTGTTTAACAAATGCCTCATTGTGAACACATCCCCATAGGAACAGTTTTAAGGTGACTTTCAGTCCTTTAGTCAGATTTGTGGCTGAGTCACTGACAAAACTTTCTGTAACAGAGAGCTGAGGCTGGAAGAGAGATTTTTATTTATGGATCCACATGGTTGTGTGTCACAGCCCTGTTGAATATGCTGTCCACACATGCACCAACCATTCTTGCTTCACCTCTTCCTTCCCTGTGTGGCAGCAGACAAGCTAGCAGAAGAGCCTGGGATGGAGGAGTAGGGGCGCCAGGAATGTCGCTGCAGGGTGCAATAGCTGCAGAGCTGTTGGCTCAGCCACCTCCATGCCAAAATGCAGGAGCTGAATTGCCACAGATGACACAATGGCCTGGTTATGACCATCTATCTGTCCCTCTGCTGTTTCCTTCTCCTGTCACCCAGTCATGTCTTGGTGACATGGATGACAGGATTCATGAAAGGGAGCACTGTCCACTTCAAAACACTTATGTTACAACCAAGCTGTAGGTGATAAAAGCTGGCCATATTTGCTTACATCATGATGACATCATTCCTCATATTTCCCCTTGAAGCAGAAGGGTATAGATGTGACATAGGCCTGTCCTGGTGCTGTAGAGGTCTGGCATGCAGCTGTGACTATCTGTGGGGCTTTTAAATGAGTGGTAGCCTTATTTAAAAGCCAAACTAACAGGCTCTTTGTGTCATTTCCTTTTAATAGGTACCAGCCAGAGCAGCCTAATTTGGCATACCAGATGGCTAGGTCGACAGAGGAGACAGATAACAACGAGTCTGTGAGCACCAGTGAGTCACAGGCCGGGTTTCTGCCAGAGGAAGAGAAGTTTTCCCTCAAAGCCATACTGTGTTCCACAGAATCGGATCCTTCCAAATTCTCTGGTTCAGTGGTGAACATCTCAACTTTCATCATTGGTAAGTGCTGGGCAGTATGTCTCTGGGGCAACGAGTCAGCTGATTGGGCTTTGTACTCACCATGGTGGGAAAACTTACCTCCTTGATGTGATTTTGATGAGCTCTTGTAATGGCCAAAATAACTGAAGATCTACAGAGTAAATTTCTGACTTAAAAAGAAATCCAGAGATGGGGTGTGTGGGGGTGTAGAGTGGGAAAGGCGTATCTGTTATGGTTAGGGTTTTTGTGAGTTGCTGTTTTGTTTGCTGAGCTTTCAGATTCTGCTTTGCCTGCTTATGATTTGTTCTTAGGTTTTCCTCGTATCTAAAAAAAAAAAAAAATCAGTAATCTTTGGTGTCTGTTCACAGGTTTCCTTATTGTGGGTATCTGTATCCTGACTTCCCTTGAGCCAAACATTGTGATAAACACTGTACAGATTATTGCCGCCATCCTTGTTGTCACTATCATCTTCGTTATACGGAAACAGCCTGAAAGCAAAACCAAACTCTCCTTTAAGGTGAATGTCCTGGGACATGTAGCTAGAAAAGAGGTGTTTGGGAGGTGGTTGGAGGAGGAAGTGTGTGTTGGCCTGTATCAGAAGGAGGGCACTGGCTAAATGGACATGCATAGAATATAGGTGTGATGTGAACTTGTCTATCCAGGAGAAGCTGAAAGGGCAGAACCTGCTGCAGAGGTGTGGCTGGAAGGGAAGGGCAGGACCCTGCTTTTGAAAGCAGATAGGATAGGGAAGAGACAGAGACTGGAGGAAAGGGGATGGTTGTGAAGGGCCACATCTGATCATGGATACAGAAGGAGAAAGAACCCAAGAAGTAAACTTGTGTGTGAAGATCCAAGGCTCTAAAGCTCTAAGAAAGTGCAGTTTCATGTCCTTCTTAGTCCCCATGGAGGCTAAGGGATGACCGTTCTCTCTTAAACAGCCTTAGGTATGAGGAACTCTGTTGTTTTCCTCTCTAAGCACACCATCCTTTCTGTATTAAACAAACACTGGGATGGGTTTTTTCCCCCCAATATAATCCTACAAGTCATGCTTTATCATATTGATTTCAGGTAGTTCCCCAATTTATTAAATTAATTTTGGATTATAATTCCATCCTCCAAACTGCTTTCATTTCAATTGCTCTTCAATTAAAGTTTTTCAGTAAATTCACAGATTTTAATAACTTAATACAACCAGAGTTTTCCAAGCTAGTGCTTGCAGCTCATTTTGGAGTTATGGTCCCAAAGGTGGAAACAGAAATGTCCAGGAGTGGAAAACTTAGGAATTCTCATCTAGACCTTATTTTCTGAACTTGCTTCTGAGGAGGTCTGTTCACCTTTCGCTCAGGATATTTTACCTCCTTTTTTTCTCCTTAGCCACTACCCTGTCCGAGAAAAAAGAAAATTATATCTGTCACAGCTAAATCTGTAATCATAAAATCACAGAATCATTTAGGTTGGAAAAGACCTTTAAGATCATAAAGTCCAACCATTAGCCCAGGACTGCCAAGTCCTCCATTAAGCCATGTCCCTCAGTGCCACATCTACATGTCTTTTAAACACCTCCAGGGATGATGACTACACCACTTCCCTGGATAGCCTGTTCCAACACTTGACAACCTTGTATCTTATCTCCTTGCTGTTCTTCAGACATTTACAAGCTGACTGTGATTTTTTTCCAAAATCACTCTGGAAGTCCTGGGCTGATCTGTTTGTTTCCCAGTTGTTTTTCTGTATTTTTTTAATAGGTAATTTTTCTCCCTACTTCAGTCTTTAGAGACTGTACCAGTCTACCAAGAGCTCTCAGAGTTGCTTATTTAATAGTTCAGAGATCACTTCTGCAATCTCTGGGTACATAACTCACCCACGTAGGGAAATTTTATTTGTCTCTACTGACTTGACAAAGCCAAATTTATAAATATATTCTTTTCTTTTCTAATTTGTGCCTATCCTCTTTCTCTAATGATGTGAGCAGCTACTTAGCATAAATTTTTTTTGGCAAAACTTAAATCAAGAAAGGCCCACATTTCAGCCTGTTTGTTTTTGTAAATCTCCTTTTCCCTTAGGAGTGAAGTTCGCTTTCCACTTAGTTCCACCATATTCAGAGATCTTTCTATTGTTACAGTTTGCCTTGTTTGATTTTATCTTTGCATACCAGTGCTGTTTTTTATATTCTTATTTTTGCAGTTTGGCTTTACTGTCTCATTCTTCTTTGATTCTCAGTCCACTAAGGTATTCTTGGTACTGCTGTAGTCATCTCTTGCGGTATTTGTTGGTTTTCTTTGCCTTGGGATAATTTGCTCTCTATTGCTTCATTGCCTTGGTACCTGCTGGATGAAGTTCCTCAGGTCCCTCCTCTGACATTCCCCTTATCTTCATCTCTTGGTGTTCAATAGGTGCCTATCATGATACAGTCCTTGGTTTTTACTCTTCTTTTCTTTGCCCCACAAGTATTTAGTATTGCCACTAAAATTCGCCTCTTGCCTCCTTCTAGACCACAAAACAAGCTTTTAAAACAGGTGAACAGCATCGTTCACATCCCCCTGCTATGGTGGACTGATGTCCTTCTTTTGGGTTTAACCTTGTCTTTTCTCAGATCTGGCAGCTGAAGAGTTGGTAACAGCCATCACTTCTCATTTGCAAGGGATGTGCTGTTCTTTCTTGCCTGTTAATCATGCCTGTGGATGTAACATACCTCTTGTTCTTTTTCAGGTACCTTTTTTGCCCTTTCTTCCTGTTGGGAGTATTTTTGTGAATGTTTACCTCATGATGCAGCTAGACACAGGCACATGGATCCGGTTTGCAATCTGGATGCTCCTAGGTGAGTTAGAATGAGAAATGTTCAAAGTTACTAGATTTTGTTAACCATAAATTTATTGTAGCATTCCAGGGAGGGATTCTGCTCTCTGATCATCCTTGGGCAAGCCTGGTGACTTGACTGAAGCCATTTAGGCAGTGTGTAACAAGCTTTGTTTCAAATTCAAGGGTTTTGAAGCCTTTGCGTGGACAAAACAACCACCCATGAACCATTTTATGGGTCTTGTTACCAACAAGAAACCATACAGCATTTCTTGTTGGTTGGCCTTGAGCTGCTGTCCAGGTGGTGGTGCTTGTGTTTCTGGAGCTGAAGAAGCTGAGCTGCATCCCAAGATGCTCCCAGCAGCCATGTAGATAAGGCTGAATTGCCTGAAATGCTCAAATCAGGATCCCGTTTTGGGCTGGGATAGATTGACTTTTAAAGGCTGGTGCCTGTGTTAATGGCTAAGTGAGGCAGTGGCTGTCTTTTAGAAGCTGACCATGAGGATGGCTGGACTTACACTGGTGTAGCTTGTGTCAGTGGGTGTGAGTAGCAGTTTCTATTTCCTTACAGAGCTAATGATGCCCTCTCCCTTGGCTTCCACAGGCTTTATCATCTACTTTACCTATGGAATATGGCACAGTGTGGAAGCCAGCTATGCAGCCTCAGCAGAAGTGGAGAGAAACACAGACACTGGCTCAGACAGCTGTAAATGATTGTGTTTGGCTTACGGGTGACTGAAGAATGGCTGCAGTGAAAGAAACTTTGTGGTGGGAATCCTGAACCAGATTACACCTGTAACCAGTAATGCAGGAAAGGAAGCAGAATGCAGGCCTCCCCAGCTCTGTTACTGCAGCTTGCAGTTTGTTTAGCAGAACAGTTAAAAGGGACCACAAGATGAAAAGACACAACTCTGGCATACTCCCAGCAGCACTGGCAGCTCATCTGGGGCACTTCCCTCGCTCCCTCTCCTGTTTTGTTTTTTTTTTTCCCCAGTGTGTAGAAAGAGAACTGCTTCTGTGTGCAAATGCTGCTATGAAACCAGGCCTCACAAATGTCCTTCTTTCAGTAACCCCGGGAATTACCTCCCCACAGATATTCTACCTGATTATACATGGAGCAGATTTTGCAGTGCTACTGTCAGGCATAGACCAGATCCATCCTTCACTCTGTGTGAGCTGAACCCTCTGTGTATGCACACCAAAAAAAAGAGGCTCTCACCAAACACTAGATTTCACCAGGTTAAGAAAGCACCTGCAAGATTTGCATTTTTTAAAGTATCAGATCTTACATTTTTTGTTTTATTTAACTGGTTTTTTTAGCTGTGTGCTCACATGCTTTAAAGCACGTCACTGCTGTGAAATGTTGGGAAGGTTTGTGGCTGCTGATTGTCAGGTGAGTGATCGCTCGCCAGCACACAGGTAACGCCAGCAGGTGCTTCTCCTGACTGCACACTCCACAGAGGAATTGCCAGCTATAGTCAGGAAACTTTGTGGTGCAAGTACTGCAAAGGCTTGAAAACAATGGGTGTCTCCAAAGAGCCGTCCTACCTCTCTGCCTCAGAAATCACCAGTGATGTGGCTGTAGTGGTGGGGTGGCCAGCAGAACTGAGCCAGCTCTGATAGCAAGTGGAGCCCTATTTTCCTCCCCCCACAATTTTGTGTGCTGGGTGCCTGGCATTAGCAAAGGATTTGGCTGTGATGCTTTGGTTGGCATTGGCAGATGGAGCACATTCCTGCTCTGTGAAGGGAAGCACAGGAGGATCCTCAGAGGCATGAAGCTCATACATGAGCAGTGCCTGGTGTCTGCCCCCTGCCCAGGGGAGGCTGTGAGGGTGTGCAGGGGCTTCTCAGTCCCAGCAGAGCATGCAGCCCAGACAACACTGCTAAGCTCTAGTGTCTGACTTGCTGAGGGGAGCTTTCCCTTTGGGGCTGGAGATCACCTCCAGAGCCTGCCTGTAGTGAAAGGCAGGAGATGTTGGAGTTGAGACCAGGGTCTGTGTTTGGTTGGCAATGCCTTGATTTTGGCTGTAAGATGATTTTTTGTTTTAATTCTCTCTAATAGCTTTCCCTAGCTACATTAATCCACTACCCTAAAAAGGCTTATTAAAGCACCATGAACGTGAGCAATGCCCAAGTAATGCCACTGATTTAAATTCACACTTCAGCTTGTACTGAAAAACAAATAATAGAATTGTGGAATGGTTCAGGTTGGAAGGGACCTTTGAAGATGATCTGGTCCAGCTTATGTGATATCAGCAGGGACGTCTTTCACTAGGTCAGGTTGCTCAAAACCCTGTCCAGCCTGACCTTAAACACTTCTGGGGTTGGAGCATCCCAAATAGATACTGCAGAAATCCTCTTTCCTGATGTGAATGGATGCTTTCCTAGGTGTCCTTTGTACTACTGCCTCTGAACACTGGACAATCTTTAATTTGTTTGTCAGCATGGCTCTTGCTGATGAAGCAATGGGCTCTTGTACCTGTTATTGAGTTGGAGAACCAAATAGATGCCTGCATGACTTGCCCAGGGTCTCACCAGGCATCTGATGCAGCAGAAAGGGGAATCAGACCATCTCCTGGATTACATGGCCGGATTGTGGACCATTTCTCACATTTCCAAGAGAGACTTTATAGCCTTTCTGCCCACGGAAGGGTTTTAATCTTGGCTTGTTTGTAGTATGCTGGGAGGCTTTTCTTGGCAGGGTTGGAATTTGAGGAAGTGAAGGCAATGTGTTCACTGCCTCCCAGGTGCACTTGAGGGTGTGTTTTGAGTACAGCTTCCCCACAAAATGAAGTTGGGAGTCTGCTCCAGTCACCGGGTCTTGACCATCCACCAAGCCTTTGCTCCTAATGCATATACAAAGTCTTACTCAAGCAGGAAGAGATGAATGTAGATATTAAAACCCACTAAGTTGACGTCTATTTTGTTTAAACACAGGCAAGGTCAACACACTCCACAGCCTCCCAAAAGGCACTGAAAATGTGGTGGGAGGGCAACAAGATTAAAGATAGGATCAAAGTTTCCTATTGTACTAAAAAGATAAGGCTGTTTTTCCCTACCTGGTTACCAGCTTCTGTTCAATGAAAACATGAAGCTTGTGTCCTTGCCACAGCTCCATCTGTGCTGAGCAAGCCAGGGGCCTGGTGGCTCTCAGCAGGAGAGCAGGGTGAAGGGGACAGGGGATGGGGTATTGAAACTGAGCAAACTGGAACACTGGGGAGTTCAGTTGTTTGCTGAGGGGCCTGAACCACTTGCAGAAATGTTCCCATTGCCACATGCTGCAGGACAACACCTTAATGGAAACATTGCAGACCACAATCGCTGTTCCGGGAGCCCCAGTCATACTGGAAGCATCCTAGAAAATGAGTCCATGGAAACTCATAGCATGTAAGCCAGTGTCAGGTAGCCCAGCTGACCAGCCCTGCTGCCGGGAAGCTAATGACTGTGTAGCTTCAGTCTTTACCTTAATGGAGTAACCCTCTAATGGAGTTTTGCTTTGTTTCCCATTCATCCCAATTTCCGTGTGCACAGAAAACACGGCAGGACATGCTGATCTGTATGCGTCAGCCCACAAGTGCACTGGCGCACGGATTTATTATCAGGAATATATTACACTTATCTGTACACCATAATTGAAATAATACAAACTCTTCCTGTAATCATTAGCCACATAATAATCGGGACCACAGAACTCCTGCTGCATGGGAAACTGTACAGAGGCTCCTCAGAGTGTCCATGGGACACAACCACCATCAGTGCAGAGACGTAAAATACCTGATTTTGCACTTGATAGTTTTTCCTTTCCTCCCCCTGCCTGTCACCACCATAAGCTTTTGCTGCTGTGCATCGACTGAGTCAACCCGTCTGTGCTGACAGTCCTGGAGGTGCCATCCCAGCAGGGCCAAATGGTACCTTCCCACAATAGAAAGGAGCTTTCTGTGCTCCCCGCTTGCTGCCGGCTCTCCTGCCATCCCACGGCTGATACCTGCTCCCAGTGCCCGTCTCTGGAACCCCCTGGGAGCAGCTGTAGGCTGGTTTTATTGCCGCCACACCCTTCTGCATTGAGTTAACATTAACGAAATCAAACAACTTCCTTATGGACAGGTGATAAAACCTTCTCTGCTTAGCACTGGCCACGTTCCCTCTCCTGCCAAAGGCCATCCTATTTCCAAATGGGAAGGTCCCCACAGTGGCCATGGTCTTCAGGAAGTCTCCAGCCCTGCGAAAGCAAAAAACGCTTCCCCCTTGCTTGTCTTTGAACAGGGATGGGCAAGGAGCATGGACCGGAGCTACAGCCCCTACCCTGCTGGGAATGCTAAGCTCACCTTGCCTGGTGCAGCTCCTTGGCAAGAGCAGGGCTTACCAGCTTGACCATGCACCTGGGGGTCTTCATTCCCTGGGAATGGCTGCCCCGTTCAGGGCTGCTCCCTTCCTCCCACTGTCCAAGTGACCTGGGCTTTTCTTTTGCTCCTACTTCAGCATGCAGAGGCAAAGAAAGGACGGAGGAAAAGTATAAAAAAGGAATAACCTTTTATAGGGAAAAAAGTCTGTATTTCTGGGCTTGCACCCGAAGGAGCCACTCTTCACACCCCCCACAGGGACAGATTTCTGGGTCCCTCTGGTTAGGCAGAACTTCCTGCAGCTTTGCTAGTGATTGGGCAGGCCCCAGAGGGTGTACCAAGGAAGAAACCAGTGAAAGGCAGGATTGGGAGGCAAAAATTAGATGGGAAAGGGATTGGCAATGATACCAAATAATGATGGTTCTGGGTTCAGTCCCAGTTTTCCCACCATAAAAGCCCCACTCCCAATTCACTGCTGGAAGCAACTCTTGAATATGACTTTAAACCAACAAAGTGATAAGGAAAGCACCAGATATAATGGGGAAAGATGGATAAATTATAACAGGTTCAGCCAGCCTGTCCTGGGCCAATAATATGCTTTAGTGCATTTAAAGTTTAGAGTAGCATCATGGTAACAACTCCAGTTGTATCATCTCAACCATTTTTACAAAGGGTAAAAAGGAGAATCCTAGAAACTACCAACAAGCCACTCTCACTAATCTGATGGCCTTCTGCAGTGGTGTGACTGTGTTGGTGAATGAGGGATGAGCAACTGATGTCACCTACCTGGACTCTGCAAGGTCTCTGACATAGTCCCACACAGCATCCTTGTCACTAAACTGGGGAGATACGGCTTGGATGGATGGATCTGGATATGGAATTGGCTGGATGGTTGCATCCAGAACAGCTCAATGTCCAAATGGCAATCAGCAAGGAGTGGTGTCCCTCAGGGGTCAGTATTGGGACCAGTACTTTGTAATATCTTAAATGACACAGACAGTGGGATCAGGTGCATCCACAGCAAGTTTGAGGATGACACCAAGGTGAGTGGTTCAGCTGGTACACTGGAGGGAAGGGATGCCATCCAGAGGGATCGGGACAGGCTTGAGAGGTGGGTCCATGGGAACATCATGAGGTTCAACAAGACCAAGTGCAAGGTCCTGCACGTAGGTCAGGGCAACCCTTGGTATGAATACAGGCTGGGGGATGAAGAGATTGAGAACAGCCCTGCTGAGAAGGACTTGGAAATATTGGTCGATGAGAGGCTGGACATGAACCAACAATGGGTACTCAAAGCTCAGAAAGTCAATTGTATCCTGGGCTGCATCCAAGCCAGCAGGGCAAGGGACAGGATTCTGTCCTTCTACTCCACTCTTGTGAGACCCAGCCTGGAGTGCTGCATCCAGCTCTGGGGCCCCTGACATAAGAAGGAATGGACATCTTGGAGTGGGTCTAGAGGAGGGCCACAAAGACCTTAGAGGCCTGGAGCACCTCTTCTAAAAAGACAGTCTGAGACAGTTGGGAGTTGTTCAGTCTGGAGAAGAGAAGGCTCAGGGGAGACCTTTTAGCAGCCTTCCAGAACCTCAAGGGGGCCTATAAGAAAAGTGGAGAGAGACTTTCTACCACGGCCTGTAGTGATAGGATGAGGGACAAGTTTTAAACTGAAAGAGGACAGGTTTAGATTGGACATAAGGAAGAGAATTTTAACAATGAGAGTGGTAGGACACTGGAACAGGTTGCCTGGAGAAGTTGTGGATACCTCATTTCTGGAAGTGTTCAAGGCCAGGTTGAATGAAGCTCTGAGCAACCTGGTCTAGTGGAAAGTGTCCCTGCCCATGGCAGTGGGGGCTGGACTAGATGGTCTTAGAGTTCCCTTCTAACCCAAATCACCCTATGAGTCTGTGATCTCACTGTATCAGAATTATATTGGTGGGATGAAAGATGACAATGCTGTAGGTATTGCAAATAGCTGTGCAGTTAGAAAGTATCAAAGTGATTAAAGTCGTACTTGGCAAGAAGGGGCTTTGTGTGCATGTGTGTGCTAGGTATCTGTCTTACTTTCAGGTTGTACTTGCTGGACACACTAAAATCTAGCAATGCATTTCAATAGTAGTAGCTGCTGTGGCATGATCTATTCTAACAAGATGCTCGGTTTACTCAGTATCACAGTACCATGCAAAAGCTGCTACAAAAATAAATTTCTCTAAAAAGGAGAAAAGAAATCATCTTTCTTTTTAACACTGTGGAACAGCCCACAGGTGCTTTGACGGTGGTTGAAGCTGTATCGAAGCTGCAGTCTGTGAATCCTGAGTACCTCCCAGGAAAGCTGAAGCACAGCTCCCACTTGAGCAAGATAGCAGGGCTGGGCAATCCCACCCCTGTGGGTGCAGGGCCTGCCAGTGCCACCACACACCCGGGTGGGAAAGCCGCCCTCCCGGCAGCACTCCTGCTCCCCAGGGATTTCCTCCAGATACTGTCTCCCTGCTAACTTTGACCCCAGTGCACAGAGCAGGCATGCATGCAGGCTTTTTGCCCTAAGCTGGGTAGAAGAGCATCGCACGGGTCTCTTTGTTTTTTAAATTGTGCTCAGGGATATTTTTATCTTGTTAGCAATGCCCATGAGGGCCCTGCAGACAGTCTCACCCCAACTACTCCTTGGCCTCACCATCCCCTCAGGTGGGAGGTCACCCCAAGCCTGAGCGAACATTTTTGCTTCTAGATGGGAAAGTTAAAGGTAGTTTAGCCACTCATTTCATCTTCAAAGTGCTCTGTAACTTTGGGTAAGCTGTAGCAATGTGAAATAATGCAGATATGTGGAAGGAAAGAAATTCTGACCTCATTTGCACCTAAGTAGTTGACTATGCTCTATTTGGCGTTTGAGGTGGAAGGAAGCTACAGCCCTAGCAGGTGCCCAGTATCTCATCTTACTACTGGAAACCTCTCATCCAGCAAAGGTCAAGGATGAACAACTTATTTTCTCCTTGCTTCTGGGACTTGAAATAAAACAAAATAGACAGAAACCTACAGCCAGAGACTTTGATTGCATCCTAACCACGACAAGGTAAAACAAAATAAGATCTGACTAGGATTTAAAGACACTAAAATTGAACCATGTTAACCAGTAACCTCTACCAAATTTGCTAAAACCCTCAGTTTTCTCATCTCT
Organism: Lycocorax pyrrhopterus obiensis; assembly: GCA_014706295.1. Lineage (NCBI taxonomy): Eukaryota > Metazoa > Chordata > Aves > Passeriformes > Paradisaeidae > Lycocorax > Lycocorax pyrrhopterus. The sequence continues at coordinate 70,350,719 of JACSVZ010000001.1, forward strand.
AGCCTATCTCCACTTACAATACCAATGCTAAGAGTTAAAAAGCAGTGGATGGTATGCGTATCTTTTCTGGTGTTCAATGCAAAGGTGATGGTTTCGAAGGCAGTACTGTCTTAGAATTTCAAATACGCTGGTGTTCATAGAGTACCACTTGGTGGTCACTTGGAAGGCGCTTCTACTTCTGTGTAACTTTCTTCTAGGTTGGGTATAAATATTCCTGGGAGGCTAAACAGAAATGCATTTGTTTAGATATAAGTCTTAGGCACGAGTTAGAAAACTGCTGACTGTAATGAAAATATATCAGCACTTAGTAGTATCCAATAATATAAAAAATGCAATTCAGAACATCTGCAACTACATATATATGTGTGTGCGTCTATATATAGGTATAAAGGTACAATACGTACATGTATATAAACACAGACACATATACAGAAATATTCACAACTTGAACTATATTTGTAACTAACCTGAAATACTGCAGCAAAAGTTCATTCTGATGAACCATTAATAGAGCATTTCCCAACTTTTGGCTCTAACCATAGTTAAAATGTTCGCACATCAAACTAAACCTTTTGCTATCCTAACTTTCTGCTGTTCTAGCTCTTGGCTATCTTTTTTGCTACCCTAATCAACATGTCAGAACCAAGAGTTTCTACATGGGGACTATAGGAGTACCCTGCCTAGTGTAAAGCTATGCAGCTACTGAACATGCTTGCAGCCATGAACCCTGGGTGCCTGTTGATGGTAGTACTTCCTTGGATGGTAACAATTTGCAGACTGGAAACGCATAAAAGGCAGGGAACCTTCGGCACACAGCTGCCAATTCATCGCCGCAAGGTTCTGACTTTTGCTGGAGAGGAGTTCCCTGATGAGCAGCGATAAAAAGGAGTGGATGGTGCGGGTGGGAGTTTGACAGGGCTCACAGCATCTCCCTCCTGCAGCTTCCAGAGGAGCTCTTCATTAGTCCTGCTGAGCTTCTTCTTCTCCTCCACTTCTTTCTCAACGTATTCTTGAAGATTTGCATTCTCCTCTGACAATTGCCTGGAGAGAGAAGCAGGGCAACATGTAAGGCACTCCAGGGCAAAGATGGTGGCATTCATGCAGCCAGGGCCAGGCAGGACACTGAGCACCTCCTCCCATCCCATCCCATCCCGTCCCGTCCCGTCCCGTCCCGTCCCGTCCCCCTGCCGGTAGGGCTGCAGATGAGCTGCTGAAGCTGGGGCACAGCTGTCCCAAGATCTCTTCACTGCTGGGTGAGAAAGGCATCTCCACAAGCCACAGCTTCCCCACAGTGTCTGATTCTGCTTCCAGATGCACCTGTGTCTTTGCTCTACACCTCTTTGAGGCATCTCAGGTGCTAAAGCTCAGATGAGATGAGCCCCAGCCCTTCTCCCTGGCCTTGTGGAGTGTCAGAATAAGCACAAAGAGGGGTGACAGCAGCTGCATCCATGATTTTTTCAACTCGCTGCTATGGCATGCAAAGGAAAAGGAGTCTGCCCTTTACATGTTCCTAGTTTTAGCTGATGTCCTGATGCAGGACATAGTTCAGCTTCAGGGCTTTCCCTCCACTCTGTAAAAGGTCATGAGGGCTATGGGTCCTTCTCCAGCTTCTTCCTCCTTGGTCCCAAAATAGCCTCTATTCCTGACTGCAACACTAGGGAAACTTAACCAGTAATGACCAGAGAGGTGTTCTCACCAGAATGCCCAGTTTTGGGAGCTGGGGCATGGAAATCTCCTAGGGGCACCACAGCCTTAGTGAGTCTGCACTCATCTAACCAGGTGACTGGTTTTGAAACAAATGGGGCAGGGCAGGTAGACTGTGGGACCCGATCGAGACATGTTTTGGGCATGTGCTGACAACACTGATGTCCCAAAGGATGCATGCAGGAGCACCGGGCTTCTGCAGCCCCACTATGCTTGGGCAAGAGCCAGTTCCTGACGTGATCAACCTGCAGCAGCTCTGGGCAGGCACCTCACCTGGTTTACTGGCAATTTAAGATTTTATAGAAATGAACAGGGAGGAACCTAACCTAACCTTCCCCTAGGTGTTTTCAGTGTTCAGCAGCAGCTGGGTGTGGCTTTTGGATGCATACAAAAGAATTCTGTACAACTCCTTTTCTGCGTGTAGCCTGAAGGCTGTAGCAGATGTCATGGACTGCTGCTCCACTCACCAAAAGCCTATCAGAGAGTGGGGCTGGCATCTCTGATTTTGTTTAAGAGACATTTTTTAAGAATTTCTGCTTTTTTAGCCTCAATTCCTACAGAAATGTAGCTCATGTAATCAAGAATGTGTTTCTTCTCCCAGTCCCTGAAAGTTCTGAACTGTGGAGCAGTGGCTAGCAGTGTCACCTTGATCTCTTGGCTATTGGAAACTATCATTCTTCAGACATCCCCAGTCCAAAGGACCAAAAAAGTACTGGTTGATTTGGAGGGAGGATCTGAAATGCCGGAAGATCAGATTATTTATTCAAGTGCTTGGGGAATTCCCAGCAGCGGCTCTGTGGAGCTTCCACATCCAAAACTGGGTCATGATCTACCTGCAAGGCTCTTGTCCTTCTCTTTGTACCTGCCCTTGGCTGTAATTGGAAGTATCTCTGGTGCACCCCTCAGTGCCTCTGGAACCCCCTCCTGGCTGTGCTGCAGAGACTGGCTTTGCTCTGGCTCCCTGCCCTCCTCTCACTGCTGCTGGGCTGCCACAGCCGCTTGGGCACCCAAACTGCAAGCTGGCAGAAATAGCTCTAATCTGGGGCAGCTCCCTGAGCTGTTCACGCTGCACTTCGCAGGCAGTGCCAGTACAACAGAAATCAGCAGTCAGGATGGTTACTGCTGCCAGGAAAATGCAGGCTTTAATACCTCCAACTTTAAAGCCCTGGCTGTCCCTATAGCTGCCCAACAGCTGTCCCCAAAGAATTACTGTTGAAAATTATTCTCCTCGAAGTTGACTTTCCAGGCTGACCTTGAATTCAGAGTTTCTCCTAAAAGGTGTTTTTGAAAGCAGTACCTACATAGTCGCAGGCAACAAGCAAAGTGCTGCAGCTGGATGCCAGCAGGGAGTGGAGGGAGGGTGCTGTTTGCCCAGACAGAGACAGGGAGCTGCAATGCAGAGATGCCAAGCACTGAACCAGGCACTCTGGCTGCTGTCAGGCGTGGAGAGAGACTGCCACTTCCAGGCCACAATTCATCCAGCCCAAAAGCAGGTGTCTCAAACTGGTCTGGTGAACCAGACCTTAAAAATACCCAGTTTTCCTCCCCCAGCACAGAAATGCTGTAGACGCCCACCTCAGACAGCGAGATATGTGTTACAGGTATTTACAATCAGGTGAGAGAAAACATAATCCTCACCCCGATCTGAATGTTAGTACAAGCAATGCTGCCTTTTAAGAATATCTACATGCTGGAGACAATTTCAAATGGCTGAGTCATTAAGAAACGAGGCATGAGAAAGACAAAAACTAAAATCAGAGATGATACACTTGACAGTTTAAAAAATCAGCTAAAAATTAAATTTCATTTTTGGCCAGTGGCATCATTTCTGGATGCAATGACAGCTAGGTAGCTGCAGTGCTGGGACAACAGCAGCTCTAATTTCTCCCTCTGGCACCCCTTCTCCCTGGTTCCAACTGCAGTCTCCAGCCTTACAGCATAATATAAACTCTCTGGGACAAGGACTGTCCTTCCCTTCTCTTTATATGTCACCTAACACAAGGAGCCTTGTCACCCTTGTCACGTTGTGACAAGGTTGCAAAAAGGCAGTGCTGGTGAAAAAACCTGCCAAAGGTTAATCCCAGCTGGGTGACAGTGCCGTTGTTAGGATGTCTTTCCCAAGGTTTTCCCATTTCCCATCCTCATTACCCACTGACTAACGGGTCTCAGGGCACCGATACTGAGATTAGAACCACTGGCAAGCTTGTTCTCAGCAACGTGTCAAAATCAGGGAAATACATAGATACATGCCCTTCCTTGTGTTAAAGGAAGCAAGCCCTAATATAAAAATATTTTTTAATAAAAAAAGCAGAGCAGAACACCAATACACTTTCAGGAGGAAATAAGTTTTTCCCTTTCTGAAATAATTGTCAGCCTTGGACAATTAAGACCTGGAGCCTCCTTTCAAGCTCAGACAGATTGCAAATACCAGCACAAACCTTGTTATGACAGTATTTTGCTCAATCCTGGCTCTGAGTTCTTCGTTCTGCTGTTGCAGCATGGTGATTTTTTCTTCCAGTTTTAAATTTTTTTCAACCTGCAGCAAAAGAAGGTTTGTTAAGTCTGAAGAACATTCAGCACCTGATCCAAGATAATTTGTTCTATATTAGTCTGTGGAGCAACTTCTAAAATTTGAGGATAGGCGGAGGTGGTTATGTTGACTGCAACTGAGACTTAGAGACCTGACTCACACCACCACATCATACTGGTGAAGTAAGTGGGGCCATCAGCAGAGCATTGAGCAGGGGCAGAGCTGAACCAGCCCTTACTTCTAACTGAGGAGGAGGAGGAGGGTCTCAGTTTTGTCCTGTGCAAATAGATGTCTTCCCCAGAGGTGCCCCCACAACTTTTGTCCCCCAGGGAGCCAGCGTTACCAAATGTTGGAGAAAGTGCTGGTGACACTTCAGGAGCATGGGGATACCCAGCGTGGAAAGTTGCCCAGCACTGTGGTATGAGTGGTCAGCCTAGTGATGAAGGAGAAGTGCAAGATGATGTGATGTACATCTTCCAGACATTACAGTCTGACATCCAGCCTCCAGGATTATGATTCCTCACTTATGGAGTGGAAAGAGTCACCCACCAGGGCAGATGATGCCCAGCAGCAGCCTTAGAGTGCTGCTGCATTCTCATGAGGTTGCCTGGCCTCTGGAGACTCTTCTCACTACGGCTGACAATGTCGGCTTAAATGACAGGCTTAAACCAGACACTTAACTTTAAGCTGTAATTAATTGAAATTAATCCTATCTCAAGCACGGGTAGCTTTTATTCAGCACAGTTCAAGGGCAGAGTTTGAGGACATCAGCAGCAGTGTAATCAAACATCAGTAAGAAGTTTACAGGCATGTTCCACAGCCTGAGGTACCCTGTTTTCCCCAAGCTTTGAATTTGACATACTTTGTCACCTTTGTTCTTGGTTTTCCAGCAGTTTAAAATTTTGCTGAATTCAACACTTTTGAAAGAAAACAAGATAGGACAGGGTAACCTTATCTCTGTGTGAGCTTGGTTATTGTATTTCCCAACCTTTTATAAAGAACCAAAATATTGTGCACTGGGGATAGCAATAACTCACACTTAATGGTGGAGACATCAGTTTTAGGTTGTGTTTTCCGGTCTATGCAGGTAATTGTAAAGGATACTCCTGCTTCTCAGATATTCTGGTGTGTCCCAGTTTATTTTGTTAGAGCAGAACATGGATTCTGGCCCTGTTTTGAAATGCTCTGAGAGAGGAATCACCATCACAGGCTCTCTCTCTGTTTCTTCAATAGTTTTCACAAGTAGTAGCTGTGCCACCTTCATTTCCAGCCTCCCTTTTAGCTGCCAAGGAGCCAAGACTGACCCTGAGTTTGAAATGCCCTCTTGCTCCCTTGTGAAGCACCCCAACTTTCAAAGCATTTGGAGATATCCTGTAGGTGTTCTGGCACTTACAAAGGTATATCTTGAAATGGAAAGCAGTTGTACCTTTGGACCACAGAAGACCCAGTGTTTTACTGTGACAGAGGGCAGGAGCAGGACTGTGTGCTTGTATGCAATTAATGAGCAAAAGCAGCTAAACGACCAGGAATTATATAGGCTGTTTTTTGGGGTTTTTTCCTGGTGTTTCCAAATGCTGGCCTAGCTCCAAGAGCAGCGCGTTGGAAGGAGCACAGATAATAAGCCTCAGTTGCAAAGTGGCACTTTTCTCTACATCCACCTACTAAAGCATCTGTTCAGCAAAATAATCATCAGAATTCTCAAATTTCCCTGTAAATGGAAACAAATCTTGCTGAATGCTGTGCTGAACCAGCTGCCACAGCTCCCAGCTGAGGTATTGCCTCATCCTGTCACCACACTGTATTTTACTGTCACTGCAGGTTATGCTGTACAAAATGAATCCCCTTTCCCACAAAAAATGTAATTGATGGTGAACTGCGGAGTTCTTCATTAGGGAATCCCACAAGCAAAGGATGAGAAAACAGCATAGCCTGCAGAAAAGCGTTACTGAAGGGCTGGAGAGACCTTTTCTGGAGTAAGCCTTGCTAGGAACTGCTTGCTGAGTATTGCTAATTCGTACATGGCTCCCTAAATGCCTGCAGGAGCAGCAGAAAGACACACCATGGCTCAACCTTCCCCCACTTGCCCTCTCCAGCCCTAAAAGGCTACCTGACTCCTGCAGGGGCATATGGTGCAGGCTGGCGTACCATGGACTACTACAAATTTCCCCTTCCTCCATTCTTCCTACACCACTCACCTCACTGTCTAACCTAACATGCTGAGCAGGTATTGTAGGAAGAAGCAATCCAGATCGGTGGATGTGAACCTCTTTGGCCGAGTCTTGCCCCAACCTCATGTGTTTACTCAACCCTCTTAAGTTCATCTGCTGTAACCAAACTTCTCCTTTATCAGCTCTGCGATGTCTCCTCTGTAGGAAAAATGACAACTCACCTGTTTTTCTAGCTCCATAATCATCTTCTCCTGTTGGTGAATCTGGAGGTTCTTCATTTCCAGAACATGCTTTAAGCTCTTCAAATCTTTTTCTAAGTGCAGATACGGAGCTCGCACAATCTAGGAAACATATCAGTGATTTGGATATGTCAGCCATAAATACATCTTATGCCACAAGAGGGAGATTCCTTAATGGGACCCTGTGGTTTAGGAGAATCAGTGGTGTGAAAACTACCTGGACCTGGTCCTCTGCAGCCCATTTGACCCCTGATATTTTCTCCTTGACACCCCTTTGGCTAGAGTTGTGACTGTTCCTCAGAGCTCAGTATTTGGGGTCTCAGCTGGGACCTGCCCCCTGTCCCTGGAGTGAGGATCCCATTGCTCTTCATTGAATCAAGTGATGTGTAATACTTAGAAACGTGTCTTGATGCCTGTATAGTTACAGTTATCATCTACCTTCAGCTGTTCCTCAGTGTTTTTCTTCAGAGCCTCTTCAAACCGGTCTGCTTTGGCCTTAAGAGATTGATTCTGGAAGGTGAGGGTGTCTATCTGGTCCTGGGGGGAAAACACACCAATTAACACATCAGCTGTGTTACCAACCCTCTTACATTCATACTGGTCACTCTGCACTGTGAAACTACCAGGCAAGCTAAATGAAGATTAGAAACCCCTGTAAGGTGATATTTTTTTATGTAAGGCCACTTGAACATAGAGTAGGGTATTTGATAAGCCTTAGGGAATCACAAAATCCCTAAAACACCTGCAGCTGATGATAAATCACCCCATCACCTTGTGCTGGAGGAGGACAGACAGGTACTTATTGGGAGAGCCGGGATTTATATCACAGGCATGATTGTGTGGTCCTTAAGAGTCCAAATGAGGCAGGAGATACCTGCTTCCTTCCCCTTTCTAGGCTTCTAATAGGGTACCAAGAAATGATGAGTTAGTGGTGTGGGCTTAAAATGATCATCATTTCATCTCAGAGCTATACGTGGGAACAACATGTTATTTTAAGCAATCGTATTTCTGTTACCATCAAAGGCATTTCTGTCTATACAACACCTGTAAAATCCACAGTTGCTGTGAAAATGGTATTTTTATCTTTCACAGTTGTGATTTCTCGTCTGGAACACTACATCAGCCCTTATTGCAAAACTGCTGACATGCCTGGAGCTGTTGCAGCAGTGCAACAGTATGTGCTAGTCAGGGCATTTAAAAATTGTAATTCATCTCTGCCTATGAAATCAAACAGGGCTTGCATTATTTGCTGTGGCATCTTTACTTGTTCACACAACATTTCCAAACCTAGCTTGTGTCACAGGGGCACAGTTCTGCCCTCCACTCCTTGTGATTTCTTCATCTAGGGAGTGAGAACAGCATGGAGTTTTTAGAAGGGTTAGACGATCTTGACCTTGGTGTTAAACAGTGGGATGTGGGAGCTGTGATGTGCAGGGCTGACCCTGGCCATCCACAGCCTGGCTGCACATCAGGGCCAGCCCTGGGGCAACCCACATCAGGGACTGCACTGCCCTCCGGTGGGACTGGAGATGTGTCTCCAGCATGGGACCGGCTTTCCCACATTCAGGCAGCAGGGAGGAGTTTATAAATCACAGACACAGGCACAGGGCCAGGCAAGGAGACGTCACCGTTTCTGAGCCTTGGGCAAGCCTGTTGGCAGGTACCACGTAGACAAGGTGATGCTCACAGCCACTGCAGGTGCCAGAGTCCTCCCCACCATGCAGGGAAGAGCTCAAATTTGCCAGCAGGGTAAAAAAGACATTTCTTGCTTTATCCAGACGCCTTTTTGTCCCTTTAGGTTTTCTCTCTTTCGTGAACCAGCCAAGGGGGAGGAAAAATCCTGAGGGTTTGCTGCTAGATCCCAGTTTGGACAGGCAGAGCACAAGAGGTACCACAGCTGGTAAGAGGCAACAGCCTGGTGTGCTGGCAGCAGGCAACGTGTCTGGGGCTGCCCCGTCAGCTGCTCCACAGCACCATTACAGGGTGGGAAATAAAGAAACTGCTAACCTGGAGTGACAGACGCAGCTTTTCAAAAGTCTCTTCTAGTTGTGCCTTTTCCAGTTTGTGAGCAGTGTTCAGTTCTGGAGAAGTTACACAGACATGACATTACGGAGTGAAATTCAGCAAACCAGGGTCTGAGACCACATGTCATGAGCCGAGCATAATTTGGGATGCAGTTTTAGGACATGGAAATGGAGCAGGAAATTGGTAGCAATATGCCCTGTGACCTTAGGTTAATTGTTCTGAAAATCAGAATTTCCTGATCTTTCACTGTTTGCAGGTACCTCTGTTTCTGTGTGACCAGATTTTGATTTTTCAGAACTGGTCAGAATTCTCAGCTCCCAGGCACTCTGATCTGAAAAGGGTCAGTCTGACAATGGGCCATTTGCCAGTTCAGAGTGAGTATCCCTAAATCAAAGAATTAAAAATTGGATACATTTAAAAGCTTGGGTTGCAATTTCTTTGGAGAGAAAGAAAAGAGGGCCACCACCTCAGATGCAAAAATACAAATGACAGTGCTTTTCCCCAAGCTGTGATAGATGAGTTAAGAGTTTTATTCCAGTAGTGAGACAGAGAAGACAAAAAACATGATTAAAGGTTCTTCTGCTAGAATAACTCACCCTGGACATACTAATAACCAGAAGTTTAATAAACAAAGTGAATTAAAGCTTAATCTCTAAAGCAATGGCATCAAACTGTCATTCAGTGCAGTAGCACCTGCCTTTTTAGTACATGGACACTGTATTTTTTGTGTTTTCCCCCTGAAAGCCATGGGTTGTGCCCTCTAACCCCTGCTCAGCAGCCACAGTCTCAGCAGTGATGATTCCATCGCTCCAGTGCCATGCTCAGCGCACTCTCCCGCAGCGGCTGCTGTAGTGCCTTTTCCAGGCACAGGAGGGCATTTCAGACCTGCATTTCAGGAGCAGGTAGCACAAACTTCGGCCACCAGACCCTTGATGAACCACAAGTGAATTTTATCATCAGAAAATACGAACAAAAATGGAGAGATAAGAATATCCTCAAGCAAGAAACAGCTTTTTACTTTATTTATTTTCAAAATCGCATATGTTAATTTATAAATGCTATTCTAGATACCTTCTCTGCCCATGAGAGAGGGGAACAGACTGTTCTCAGTTCATGTTATGCTCTGGACCGTGTCTCCAACTGACACAATGCCGAGCTAAGCAATATGGCTTGGTTTGGGAAACGTGGGAAAACCTAGTAGAGATATTTAAATCGTAGAAAAAAATAGGGAGATTGTACAGATAACTGTTAAATGTCAGCTAAAGCATGCACAAAGGCATGTGTTCAGACACTGAACTGGTAGGGAAGAAAGAGATCTGTCTCCAGCATCAATCCCGTGGCCAAACTGTAACACAAAATAAGGGTAAGAATGCTGAGGTGCAGATTTGCACCACTGAGTGGCTTTGGTCTGCTCAGCATGGCCAGACATTTGCTACTGAAAATAATGAGTCTTGTTTTTAGAAGTAGTGTGGGCATTTAAGCACCTACATTCAGAAATATCCCAAGAGCTCTATCCTCCTGAGCACCCGAGGATTAGGCTCTTGAAAAAGTATGTGTGCGAAGTGATGTGGAATGTGGATTCTATTTTCAGTAACACATAGGGAAAGCCTTATCTTTGACCCAGAGACCCCCCTCAGATAATTTCAGGCCAAAGTTAGATGCTGTACAGACTGCAGACATCTCTCCCTGTGCCCTAGCATGAACCTGGTGGTCCACCCCATGTGAAAGCACTAGACCAACACAAATTTTCTGTGTAATCTGCTCTGGAGGAAGAAACACAGTGTCACATTCCTGCTCTGGAGCAGCTGTGTAGCTGTTCGGTTGTCTTTGGCTTACCTTGAATCTTGCAGTCGTTCTCATCCTTCAGTACTGTAATGGCCACAATGTGGTTGTTTTCCAGCTGTGACATTGCAGCTTCATGTGCAGCTGTGATATCTTCCACCTGTTCCAACAACAGTGAGTGCAGACATGGACACATGGTTAGACAGGCTGTGGCACACTGACAAGCCACTGCTGGAGAGCTCCAGTGAGCTGGAAACAGCAAAGGGATCTACTGAATGTGACACTTACAGCACCTGAGCCAGTTTTGCCATGTTGATGCCTTGAGTGGTAGCGTTTAGTCACTGCTGATGGTATTTTTGTTCTTTTAACTTAATGGAGATGAAGAGGCACATAAGACAGCAAAAGAGCAAAAGCCCTTAGGTGGAGATGCTGTTTATTAAATGTTCAGAAGTCTCGACATTCCATTAATCTAAATTATAATAATGACCACACAGCCCACGGCCATCATGGGAGTGAGGAGTGCAGCTGGAAGAGGGCTGTGGGCACCCTGTGTTCCAGTGCACCCTGTGGGTTTGGGACTCCTTCAGTGTATTGTTTGTTACTAGACTCGGCTAAAGGCAAAGTGAGATCCCCAATGATGGTCTTTTGATATGCATCATTAAAGGAACTACAATGAGAAGTGGTGATCAAGATTAAGTCAGTGGTCCAGAGCACTTTCTGAATGCAATGCATCGATTTGCTTTTCTGGGGTTTGTAACCACATTATTATTCGATACATTTAACACAATATTGTCTGTGATAGCTGGCAAGGCAGAGGATCAGACTATTTTACATTTACAGTGAAACGGCTGTTCATGGCTAAGTGACTTGACTCTAAACAACTTTTTATTTGCTCACATTTATGTAAATAATGGTTGAAAGTTACTGCAGCTGAGTTTGCTTTGACTGGAATAAATGTTATCTCACTGCTTTTAACTGCCAAACATATGTATTAGGTAACCCACCAGAAGCAAAATTTCCAACCATATTGGAGAAAACAAGCTCTTAGAATGAAAGTTGGGCATTTAACATGGAATTTAAAATTATCCAAACTAATTTTCATAATAATGTGGGAGATAACTCAGTGGTGAAGAACAGTTTCCAAAATAATGGGGAGTCAGCCTGCTGATATATTGCATGACAGAGCTGAGAAAGGTGGGGGGCAGATGACTCAAAGAGCTACTGATGGGACAGGGACTATCACCTGACTTTTCCCAGAGCACAGTGTCCTCGTACACGATGTGTGTAAGCTGAAGCCTCATGAGCATTGCCATGTTCTTCACCTCGCCCTTGCTGAAGCATTTACTCGTACTCTAATTGCTTCTCAACTGAACAGCACCCCATAGAAATGATTATGCTCAACACCAACTCCCTCACAAGGTGAAGGGGTCTCCTCTCGCTGCCACCATCCTTGGCAAGTTATTTATCTATAGAGCCAATTAAATACGTCCCAAATGATCTACAGGGATTTTTCTGTCTTCTGTGTGCTTCACATCCACATCCCAAACGACTCGTTTTAATCTTCCAATGTGACGTCCTGTCTGCAGTTTTTCATGGCAGATAGTCAACTTGGCACTGGGACCCAGCTGTCTTGGATGCTAATTCCAACTTCACCTCTAATTTACTCTGTAGGCTTGATCACCTCACTTAACACAAGCCATGTTTATTTCTGGCTATGGAAAGTACCTCAGGTGGGATTTTCAAGGTTTAATAAACTAAAATCAAAGAGGAGGCTCTAGTGGGAGATGTTCAGTAAGCTGCTGCACAAAACAGCTTGAGCTGAGCACGTCAAGTGAGAAACACCGGCAGGACAGATCACAGCCTTTATTTTGCAATTCTGCCTTTAGCTGCAAGGAGATGTGAGAATGCACTGGCACACAAGATCAGTTTCTGAGGAGTTTGGCTCTCATGCTCTGCTACGTCCTCACAGGCAGCTGAACCTCCAAAACCTGACACAGGAACTGTGTCTCCAAAGAAATAGCAGCTATCTGGCTGTGAACTAGGTGGTGACTGAAGCAACACAGCATGGAAGATTAGGTTGTGACTGGAAACCATGAAAGCGGGATGACTATCTTCCAAACTAGATGTATGGATACAGAAATACATGCAGATCCATGGTCAGAAGGATTTTCCTGTTGTTACTGCCTTCATGAATGCAAATTCAAATCCCCCCACACGGACGGGCAGTTCAAGCACGAGGCTTTTCTCATGTACAGTGTAAGAGCTCCATTTCCTTGGCCAAGAAACACTGTTGGTGAGCAGCTTTCCAGCATGGCCTGTCAGCCTCCCCTGATCCAAGAGTGCTCAACACAGGATGGGTACACAGCAGAGTAGGAATTCAAAGGGAAAACCTGCTAAAACTCATCATGCTAACCGAACTATGAATTGAAAATGTGGGCTAAAACTCTGAGATACTAGGGTCACAGCAGCACTTTCAAGCAATGGAGAGGAATGTTTGCGTTACCTTCAGTAATCGGGGAACATGGAGCTCTGGAGCAAACCCAGAACCATTTGCCCCACAGAGGGAAAGATGTGTTTCCACTGTGGTGATGAATAGAGTCATAGCAGATGAAAACATGACAAATATAAGCATACTTCTAGTCAAGTCCTACAACAACCTGTATCACCCTTTCTTGCACTGATCAGCTTGAGAGGAGAAGAACCAGCATCGGTTCTTTTGGTCCTGGGAGCTTGCAGAAATACTTCAAAGAGTAGCAGAGCTAAGCTATAAGCTATTTCAGCAAAAAATTAACAAATTCCTTTACAAATGCTGATGTCAGGTGATCCAGGAGAGGCAAGCCTTACAGCTAGAGCCAACATCTTCTAGCAGGCAGACTGACACACTGACACAGTGAAAGGAAAAAAACTGTTAAGGCTTTTGGGAACATAACTCCTCCTTTATATCAGAAAGAAAAGCAGAAATTAGAGGGGCATTACAAGAAAACCAACTTGTATAAACTGAAATGAGAACCAAAAGACATGGCTCAGCACAGGTTCTAACCATTTACAGAGAAATATTTTGAAAAATCTGATTTAGAACACAAAAATCTATTTGATAGCACCTTCTAATACATCTTTGGAAATCAATTCATTAACAGAAATAGGTAGTTTGTCCAGGACAAAACAGCCCAGTTGCATAAAGCCTTTGTCTGGCATGTTACAAGCCTGCAAATCAGTAACAACTATCAGGCTCAGCAATTAAAATAGGTAAAATGCAGTGGGAGTCCTTCACACCCCTGCCCTGAAGAATCAAACTAAATTGCACAGAGGTACCCAGGGCAGCAGGCATTCTGAGGCACAGGCTGGGATGCCCTGTGTCTGTCTGACATGGCTGGGTGACTCAAGTGCCAGCAAGGACAGCTCCCGGCCCAGGAGGGTTTTGCTGTATCAGGAGCTTGGGTGGCACCCCCATGACAGCGGGGGCTGCGGTGTGACAAAGCCTAAAGGCACAGATTACACAGCACACCCGAGTGCAGCAGCTTCACATGTGAGAAAAGCCCTTGTGACCTGTGGTGTTGGGTAGTGGGTAAGAGTTCCAGCTGGAAAAATCGGGACAGAATCCACTGCTCACTGAAGGCAAAATGGGAAAAAGCCAGGTAAAGGCATTACTGCCATAATCCAGTGCCCGATGTTCTGCCACCATGTGAGAGGTGCCCAAAGGTGAGTTACAGTGTTTGTTCTGATAAAACCAGACGAAAGTAGCTGCTTGTGAGGGTACTCCTATCCAGTACAGAGAGCAAAGCAAGGAGAAACTCTTGGGATGTACAGTCCAAGAGATTAGACTGAATGGTGGGGCAGCAACCAGGGGACCCAGAGTGTATCATGTGCATGATGCTTAGGCACTATCCCTTCACTGTACCACCCTTTAACTAGCATTGCAAATAACAATGGGCATGGCTCTGCTGGCCTTACCAGTGTGGAACAGGTTCTTGTTAACCCTTGGTTTTAGCCATAAATTGACTAAAATAGGTGGGTTGAGGAGCAAGTATGTGTGGGCAGCAGAGATAATGTGAATATTTTTATCGTAAAACATCAAGAAGCATGTGAAGACAAGACATGGCAATGTAATAGACTACTGTGTAGAAGAAAAAGTAGAACTAATAGGGAGAAACAGCAGTAAAGATATTCAGGATTACATTTTTCTACTCATAACTCATTACCAGTGTCTTCATGTTGGAGTGTTCAATATATTCCATTACCTGAACCCTATCAGTACTAGCATGGACTATTCTTCAAAGGCAGCAGGTGGAGACTGACCTGATCCTGATGCTCCAATTTGGCTTGTTCCAGCTGCAGCCTGTGTTGCTCCTGCAGGCTCTCCCTCTTGGTATTGTACTCCTCCTGCAGCCGCTGCTCCAACGCCTGCATCTCCTCCTGCTGCTGCCTGCGGAGCTGCTTCCCCTCCTCCTCGAAGCGCCTCTCCAGCTCCTCCTTCTCGCTCAGTAGTTTCTTCCATCTCGCTGTGTTGAGGTCTGTGGAGACAAGACCCCACAGTCCTCACACTGCCCAGGACCAAGCAGAGGCACTGGTCTACTGGTTTGTAGAGCAATGAGCTTGGCGGTTCTCGCCCACTCTGTTGTACAAGGGGTATGACTGACCGCTTGACCAGAAGCATATGTATCTCATACATCCCACTTTCGAGCTGTTCAAAGCTGCTCATCCCATAAACCTATCTCCAGCTCCAGCAAGGACCATTCAAATCCATTAATGCACACTTGCTTTAAATAATTTTGTATTCAAACCACTATCTTGTGTGCTTCATGGTGTCAGAGAGCACAAATGAAAGGCTGATACTGAAGGCAATCAGAACATGTGAAATTTTTACTTTAGTGAACTAACCCAGTGACTATGTCTCAGAATTCACACTTCTGTTTTCCAGCAGTTCTACCAAGTCAAGGATAATCAGTCCATTTCCCCATTTGGTTCCTCACCTTTATTGTTCCCCAGGTCCCAGGAAAGCAATGTCACAAACATTGCGTCCTCAGCCTTTTGCTTTGTTAAAGAACAGTTGCAAAAAATCCAGATACTGAAGGCATGATGCAAGTTGGACAAGATCAGACAGACTACATTTAAAGAGCAAGTCTGCTCACTTGTAAAGATCTAACAGGTAAGAAGTGATTAAAATCATCATGACCATAACATTCAGAATACTAGAGAAGAAGGGATGGGTTTCTAATGGCATTGCTAGATCTTCTTTCTGATTTAGACCCATAGCTGATGTAGAAAGATGATCAGGTTTTTGAACAAACTGACTGCATATTTACCCTTCCCTTGCCTTTCAAAATGCACGTGCCATGCACAGACCTGTATGGCATTGTAAGTCAGAGGATTGGGAGTAGCTGTCTCCATGCTGAATGCTTCAAACCCATATTTATCCTATGGCCTCATATTTGTTCAATATCTGTATTTTCCTGCCTCCTTCTACTGCGGTGTCAGACTGTGCTCATTTTTCCCAGGGTAGCAACAATTTGTCCGAGTTACCAGTGCTGTGCCCACAGCTCATGTTAGGTGCACCCATGCAAGGCAGTTTGGGCACCCAAGCTAACCATTCCCTTCCCTACATAGCTATTTTTCACCCTATTTAGAGTTCTACTTCCACACTTACTGAACACCACCATCTAGACTGGCTCAGTATGTCCAGACAGATAAACACTACTGGGCTCCTGTTGTGATCCTGATATTTTCTGGAGCACTGTGAGGGACTCTGTCCCTGTCCAGCTCTCTGCTCCTTACAGAAAGCAAGTGAACCAGTGAGTTTAGCACCTCAGTGGCAGCACATAGAAAGCTTTCCCACTTGCCTTACATCCAGAATGGAATGGTACATTAGCTGGAATGTCTTGTCTCCTGGCAGTTTGGATTACAGCTCTAAACCCTCTCTCTTGCTTTTTGCTTTTTTATTATCTTTGGCATGTAAAGTGATCCCAGAGCAGGAGGGGTTATGCTTGCAGCTCTGCCTTCAGTAGAATTCAAACTTACTCAAGCTTTAAATAGGAGCTGTAATGAACTCCATCTCCCTCCAGCCTCTCTAATGAGATTACCCAGCACACAGGGAGGGCTGGGCAATGAAACAATGTGCTCTAACCAGAAGAGAGTCCATCTGAAACACATCCTGTAACCTGAAATACAAGACTATTCACAAATCAGACCCTAATGCAGGTGCAAAATGGAGGGAAGAGGGAAGCAGGGAAAGCGAACTTGCATGCCATGGTCCCTATATACCCAATAATGCTACTGGAGGCAGAAAATTAGGAAATTTGCCATACACAGAATATGAAACACCTCTAATGAAAAGGAGTGATCCCTGCTGTAAGTCTCAGACTAAGACAAAGGAGGCTAAGGACTGAAGTGTTGAGGAAAAACTGAATCTCTTCCTAGTAGGGGGATGGACCTTTGGGCCTGGCTCTCCTGGGACAGGCGTAGCAGAAGGCAACACCCATGGAGCACAAGGGTCTGTGGCTCTCCTGCCCACGGAGCAGGAACCAGTGTGGGAGAGCCTGCCCTGCTGGAGCTGTGGCTTCAGCATCTGGTCCTGGTGAAACAGCTGTGACACCTCCAGCAGGGACCCTGTAACAGATGCCTGAATAGAAGACCTGCTGATGCTGCTGGAAAACTGAATTGAGCTTTCAGGCATCAAGACAGGGATACTGTTAAAGTGAGCTATTCTTGGAGAAAAAAGAAAAAATCACTCAGAAAAGTTAGATGAATGTATTACTGACATGGAACAAGACAAGCAGAGCACAACTACTATTAGTCCGTTGTGAAGAGTTACACCCTGGTTTCCTTTTTCCTTCCCTCTAGGTATTTTCATTGCTGCTTACAGGCTGGAAATTACTCTGACACAACGTGGCATTTCCTGGGATGACAGTGTGCTGGGTTAAATGAGACCAGCTACTGCAGCTTCCCTACTCCCTGAGCACTGAGTGCACAACAGATGAACAAAACCCACTTCAGGCTGGGCTGGGAAGATGAGGGAAAGGTAGATGTCACTACTGGACTGACCTCCCACCACCACACGCAGTCGGAGCGACAGCGCAGCCTCCCAGCCCTGGCACTTTGCATTCAGGAGGGCACCTCCTGGGGGAACTGGGGCTGGTGTCTCGTGGCCTCACAGAGGGACTGTTTCCTTCTGACACAACAAATGGGCTCTTCTTCCTGACCCTCGTCCCCAAAATCACAGACAAATCACAGCCACTGCACTCAGGTTAAGTGTCCTCTGACCGGGTGGCATATCCAGGAGGAGATGGCACACAGGCTTTGGCTTCCAAACTCTCGTGAACCCAGGCAATATGAATTTTAAACTTGACATCTGATTGCCTTTCCTTCATCTAGGTTTTTTTATGCATCTCCATACCTCCTCTCAACTCACTTCATGTCATTGGTCTGACAGAAAAGGAGCAGATAATTTTGACATTTAATTTCCATTAGTTTGAAGGGAAACAGCTGGTATTCAAAACCTCTTTATTTCAAGAGACTCAGTGTTGCAGCTGAAAAGTGCTTATATTTATAATTTATATGGATCGGTGTCTTGAGTGTAGAACGGTTGCTTGTCATGTTTTCCTATTTTTGCTATTTCTAGCAAAATACATGTAGTTTTGCTATTTCTAGCAAAATACATGAGCAAATCTTATTGCTTAAAATAACGAGTCCCTCAGCATTTATAGAGGCCAAGATTCCTCCCCAGACCTGGGAAAGGAGAATCACCTTCCTGGTTCACCCATGCTGGTTTCAGATGTGGTGTGATACTTTCCCAGCAGTGCTGGGGGTAAAAGTGCACAGTGTTGTCTGAACCTCAATATTTAGCCTGGCTCCAGAAGGACGCAGGTCTCCCGAAGCTATTTTTACACATGGTCCATCGCTGCTATTGCTTCAGCAATGGTTTTATTTACCACAAGAATTTTCCTTAAGCATAGATTCTTACTTTTCTGAACAGCAGGTTTTCTGTTGCAGTTTCATTGCTTTGCACAGCAGAATCCTGTAGTTTCTGCTGAAGTTAAAGACTGCATGCTATGAAAACCAAGCACATTCAGCACCCAAATTGTAACTCTAAATTACGGCTATTGCCTAAACAACTAAATGTTGGATGCACTGCCTGTATCAACCCTGGCTAGTCCAGCCTTGTTTTACGCCTTCATTCAGGCATTTGCATCAGTGAGTCTGACATGGTGAATTTACACATGAGAAACCAGGAATTTCTGACCAACACCCATGGTGTTTAACTGGACTGGTTATTTTTAAATTAATGAGAAACTACTTATTAAAGTGACGGAGGCAAATCAGAACTACAGCTTGGTTGTAGTCAAAATAACACGCTCTGATTTTCCTTGAATTTCTTCATAGAATCACCCAAGATTGCTGTTGTTAAATAAAGGACTGTTTCATTCTTTATTTGCATAAATCTTGTACAATATTGTGCAACACACAGATTCATCTGATAGTGAGACCAAAATAATCCTCCTATAGCACAGGTGGGCTGCATGTCTCCAGTAGCACCCTCATGTCTCCAGTAACAACCTCAGCTTGAACTGCTTTAGAGGCTGCAGAGAACTGTGCTGATGAGAAATGCTCTCATGTACATGGCATTTACCATTTCACCTTGTCCACAGTTTGGTTGTTTCACAAATTTAAGTTTTATAATTTTATACCAAAGGAAAACAGACTGTCCAGCATTTTTTGACTTACACTAAAAAACATAGACAATTACCTTCCATATGTAGGGATATATACTATTATTTTTATTGCTGATGAATTATTTCACATTCTGCTGAAGTGCAATACCTGCACATGTTCATCTTTTTGTTCATCCCTACTGAGAGTCCTTCTAGCTGGCCATGTTGCATCTCAGGCTAGCACAGAGAGGATTACCTCCACCAAGCAAGTGACCAGCCACCTGTGCCACTCCTAAACAGCCTCTACTCAGCATCTCTGTGTCTCCCAGAGTGATGGGAGGAAGAGGTGGCCTGTAATGACTCCTCTCCATTACACATGCCCAGAGGACCACTGTGGAAAGGGCTCTCTCACACCATCTTTCCCCTTTCTGAGGAAGAAAGCCTGTACACCTCTACAGCTTATCTCCCTTCTGAAGCAGTACAGCTCAGGCTGCTTTTCTGGGGTGTCTGTAGTTCTTACCAAAACTGCCCCAAATGTGCCATCAGGACTCAGCTTTGTGCAGAGGAGGTGTCTGTTGCTGCATGTGCAAGGGCAATGGCAAGGGCAGGCAGTGCAGCGATCTCCTGTTACTGAACATGCTGCTCTGCGACCCCCAAACAGACAGGCTGTTATATCCTTGGCAAAGTTCTCTTCTCCAGCAAAACCACCAGGGATTTGTATTCACTTCAGCTGTACAAACATGGTGTACGTGGAAGCAGAGCTCTTCATCTCCAGCACTGAACCTCTCTTTCCTTCCCATGTCACTGCCACTTAAAAAAGCACTCACAAAAATGAGCAAACCCAACCTGCTAGATTGAGGTAGGGCTTTCAAATGAGAAGTGGCTATTGAACCGAGAGCTTCAGATGTGCCCTGCCTAAACAAAGTACCAGTGGCAACAACTCCTCTGTAAGAGCTGTAGAGATGCAGAGGATGGGGAAGGCAGGCATCAGGGAATAACTGGAAACCTGTTTTGCTGTTGCTGCAGTATACATTGGTTGTGGGGACAATAAAGCTCTCCATGAAATGACAATTAGCCAAAGAATTTCAGAGGGGCAAAGCAGGGAGCACAAACTGGTAAGCATCTGAAAAGGGCAGTGCTCAGCTTTTCTGAAGTGGGTTGTCATGGGCAAGGTAAAGGCAAAGCATAGGGAGGATCTGCAGCTCTGCCCATCCCACAGGGGTTTGGCCTGAGCCTCCCTTTGCTGGGCATGTCACCCTCCGGCCACATGGCACAATCTGTGCTTAATGGGTGACCCAGGAACTGGGCTCCCACATGCAGGGAAAGCTGAGAGGTCCCCCCTATTCACAGCTCCAGTCTTCAGTGGTTCCAACACCTTTTGGTACTCAGGGTGTCCCCTGATCCAGTGGACTTCCTCTCCATTTGCCCTGGGGTAGATGAACCCAACATCACACTCATTCCGGGGAGATTTAAGCCCAGAAGGACTCAGCCTGTTGACTGAAGCCAGAGAAAAAGCCCATCTTCTCTCTCAGGAGTGGCAATATCTTTACACCCTCTCTCCTGTCTAGATCAGAAACCAAAAAGGGAAAGAGGGGCATGCAGATCTACAGGGAATACACAGACAAATGGGATGCATTGCTCTTTCTGCCTTTCAACCAGGAAGAGACCTTAGAGATGTTAATAAGCAAATTCTGAGCTTGGTGTCCTTGGGTCTGTAGCTGAACTGCAAAACACACCCATGTTCGTAAATTAGCGATGCATCCCCAGTCACTGTGCACTGCAATGGTCCCAGGTTCCCACTTCTCATCACACTGTGCTTTTTCCTCAGCAGTGCTGGTGGCTGAGGACAGAAGCCATGGACTTACGAAGAACAATTTGTCTAGTAAAGATGATGCACAACTGACTTCAATATGTGTGGTAATGAACCCATCTGCACAGCAGAGAGGTGAAATCAAGGTTCCCTGCAAAGTCACAAAACCCTTTGCCACTGGGCTTCAGGAGACACTTCATCACATGTATGCAGGTTCCCCAGGATCAGGTCACAGGGAATCATAATAACTGCTTTCATGTAAAGTGAGAAAATCACTTTGTTGTTACTTTTCTTGTACTACTTACCAACTTCCTCCCTGATCTTTGCAAGCTCGACTCCTAACTCCTTTATTTTCACAAGGGCATTTTCATTCTGTTTAAGGAAAAAGAGAGAGAAATATGTATAGTACCCAAGTTTATCCCAGATAAGCACTTTCACATGTTCATTTAGTAAAGCAGATTAGATTGATTCCTCATACTACTTTTTTTTTTTCTAGGGGAGGGGAGTGGGATTATAATGAACTCATTCAGTTTTTAGCTCAAGCTTAGGAGCCACAACTCACTGGCTACAAGCACCTTGTGTGTCTATGAGTACATGTGCACACGACAGCCCAGAATACTCTATTTACTCCTGTGTGCCTAAAAGGATATTTGTATTTTTTTAGGATTTTGTGGGCAATCTGTGTACCATTTATGGCTGGACTGCATGTGCAAGATGGATTTATTAATTCTGTTAAAATTCTTTCATGTATTTAAGCCTGCATTTAACCACCTCCAACCACATCGATATGCTCACAGAGTCAAATTTACAGAGCAGATTGCTGTACTCATACCATTCTAGGCATGGGGAGCATTCCCATACAGACACCACAAATAACCTGATGTTCATGCCTATCTCCACATTTATTTCTGTGATTTTATTTATTAGGGCTCCTTTCCTTGTCTAGTCTCAGAAGAAATTTGAATATTAAGGAAGTAAAACAGATGAATTGGCTAAAGGAAAACTAAAACATATTTACATGAGCAATGCTAAGGTGTTATTACCAAAATGCAAGCACTTTGACAGCAGATATCTGATGAGTGCTGTGCAAACTGACAAACAAAATTCTTATCTCCATCCACTGGAGTTTGATTTAGCACAATAAATCCCAGCACAGTGGTTCAATCATACGGGCACTTTAAATTGGGATGTATCATGAATCACATTAGAAAGAAGACAAACGAATGTATCCTGCTGGGAAGATCACTAATGATTAATAAAACTAGATCAGGTTACTATAAATACATCCCAGGTTAGAAAAGGTCAAGAATCCTTAAAGGACACTATAGAAAAATCATATTCAAGAGAAAAAGCAGTACAGTAGTAAACTGAATTAAAAGGAGTCCTAGAAACCAAATCTTTCCGTATTAAGCAAGCAAGGCTAATAAAAATCTAGGGCACAGACAGGATTAGTTTGGTTGCAGGATACATAGCAGATAGGATAGCAAGTCAGTTCTATATTACAAAAATGAAAGTGGAAAAAAACCATTTCAGAAATTAATATTTCTGTATATTTTTCCTGCACCTAACTTTTAACTCCGTTAAGAGAAGTAACACAACTTTATTTCTGGAAATACCTTCTGGTAATACAATCTGGAATTTGAATTAATCCTTTACATATTGCCCTTTTGGGATGATTTCCACCAGATCCAAAGGACACACTTTCTGGAAAGTTTACTGTAAATGGAGTGATAAACTGAACTGATTTGAGAGCCTTGAAAGCTTGAGGAGACCCAGATGATGTGGACATCTTTCTTATTCAGTTACGGGAAGAAGCCAGGAATGCACGACCTGGCTCCTCCAGTCAGCTCCATACTCTGCTGAGTAATGCACAGGGGGCTGCGTGCCAGGACTGCAGAGTGTCCAGTCCTGACCAACTGCATTAGGCTCAGAATAAAATTATGTGACTTCTTTTTCCTAATCAGTCAAAAAGTTATGGAGAAAAAAAAAAAAAGGTCCAGATAAATACAGCCTGATGTATTAAACAAACAGATCCCTTCACACAGATTCCCAAACCAGCAGCCTTACAGGGACAAGGTTTCCCCTTTTGGAGAATACCATTGCATCTGCCCATACCATCTGTTTAACTCACTGGAGTAATTTTAAGAGGTGCTCTTGACAGACTGCCAGGCCTGGTGCCCTTGAAGGCGTGTGCACAGGGATGTACTGGATGCAGGACTTGCAGATGGGAAGCATCCACTCAAATTACCAGCTCTCATTGTTTGAAACAAAAGCCATTCAAAGCAAGGGAGATCTGCACAAATCATTACCAGCACCTACAGATAAGCAGAATTCAGTGGGATTGTTACTATTCTATTTACACTAAGAAAATTAAAAGCAAGTAAAAAAACTACATTTTAGGGGGAAAAAGTGTTTAAAATTTTGATCCCCCATAAGAAATATTACAGGCTCCACATTTTACACGATGTTTTATCAAAGTAAGGTTTTTCCTACCCTTGAGGACACTTGGTGGTGGGACACTCTCCAAAAGTGTGGAGAATTGCCATGGTGCCAGCTTAAAAATGCTACCCCATAACTCCAGCTCCAGCATGGGCACCAACCCACCAGGGCAGTGGGGATCACATCTGCCTCCCACCACACTGGGACTGTGGTTTCCAGAGCAGAGCAGCCCCTGGGACTACCTCGAGCAGACAGATCAGCACAGCTCAGGTGCCCTTGCTGTCATTTAACTGCCCTGCCAATACTTCTTGCATTGTATTTTATTTTGGTTAGAGATTCCTATCTGCTCTTTGGGACCTCATATTTACGTTTCCTGGGAGGTCAGATGTGCAAGGGTTGCCCTCAGTGCCAAGGCCTCAAGTAGTCCCTCTTTTCAGAGGATTCTGCTGGAGAGCAATAGCACGTGAGTCCTTGTCTTCCTCTTGTGCAAGAGAAGTGAGGAGCAGTTTTGGCTGATCATCAAATCAGCCTCACGGTTTCCTGGATGTGCAGTGAACTCACAAATCCCCAACATCTTCTGTAACTGCAACCTGCTGCGTCAGTATGACGTGATAGGTTTGGACTGCACGTGTTCCTGCGACACTGTCAACACGACAGCAATGCAAAACAAAAAAGCCCCTGCTTGTTATCATCAGCGTGGCTCCACAGATAACCAGCACCTCACTGTCAGTGTAGCCAGGGAACTGGGAATGCCAGTACTAAGGAAACCAAACATTACAGTAGAGCAAATCGGGATCTGACTTTGGAACATAAAGCTATCATGTTCAGTGCTGAGATTCCTATATAACCACTGTCAAAACATCAAAGCAATTCAAAAATTCACAAGCACACAAGGAAAACGTCCCCAAAACAAATGGATAAGAAACCAAGTCAAGTGAATGTCCCATTGGGTTAATCAGTCTTCATTAACGTTTATCTCAACAAAGTATTTGAAAGAGAAGACAGGGTAAGCAGCTGCCCTCCCAAGAGTTTTGTGTCCACTAAGGCTCAGGATATCAAAGGAGCTTTGTAGGGAGTCACTACTAGGCCACCACTTGGAGCTGAGCCACTGAGGGTGAGCATCTAAGGGCCAAATCCAACTCAGCTTTAATAAGGTTCAGCGACTGTACACACCTGTTTTCAGTAGGTGAAAAGATCAGAGACCCTGAAAGGAGATTGTGCAAATATCTACCATTTCCAGTGCAGCAGTTAAATGACAAGGAAGAAAAAAAATTCCTTTGATGTGATCTCGAATTAATTTCTTATGCCCAAAAATGTGAAACTAAAACAGTAGGTGTTGTACAAATTAAAATGTCGCATTTAGTTTTCATGTACTTTTAATGACTGATGGACTACGTTTCTTTTTAGAAAAATTATGACAAAGGATTTCTGTTGGCTGCATCCCAAGAAATTACTCTGATAGTGAAGTAATTTTCATACAATAAGATTATGCTCATGATGGAGATGAAGAAAAACTTCTTCCTCATTCCTGAACTCTGCAACATAACAATTAAGTCTTGTGTCTGGAATATGTCCCATCTCCTGAGACAGAAAGAAAAGTAGAATAAAACAGATAGAATGATATGTTTGCCCTACTGCTCTGTTGAACAGAAGACCCAGTAGCAACTCTTTCTCCTATCAGCAGCTTTATAGCATACAGGCCTCCCATATTTCTACAGTGAAAGGCTTGATGTTGGACTGCATTTCAGCAAGTGAAACAGGCACTGAAAATGGCACATGTGAGTTCCCCATTCAGCTCAAAACACCCTGAGGATGGACTGAGGCATGACTTACATTGGTGCAACAGCTCCAGAAAACAAGGCAGGCAGGCAGAGGTGTAGGAAGAAAACAGGAATTAGTACAATTATGTAAGTGTCCAAACCTATCAGTGTAACTCAGAAGAAAATCAGCTGAATTTAGATATAACCGCATGCGAAGACCTAGAAAAATAACTTGGTAGAAGATGTCATAATATGGACCTGAGGATGGACAAGATGCTGGTACCATCCAAACACATTAAAAAAGGAAGTAGTGATGAAAGCTTGTGGGCAGAGGCTGAACGGGGCACTGAGCAACCTGATCTCATGAAAGATGTCCCTGCTCATTGCAATGGTCTTGGACTTGATCTTTAAAGGTCCCTTCCAACCCAAACTGTTCTGTGATTCTGTGATTCTATGAAAGGCTCTGCTTTAGTTGCATGGAGCTTTCGATGACAGGTAGACATACTCAAGGAGACATCATCAGGGAGACAAGTCAAGATTTCACCTTGGACCAGGAGTAACTGTGGGATGGGGAAGCAGATTTGAGGTTTGTCTTAGAGTCTCTCTCCTCTGAGAACTACAACCTACCCAAGAGATACTAATGAATTAGAAATACTAATTAATTAAACCTCCAGGTGCTTTTTAACAATAGGTAAGTAATAGTAGATCTATCATAGAAATGGAAATGGGTCAGATCAGGCAAGGAACATCAGAAAATTGCTCAGAGCCACACTGGAAGTCAGCAGTGGCTAGGAAGTAAACACGGGAGCCCGGAGTTACCTTCCCAAACTGACATGACTCTCCACCCTGCCAACTTACGTTTGCTTATATTCTAAGATCCAAATGTACAGTGTCTCCACTGTACAAACACTTCTCAGTTCTCTACAGTATCTCCTAAAAACTCCCTGCACACAGATGCTGTGGCACTTGTTATTAAAACTGTTCCTCCAGAACAGCTTTTCTGTATGCAGAGCTTTCAAAATATTAAAAAAACCCAAACCCCTGACCTGCAAATGGTGCTTAGTCACTGTTGTGCTGTATTCAGACTTCCCTGTGGCAAGGTGTTATACTATAATTGGAAAGACAATCATACATATTGGGAATTCTCTTGTACCAATAAATATTTCAGATGATACAATAACTGAATAGTTAGAAGCAACAACTGAATCCCACTGCAACTGATATTCAAAATTACCTACAGTCTTCCTTCAAAAGGAGGTGTTTTAACACTGCTGTTCAATCATTCTGGTTGTCAGGTAATCCTTCCTCATAACACCCTCCAGGTTAAAGTTGACAAGCACTTAGATATCCCACAGGGACTGCACTTTGACAAGTTTTATATTAACCCACACATTTTTTCTTAACCTGGTTAGTAGCGTATCTAAAGCTGTATTTGAACTTACTATTAGGTAAATGGGAGACACTATCAGTTTCTCATTTAACAGAGTTACATAAATATATCACAAAGCTGAACTCTAAAAGAATACACTGACCAAACGTGTTTCTGCCAAGGTATTTTCTATTAAGCAAATTAAATGCACATATTCATTCTCTCACTCTTCTGTACATAAAATCCAGGCAAATTTGCAGAAGAATAATGGGAAAAGCTATGTGTTCATAGTGTCCCACAACTTCTCTTGCACATGCCATCTTCCTGCTGCCTGTACCTAGGTACTGACATTTTTTACATAACCCATTTTGGTGCCTAGGAATGTGTTTGATTTAGATTCACACAAACATAAGAAAAGAGGTAGTTTTGTATTGTTTCACTTCTCCTAGATTGGAGGATCAATCCTCTGCTGGAGATGTAAAACTTTAGAACAGCTAGAGGTTCAATAATCTCTCTTCAAACTTTAAAACTCTCTGCGAGTTTCCCTTATAACTTGTACTCCACATGGCTATTAAAAATGCATGAAAAGCAGAGCAAAATATCAAACCGACTGTTGCTACAGAAGATGCCAGCGGTCCCTCCTTGTTTCATGAGCATCCAACCCTTACATTTAGACTGCAGGATAAACTTATGTAAGGCACTGCAGTGCATGAGAAAGCGACACTTAGACCTGTCCCTGGTGAAGGGGAGATCAGCACACTGCAAACAAGCCGAGCATCGCTCCCCTCTCCGCCACCCGGGAAGCGCATCCGCCACCGACCCCAGCCAGAAGCAGCAGCACAGGCTCTATCACGGCTACCTTCCTTCCCTTTCCCTAAAGGATAAAAAAAAAAAAAACAACAGGCAAAAGTACCGTCTCGTCCTCGCACAGAGAGGGGGGAAAACACGTGGAGCAGCATTTGCCCATCCTGGCAGGACAGCCACCCACCGGACCGACACCCACCGGACTGCCGCCAGCCTGGCCCGGAGCCGGAGGATGAGCCCCGGGCGGTGACACTGTCAGAAAGGGATGTCACGTCCCCGCGCGCCGAGACCGGCCAAGGGGACTTGTCAACCTGATGCCTCCCGGGCCCCCGGGGGATGCCGGGGCCGGGGCCGGGACGGTGCCGCGGGGTGGGCGGCAGCGGAGCCCGGCGGGTGCGGAGCGGCGGCGGGCTCGCCCCCCGCCAAGCGCTGCCCGCTCCCCGCCCTGCCGCCGCACCGCTGCTCGCCCGCTGGATCCGGCCTCTCCCGAAAAAGGTCGCTCCGGCTGGCAAAGGCTTGCCCACAGCAGGGCACGTCCAGCAGCGCCATCGCAAGGAGTGCCGGGGCGGGCGGCTGCCGGGACGGGGTTGGAAACTTCGCAGCGACAGCCCCAGACGCGCTGAAATCCGAGAGTGAGCCTGGGCTCTCAGCCGGGGTGCCGCTGGGTTCCCATCTTCGTGCCGCATCCACAGGCAGCGATCACCGAAGTCGCCGTGCTCCGCAGCTGCTCGGACGGTGCCTTTAAGCTGAGCGTGCCCCGGCTGGCTGCCGGCGCGGCTGCTCTCCCGCAGCGCTCCCAAATCCGCTCCCGGCCCGACTCGGGCTGCGGTGCCTCTGCACGGCGGCTCTGCCGCACTGGGCCCCCCCGGCCGCCGTGCGGGCTCTGCGGCTGGACATGGCCGCCCCGCGGCTCTGCGCGCTGCTGCGCGGCTCTGCCGGCGCGTCCCCGGGGCGAGCGCAGCGCTGCGCGGCTCCGCGGGGGCCGGGCGCGGGCGCTGCCGGCCAGCGGCTCACCCGGACTGCGACACCGGCCGCCAGGTCGTCCGCCGGCCCTGGAGGGTGTCCCCCCGCTCCCGGGTGTCCCCCCTGCCTCCCGAGACGCTCTAATCTCCCCAAAAGGACTTTCCCAGAAGTCGTTTATTTAAGTGGCGAGGACGATCAACACCCTATGGATCTCGGTGGCTCCTTTTAATGGCAAAAACAGATCTCTGCAACGTACCCAGAGACTTTTGTAATCCTCGAGGGCAGGCGTAATTTTTTTGGCTATGTATATATGTATTTACATCACATAAGCTAACCCTAACCGTGACCTGCATATACACGCGGGTGTGTTGTGTATGGCCAGTCTGTATCCACATGCCCACTGGAAACACATTTCCTTGGCAGGACCCAGGACACGGAGCTGCAGCAGCCTCACTTCTCCTGGGCTGTTGCCTTTGGCACGACATATTTTCCTCTAACAATTTACATTCAAGACAATGCTGGGAAAAGGCAAAAGAGTTCAATGACTCAAATACCCAAGGTGGTATTTTGCTGTTCAAAACCTGAAAACCACTATTTTCCTGAAAGCCAAATCACTACCAAACATACAGAAAAGTGACATTGCACTTAATGCTGAACAGCTCTGCCTTCTGATGGGAAAGGTGCTCAGGTCTGTGCTTCTTTGGACAGATGCTTTTGTTTTTGTTTTAATGTATGTTCAACGGTGATTGGTGATGCATAAAGTGATTTTGAAAATAGGAGCCAACAAGAATGTCCACCAAAACTGTTAAATTACATTTAAATGTTCAGGTAACTCCAGTTTGTGTCAACTTCTTATTCTCTGCTCTTCCTCAGCCCTGCCAGGACTTCAACTAAAGCTTAAGAATACCACAGTCAAGTAATTAAAACCAACCAACCAAACCCAACAACATAGAAACCCCACCTAACAAACAAATAAACAAAAACCCAAACCCAAACACCAAACCAAATTTAAAATTTCACTCCAAATACATGTCTTTTAACACTTGTGTTCAAGACCTAATTTTCTTTACAGCACCTGAAAATTAATTTGGTTGGCTACTGAACAGCTACAGAGTAGAGGTAAAAAAAGACTTCCTTGTATGGTGAAATAATTTCATCCTCGCTGTAGGAGCTTCTTTTTTTGCCACACAACCTGAAGTCTGTAATTTGGATCTTTTACAGTCCAAATCCCGACTGGAAGCTTACTAACTGCCATATTAAAAAACCCACATAACCGCCTGTAGACAAATCACCACAGCCATTTCTCCGAGCTGGCTATTAGAACAACAGTATTTAGATCCACAGGTCTGACTAACAGGCAGGGAATATAAAACCCAGTCATTATTCCTTTTGTTACGCGTCTAAAATTAAGTACTCATCTTCTTCGATTACTTTGCTAACAATGGGAGATTTGCTGTTTGCACATGATTATAAATCTAAGGTAAAGATTAGCTAGCAAGGTCTATGCACCACTTTAGTACCACTTCAGCATTAAACTGGAAGAGAAAATATTTAAGTGAAACTTAAATTAAGCAGAAATCACATGTTGTCCTTCTGGCAAGGGTCAGTTGAGGCCCCAGAGGCCAATTTAGGATTGATAAGGGATAAGGATGTGCTTAGGAGAGCTGCTGGGCTCTTTGGTCAGCTTAGATCCTTTTGGAGAAAGTGAGACGAAACTCAGTTTGAATTAAACCTCATCTTTCAAGTCAAAGTGTGTAGCCTTAAGGTGAGAAAAGACCCAAGCTGAGAAAGCAAACAGAAAACAGAAACTATTTTAAAGAGCAATTCCTCAGTCAAACACACAAACAAGGAGCATGAAGAAAGAATTTAGGAGGGGTCTCTGTGGTGGCAGCATGCTGACAGGTAGGTTACCATGTGGAGGACTTTGAACACACACCTGAAGGCAGCAATGCCTCAGGAATTAAGGATATAGAAAGGGAAATGAACATAACTGAGACAGGAGCAAAACACTCAGCAAAGCAGGCACATCACAGGAGAGGACAGCCCCTACACCCAGATTCTATGAGAACTGGCACTTTAAACAGCAGGTTCAAAACAAGGTTTTTAAATTATTGATTCTTAATTTTAAAATGCTAGACTCATCTGCCTGATTTCAGTGGCCATGTGGCACTTGGATCAAATACTGAGAGGAGTAATACTTTAAAAAAACCTTGTTAAGCACAACAGAGCACCAAAAGCAGATAGATCCACACCACTGCAGACTGCTGCCTTTGTACACCAAAAGAATTGATACTTTTAGATAAGAGTAATATGTAACTCCCACCTATTGGGGACCAAGTGAGAATGTGGTGCCAACCACAACACTGATCACCAGGCCGGGAAAGACTGGGAGATGCTGAAAAAGTGTTAAGCAGGGAGGAGGCCTTTGGGGGAGAGGAGAAGGAGTTGCAGTAAATGGAACTATTGGGCTGAGCGGAGATAATGAATGGAGCTGTTCGAAGATCAATCCTTGGGGCAAGTTATGTCGTTCACTTTTGACCCTGGCCAAATATTAGTGAGTGCTAATGAGATGCTAGCTGCACTGTCCATCAAGGGGCGAGTCAAAACACCATGCTTGTCAAGCTGAATGCTATTTAGGGCCATAGGAGTGGTCACAGTAAGAAATATAGAATACTGAGCACTCCAAGGTCCCAATCACAGGGACAAATAACAGGAAATTCAAGTAGAAGATGGAAACTCATCAGCTGGAAATAAGAGCAAAAAAAAGTGTTGCTTATCCAGTCCTGGGATGACTAAGAACTGTGTCTATGGTACAGCTCTGAATAAAGGAAATAGAGCCTTAGGCTCTAGGAAAGACTACGAGGGAAGTTTAAATGCTTTAAGAAAAGCCACAGAGAGATCTCAGCTGAAACCTGACACAGTTCTGGTCCCCTGTGTTTTGGGGATAGCAGTTCTGAGGCAGGGAGTATATAGCCCACACCACTGGAGGGGTGCCATGTAAATACACATCTGCTTCTTCTAAGAAAACAACAGTAAAGTTGGCAATGACAGCTTCCTGTAAATACAGGGAGGACAACACTAAGAGAGGCAGAAGTACTTCAAAGTCAAAAAATGTATTTACGTAAAAGGGTGTGAACTTGGGCATACCTAAGTCACAAGAGATTCTGAAACAGTCCTCTGGTAGAGACAGAGGAAAATATAATGACTTTCAAGCTGAAATTTGATCATTTTAGGGAAGAAGTTATGGGATTTGGCAACAGGGAGGGACTGGATTTGATGACCCAGAATGAACTTTGATAGCCTTTTCTATCCATGCAATACTGCTTGTCTGTGCATTGTCACCAGTATATTGCTACGGATTTTGCTGATGGTCCACACCCAGAATGAGAATGTGCCTCTGCAAAATGCTTTGCGTGGAGCTCTGTCACAACAGATCTGGCTCACATTGCCCTCCAAAGCAGAATGAAGAAGTCTGTGGATAAGATAGAGATGAACATGGGCTGGGAAAACCTGCACTGTTAGTTAAAAAACCACTTTTCATAAAAGTGGTAGTTTTGTTTCATTACTGGAAAGAGAAAATACAGGTAAGTTCCACAAAGAAAAGTGTTCCTTATGTATAGGATTAGCAACAAATATAAGAAGAAAGAAGTCTGATAAAATTAGATTTTAAAACATAGCAGTAAGTGCACAAAACAAGCGACTTAACGGGGTATGTTTTACAATATTTATTGACTTCAGTGGAAACACAATGTAGTTAGCACCTCACAGGGTAAGGCTCCTAGGTAATTAAAGGCCAAGGACATGTTCCTAAATGTCCATGGGGAGCTTCTTAGTCTATAAACAATCTATTCTAATGGTAAAGAGGCACCATGGGCAGCAAGTTTTCCATACAGTGACAGAATCAATGCTTTCCTCCATGATGCACGTAATAAAATTCCTATTTACTGTCCAAGCAATTTTAATATTTTACATCTATCTGAACTAAATTGGGAGAGGTAGGAATAAATTAGCCATATTTTGTAATTTACTACAGTCCCCAAATGGGGCATATTATTCTCTTTAGCTCCATAATAGTGTTTATGTATCAGTATCACTCTGCTCTGTAGAGAATAAACAATAAATCATCTTGTCAGGGTTCTATACTTATATTCTAACATATATAAGAAGATTTGCATTTCTAACCATCTGTATCTTATGTTTCCCTATTTTATGGAGGCTGGCTAACTTTCCTGGGAGAAATATAGTGCTTTGCCTGGATTTTCACAGTGCAAAGATACAGCAAAGTGTGAAGATGGAGATCCATGGAGAGGGAAAAACAGAACCGAAGTCTTGGGAAAGCCCTGGGAGGTAAAGGTAGTAACACAGTGCTGTGTGTGTCACTGAGCAGGAGAATCCTCAAGTGAACTGCACATTATTCATCCTTTATGAAACACTGGAAAGGCTTGCTGAGGGGCATAGCATGCGAAGTATGTCAAACAAATATTTAATTTAATTTGAATAGATAACACTGAGGGCATGAGCAGCAAAAGACAGTACAGGAAACATGAAGGGATGCAAATTGTTTGCAAGAGGACTGCCAGCTCTAGGAATAAGTTGATAGGGCAGTATCCAGTGCTTATGGAAATAAACATTGGGAACAAGGAGAAAGCTGAAGGAGACAGTGGTTAGAGGTGAGGACCAAGCAGAGTGAAGGCAGCACCATGGGGATACAGAGATAAGGGGGAGAGAAGGCAGAGGTGGGGCATACCAGAAGTTCAAAAACTGCTTGCCGTGGTAAAAAAACAGAAGTACAGATTCAAAAAAGGAGATGAAACTAAGGAGAAAGGAAAGATCCTTCTGCAGATGGCGTTTCACAGGACAGAGGGATATGCAGTGGTGAAGGGAGACAAGGAACAGGAGACTGCAGGAATGAAGAGAGATGTGACGGTCAGTTTCAGATGGCCTGGTGCATAACTGAGACACTGCAACTGCAGAAATGTCTCAGCTCTGGCGAGTGATGGATAAGTCAGGCTATCGGCAGCTGCCGCCTCCTGGCATTCTCTGCAGTCAGCAGCGGGAGGCGACCGTGACACCGACATTAAGCACCTCCAAAGGACGGCAAGAGGAGAAGTCCGGTTGGTGGCATTCAGTGGGGGCAGGATTTTGTCTAAGGCAGTGCAGAGGCAGGGTAGGACAATGCTATTCCAGTAATGCATTCTGAACAGGAGGCTCAGAAATTAGTGCATGGCATGCCAAAGATGGGAGAGCACGGCAAGGAGAAGGGACATCCAGCACAGCTTATGCGATTATCACAACCTGTTTCTCTGCATGTACTCTCTTCAAACACTGTTACAGTTTGTGTGACAGAACACACAGGTGGACTTTGTCAGAATTTTGATACCTACAAGAGAGAAACTGAGTATACTGATGGAGCTGCAGACAAGCGGGGAGACTGAATTTGTTTTTCAATAAGCCAAACATTGGCCTCAAAGACTGAAATTGATTTATTGTCAGTATTGTTAATTCTTCAATTCTGCAAGCAGTATAATTTGGAAACAGTCTCAACTAGTCCTAAATTCTCTTTCCAATTTCACTTATTGAAACTGCCAGTCACACTGTATTTCTGTGACTGCTTGAAACCAATGAAGATGAGTGCTGCTGTCAAAGGAAGTGTTTTAATCTTTCCCTCTTCTAATCACTTGTTTTGTCCCAGTTTCCTTCCTTGTAGTCACACAAGTGTTTGGGCACTGAATCAGACGAGGGTTAAACTAAAGCAGGGATAAAGTGGTGAATTTGGGGAGAGTCAACCTTGCTAGCGCAGGGCCAACTTACCCAGGACAGGGAATGGAGTCCACACTCTGCTGTCAGCCAGGAAGAGAATCCTGTCACAAGTCCCTGAACCCTAATCTTGTCAGACTGAAAACTACAGTGGCCCAAGGAAATAAGAAAAGCAAATACATTCACTATTACATTTCACGTTCCTTGCTGGAGGTGCATTACAAGCTTTCTCTGACGCAGCTCTCTCGTTAGCAATACAGTTCTCCACATTGCTCTTCAGACATACACACGTGGTTCATTATTTTCCAGCTGTTATTTTTGTTCTTGCCTAACTTAAAAAAATAATTCAGAAAATGTAATACAGTGATTTGGGGATTTCTGAAGACATAAGCAGTCAGTAATGAGTTTCAGTGAGATGATTCAGCTAGAGCTGAAAGTCATGCCAGATGGCCCCAGAATGGCAATTTCTCTTGGATTTACAGTGAGGTTTCACATTTTGTGCATTACTCAGTACCATGAGCTTTTAATGATCCTCAGGCAACTTATATGGAAGCAAAAATTTTTTAATATAGTTTTTCAACTATACAATTATGCTATTGCCTATTTGGATGAATGTTTACTCTAGAATTTAACAAAGTAACACGGACTACATGCCCTTTGTTTCTCAAGTGAGAGAGCCCAGCCAGATGACTCCTTTTTAAATTCAGTTCTCATATAAAAAGAATGTGAGGATCTAAACAGAATTCCTTCAGAGTTTTGTTATTTCTGCTCGTGTAGCCTTACATTTATTTTAGTGGCAGTAGTTTGCAAGGCCATGGATAAAAAATTCATGAGAGAACAATGCTTTATTTCTACATTTTCTAGTTCTTGATGTCTGGAACAGTACAAAGTAAGCATTCCAAATGAACCAGCTCTCGCTGTCAGGGAATTCACGTTTCCTCATATGAAATATCATTTATGCACCAAGATCACAAGGAAAAATGCATGTTTTCACTGAACTCCTCACCTGCCCTCTACCCAGGAATACATCCCCTGCAAGGCTATATCTAAATTCCAAACATCTGAGTAGCTGGAAGCAGATGGCCATTTCCTTAGATCAACTTTGCAGAGAAATGTTCCCTTCTCCCAACAAACAGGTAATCTCCTCTCTTCCCCTCCTGAGTTACTCTGGGCCAAAGCCAATGACAACTTCAAGCTGCTGTATTCTGAAGCCAAGCAGAACAAGGGACAAGTGTTGACATCCTGTGACAGCAATTTCAGTGGCAAAAAATTCCAGCGGCTTTACGTGGACCAAGATTCTCCTGTAGGAAGGGTTCTCAGTGCTCTGCTGAGAAGAATAGTACTTACTACCATTAATGAGAATTCAACCTATCAGTTGTGGGCTTGGGACGTTTTTATACAAAGAAAACCTAGTTCAGATGATTTTTAGAACTCATTTTAGAAAGGCCTAATTTATACTAACTCCTCTGCAGTTAGAGCTGGTTTTAAGAAGGAACCATAATAAACAATTCTCAAATCATTATAATAACCACACCACCACCTTCTGAAGTTATGATGTGTGAGAAGTGATTGTAGGAAGCAGCATGTGAATCAGACCTCAGGGGTGAGAGCAAGGCCCAGGAATTTTGGGAGGATTGCAGATGAAACCTTTTAGAGTTCGTTTCTGGAACCAGATAGCTCAGACCTGAAAGGGGGGTTAAGTGAGAGACAGGTTGTACTTTGGGCATATGACTCAAAAGTGCAGCTACATACTCTTGGATGGCTGTGAGGACATAGAAAGAGTATCAAGGAGATATACTTTCCACTTGAAAGGATAGCAGAAATGTCCTTGGAACACAATAATTACCATTTATATATATATCTTTGAGTCATGGTCCATCTAATTTAGATCCTGCATCTAGCTGTGATTATTGCCAGAAAATTCAGAAGAAGGTGCAAGTAACTCTGCATTAGAGAGTGTGATGAAAAGCTGTTCTGCATGGAAAACTCATCCTGACATCTATCTGAAAAAGGCTTCCAACCTTAAAATAGGCATCTCCCCTCTAACACCAAATATTAAATGTCCAGGTATTCTTGCTACCTACAGATCTTAGTAGACTTTAAGGGCAAAGGGCAAAGGGATGGTTCAATGAAATAACACAATTTTTGTATCACAGGACATGATATTTTACACAGTTGCTGTTCTACATTTGATAACTACATTTGATGAAAACATCCCCTCTACAAAGGCATCCATTGGCAAACTGCTGACATGAAGGTGTGGAACTGCTTTCTCTTCTCACAGTGGTTTCTTTTAATAACTGATCATCTCTAGTCCTAAAAGCCTGTGCTTCCTTCACGTTGAAGCTGCAAAGCTTCTGCTTCCAGACAGTGGTTTCTGCTAAACTTTCCCCTGCTTGAGGTGAGTGCTTTCTGGTACACAGCACTACCTTCTTATGAGGATTCTTCTGCTCTGGACTCAAGCCACTTTGCCCTTTTTCACAAAGAAAATCAATTGTTCTCTGCTGTCTCTCACAACAAGGGATTTTTCCAGATCTCAGAGTTGCTTATTGCTCTTCTCTGTTTCCTCTCTATTGTTTCATTGTTTTCTGAAGGTGTCTGAGCACCAGTGCTAAATGTCATATAATCACTATCAGTCTCCCCAGTGCTGAATGTGCAGGTGTTATCACCCTCTTATTTCTTGCCGCATCTCTGCTTACTCACCTGAAGATCTTGACAGTTTTTCATAACACATGTCCACAGTAGGAGCTCACATTGATTTGTGCTGACACCAGAAACTCTAATTGCTCCTGGGGTTACTCTCTTCCAGCTGATGGCCAGACCACAGTTCCAGGCAGAGCTGGTTTCAGCCTGGCTTTGCAGCATCCACCACTCAGAACCAGTGCAGTGGGAATGTGAGCGTGTTGGTTTTATATGCTCAAAAGTGCAGGCAGCCTGCAGTCCACTAATCAAATATGTGGCTCTCCAGCTGCTAAAATCTGTAACCACAACCCACACGGACTGCAATGGGGATATGAAGTTGTACCTGAGAAACTGAAGCTCAAATCAGAGCTTCACTTATAAAAGAAGTGCTGCGTTTCTGTCAGCATGTCTATACGAGAGTTTTTTGCAGATGTGGCACACACTCTTGAAACACATGAGGTGAAATAGTAGTCACAGTCTATCTGTATTTTCAAGCCTTGCTTTGCACTGGAACAACCTCACATCTGCCAGGAATTTTGATCAACAAGGAAAGTTCCATCTACATTGCTGCAAAATCCCTCTTGTGCGTCAGCTCAGAATGCATCTGCTGATGGATCTACATAAGAGGTCTTGTGATATTTACACTCTCACTCCCTGGGATTGTGACAGTAATTTTGGAGAGAGAGGGAATTATATCAGCAGACCCTTCCAGCTTAGGAGTATGCAGTGGTGAGGGAACACAGTAAATAATCTGAAGTCTTTCTACAAATGACATTTAAAAATGCCTTTGGGGCCGGGGAAAGAAGACAGAACATTTATTTAAGTGCATCTAACACTCAGTAACTTCTAGTACTTCATTTTAACTAAAGATTGGTGAAATTAAGTTTTACGTGCAACAGAAGATATTCCAAGACTATGGGAAAGAAGTTCAAGCATTATAGTCATGTGTGGCACCTACACAAATATATGGCATATATCCAACTGTTCCATGTTTATTTATAAATTAATCCTTTTCATGTATTTAGCCATTGCTTTGAGTATGTTATGCTCCTTTGTAATGTGTTTGTTTTTAAGAATACCAGTTAGCAAGAGGTGAAAGCAAAAAAATCAGGCTAAATATCTGAAACCTTTTACCAAATCAGGAGGTGATCTCTGTTTTTTACAGTCAGAGCAGAAAGAAATCCCAAGTAATTCTTCTTTTGCAACATGGATCCCACTGGAAATGCAGAGATATCTGGACAACATCCAGTCCCTCCCAAACATTTTCCTTCTACTTTCCAGGGCAGAATAACTCTGTAGACACTTACACCTATCAAGCATATCTTTCCCTAACCTGCAAGTTATCTGTGGATTGTCATTGCCTCTCCAGAGGGCTGGGGAGCTTTGCCTATCAGAGACCTGCCTTGGTGCTTACCTCCTGCCTGGCAGGAGGTGTGAGGCAGCTTAAAGCAGACAGCTCAACATTACACAAGTTTTTCCAAGAAGCTTCAAAAGCCATTTCCAGAAATGCAGCCAACTTCAGCTGCTGAAGCGATCACTACTTACTTAACCATCTTGTGGTCAGACCAATCCCCCAGGCTCAGGTTCAGCCTGAGCAAGGTGCCTATGCCAGGCACAGGAAGAATGTCCCATGTGCCAGGTGATGCAATACTCCAGATGAAGGGGGAAAATAGCTTTCTCTACTCTTGGGGAAGCCAAGACCCTGCACAGAACTGAAGAGTCATGGGACCAAAAGAGTTCTCTTGCAGCATGCAGCCAACTGCCTGGGGCACCAAAGCTCAGATGTATAAAGGCATCTCCAGCCCCAAATAAGCTCCAGATTCAGGCACCTCTCTGGTAAGTGGTGGTGAACCCCAGCACTCCCCAGCAAGCACACCAAAGGTGCCAGGGCTTCTTGTACAATCCATGGGCAGACACACTCAATACATCCCCTGAGGGGAAGCATCCCTCTCGGTCTATTCATTGACTGTAGTGTACTAAGCAATAAAAAAAAAAAGCCAACAAAACAAAGCAAGGAAGAAACACAGCTAATTTTCCCTCACAGATGAAACCAGAGTGTGGTAGTAAGAATAGCTGTGGAGCCTGTTTGCCTCAGAAGCAGCCATCAGCCCAGCAGTGCTGCTGAGGACACGTCCTGCTGCTCCTTTCTGCAGCTGCCTGGAGAAATGTGCTGCACCACGGGAAACACTGACAAAGGCAGATGGGACGAACCTGTGTGGGATGTAAAATATTCATCACACTCGATTGGTGTAAATAAACACGAACAGTGGGAGTATCCCTGTCTGCAGAAGGGAAA
Organism: Lycocorax pyrrhopterus obiensis; assembly: GCA_014706295.1. Lineage (NCBI taxonomy): Eukaryota > Metazoa > Chordata > Aves > Passeriformes > Paradisaeidae > Lycocorax > Lycocorax pyrrhopterus. Next base: position 70,389,692 of record JACSVZ010000001.1, read on the forward strand.
CTACTTGCTGGGCTCTCTTCTACAGCTCGCAGAGCTGCATACACACAGCCACTGCTGCCTCTGCACCTCCTGGTGTATGTGGGTTTGCTCTGACTTCTTGGCTGCCCTCACTATTGCACTTGGGTGATGCACTGGCAGGACATCTCACTGTCCAGTCCTTCTCCAGTGGTGCCTGTCGCTGCAACCCTGTCAGCAATCCCAGGCCCTCTGGTTCTCCAGCCCTGTCCCCTGTACAGCGACTGGAAACACAGATCCTCTTCCCAGAGGACAGCTGGAAGCAGAACACATCGCACGGTGTGCTCGTGTGCATGCAGGTGTGTGTATCCATGCACACACACACACACAAACACGTGCCTATCTTCCCACATAAATCCCCTAAGAAACTAAATATATGGTAAACTCCAGACTCAGTCCCTTTGACTCCCCAGTTTTAATCAGGCTTTTGCCTATTTAGATGCTAAACACTCCCGGACTGGAACATCATCTTTATGTCATCCTCAAAATGTCTAGCACTTGTTGGGATAATTGTGGAATAACAAAAATTTTAATGTCTTAATTTCTATTGAGAATGGTATATGAAGCTCAAATATTAAAAAAGAGGAATACATTAAGTCAGCCGAGTGCTTTCTATTTTCAACAAACCCAGTTCAATCCCATCATCTTTTTGTTCCTTGTTCTGTGTAATTTGATTAAACACAAGCTAAGGTTAACTTAAACAGATTGTATTCCACTGGCAAATAAGAAGATAAAATTGATTTTTTAAGTGAGGCTAGCCCTTATGTTTTGTGATGGCTAAAACCATAGTATTCCTGCAATTAAAAAGCTGGCACACAGTTGGTTTGATGGACATTTAGCACTGCCAGACCTTTGTTATGGATAATAAATTGTTCCTCTTTTTAGACTGCAGAAGCACTAAGATCACTTGAAAAAACTTAAGTTCTATTGCACTGATCATTGTTGCCAATATTATTATAATGCCTGTATAGGTCATTATTAGACATGTCTATATCAATGGAGCCGTGCCACTTTGCCCAGAGGGGAACGTAAAGCCACCAAACAAAATTATTGCTGCCAGAGGTGTGAAAATCCAAGCAGGGCAGGGAGAAGATAGGGAAGGCCACAGGTGTGTATCTGAGGGCAGGAGAGTTCCTGGGATGCTACGATGGGCATCTCCAGGTGAGGCTTCAGCCACAGAATGAGTGATCATGTGATGCCTGAGGCTGGCCACATGGGAGAGAGGGACATGGATCTGCCAGAGGGACAGGTTTCTGAAAAGTAACCAACAGCATGTAAATATGTCAAGTTACTCAGTGGTCACTGCTTCTTCTGGGAGGGGAACTCAGTATTTGACCTCTCTCTAGGCTGATTCTAACCATCCTTAGACTTCTGTTCAAAAATTTCATTCTGAAATGACTTTTGAAGATTATCTGTGAATTGAGCACGGCCTCCCACTTTACAGCAACTTTAAAGAGTGACATTTGGTCTTGTCATAAATATTTTATGCACATAATTGTGTGCATAAAACAAGAGATGTGCTGAAAGGTTTGCCTCTGAAGGGAGGCTCTGCTTTTTGACTCCCAAAGAGAGGATAGGATCCCTCTGACCTAGACAGGCCAGGTCTTGTCCACCCCACTGCTAATTAGAGTTATGGTTTCCTTATTTATTCCTGAAAGGTATCTATAAATTTTCATTTGTTAAATATTTCTGTTCTCTCATGGAAACAGAAAAATTCTTCAGTTTCTGGTGTGCTTAATACTTTCATATATGAACCTTGCACCTATTGATCTACACCGAATTGTAAAGCCTTTGTTCTGTTACATTCTTACTAGAAATCTTGGTAGAGTGTCTCTGGGGAGTAATCAATGAATCAGTCAAAGAAAAAAACCTCCAAAAAACAAAACACCAGAAAACAAACGATGATTGATCTGAGGATATTGCCTCTTTGCTCTAAGAGAGGAATTTAAAATGCATGGAATTTAGAAGAGGTGCACATTCCTATTGGCTCCTTTACTGAACTTAAAGAACAGCATGAAAACAGCATGAAAACACTGTGATTTGGGTTTTCCCTGTCCTCTGCATGACGAGAGGCCACAATTGCACTGGACCCTACTACTCACCACTGCTTTTCACACCACTTCCAATGTGTTGCCAAATCCCTCAAGCCCAGACGCATACCCAGCTTGGAGGCTGCCAACATCACAAGAACCACTTCTGGCTCTTACGTGTTTTTTCCTCTGAATGCAGTATAAAATCAAGGCTGTCAAAGTCAGTTGCTTACAGAGAGATCGATAATACAAACAAAAGGAGAAAATAAATTCACTTTTACCTGATGCTTGGCACACATCCTAAATATATTTCTCTTCAAGGACAACATGTAAATAAAGAGGTCTTTAATTTTTAACAGCCATTTAAAACCTCTTCAAGAGGAGCATTAGAATGCCTGGGGCTATTTCTTTTTCATCTCAAAATTTAAAATATTTATGTGTAACTAACAAAACCCTTCTCCAGCCAAGGATACAAACATAGCCTAATTTGGTTTTTTTTTTTTCTCAAAATAAGGCAATGTAACTACACCAGTGCTTCCAAGGGAAGCATATTCTTCCACCTCCCAAAACTAAAATTAGCACTTTTTGTCACAGCAGTGTCAGTAAGAAGGCCACTGAGGACACAGGGAGAAGCCAAGAGATTCCCTGCACCTTTTTCCTCCTGTTTTGCAGGGGCTGGAGCAGAGCTGGCCATGCTGTCTGGAAGCAGTGTAACATCCAAAGGTACCCAAAGGATGAGGAGGGGAAAGACATTAAGCTGCTTTAAGGTTTCTATTCCTATAGCACATTACCTACTCACTGCCTGACTTTTAGCAGAGACAGCAAATAAGCAGGGGCCTGCAGAAGGTCATTTCCTTCATTTCACAAATCCCAATCCATTCCTTGGGTAGACTGACGTGTGAGTGGCCTGCAGGTCCCACAGCATCTGCACTGTAGAGCCTTCATTGTAATGCTTGTTGAGTAAAGGAGTACACCTCTGGATTCTTACTGCTCTGTTTTACCATACCTAATAGCCCCACATACCAAATCTTGTGCATTTCTCCTTAAAAAGCAGTTTAGAAAGCTCTAAATGATGACAGAGCTTCTTTCTATTTTTTTCCTCACAAGTAAACAACGTGTTTTGTTTTCCTTGCAATAAAATGTTTTTGATTCATAACCCTAAACTGTCAAGTGTTTGATGAGTCCAAAGTGTATTTTTTCCAGGATACAGAATGGAAACATTGAGCTGCTCTGGCTGCTCTGGTCTCCATCAGGAGCAATGAAAAGAATGGACTTGCTCAATACAGGACATGTAGCCTAACTGTAATTGTGAGGAGGGAGGAATGGCACTCTTCTAAGGACTATTCTTGGGCCAGATTAAAACATATTTTGCAAATGCTGGGAAAGCATTACTCCTGAAAGCCAGAAGGTCAATCTTTCTGATGAGTGCTGGCTTCTTACCACTCTGCCAGCATCAGGCACGAACACTAGATATATTTCTCCTGAACTTATTCTCTGAGACAGTTGTGAAAATAAACCATTTTCAGCTTAGCCTGAGATAATCCCTTGAAATGTTAGCCCAAATTAATGTTTTGGAGGCAATGGTGGGAAGTGCCAAGTGACTTATAAACAGCGTGACGAATTTTGCCTCTAGCACAAGCGGTCATTAGCATCTGGCCAAGGATGTTACATGACACTGGGTGGCATGTTGTCCATTCACAGGACAGGAACATTACTCTCAAGAAGACACACAAGCACACACCTGTTTGTTATTTGAATGAGGGAAAGGCTTTCCTTGCCCACCCTAGATTTTTCAGGATATTGCTGTGTGCGTTTACTTTTCTGGGAGACATGTACTGTATACCCATGGTTAGATGTGCAGGCAAACACACTCCGGTTACTGGTGACATGCCTTTCCCAGTCTTGGTAGACACAAAGTTCTGGGATGCCATCAAATACTGCAGTGTTGTCCCAACTCTTGTTCAGGACATCTGTGTAGTTCCTCCATTCCCAGCTGATCCAGCTGCACTCGTGCTGGGACCTGTCCTGAGGAGTTTTTCCCCACGATGAAAACCACACCAAGAGGCCGTGCTGCAGGTCTGGAAACTCCTCCAGGCCCAAGCAGAGTATGGGACACACTCCCCCAGCATAACCCTTTCCCTTCCCTGCTCCCACCCTTGGGGTCTGCAGCCCAGAAAGGATCCCTTCCCCTCACATGCACTGTAACTCTGGAGTCCTCCTCTGAAATTACAGAGGCAGAACTAGGACTCCACTTTCCTAGGCTGGATGGCAGAGAGCCATTAGCCCAGTTTCCAGGACCTCGGTGCAGTTTGGCCACAGCAGCCCCCAACACAAACACTTCTATGAGTGCACTAGGGACATGAAAGTGGATTTTTTGTTTTTCTCCCTATTTATGTCCGGAAAGATTTTCTCTCCAGAATTTGTCACTTTGGGTTACTCTCCTTTAGGTGGCACTGTTACCACTTCCAAGAGGGATCACTGCTGGCCACTTCGCTGAACAGGGCTGAAACTGGGCCAGGACTGCCGCTATCCCTGGGCTAACAACCCAGAGTAGTTCAGGAGCCATCCAGATCAGGGGTCTGGAGACATTTGCTCTAAAAACTCTTCCTGGTGTCCCTGCAGCTCCCGTCAGTCAGTTGTTCACTTTGGAGTACCAGCACAGCACAAGGGTTGTATCGGCAAGATGAACATCTGACAACATTGAGGACAAACTTAATCTCCTCTTCAGAATTAATTTGAAGCAGTTCCAAAAGTCAACAAGAGTCATGTGCATATATGAGGGTCTTAAGCTAATACATCTGCTAATTAAATAATAATTAAAAGCCATGCTCTGCACAGGCACTGCAATCATTACTTTTCATGCTTATGTCAGAACCACTGCTTTAATATTTTTTATGTCTACTGCCTCAGTTATCACCTGCTTCGATTGCCTAGGCTTTTCCCAAGAATAGAAATTTGGTTTAGCTGGCATTTAATGGGTCTGTAATAAATACTGTTACACGCTGTGCACTTCTAGATGCCAATTAAAAGAACCATGCCAATTAAGTGCATTGTCAACTGAGAAAGAGAGATGATTCCAGGATACCATTCAGCAGTGGTCTGAAACAGTCAGAAAACAAATCCGAAAAAACAGTAAGAAAATGGTCATGTAACCTTAAAGCACTCAAAGAAACTGCTGGTGTGGTCCAACACTCTTTATTACATACAGCACTCTCTTTCTACAGCTAAATATGTCTGTTGGACCACTCGCATTGGTGCTTTCCCCAGCTTTGGAGAGAGAAGAGCAACAGTGTGAGCAAGACGAGAGCTATGGGCATGGGAGGACTCCTACCTGCATGCAAAACACTGGTCCTTGGGCTGTCTTTAGGACTCATTCCTGTCCTCACTGCGTAGGAGCATGTTTTCCAACAGAATTTAGGTCCAAATATGAGAAAAATCTATGTTTTGAACATTATTTTGTTGTGATTTAAGGAGAGAGAGACATTGGACCCAAGTGACTGTCAGCCCAAAAGAGGCTCCCGAGTACCAAAATAGGGTTGGGCCCTCTGCTAAACAGAGTGGAACTGCCAGCTGGGCAAAACAACCCCAAATTTCTCTGGAATAAGGCTGTACCTTTTCTTGAATGTGTGTTTTTCCTTTGCCAAACTGCAGTTCCACTCAGACCTCAACCATTTTGCCTGCAGGGTTCTCAGAAACAAACACACACAACTCTTATTATTTTTATAATGTGAAAAGTTTTTTTTTTCCCCATACTGCCCTAACTCAAAGCCAGCCAACTCAATTTTGCTCAAGCTTTCAGACAATAAAGCCATCTCAGAAGATGTCTACAGATTGTATTTTCAAATGACACTCAAAAACTTGTCTGTGTTGCAAGACAACTGACTGCCCAGTTACACAACTGCTTGAGTAGTCCCAGACTGTCCCACTGTATGCAGGCTCTCAACTTAAGCATTGAATTTAGGAGTGCAGCAGCCTTAGCGCTCCCTGGAAGTCTCAGACGAGACAGGCAAGTAACTCAAGCAGAAATTCAGGACTTTGATGCTTTAAATAGTCTTCATGAAGTGCTCACCTGCCTGCACGCACTAAAAATGGAGCCTAAAGCAACCATACTCCTAAAGGAGGTACCACACCTGGGTGGAGCTGAAAAAAATCTGCACCTAATCCTGCCCAAACCTGAAGGCACTTAAATTCTACAGGTGTATTATTTTTCACCTTCAGGTACTCAGAGGGGCATTACTGCAATCCCCAGCTGGCCTGATAATACAGAGGAGCTGGGTACATGAAGTGCAGCTGTGCTTGGCCAGGACTTGGAGAGGATGCTATTAAATAAAGACACCTGAGTTGTTCAATTTAGGAGGCATTTTTGGGACAGATCCAACATGCACCAACAGAATGACAGTCATCTCAAAGCTCAGTTGCAGCAGCTGTTCTCATTTAAAACACATCCAGAGGAGATGAAGGAGATAAGCCCAAGCTTCCAGGGTTCCTTCAGCAAACTGTGAATGAGGCGTGTGATGAAAAATCTCTCTCCAGTGGAAAATCCATAGACAAAGCTGAGCTGACAATGCTCTGCCCTTTTTTATTTCCCTCTGATTTAAACAAGGATACTCCACAGTCAGCTCAAAAAACCAAAACAAAACAAAAAACCAAGCAAAAAACCTAAAAAAATCAACCAACAAAAAAAAACCAACAAAAAAAACCAAACCCAAAACCCACCCAAAAGTGTTTAGAAATGCCCAACAAGTCCTGAAATACAGAAATGTCAAGTCTAGAGGAAAACAGAGGGGGGAGATCTCCTGGGAAGGTATTTAAAATATTTAGGACATTTTAAAAACTCCCTGTTTTTTCAGTTCAGTGAATCTCCCCTGGCAAGATCAGCTCCTACTTAGGGAACAGTGTGAACTGTAGTTATGTATTCAAAGGTAACCTTTCCTACTAATATAAAATGCCCCCAAACTAAATAAAGTATTTCAGAATTTTTAAGACTGATTGAATTTAGGTTTCGTTTTCTTGGTTTTCTTTCTCTCATTTAACACAGAAGATTTATTCTTGTCTCTTCCAAAAGCAGATAAGGAGGCAATCAAGGGTATTATCCGAACCTTAGGTCCTACTGCTGGTGATTGTCTGCCTGTTTTACAAAGCAGCCGGGACACCAGCTTAACCTGGGATGTTATAAAATATGTGGGATCGTGTGAACCAGGCCGGGACCTGAGTGCCCAGCTACAATTCCTAGATCACTAAACAGCTTTTGAAACAAGCAATACCTTCAAGTCTTTCATGGTTATTTTTGTTGTCTTAAAATTTATTCATTTTGACTTGAGTGAATAAACAAGGTTCTCTAATTACCAGCAACATTTTCTTTATGTTCCCTATACCTGCTGTGCGTAATCTTCTACATGCTGAGATAATGTTATCCTAACACCTTCAGGAACTGGCAACCCTGTAAGAGGGACACTCTGCCTGATTCATGGTGAACAGGAAGAGTAGGTAGTTATTGAGGGAAATCAAATAGTTTCCTTCATCTAACAATTTTGGTTGCTCCCAAGTATTAATATCTCAGTTATACTTTTCATACCAGCGCTAGCAATCAGAGACTGGGACTTCTAAGTTTCTGCATCTCCTTTACTCCTAAAAACACCTGCTTATGACAAATACTTCACTCAAAATTCTTCCTTTTCCAAGTTCCTGAACTTTCATTTTCAAATATATGGCATCAAATTATTCAACTTATCAGATTGGATAGCATCTACACTTTACACATAGTTCTTTGGCCACCCAAACCCCAAGCTTGGTGACTTGACAGAGGTGCCAGATTTCCTTTGTCATTGCAGATTTCCTTTCTATGATTCTATGAAATTAAAATTCCCTTCTCGTAATAAACATTGTAAAGAAATTACATGCTTTGGTCCCAAGAACAAATTTTCAGTGACTGTGGAATAAATTTCGACAAGTGACAGGTGTAAAGGCAAAGAATCTTTTCAATGGCAGGAAGCACCCATTGCACTTACCTGCCTGAAAAAGTACTGTGTTGTTACAGCAAAGACATCAAAGCCACAGCTGGCCCTCTTAAGCTCATCTTGGATATTGATTAATTGCCGGGACTGCTCATCACACTTTTCCTTCAGTCTCTGAATGAACTGCTTTTCAGTGTCTCGACCCTCTCCTGGTTTGGGGGAGAATCCATTCCTTGGGGTGGTTGGCCTTTGCTTGGGATGTCCTACAAAGGAGAGAAGAAAAGACCATTCAGGTGACTCACTTTATATGTACAGACATGACCTTTATGTGTTTCTATGGCCTTTTGGACTCATCCCTACAAAAGAAAAAAAGGTCTGTAGAACTCACAAAAACTTTCACTCTTTAAAAAAAAAAAGCCAAGAGCCCAGTGAAACATGGTTTTTTTAGGGGACAAAGCTCAAAGCTTTTTATCAGTCATGTCACCTCAGGCTCTGAGCCTGAAAGTCTTCTACAAGTTGAGGAGAGCTGTCCTAAGAGTGTATCACTGAGAACTGAGGTTGTTGGAGGAAGGAATCACCTCGCCTCTGCCAGACACCTAGAAGAACAGAGGTCTGCATCTTGATGTGTGATGCTGGACTCTCTTGAATGGCAGTGAGAGAAATGGGCACTTCCAGGTCAGGATTCACCTTATCTTATTGTGGATGTGGAAAACAGCTAGATGACATTTATAGTCTGCACATGGTTTCTTTGTCCACATGAACCCCCGGCTCAGTGACTCGACGGAGGTGCCAGTTTGCCTTTGCCTTTGCAGATTTCATTTGGCCTCTAAACAGGAGAATGTGGGGCTGGAGTTGTCGCTCCCTGCATGCAAACACAGCATGGATTGCTTGCTATTGGAATATTACTATTACTTTTTACCTACAATACTGCAGTCTACCTTGAGAGCTCCCCTTGCTCTCACCTTTACAACGTGTCTAAAATTGCAGCACTTAGCAGGTGTGTACTGAAGTGCCACCAAGTGCCACACAGCGCACAGGAGTTACATCACTGGCTCTGCAGGGCTGCTCTCTCAGCATCATTGATCACATCAGAATCGCTACATGGTTTGCCTGCAGAAATAGGCCCAGACAGACTCTGGCTCCTCTGATGTGCTCCAAGTTGGCTTGAAGCCAGCCTGATGCTGTACAAAGATGTGAAAGCACTAGTGTAGCTTGCATTTAGGGTATCAGCGTAAATACTGTGTCATATTTGTATCAATGGCACAAGAACTAAAGCTTACTCATGATAAGCCAGTCCAGGGCAGTGAGGCTGTTTCCTCAGTTCATATCCTGCTTGAGTCAACTATCCAGTTCTGTGGATATACCCAGTTATGAAGACGAAGCAAGAAGGGGCAGTGTCCTGGTAAAATTGGACTGCTCAAGCCACTGCTCGGAAAATCTGGTTTGTCTTCACCTTCTCTGCTTTCTGAGAACTCTCCTCTGCAAACATTTATGGCCAGCTGGGCATCACCTTTGCACAGCTTACTGATTTTTTTTGCTACCCTCAGTCTTTTTTGCACCCTTTTGCTACCCCTCGGCTGATGCCCTTTAGCTCATTCCTGAATACTGGCCAGGGACCTCTGGTCTTCCCCAGATCCTCCCATTATTCTCCAGCTTTTAGCCTAGAAGCTAAAGTCAGTAAGAAAGAGGGAGAAAATACGAGTCAGACACCTTTGTCCCCCATGTTACTAGAGGTGGTGGGTGTGGGTCTGGAACATTTCTGTGTTAGTAGAAAAGGTTGTGTATGCAAGAATATGAAAAAAAAAAGGACAGTTTGTAGTTTTATGGACTTGTAGTATACAGTCCCTGAGAAACAACACAGAAGCCATGTCTACAACCAGTCTCCAGCAATCAATGTAATAGGAGACAGTCTTCTGCCGTGAATACTACCTGTCCCTTTCCTAAAAAGCCATAGAATCCTTCCACAGAGACACCTCTGAAGGTATGACTCTGAGCCAATTTGTAAAGTAGAGCATTACAGATTCCAGAGGTAATTTTGTCAGATGTGCTTTAGATCTTTAGGACTGTGGTCTGGGTGTACAAATAGATCCTTAGGGCAATTTTACTAGATCAGGCAGGGGAACAGTATGGCTTCCCCAGGGCAATACCCCAGGAGTGTATTCCTGCTTTTTCAGATCCCCAGCTTGTGTGCAGCCATTGGGAGCATATCTTCTATCTTGCTCAGCTACATCCTGGCTCCAGGCTAAGCTTACAGGGAGCCAGCTCCAGCAGAGATGCTCCTTCATGTCTCCAGGCATCTCATGGTGCAACTGCAAAGAGCCACGAGTGCAAAAAAACCCTTTGAAAATCTTTGTGTCCATGACTTGCATTTGTGAAAAAGAATACCATGTTCTGCAGCATCAAAACTAATGCCATGTTGTTAGAAGACCTAAATAATACAACACAAGGAGTTCTTGTCATTAACAGAGTTCAACCAGCATAGCTATTGCCCTCTATCCATTTTTATGTCACTTAAAGCCTGGCAACCTTTTTGTGCAGTAATGGTATTTTCTTACAGATTCTTCCATTCAGGTCAAGGGGCTCTTAACTGTACAGTAGGTAATACCACAAAATAAGAAATTCATAAAAGCAACAGCCATAAATATCTGTCTTTTTAGTATAAAAAAATCTTGGGTTGTTAAAGCAGGACAGTGATGTTACAACAGAAGGCTTAGGGAGAAGTGTAGGGGAAAGCCCTTGAAATCAGTTCAGTTTTAATTAAAACAGAAACCCATCAGGTTGCTTAGTCTTATATCTTTCTAGCCTTCTTGTTCACTGGAAGATTTGAAGTGCACATCTCTGTGTTGTCCTTGTCAGTATTATAAGCTGTCCTTGTAAATTAAGCGGTGCTATTCTCCTCAGGGATAAATCTGAATTTCTCGGTTCATTTGGGTCTGAAAGGCAGCTTACTAAGCTTATTCTGCCATTGATGTCTCTCTTCTGTTGCTCTGCACAAAACAGGGTATATATTAATGATGCTGGCCCTGATCCTCAATGTCCTTTTTGCTGATGGTGGGACCAGAGGGGCAGACCCAGTGTGTGCTGAAATCACTGAACCCCTTTGATCCGCTTCAAAACTCCCAAGTCTTTTTTTATCTATGTGAGTGTTTGAACTAAGGAGACATAACAAGTATATACTCATAATTAACACTGTCCATGAGGATTTAGATAGGGAATGCAATTTATTCGCCTTTAAACTGTCCAATTTCCAGCATTTTGGTAAGGAAAGTGAGCAAATTACTTTGAGACAATTGATATCAAGCATTCTGTAGAGTGACAGATGCCAGAAACAGTTGGCACCATTCTAAAATGAAGTGGAAGGAGTGCACTTGCATCTGTGGACACCCGCTCCTATACACAGATCTCAGGAAAAGTATTGCATCAAAGGATAAAACTGAGATCCCTGCAAGACTCTGCATCTCAAAACTCCATTGCAAGTCTTCAGATTCAAGGCTCAAAAAACCTGTGTACAACAGTCAAAAACCAGCACTGATTAAAAGAAACTGAATGTGAGAAGGCCAGTAACAGAGGCAAATACAACCTAGAAAGAGCACTCAGATATTTTAGGACCTGTTTCATGGCCAGATGTAGCTGTGGTGGAGTTACCTGTGAGACAGATTCTCTCCCATCAAAAAGTGTAAATGATGCAGGAGTTTGTGATTCTGATGGAGGAAAGGCTGTTACTGCCCCTTAGCACCAGCTACACTCTGTGTCCTCTTCAAAGGCTGCTTTGACTATTTTTTGAAATAGTTAAGTAGGTGAAAAAAATGTCATTATTGCTTTGTTATTGCTGTAGTTATTTCAAAGAATGCCAAAAGGCTACTCTAAAAAAAAAAAAGACATTTATTTTTCCTACGTGATCCTTGCAGTAATAAACAAATTTAGATTGCCTTAATTGCCGACAACCAAGCTGAACAAATTCTAAATCAGTCTGATGGATGGAGGTCAGTTACTCAACCTCTCACGGGAATAAAGAAAACTTTGAGGCCTCATGAATTGGATACGCCAAAACTTTAAGCCTTGAAAATTATTAAGTCACCCGTGGAAATGCAGACCTCCTTAAGACAATACAAATACACTGTACAAATATTCCTGTGTTCCATTTTGCTTTGTAATCCTAGTGGAAGCAAATCAGCTGTGCTGTAACATGCTGCTACAGCCACAATCAGTGCTGATGCTTAAAACTGGACTCCCACTGTTATAAACACTGGTGAGCTTCTGGTCTGGCACTCTCTGCAACAAATTCTTTGGACCTCTCTGTGATCTCACCAGGTGCAAAAGAGCCTGTAAATTATATGACTCAGAGGACAGCGTTAAGTTCATCTTTTTACTCTAATATCTTTGCAAGGAGAAGAATTTTGTGTCCTGTTGGTGCCTGGGAAGATTAAATTTAACCTTCCATCTTCTTGATTTTGTTGGTTGAGAAGGAGAAGAATAGCGACTGAGTTTAGTAATAATGGAGAGACTCTTGGTGCAAGTTACAGGCGCTGGAGAGCCATTCTACATGCTTTGTATTTTGCCACCAAATGAAGCAACATGGGGTTCTATCCCCCACAGTTATAACTCAAGTATCATGTACAGCTGAGCTGTAGAGATGACGTTTTAGGTATTCAAGCAGAGTCTGAAAAACGAGGCAACAGAAGATAAACTGCAAGCACAATGAAATCGGTGAGACCACACACGCTCATTTCAGAAGCATTTAGATCAACCAAAGGCCAGCCTCACAAAAGCCTTTAGGCACCTTATCCATTTGTTAATGTACACTTAGTAGATGTAAAATAGACACAAGTCCTCTTCATTTTAGTAAATAAAAAAAGGTATTCTCCGGAAATGTGAAAACCACGTGTCTGTGCCCAATATTGAGGGATAAGATGACAACGTCCCAATAGCACTTTGAAGGCTATTTCTATAGATAATCCCTTTTCCAGTTACGCATAGAAATAGCCCAAGAAATTTAGTCCCTCTGCATAAAAGTAAGAGTAGATTCTGAGCAACACACTATCACTCCAGGCAATTGTCTGAGGTGTATTTTATTTTGCTATATCTATCTGTTCTCTATTTATGTAATAAAATTGGAATGATCAAAAAAATGCTCCTGTGCCCTTGAACAAGTAACAGCAACAACTCTTTGTTTTGAAGGAGAGATGGTTGCATGGTTATAACAAAGAGAGCAAAAGTCTATTCAGCTCATGCATTGGTATGATAAAGCCTGCTGTAGCCAGCTTAATGAACCTTGGACACAATCAATCCTCACTTAACAATAGTAGGTCTCACATTTGAGTGTGTTAACAAGAGATGCAAAGTCAACAAGTTTAAATCTTTCCTGAAGCAGTGCTTTCAGGTTCATAAATACCTGGTGAGTGGAGTTTTGTGGCTGTTACTGCTGTTTTCTTAGGGGATGAGACAGCCGGTCTGCTAGCATCCTGATCTTTTTGTACTTCTTTCTTCACACCTGTTTTAGAAAAAAAAAATCAAAGGTAGAAAGACATCTGGTTTATAATTCTGTTTGTAACTGTGCAGAACTATGTCACTAAGATACATACCAAAATGGCAAAATGTAAGCATTTCACCAATACACATCCTGGGCTCCACACAGAAGGATGCTACACAACACTTCTGGGTTGGATGCCAACCTGCCACGTCTGCAACCACAACAGTGTACACGTGGCTGAGCTAATATTCATGGCACTAAAGGAGGACAAAAGAAGGCCTTACACACTATCTTGGCTTTCTAGTCATCTGCCCCATGACAAATGTCATTAAGGCATGAATAGCTACACAGGTAACCCATCCTGTCTGTTCTGAGTGCTGTGTTCTGTCTCTTTACCTTGCTGTGCAACCTCATTCTGGGCTGCAGAAGTGGAATAGGTGGAATAGTGCAAAGCTGACTGAAGTTACCTGCAAGTCCCTGCCCTGTCACCTCTTCCACAGGTAAGGAAGCTGCCTTTTCTCAAGACCAGCTTTCCCAAGATGGTCTCATGTAGGCAAGAGAGAGGCTTGAGCCAGAAGCAGGCAGGACATGTCAGAGCTGTGCTGGATGTGGCTGCCCAGACACATGAGAGTGGGTCTCTGCCTGTGCAATAAGTCAGGCAGGGACAGAGGTGGGCAAGCACATTCAGAGCACAAACCTGCCAGACACTATGCCAGCGTGGGATGAAACAGGGCATGGAATTTTTCAGAGAGAGGTAACTCAGTGCCTGTTATTATTCATCCCACCACTGGAGCTCTCTGGTTAGGGCCTCGGGATGGTCTGCCAGCTGTCAAAGTCCTGCAGTCAGCGACTGCCTCTTGTACCAGGGAGTTACAACTTCCCCAGAAAGCCAGAGCGGCCACCCAAGCTCAGCTCCTCCTGCCCACCCACAGCTCCCATCAAAATAGCTCTGGGGACCATGCTGAGTGCAGTAACATGAGGTCCTGCCCTGCTTGTTTGACCATGGTGTGACAGTCACAGACACAGGACTTCAAGCAGAAAACATTAATCAAAGAAGTAAAGAGAAAGAGCAACAAAAAGCAAAACCCTGAGACAATAATGTATTTTCCTGCTTGCTTTCCATTTTTTAACCATTAGTGTTTGTTGAGGGTTGCATTTTAGCCTGAAGAACTGTGTCACAGCCCCTGGATACACTACAAAACCAGAGAGATTTAAGGCAAATTACTTGTTCTAGAGGGAAATCAAAGTTTGCCTTATTAACTTTCCCCTCTCTCATGAGTACATTCACAGACATCTTATAGGAAAATGTCCCACAGAATCTGAAGTATCTGAAGCAGGAAAACAAAATCAGTTTCTTGGTGGTGCCTAATGACTGGTAGTCAAAAAGCTAACACTATCTTTCATTTTGCTTAATGCAAATGTGACCTGGGTTTTTCAACAGTGTGGAAAAATGATAATTTTACATGAGGACCACAATCTTCGGGGACACTTACTGGTTTACTAGTTTTCTGCTCCCTCCAAAGGCACACCTAGTCACGGCTGCAGTATGAGGTTTATTTCTGATGCCTCATTCACCCTTCCACTTCTGTCTGCATCAGGACTTGCATGCAGAGAGCTGCAGATGCAGCATTTGCCACGCACCAGAAGCTGAGCTGCATAATTTCTAGCACCATCTCTCAGCATTTGCTTGCAGAGTGCTTCTGGAAAGAGCACATGCACCTACATGTCCAACTGTTTATGGGAGGGAAGCACAGGACAAGTTCTAAAACCTTCTTTGACTCTCTTCCTCTGTTCATAGGCAAATCACACCATCAGTTGTCAGGGGCTGGTAAAGACTGAACACTTCCTCATACCTTCACTTTTGTCCATCTCCATTTTCTCTGCAGTTCATAAATATAATATGCTGAGGTTATGATTCTCATTTGTGATTAATGCTTTTCACAGTGAAGTGACTGAAGATAGAAATTGCCTGTGCCTGCCCCCTATTACACTGTACTTTACTACAGAGTAGGACATAAAATAAGTTTATGGTGCCTTTTCATTACTAAGGACCAACCTGAGATGGCAGCTGGGAGACAAAACCAGGGCTTGTTTTATAAGATGCAGTTTATAGTTACAGATTCAAGCATTCCTTTTTCACGGTAATAAGGCTTTGGCTTTTCTGGGGCTTTCAGAATAAAAATATAATGCACAAATGGGCCATACACTGAGCTCCTCCAAAAATTTTGCTATGCCAGATGCCAAACACAGGCAATGGTAGAGAAAAGTGTGTGCTTTTCTTAGGCATGTAAATAATTAACTACTTTTGTTTTTGAGACATTTTCAATGAGGACACCTGGGGAATTAATAATAAGCCCCTTGACCTTAAGCACAAAACAAGAAACAATTCCCCAGTTAGAGCTTGGTTGAAAGAGAACAGAGCAAAGAAGCCCAGAATTTTGCAGAGGGCAAGGCAGGGTCTGTGGAGAGCAGTGGGAGTTGTGCATGGGTGCTGGACAGCAGGGACAGCTGCGTGGGGGACATTGGCTCCAGAAGGTGGGAGACTAGCAGAAGGAAGGTGCAAACAGGTATCTGGGAAAGGAAAGATAAGTAGGACTAATAACAAGGAAGATTAGTGCCCTTGTTCAGTTTACCAGACCAGGAGAGCTCCTAAGGTCTGGTGGAGTAGCAGTGCAGCAAGCGGGCACGTGAGGAGGGGTTGTGCTGCAAGGGCAGAGCCAGTGCCCAGCACAGCCTTGCTGGGAAGGAGCCAGGGACAGGGACACATGGAGCTAGCAATTATTCTCCTTCTCCTTCCTAAGTAGAAGGGCCCTGGTGGCCTCTCTGTGGCCCTCCTTAGAGGAGAGGGATTTAGAAAGCACACAGCAGGCAAAAGGAAGGACTGTCTGCGGGAACAAACTGTTATCGTTTTGCTAAGCTCATCACCCACAGGGAAATTTTAGGGGAAGAGCCATCCCTGGCATCAGACCTCATATAAGAGCTTGAGCTGAATGCTTTTCTAAAAATGGGGCTTGTTCTTGTCTTTTGAAACAACAGCTGTTAGTTGGTTAGGAAAACATGTTGATTTCCTGCAGGGAAAACACATTTTTAGATTACAAGTGTTTGGGCTCAGAATTTGTCATTTCACAGAAATATAGAATTTCAGGTTAAAAAAAATCCGAGGGAGAGCATCGGTGTACTAATTAGCATAATATGCAGTACCACAGGGTATGGTGCAGCAGGAGGTTATAGTTTGATCTTTTCTAGCTTGAAGTGCACGAGAAGTAACTCAAAGGCTAAAATGCACATAAAAAGTCTGATGCCCCAGAGTAACTCAGGAAAAAAGACAAACATTTTCCAGTTGTTATTACAGGCCTGAATACATGTGAAACCTCAAATCATACTCTGTCATATATATTTTGAAATGCCAAAAGGTGTTATGTGTGCAATTATGAAATAATAAAAAATACACAAAATTAAATTACAAAAGGAAATTAAGCACCATAACTGTATATTTCCTGAACTTGCACACTGTTTTAATTTTCTTCTAAATTCGTCTTTTATAATGTATATTAAATCTGATCTGGAACAAAATTTACTTCAAATTCTTAGTGTCATTGCCCACAGACTGTAAATATGGAATTCCAGTTAGCTCTGTGTTAAATGCCTGTACATTAGCTTTATTCCTGCTGGCTGCATCATCAGGGCTCTTAGCTCTGAGCTTCCCAGCAAAAAGCTCCTGGCATAGCAGGAACCACCATTAACTTCCAGGATTCCTGGAACAGTTTCCAAGGCTCTGCCAACTCCTACCACTGGCAGAGCTCATGCAGTGAGAAGCTGTCTTTCTGGTAGCCAGTAATCAAAGCCACAAACTACTAATTTTTATGTGAATCTACATCCCATTTAAGGTTAGAAATGTCCCAATGTTTCCCCTCTTTTAAAAGCCATGCTTGAGTAAAGAAATGGATATTTCAGGCCAAAAGATAACAATGTGCATAAATACTTGTTTGTCTTTTCTATTAGTGTGCTTACAACACTTGCTTTTGTAAAAGGCCTCTAACCACACAGTTCTGTAAAGGTACTTACATTTCCTAATTAACATACACAGCCTGCTCCAAATAAAACAGAAGGAGCAAATGCAAAATAATTAGAAACACAAGGCAAAACATTCCAGAAATCACCTAGAAAAACAGCAGATGAACAAAGCTACTGCTCCATTCCCCCAACAGAGCTGAATTCTAGCCTAGGAACCAGAGCAAAAGACACCTTATCCAAGACACCTTCTCAAGCACTGCAGAATCAGCACTTGTATTTGCCTGTACCTTTTTGAGTCTTCAAAAGCCAGTACAGTGGGATAGACTTCAATTTGCTTTCATACTTCAGACTGAAAGCACGCTAACGAATTGTACATTGAGTATTTATTCCAAAACAAATCCTAACATGCTGTAGACATCATTAACAATTCAATGGGACTGACTGCATTCAGATGGATTCCAGCTGTTCTCAGGAGTATTCTCTAAGTTAACTAATGCAGTCTGCAAGTTTAAAAAAAAAAACAAAAAACCCAAGGAAATGTCTTCAGTCACTCACAGACACAGAGAGCCCCTTTGAGCTTTCTTCTGCCTTTCCCCCTGATACCCACGACTAGTCATGTCCTTGGTGAGTAATGACACATCCCTGCATGCATTGTTTGAGACAAAATGAGCAAAGCTGGAAATATGATGGATTCTGTAGAATGAGAGCAGTCTAATTCTCTCTAGAGACTCTCTACTTCCTGTGATCTATGAGACACTGAAAGACTGAATAAATAAGTAGATGTGGAAGAAAGACTATGTATTTGTTGAAGTAGAAACTGCTAATGCTTGTGCTTTTCCCTTTGTGTTTGTTTCAAATTTAAAGTCAATCTGATAAGAAAAAAAGGACAATGATTATTTAATTGTCTTGACTGAAAGCGATTGCCTTGTTGTTGTATGGAAAAAGAAAAGTCTCTTCAGTTGGTGTTTAAAAAAATGAAGGAAAAAATAAACCTGATAAAACTAATCATTCTTTGGACTGGATAGAAAAATCTCAGGGTAATTCAGAAGATCCAATGCTAGCTGAAGAGTTAAAACAACTACTCCTTCTCTTTCTGCCATTTTGCAAGGATCCTATGGCATTTTATTGTCTCTTCCTCACACAGTTGTGCTATGGCACGTTTTAGAGTGGTTCCCAGAAGAGAGGTAGGAGAACTTGCAGCTGAACATCCCAGTTTCACCTGCAAGGCAGTGCTGCACATCCCTATGTTCATACAGGAACGACATGAATGTAACCCACTGCACACTGCTTTTCAGCTTTGAAGGGAAAGTGTTTGCAAGGGGGAACAAAGCAGCAGCAGACTCTTCTCCCTTCATCCCTGCAGAAGCGCTGCTGCTCACTCTTCCCCCCTCAGCTGACCTCAGCTCATTCCTCTCCCTCCTGCTGACGTTGTGCTGTCTGGATTTTGCAGAATCTGATCAAAAGAAGCACATTTTACACTGTAAGATTGCTGGTGAGAGCTGAGATAACATTGACCTCCTATTTTTCATCTTGGCTGACTGCATTTAACAGCCTGTCCTGTTACATATGATTTACTGGTACTTGTAAAAGCACAGGAATTGACCAGGTGAGATTTTTGAACAATGCTTTTGATTGTCTTTAATTTAGTGGGCCAAGTAGAAACAAGCTGCTCAAATTAATTCCTTATTGCCACTGTCATTGCACTCGAATGAGGATATTTCTTATGGGTGGTAACAGTCACTTGTCTGTGAGATAAATATTAAATAATAAGCAAGTAGAAATAGGAATCTCGTAACACACACACCCCAAAATCCGTAACAGGCCATAGAAAATACAAAATCCCTCAGCTCTCTGATTTCATAGACTGTTGGGTGGCAGGTCCAGCCTGGTGAACAGAACTGAGTCTCTGAACATTGCCTTCTGCAGATATTCTGCCACTTTAAGGGAAATTCAGACCAGAAAATTCATATATGTATGCTTCAAGTACTATACATTTTTATCAACATCTTGGAAAGAGGAAGCTTATATGAATTTCAGAGCTAGTTTACAGTTGCAAAGTTCCTGATGGAGAAATGCTTTCACCTATTGTTAAACAAAATATGAAGCAATATAGCAATGGTATGTTTTAGTTAGGTTATCACTGTACTTCCCCAAGTAGCTAATATATTTAAGTGAAATTAAAAGGCCTCTTTTTTCTAGTCAAGCATGTGCTTTCTTTTCCCTTTTCTGCAAATGGACAGACATGTAGGTATAAAAAGGGCTGTGCAATACACTGAAACCTAATTAAGTGCATTCTTCTCATAGACCAGTCGAAAGGCTGTCAGTTCATGCCTGCAAAACAATTTGCATGACAATGACCTTCCACTGCTATTGTCCCATGCCAGAATTCTTTTTTGATCATCTGAAGCATAGCATCATCTGCTGCACAGCAGCAGCTAAAGGAGTCAATTTTCATTAATTAAATATTTTTTTTATTCCCTGCAGTCCAATTTATTTCACAAGCACTTTTAGTGAAATATCAGGAGTATAATCTCTCTTGAGCAGTTGTGTCTTTATTTTTTTTTTTAAGTGAAAGCTTAAAGTTCAGGTGGTCTTCTCAAGTAAGAACTAATACATGAAAGCTTTCATGTGATTTCTGATGGTTATTTTTGATTCATTAATATAGGTAGGTATTTTCATTTGTGAATTAATTTACTATTCATACATAGACAAAATTATGGATGTCTCTGAAATACAATTGTAATTTTTACATTACCTGATATTGCGCTCTTTCAGAAATACTATTTATATTTAAATTACTGCCATCCTCTTTGTGAAACACTTTCCTTCTTCCTTTCACAAAATAAGCTGTGTGCAATACACATAGTGCCTGTGCTCCTCAGCTGCAGCTGTGGAGTGCTCTAACCACTTCAGTTTAGTAACTGCAGTGTCTTGCACAGGAGGCTGGTCAGATGCTAAATATATATGCAACATCAAGCCTATAGAAATTACTGTCCAAAGGATACCTAAACAGAAAATTTTACATTCTCTATCACATTGGGATCTACACCCAGTGTTCATTTGCTGTTGCAAGAGAGGCAAGATTAGAATTGCTAAAAAACCCTTGTCTTCATAATTTCTTTGATTTATTTCAGCCTTTGCTCCTATCAGATACTTAGCATTGTGAGGAACCATGACACTGCTATTAAAAAAAAAAAGAAAAAAAAAGTCATGAATTGGCCACAGATACATGCTGCTAACTTGGCTCATAAAAAATTAAGCAAGAGCATTGGGCTAACATAGTTTCTTTTGTTTCTGTCTGTTGTATATAATAACAACTTCCTAAACTTGTCAGCTGCCCCTGTTCAGGAACTGTGTCTGTTTGCATAACACAGACAGGTAACCCTACTTCCACGTTTAGCTTCCTTCCAGAATAAACCAGGTAAGTTTATGACATGGTAATTGCTGAGTTATCCCTTCATCCTTATCTTGACCCATGAGCCTTTTACTGTATTTATTTCCCCCTGTCCGGTTGGTTTGGTGGGTATCTGGTGTCCAGCCAAGGTCAAACCACTACAACAGGTTAATCTATCTTGAAACCAGGTGACAAGAACTAGCCATTCATAAACTGTTTGTCTCATATTTTGCCCTGATTTTTCCTTCCCAGCTCCATTTGCAATGTGTTATCAAACCCAATGGAACTTACATAGAGATGAAACACTGTTGAGTAAGAGCCAGCTTGGATAAAATTATTTATTTTGGAATCTAAACTGTTAGATCTAATCTAAACTTGATGGAACTGGTCATTTGAGACAGAAGTGAATTGAACAGAAGGAGAGTTTAGGCAAGGAAACAATTTGAAAACAAGACTAGGAGGTTTTTTTGCTATATTTGCTTGCCTCCTTCTGCCTCTCTGAGTGAAAAAAAAAAAAAAAAGATTGCTTAAACCTAGAGGGCAATATTCTCATCACTGCAAGCATACCTAGCAATGAATTATCTGCTCAGTGGAATGCTTTGGTCTCTAAAGCAATGCAATATTTTCAAAAAGCTGCTTGGTGAGAACCAACAGTGTATACACTAAATCTCTGACATGTGTAGTTAGGGACAGCAAAAGCCTTCAAATCCACACATAGCTCACAAAATGAGATTATAGCCGTGCTGTTGACTGTGTTTAAAAGAGACTCCAGTAAATGGAGTCCAAATCAGCACACTGGCAATGGGCCCAAGGATGGCATGAAAATTAATTAAAAGCAAGCAGTAAAACAGCATCACAACAAGATTTCTGCATTTCTTGGCTTAACACAGGTGGTGTTTTAAGTTTGAAGCACTTACCAGTGGGTGCCGTGGCAGTTTTTGGTGCTGGCAGCAAGCTCCTGCGTGGAGTCGCTGTGCTGCTCGATACCTGCGTCGTGCTCTTGCTGCCCCCCTTGGGAACATCTTTGGAAGGTGCAGACGCCCTAGGGGTGGTCTGCTCTTCATTTCCGAAGCTGGAACCTGCAGGAGATCGGAACTGCACTAATTATAAGTCCATAAAAAATGTATGTGAACTGTGGCATACAGACCGAACTTCTATCAGCAATTATGATCTACAATGACACATTCTCACTGCAGCTTGGGCTAGGTTACATGGACTTTCTCCAATACAAACCTTTAGGCAGAAATAAAGAGTTCCCAACAACTTACTTAAATGCTGAGTCTTGGCAGCTGTTAGAGTCTGATTCCAACAGGAACTTAAGACCTCCTCTTGGTCTAGGTCTATAAAGGTATGTGGGTACAATGCTCATAAAGAAGCAAGGAATTCCTAAGTATCTGGGTGAACGAGCTGTTTATGGTTTTGTGGCTGCTACAGGAGCTACACCACACATTCACCCTGTCACTTGGAAGCCGCTGGTGTTTGAAATAAAGGGGAATACCAAGGCTCAGTGGTGCAAAGTTCCAAATTCTCCTGCTCAGGTGGGATTTCCCACAAAGAGTCCTTCAGATCACACTCAGACATTTGAATAATAAGATAAACAAAGGAAAAATTCTGCCTTAACTCTCACATCCACTTCAATCATATTCTCATAACAAATATTAGGTTGCCAAGTTTTCCACCTTATATTGACCTCTTTCAAAACTTTTAATGGGTTTGCTTTCCTCCTGAACTTGCCATCTAGGGAATAATGACATCCTAGATTCCTTGTAGACATTAGGAAAACAATATTTTCTTAACATTTGAGAAAGGCCAAGTTGGAATATTGTTTTTACCTATCTGTCTACGAGGCCTAAGAGGAGCAAAAGATTACAGCAGATCTGGACTTGGACATTTGCAACAGAATGAACATTTTGTTTGAAGAAACAAGTGGAGACAGTGGTAAGAAATACAAAGGATGTCAGAAAAGGCCTGTAATTTTTATTTCAATTGTTTTACAAAGATACAATATAATATTGGTTAGGTACTGCCTGCAGGAAAATGACAGCATTATCTGAATAACTGGCATGTCCAAGTCTCCAGTATTTTTAAGACATAGGCTTCTTGAAAGTGTGCAAGTAAAGAAGAGATTTCATTTTTGCCTTTTTACTGAAAATCTACTGGGAAAAAAAAGCAGGTTGGAAAAGAAAATCCTCTTTTCTGATACAGGAAGAATATACCTTTTGGCTCTGAGAAAACAGCTTTAAGTTTTCCTGTGCCTTTGAGGCTGCTTGCAAATAAGTCTTAATTCAAAGCGTGTATCTGCAGTATAAATGGACTTCTACAAACATATTTGACCTTTCTCAAGCCACATCAAAAATTCAAACAAAACAGTGTAGTGTTCCTCTATACAGGAACAGAAAGACCTGAAGCATTTGTCACCTTTACACAGCTGTGCATGTAACAACCCCTCAGCGCATCAGGTCGGCGTTGAATAGCCAAAATACATGGATTTTTCACCTGTGTGACAAACATTTATGTGCTGAATTATCTGCTGACAAAACACTGCTGACTTCTGTGAAGTCACGACAGCAGACAAGCTGGCCCAGCCTGGCCCCATCTCCTCTGCAGCTGTGCACGAGGACATCTCTTCCGGCGGGTGCCGGGGGGATGCTGCAGCATGCGTGTCCACCTCAGGCTGTCTGCATCACACCCCTGAAGCTACTCCTGAAGTGGTCTGGTATATGTGCTTACCCAGTCACTTTGGGTAGCACCACTTTTAAAAAGTTTTTTTCTTTCTTCAGCTATTTTTTGTAAGTTTGAGTTGCAGAAGCACTAACCTTGAAGACTAAATTATTATTATTTGCAGAGAAATGCTGTTCGAGTGTTCTTTAATGGAAACCCATTATTCTCACTAGCAAAATGTATTATACGGAGAACAGTTCACCTCTCAAATCTGACCAAATGGAAGCAATTCCTGCATTGAAGTACAAGGTGCCCAGGGGAGTTACATAACCTCTTATTAAAAAACAAATTTAAAAGTTTTTCTAGGTATTGAAGATGAAGTGCTGGAAGCTACAAACACTTTTTCTGTCTAAAACACAGCATAAGAGATCTCCTAATTTCTTAAATGAGTGGGTGAGAAAGCTGACAAACATGGCCTCCTAGGATCCCTGGATCAGAAATGCCAGAGCCTGGAGAGGACCGGCCACACACCTTGTGCTGTGGCTGGACAAGCCCTTCCGATGAAAAAACGCAAGGAAGAAAAAGCAATACAGCTTTTGATCTTGTATTAAGAAATGGACTCAGGGAGCTGAGCTGCATCACTGAGCTGGGTGTCTTGAGGCCCCAGGGGCAGCCTGCACCAGGGGGGCCGGGGCTGCACTGTATCAGGCACAGATGCTTCCCGAAATGGACCTACCGCAGGGCACAGCCTGGCCTGTCAGCCAAGAGGGAATGTGTTTAAGAAAGGGCAAAACACTGCCCTACAATGAGCAGGGAGGGAAAAAGTGTGAGGCTGAGAGGGAGCAGGTGTTCCCTAAGGAGCCTGGAGAAGACCATGGGGAAGCAGGTATTTCCCTGCAGCTTGTGGAGAGGACCATGGTGGAGCAGATATTCACACTGCAGCCCACGGAGAACTCCACACTGGCACAGGTGGACATGGCCCAAAGGAAGCTGCATCCATGCAGAGCCCTCACAGGAACAGGGCTCTGGAAGAAGCTGTGGTCCCTGGACATGAGAATCATGCTGGAGCAGGCTTATCCTGAGGGACAGCAGCCCTGGGTAAAGACCCTGTAGGAGCAGGAAGAAGTGTGAGATGGAAGAAATGGCAGAGAGGAACTGTAATGAACTGACTGCAACCCCCATTCTCCTCCCACTGCGCCGCTCGATGGGGATATGGGATGGAGGAGGTAGAGGACTTGGGAAGGGAGAAGTGAAGTTGAGACTGGAAGAAGGGGGTGGAGGAAAGCTATTTTAGTTTTTTTGTCTTTGTTTCACACCTTTCAACTCTATTTTAATTGTGAATATATTAAATAATTTTTTCCAAGTCAAGTTTGTTTTGCCTGTGACAGCAGTTGGTAAGTGATCTCCATGTCTTTATCTCTACCTGTGGTCTTATTCACCTTATTTTCTTTCTTGTCCTGTAGAGGAGGTGAGATAGTGAGACAGCAGCAGGGTGGGTGCCTGGCAGCCAGCCAAGGTCAACTCACCATAAAAGCAGTATCAATACACCCAGGATTTGCTGAGATAAGGTCAATGTTTAACTTAAGAGACATTATCTCCCAGTTTGCTCTTCACTCATAGATGGAGATCCGAAAGAGACAGTGGGATACACAACACATGCGTGTATAATATGCCCCAAACAGCAAATGTTTGCTCCTTCCATGGATATCACTAGGGCAGCATCTAGTTCCTCAGGAGCAGAGGGAGGTGAGTTTCACCTTACTACACATAGTGCTGGATTCCAGAGTTCACATAGCATTCAAAGAAGAAATTAATTAAAGATTAAGAGAACGCATATTCCTCATGATCTAGGAGGAAAGGAAAGGTTTTCATTTACTGCAAGGAATCAACTTATAGGAGAATCAGAAAGATTATTCATCAGATGGTACCTGTTAGTCCATCATGAAATAATGCCTCCCACTATTATCTGCAGCAGGTGAATCAGTAGCACGGGTCCTTCCATGATACCACCTCTTATTTTTCAGTAAAAGCCTGTACAGAAACACCAGATGTGCAGTGGGTGAACAGTTTCCAGCTGACCACATCCTTTGTTGTTTTGTACCTCTTCCCTCCTACTCCTCTACTCTGGCATTCTGTCTAAACCAGGGGAGACTCTGCTTGCCTTTGAAGCACCTGGCAACTCGTTTGGGGGCTGCCACATAAAAGGCCCTGTATTTTTGCAGACTCTGTGCTCTATGAGGAGCAGCACTGCTGACTTTGCAGTAGAGTATTTAACAGGCTATTAACGATCTGCTGGGGCTAAAGGCCTTCAGCCTCACTTTTATCACCTCCTCACTATAAGCCCCAAGGAATCCTACTCTTCTGCTTCTGAAAAAAAAAATAATACAGAAAAGAAGACTATTCCTTTGAAGACTTGCAGTTACTTTGGAGAGTCCCAGCTGCAGCCACTCTTCCCCTACACTTGTTTGCCAGTAGACATGGAAATTAGGGCTGGGAACATATTGTAGGCTGTATGTTCAAAGAAAACCATGACCAAAATCCCACAGCCTCCTAGATGCCTTTGAACCACTCTCCCTCCATATGTGACACCGTTCTTTTCACCATCTGGCCCTGCCCTGTAGCAGCTCATTTCAGGGGTTCCTCACCCTCAGAAAACAAAGACTCCCTTGTATGTGTCACTAGGAGTTGGTGCCTCTTACAGGTGCTCTTTTTCTGAAATTATTTAAAAATATTTGTAAAAGAGGATGGAAATACCATATGACAATATAGATAACTGTAAAACTAGCAGGAACATGAATGGGGAGAATTCTGCATTCGATGAGAAATAAATTAGGCCGTGTTTTGTGGCAGGTCTTGATCTGAGAGGAGACAACGGTAGGAAGGGCTGTGTTCTGGAGCTCCACAGCTACAGATTTCCCTGTCTGCAACCAAGGGCAACAAAGTCTCCTTTTGTTGGAGAATTTGCATCCTCTCTAGAAAAGCAGCTTGTTTGACAATGCCTGTGGGCCTGTGTCTTGCTGACAAACAAACTGCAGAGGAGTGTTACAGCATGAGCGCAGCTGCCTCTGCAGTTCCCCGTCCCGTGGGCTGCTATGGGCAGCCTGTGACATGGAGTGAGTTTCCAGCTCTTCACAGCAGGTCAAGCGTTCCCTGTGCTGGCAGGAGGCTTGGTGCTGATAGCTCCTGCCGCAGCTGTAATCACACTCAAGACACTGGGAACATGCTGGCATCGTGCATGTTCACTGAAGGACAAACATTTACCCAGGGTTATAGGACGGCATTTCCAGCATAAAGATCCATGGACACTACTTGATGCCAAGTTAATGACAATGAAGTTACATCTAGTTGTTGCATCAGTGATGCCACTTAGCAATTCTAAATCACTTCCTAGTCACAGAACCGAAGAAGCTTTAAAAAAAGAGTTGAGCCACTTTCCAAATTCACACAGCAAGGGAACAGCAGAGACAGACAAGTGAGCAGGAAAACCTGATGATAAATGGGGTTGCGAAGACTTTTTTTCACCTGCAAAACACTGGGATGTATTATTCCTCTGGGTTTTACTAGGCTGCACTTTTGTGCCCCAGTTTTCAAGCACAAGTACAAGCACAAAGTGAAATTTAAAATCACTGCCCTGGGGAATGATCTGATAAGAAAAATACCTAAACTACTGGAAATAATCAGGTGATTTTTAAAACCAAAACCTGCAAGACACACTTTTCACTAACTTGGAACTTTTGCCCATCCTTCAGTTAATGCCCATTCTTTATTCCTGATTGTTACTTGTAAAGTGGTAAGTAAATGTTATAGAATGATTACCAGACATGCAACTTGTCAGCGGAGATTTTTATTTCACTCTTTTAAGGGTGGCTGTTTTGAAGTCCAACATGGTATATTTCAATATGAGGTTTCAGAGTGTAATTTTCAAGAGACACATTTGAACATACAGCTGAAGCTCAAGCTGAAATAAAGCTATTGACCAAGAGGTACAGTGTGATCATTGGCCCTGAGGGCTAACCATGTTATTAAGATGTTATGATAGTAGATAACACTACTAGCTGACTAATTGGGCTTTTTTGTCTTTCAAACAGCTAAGTGCCTGGTATTTCCTAACAGACCAAATACGCAAGAGATCAGAGACCAGCTCATGACAGGTTTCTTTTCCATCCAGAACAAGAAAATACTTAAGAATCGATGTCCACAGAATGCTTAAGCCTAATTTACTTTGCTCAAAGTACTTTTTCCCACTGCATTTTTTTTTGGCTCAGACAAAGATGTTTGAGAAATAATTCCCTGTAAAATATTTATTTTAAAGGAGGCTTGTGCCTGATCACATGCCTTTATAAAAGCTGATTTTTCAGAAGCCTTTACATTCAAAAATGAAACCTGGATTTTGAATTCAGGTTAATAATTCAGGTTGATAATTTCCACCAAAATAAGGAGCCAAATCTGCAGTGCCTGTCAGCACAGCTTTAGACAGCTTTGGGTCTCTGCACTGCCAGTGATCACCTCTGAGGCAGCCTCATCACTGCTAGGGAGGGAGTTTGGTGCCTTCATTGATGATTAATGACAGCTGTGATCAGCCTTGGCTTTTCTACACTAACACATCTGTAAGAGATTGCTGCAAGTCCATTCTTCTCCCTGTGCCCTCCAGTCCTAAGGCCAAGCACCTTTCTCCTGTGTCACCTGCTGTCAGATGGTTTTGGGCCCCTGGATCTGGCTGTGCAGAAAGCTGTTGGGTACCTGAAGGGTGGGAACCCTGCAAGGCTGACCACCACTGGAAGAGCTGCAAAAGCAGCTCTGTGCAGATGCACTGGGAGGCTCTACCTTTGCCTCCAGCTGCCCTGAGACTGCTTCTGCAGTCAGAGGCTGTATCCTGCACTTGCAGCTGATCTAGGCAAGCAAAAGGCAGAGGTGGTGTTTCTGGCAGAGCAGAGGGAAGCATCACCTCTTCAGGCTGTGCTTTCCTAACTCAGGTAGCCATTGAGCTGCCAGGGCAGCACTGGCAACCCTACTTCCAGCAGGATGCCCTTGTACACATGGCCTTTGTTTGAGGCGTGGTCCATCAGACTGTATTTACACTGCTAAACAAAAGCTGTCCAACTGTTGTAGGCTGGCTCATCCCGACACCACCCAGGCTGATCAGAGCAGCTTTTCTGGAAAGGGTTAGAGCAGACAAAACCCCAGTCACAGTGTGAAGAAGAGGGTGAGGGATCAGGAGACTGGGCTTAGCCTGGCTTCCAGGCTTTCCCTTGCTCACCAGCACAGCTGGACTTGCAGCCAGGAAGCATCCACTGAGCTGGGCCATGTATGCTCCATGTCACTGCATGCACTCATTCAGCTTAGCCTCACTTACATCAAAGTGGGTTTAAGAAGAGTGGAGGCGTTTTGCCTCTGCCAAGTGGAATTGAAGCTCCTTCCTTTACATGACTTACTGTTTTTGATGACACTGAGTTTTTGAAATCTAGATTAATTTTTGTGGCACGAACCCATCTTCAGTGTCCTTCATACATAATAGATAGCAGAAATACAGCCTTCTGCTGATACACCTCCTTGTATCAATGCTAACTAATTCATTTCACATCACCAAATAAAATACATATTTTAGGATCCGGCTGTATGCATTTCTTACTTGAGTGGAGCTATGTGCTGTTCCCTCCTGAAGTGTTACAAGCCTCATTGGGCAAGGTGAAAACTTCACCACAAAGTAAAATTTCTCTGTGTGTTACTGGGAGCTGCAGACAACTTGCTGACTGTGCCACACTTTGGAATCACATAACCCATTTTATTTGGGTTCTGGTGAAATGTTACATCTCTATCAGGAAAGATGAGCATTTTATTATGTAATAAAGTTGCACCGTATGTTGGTGGCAGCTTTGCCTACCACTGGCGGATTGTACAGCTGCTTGGCTAGCTGAGAGCTTTTGCATAGCTGGCTAATTAAAGACCCATAGGACATGGAGCGAAGACACCATAGTGTTTTGCTGATCATTTGTAATGTTTGTCAGAAAGGATAATGTAAGGTTTTTGGAATCCTTCCAAAGATACCTGGGCTGCACAGACATTTTAAAATGGGCTTCAGACATCACTGTGTATCTACCTTCTGAAAGGGGCATCTCCTGGCACTACCTGCAGCTGAACCATCAAAGGTCATTCATGACCACATCTTCCCTGCAAACCTTCCTCATTCAGCGAGGATCACAGTGACAAGAAACATCCCACGTCATGAATCCTCCACTGAAGTGTCTCTTGTGGTACTCGAAGGAGCTGAAGCAGTATAATTATATACTGGGGAAATGTTCGCTTCTCTGACTGAGAACAGAGAAACATACCTGCTGTAAGCTTCTCCTAGACATATGGATTAAGATTCCTAACAGATCAGATCTGAGTAACCTGATCTTACTCTGTAATTACTGAAGCCTATCAATTAATTGTAGCAAGGGCTGGTTTTTAAAACCTGAGATACACTTGAACGCAAGCACATACTCATGGTGTTTTGGAAGCTCTTCTTGCCGACACAAGTTAAGAACACATTACGTATCAGTTAAACATTTAAATTCCTCTAAGGTTCATTTTGGGAGAGTAAATAAGTAGCTATATCCAAGCACCAGGTTTTCTGGGATCCTGCGTTCACTAAATTTACTGAAATTAATTGTTATTGAAGGCTGAATTTGTAAGAAAAATGGTATTTGATCCCAGTGAGGGCAACTGAGGTGTTGTCTTCAGTGCAACAAAATTTTGACCTAGGCTGAATGTTTTAGGCAAAATGCTACTCTCTATACCAAGCAAAAAGCAGGTGAAGTTAAACAGGAGCACAGATTTACCTCAGGTATTGTATGGCACAGTCATGCCCTGTCTTACAGAGGATTTGGATGAATACAGGTTCAAGGGCCACTTCTCCCCCTTGTTGCCCAGCAGGGTAGGCCTCCACACTACAACAATCCCCAAGCACTGCAGAGCTCTCAAAGTAACAGCGAGCATTTGATGGCATTTTTGCCAAAGACACATATATTATCCAATGCCCTCAGCTGCCAGAACGACCCCTGGGACCACCAGAGGCTGGCCAAAAGTTAAAAGAATCAGAAAGAAGATACAGATAGCATCCATTTTCTACTACCACTAAAGCACTAATGGCATGTATCAGCCTACTTAGGGGGAATTTTCCTGCACAGGAAGATTTTGATGTTCCTGGGTAGTCCTTTGGTCTCAGCACCCACACTTCTAGAAGCACCAGTTTTGTAGCATGACTTGTGCTCATGACCATCTGCTTTCATGGCACCGAGCCTGCTTCTGAACTGGCATACCAATTACAACAGGGCACAGGCACCCATGAAAGACAGGATTAGAAGTGACATCTGCTCTGCAAGAGGTTCCTCCTGATGGCAAGAAGTGCCAAATTAGAGCCACATGCCTTATTATAAGGAATGACATCCGTTGGCTCTCACAGCATTTTATCATCAATAAATGCCTCTTCCCTGGAATCGCTGCTTTTAATTTGCTTGAACACTGGCTTGGAGTATTTTGACACGTAAAGGTATATGTAATCCTTGGGAAAAGCGTTAATGACATTCCAATAGTGATAATGAACTTCCAGCAGCTTTAGCAATCCATGCTTGTTGCCACAGTTCAGCAGACTAGGAGAGGTTGAGCAGTGCCCTAACAATTGTCAGTGCTTAAGGCCCGGTAGCGTTCAGTCCTGCTCCTTCCCTGCCAAACCCACAACAACGTGTGTGCTATGGTTTACGTGGACTTATGCTAGATCAAAGAGCTTGTCAATGTGTCTGACTCCTTACGTGGCAAAATGATGACTTTAGAGCACGTGACATAGGCTAAGGAGAGGAGATGTCATACTGAAACCTCAAGGATGGAAGAGCCTTAGAGAGTCCCCAGTTAGTCACTAATTAATTGCATTTTATGAGCTCAGGCACAGATCCTCAAAGCTGCTTAGGAACTTAACTCCTATTTCATTTCACATTCAAATTTAACTCACTGTGCTTATTCTTAATCACCATCTCAGCCCTGAAGGAGTTTCAAACCCACAGATGTCTCCATTTCAGAGTAGGAAGGATGCAAGCAGCTGAGCAGAACCTCCCATGAATACTGAACAGTGCTTTGGTTGGAGGAGAAAGGTGGTGACAGGCACCAAAGCAGTGCTTTGTAAACCGGCAGGGAGTTTTCTAAGCTGTTCAGAGCAGCCATTTGCTGTGCTCACATCATGTTCATCCTCTTGGACAACATGCTGTTCAAGAAAAAAACAGGAGAACCTGCTTTTCCCGGTTAATTTTCACAAACTCCTGTGTAAGTAATGCACAACATGTACAGTGCTGCTCTGGGCTGACTCCTGTCTAGACCTGTGCTTTGTGGCTATTTTGGATATCATACAGAAAAAAAAAATCTATAGCAAAATAAAAACCTGGATTTTTTTTTGTGTAATCCAGGGTTTTAATAATCAGGAAACATTTTTCAGTGGAAAGCTTTATTTTTAACACATGCACTGGCTACACTGTATATTTTAAGACTCCAAAAATAAGTTTGACTTGTAGAATTCTGCTGATTAAATGTTTTCCTCACAAAACATCTTAACCTGTTTAATCAAGCTAAGGAGTTTTTTAAAGAAATATTGTCAGTTAAGAGGCAATTCAAAACCACCAGGAGAGAGAAACACAAGGAAAACAGGCTTCTATTATAAACAGCATTTTCCGTGGAGAGTAAGAATGAATTTTTAATGATGTGACTGTTAAGATTTTTCCTTATCTCATGTTTACTAAACCCAATGCCTTTAGTAGATGATTTTGGGGAAAATTCAATTATTTTACAATAAGCTAACCTTACAACTAGCAATACTAAATGCTGAGACCTAGTGATCCAGCTAAATAAGTTTTGCAAAGTGTTTTAGCTATGATTATATTTCTATGAACTGAAGTAATCTAAACCAATTGACCCATAATATTTTGCAGGGAACAGATGTTTAACTGCATTTATCTCGCAAAATGAAAGCTCTTAAAAGTACATAAAATTAAAATTCCGTTGAAACCCACAAAGGTTAAATAGAGGAGGTAGTTTCTTAAAAAATGTCAGTGCCTTCACAGAACAAGTCATTCTACTTTTCTACTTGATAAAGTATCAAAACTTATGTTCATTTGATCCTTTTACAGGCTTTTTCCCCTTCATACTTGAATGTATCTGACTGGCAGTAGCAGAATCAAACAGAGTGGCTTCTCTCCATTACAATAAATGCTGCTGATAAATAAAATGTGAGACCATTTCACTGGAGCACGCACAAGTGATTTTCACAGGGTTATAATGGCACAGCCAGAGCACCTACCAGAGCAGTGTGGAATACTCCCCAAGTCTTTCCAAAGGCAAATACACACATGATGTGTGCAACAAACAGGAGGAATTGGAACTCTGTGCCCACTCTGAGATTTATGATGTGATAGGAATTTCTCACCAGAAACCTGGTGAGAAAATTCTCAGGACTAGAAAACCACAGTGGATGGCTACAAACATTTTCAGAATGATATAAAGGGAAGAAGAGGAAATGGAGTTGCATTTTCTGTAAAAGAAAAAGGGAGCCATGAAGTACTGTCTCCAGCTCTGGTCCCCTAGTCCAAAAACAAAACGGACAGAACGGAGAAGTTTCACAGGAGGTCCATGAAGATGATCAAAGGGCTCTAGAACCTGTCCTATGAGGAAAGACTGAAGGAGCTAGCTCCTATCTGCTTTAGAAGGGAAGGCTCAGGGAGGACCCAATCACAGTATTCCAGCACTTGAAGGGCTCCTACAGAGAGGACAGAGGCTCTCCCTTCACAAGGAGCCACATGCAGAAGACGAGAAGGTACAAGCTGCACTGGGAGAGGTTTCATCTCAACATAAAGAGGAATTATTTTACAGTAAGAACCATCAGTCACTACAGCAAGCTCCCCAGGGATGTGGTAGAGTCCCCATCACTAAAGTTTTTCAAGATGTGATTGGACAGGGTGCAAGGTAATCTCATCTAGGCTGCCTTTTCCACAGAATGTTGGACCAGATTATCTACAGATTTCCTTCCAACATGGACTATTCTGTGATTCCATGAAAAGGGAATAATCAACAAAGACCCCCAAATTCCAGTGCCAGGATTAAAGTAAGGATCATACACCATTTGGTCAGACAGTTTAAATATATATATTATGGTTTTATAATACCATTTATGCTCTAGATATGTATTTCTTGCTGAGTTTGTAGATGTGAAGGGTGAAGGATACCAGTCTGATTACTCAGAAAATCTGCTCTTCAGAGTGCAAACATAGCCTGGGTAGCCAGGCATGAAATTCCCTGTCTGAGTGCAGCACCCCAGTGGTCTTGCCACATGCTCTGGCATCAGGGAGCCTTCTCTGAGTGACTTTTGTGGGCACGTGCTGTGTTATGCCATGTCAGCACACTACATCACGGTATCATTGAAATTAAACAAGTTATAAAAAAAGTAATGAATCTGTTCCTCGTCTTCTGCATCAGTGGGCAAGTTGCTGCCAGGCTGGACCCCTGACTGCAACATCCATTCTGGCACGATATAATACTGTGTGGATTGCACCTGGCCTGGCTGGGACACCTGATAACACTGCTCTACTGGACAAGATCGTGCCTCTAAATCCACTGCTTTTAAAAAGCCAGGTCCTGATGTTACAAAGAGGCATAATTATCTGTATCCTTGACATTGCTCTTTTTCTTAAACAGGACCTTTGAAGATAAATTCACTTGCCCATCTCTGGCATGTGAAAATGGAACAGCAGGATTAATGAGAAATATCCTATTAACTTCACCTCTGTATGAATTGTTCTGTAGTTAAGACTTGTAAGGGACTACTTAAATAAAAGCTTTTTAATCATACATGTAGTATAAGGGTTATTCAGTAAAGTACAGTTTCTCATTTTGTACCATTTTAAATCCAAGTATTTTTTCAAGACACCTGGAATTATTAACAGGATTGAGAATGGGTTTGTGTACGTGGGGAGTGAGTAAGGATGTGAATGAATGCAAATTATTTTAAAGAGGCACAAAGTACAGTTAGGAGTATGATCTGTAGCATTTTATACCAACACAAATAATGTCCTTTTGTATATCAGGCACATTTAATTAACTGTGCATGTATAGTACGAGTGCAGAAATATTAAACCAAAGTGTTGTCTACTGGAAGATTGTAATTCAAGTGATTTCCATAATACTCCAGTTTCAGGAAAAGCTGTCCAAAGCTCCATACTCTGGAGGAGGAGTTGGATAGCTCTCAGCCCTGCTAACAAATGGCAGAGGCTTCAGGAGAGTCTAAGCAGTAGATCTGCCTTTGAGTTGTTTTGCTGGTTCTGCAGAGTTTCCTTCTTGTCCATGGTGCTTCTCTTATATTCCTGAATCCTGAAGGCAAGTGGTAATGTAAAAATCTCAGTTGCTATTAGTGTAAAAGAAACTTCTATTCTTTTTGGTTTTTTTACTTCCTTCTTCAGCACTTATACGTAGCCTGAGAGCATCTCCAAGATTTTCCTTTAAAAGAAATATCCTGGGTTTTTTTGAAATGGCATGAGCATTGATATCACACCACACTACTGTGATAACATGGAGGTTCAAGGTGCATTTGCTCTAAGGAGTGCTTAAAAAGCTCCTCCTCCTCTCAGTTAAACATGAATACATATCTCAGGACACTTGAGTCTTAGTCCCTGACATTTAAACATGTGGGTGGTAGTACAGCTTTAGAGCACCGATACTAAAGACAAAGAAGGAGGCTCTTAGAGGAGACAACACTTTTACTGTTCTGCAGAAAGGTCAATTTTGGTTAAAACTGCATGTATATTACTTGTAAACTCCGTGGGATCTGGGAGACAAGACCATGCACCAAGCCCGTCTGTCTCCTTCCAAATTTCCAAAGTCCCATGGATGAAGCAGGGAGTGGAAGATACTACTGAGGCTCTTTGCAGAAAGGATATTATTCTTTTCTACAGGAAAATTAGAAAATAGGGCAAGAACTCATGGAGAACAGCCCGGAGCAGAAAAACTTGGGGGTTCTGGTGGACAAAAAATATTGTCTGAGAGCAAGAAACACTACTAGCCCCACAAGATACACATAGAGATAATATTTTATCTTATAGACCATACCCCTCCTAAGTGAAGCATAGCCATTATTAGAAATTAAGATCCACTCCACCAGAACCCCAACCTCAAAAATAGTCAGTGGCTTCTCAGTAGCTGGGAAAAAAGCAAACAGCTTCATCTTTTATGAGTGGTAACGAATTTTTCTTCTGGTTTTACATGGCACAGTGTCATGAACTTCCTTTGGATTTGTTTTGGTTTTGTTTTCTTGTTTATACAATGAAAAGACAACAGAAAGCCTGAAAAACATACGGACTTTTTCTGATTAATCAACACACCAGATATCACTGGTTTCTCTGGAAGGTTTGTGATTTTGTTCAAATTCATAATGAAATTTTATCTGCTACGCCCCAGACAGGGTTCTTATCCTCTTTGTATTCTCTGAAATTTAGAAAACAAAAAGCTTAACAAAGGCTTCCTGTGAGATTGGAAATGTAATGTATTTTGCTGAAAAACCTCTAAATTAGATAAATTTGGGGTCACGCTGGTGGTTCTTCAACAGTATTTCACCTTCTTGTTCTTGTTAGCAGAATGCAGGGAGTTGCAACAAATCAAAAAAGTCTTTGCTCTTTGGGTGATCTGGAAGACCATCTCTGTTTAACAATGCCAGTACCATCGCCAACTTCTGCCCATCTACTTACTCCTTCAACAATCCGCTCTGTAAATAGGAGGACTAATGTAATCTGGTCTCCTTTGGATTTGTGTGCAGTGTGCTTTATACATCTCCACTGCACTGATGATGACAGCACACCCAAGTGCCAGTTATTCCCAGAACAACGCTCCCAGCTCCCCATCAAATACAGCATGAGCCCCTACCTGTAGATCCTCCTTGTGTCTGCAGCTTCAGTGTTTCCCTCCTGAAAAGGGACACAGAGAACCCTCACTGCCCTGCCAAGCCCCGCTATTCAGGCTCTGGTGTTGTGGCAGGTTTTGTTCCAGAAGGCCAGACAGGCCCTGTACCACTGAGACCACAAGATAGGAATTTTCTTAGTGGAAAGCACTAATTTGGATCTTCGGTCTTTAGTAAGCTGCTAATTCTATGAAACCTGTAGAATCTGGAGTGGCTCCTTCCCTCAGAGCAGTTCAAAATGCAGGAGAGATGGAAAATTAATACAGGACTAATCCCACTGAATTACACAGATTTTGTTTACTTGGGAAATCATAAAAAAAATAAACTGAGGGAGAAACTCCAAACATTTGAGTCATTACGATCACATTTAAAAGTGAAACATCACCTGCAACAACAAGGATGGCTTTTGGGACCCAAGGGAAGGAGGAAAAGCTCTTCCTTGTGTCTGTCAAAATGACTGCACTGATACTGGAAAGGAAGCATGGATCTGGGCTTTCCAACTGGTAAGCTGTGGGAAGCCTCTCTAATGCTATACAGACACTAAGTTTAAGCAGGACTACAGTCCCAAATTAGAAGGCTCGACAATAAATTCAGCTATCATGCATTTGCTACTAAAAGAACTATTTTTAAGAAATACATTATTAACTTAAATGCTACATGATTCCTTCAAAAGCTGTGACTCTGAGTGGATTAGTGAAGTGGGAGTGCTTTCAGGCTATGCTTAATACATGTCTTATTAATTTAAAGCCTTCTGATTGCCTTCAATGTGATTATGACCCAAAGTCAACCTCCATTGTATCTGTCAAAGTTGTTGTAAGACTCTTTATGTGGTGGAACAATCACTTCTGAAAGCCTGACTGTTTTTCAGAAGGTAAATACAAGTCTCTCAGTCGGATTACTTGAGCCTCAAGGCCTGGACTCCGTAGGGGCTCCCATCACAAAACTGGGACCACCCAGCATTCCACATTACATATAAACAAACACACATTTGCATACAAGGAACTCGTTCAGGGTTATGTTTTCCATTTGCTCCCCAGAAGCAGAAGAAACTGCAGTAAGGGATGAGGAAGATCTGCTGACAGGTTCTCCTGCCTGGGCCTTTCC
The DNA here is from genome assembly GCA_014706295.1 of Lycocorax pyrrhopterus obiensis. Classification (NCBI taxonomy): domain Eukaryota; kingdom Metazoa; phylum Chordata; class Aves; order Passeriformes; family Paradisaeidae; genus Lycocorax; species Lycocorax pyrrhopterus. The sequence goes on from JACSVZ010000001.1 coordinate 70,427,298, forward strand.
AAAGTGCCAAGTGGATGGAGAGCAGCTGAGTCCCTTGGTATTGGGAAATCACCACTGGGTTTACAGCGGAGCAAGCCAATATCCCAGCTGCCTGCAGCCGGGATGGCTGTGGGTGGACACCTACAGCACACAGTGTTTCTGGGCTGCCCAGGGGGTAGATAACCCCATAAGGACCCTTGTCAACCAGCCAGGGCTATAGCCACAAGCTGGTTACTGTGGGGTGCAACATGGCCACGACTTAGCCAAGCAGCGACACAGGCAGAGACTCCCTGGTTCACAGCCACTGTCCTTCCCACCACCCAGATCAGATAAGACAGTATGTCACCTATTAATTATATTAATAAGTACTACCTGACTGTATTTAATACAAACTCAGCATCTGACAACTGATACTAACCTTCAAGATGAAAGTTCTCTTTATTTATTGCTTCCCCGTATGTAAACATATAGACTGCTTACACTTCACCTGGTTTTGCAAGTACAACCGTCTATATAAACTCTTTTATGTACCTAGAAAGGGCCTCCCTAGCAGGGCTTGAAAATAATTCACGTTGCCTCTAAACAATTCAGAGGCACAGCACGAAACAGAGATAGAAAGAGTCACAATTACAGAGATATCTGATATCTAGCAACAACTATGACAACAACAATTCTTTGAAAACTGTGTGTAGGTGTATCTATGTCATAGTTTTAAATAGGAGCACTCAAAGGTAGCAAACACCTCAGTAAGAAACAAAGCCGAACTGTGAGAGCTCTTGAATTTGTACAGCCCTCAGCACAATAAGGCTGAAACTGGTTGTGCTTCTTTTTCACCCCTGCAGTATGGGTGCAGAGCAACAATAGATAATTGAATCTCTTTAGAACATCAAGCCCCGGCTTTGGGGAGGTCACTTAAGAACAAAACATCAGCCCTATTGGCAGACAACACACCCAGTTAACCCAGTTTTGTGTTTTCACTGGTGATCAGAGACTGAGAAAAAAAGAAACAACACAGAAAGAGAGCAAAAGAGAGTGAACCTCCTCTCCTCCCATGTCTTTTCCAGCCTCAAAAGTGCTTTCTGTGCACAAAGAAGCCCTCTGTGCCTTTCACTTCTTTGCGCTTGTCCAGTCTTGCTTGTGCCCACGGAACCTTTTAGCACTCACCACAGCAGTGCCACACTTTAGTCCCTCCTTTTTTTGCTCTGTACCCACGTTTTTGCATTTCTGAACCTCTTGCTGCTTCAGTGTACAATCAGCATGCCTCTGATGAGGCAAACACAGGCAATTGTGTTCAACAGAATATGCTGAAAATGGAGGCAGGATGGCACCCGCACAAGCCCATCCAGGCAGCTCAGCTGCATGAGGAGCACGGTGCTGCTCTGCCGGCCACCCTGCCCACTGCTGCCAAGCCCCGGAGCTCGCCCTTCCCTGGCCCCGCTGCCTCCACACCTTCCCACTGCCCACCTTTCAGCAGGGGATGTGTTTTCCTGACACTGAACTCAGCACAAATGCCTCAGTTTGGAGCACGTGCTGAGCTGGTTCCTCAGAAAGTGAAAAGCCCCCTTTGGAAAACAAATCATTGAGGAATATCCCAAAGGAGTAGCTAAATGGCATCTAGGCATTTCCTAGGATCTCTGCCAAAGTCTACAGTCAGTTCACACATCATGCAGAAGTGTTTAATTTATACAGTCAGCCTCTACTTACATTCTGATCCCCATGCACTCTTTCTTCTCTGAGAAAGATGCTTGGCTCCCAGGCAGTTGGAGCAAGTCCAATATAAAGACCAAGCCTTAATGACCAGGAAAGCCTTTTGATAGAGGGTGGGTGGTCTCCCCTGACTTTCTTGTATCCTTTCTCTTCTTCAGCTCTCTTGGTGTGAAGGCATATGTGTATCGTGGAGGGGTGCTGAGTGTAGGGGATGAGTCATTTGCTTTCCTTACTGAGCCCTGTTACATACAGACTTCAGTCACCGAGAAGAAAAACAGACCTTTGCATTGGAAATGGCCTGGGAACCAACCAGCCTAAGCAAAACCACACAAATCATCCGGATACACAGAGCCCAGTTGTGGAGAAACGTATTTCTTGAGGTCCCGAGTTCCTTACTGACTCACACACATCGATGCTCATCAGGAATTAACTCCGGGAGTTTTACTGCAAGCCTTAGCCTCGGGGAAAAAAAAAAAAATGTTCGTAAAGGCAGTTGAATTGAGGCTCAGCCTCGTATTCCTTCTGAATACATTTTGCCACCGATTTTCCCTTTCCTAGGCACGGTGAGCGTTTGCAAACCGCGGGTGCCCAGGCGGACCCGGGGAGCCCCGAGAGCGGTTCATGGCTGCGGCCACGAGAGGGCAGCGCCGATCCTGACAACCCAGCCCGAGCGAAACCCGCTGCGCATCCTCCGGGATCCCTGCTTCCCACGCGCTGCGCCGAGCACAAGGGAAGGCTTGACATCGTAGTTTACCTGAGGTGAAGGAACAAACAAAGGACTACTTGTTTTCCCGCTGGGTACTCAAATCCTGCTTTTACTACTTTCTTCTGCCTGTGTATTTGTAATTTTGTCAAATTAATTATTCATAACGTTGGGAAAATATTTAGATGAAAATTCTTCAGTCTGCTTACCTAGATAACAGAATAAGAAAATAATAAACATGGCAAAAATGCTAGAGGATAAACTGTTTTCAGTGAAACTGAATCCAGCATTTGATCGAGCGGGAGACTTCTACAAATATGTTGAAAATGGTTCTTTAGTTACAAGGTACATTGTAAATTCATAATTTTGCAAAGAAAACAGGAGTCATTCATTGAACTGATATCAGCTGCCAGATATGAACAATGGGGTTAAAAGAAAATCACTTCTCTGGAAATAAACCAAAACACATTCATCTGTTCAATCTCTCTGATCCAGCGATCCAGGAAATAATCAGCCTGACTGTGCTGGTTTTGGCTGGGGTAAAGTTAATTTTCTTCGTAATTGCTAGTGTGGGGCTGTGTTTTGTGTTTGTGCTGGAAATGGTGTTGATAACACAGGGATGCTTCAGTTGTTGCTGAGCAGTGCTTGCACAGCGTCAAGGCTTTTTCTGCTTCTTGCGTTGCCCTGCCCGTGAGTGGGCTGGGGGTGCACAAGGAGTTGGGAGGGGACAGCAGGACAGGTGACCCCGACTGACCAAGGGGACATGCCAGACCACATGACATCATGCTCAGTATATAAAGCCTCTGAAGGAGGAAGAGGGAGAGACTGCAGAGGTTAACTTCCTAAATCGCCCTTATGTGTGATGGGGCCCTACTCTCCTGGGGATGGCTGAACACCTGCCTGCCCATGGGAAGCGGTGAATGAATTCCTTGTTTTGCTTTGCTTGCATGTGTGGCTTTTTCTTTCTCTATTAAACTGTCTTTATCTCAACCCATGAGTTTTCTCACTTTTACCCTTCTGATTCTATCCCCCATCCTGCTGGTGGGAGTGAGTGAGCAGCTGCGTGGGGCTGAGTTTCTGACTAGGGTTCAACCACGCCACTGTTGCAGCTTTGCTCATTTACTCAGAGCTACTTCTCTGTATTCCAGCATGGAATGGTCCTGCAAGAACTGAGACCACGGCCCAGTGCAGCACACTGCAGTAAAGGAAAAAGCATGTTGCCACGGGTCAGTGACTGGCTTTTATTTTTGGAAATCAATACTGTCAAAAAGCTACACGTTTCATTCCGCTGCTGCACAATCATCAAAGCCTCAGACTAGAACAACACCATGTGTAGAGACACCATAAAATACAAATGTGGCCTCTAATGTAGTTTGTGGGAAGGGCAGCAGTGCTTGGAGGGAGGTTGTGATGAGGATGCTGGACTTGTCTTTCCCCACACATCTGGAACTGCTTCAGTGCTGCCCTTGTCCCTGCACAGGCCAGTCCCCAGATGACATTTCCCTTCACTTGTCCCACATCTCAGGAGGATCTGAGCCAAATTTGTAACTGCCTGAAAGGAGGACATAATGAGGTGGGGTCAGTCACTTCTGATGGGTCTCAAGTGAAGGGATGAGAGGAAATGACCTTAAATTGTGCCAGGGGAGGTTCAGATTAGGTATTAGAAAAAATTCTACACAGAAAGAGTAGTTAGGCATTGGAATAAGTTACTCAGGAGGCTGATGGAGTCACCATCTCTGGAATTGTTCAAGAAGCATTTGATGTGGCACTTGGGAATATGTTTTAGGGGTGATGATGCTGAGTTGATGGTTGGACTAGATGATCTTCAAGGTCTCTTCCAACCTTGATGAGTCTGTGATTCCATGAAAATGCACAAAGACCTCCTTTGCTTTTAACATTGTATTACATCTAAAGGCAGCATTTCCCTCTGATCCTGGAAACGGGAGAGAAGAAGAAAAGGACAAAAGAGGTGACCTCCACTGACTTCCTCACCTTCAGCTCTTCCCGGACTAATGTGCTGAAATAAAAAACGTGCCTGGAGAGGAGCCAAGAGTCAGGAGACACATCCAAGATTTTGGTAATGGCACGATGGGACTCCATACTAAGGCATAAGTGACTAGCTGTAAATATGACTCAAACTGTTGGATCAACTGTTTTAAACATTGCAAGTCATGATATAAAGGGTCCTTGGGGAACAGTGGTTGGCTCCCAGTCCAGTAGGAGAAACCTCTAACCCCAAATTCAGCTTCTTCACCATCATTTTGCCACAGAGGAAAACCCATTTTGGCAACTCCACCATGTCCTTCCCTAGGGATGAGGGAGGCAGTAGAAAATTGCTTCTATACACCAGAAAAATGAAGCTTAACAAAGAGGAAACACACAAACAAGGGCAAAACAAAGCACCAGAGAACAAGCCTCATTTCATACTAGTTTGCAGAATCAAGATTTGAGTAAGTATTACAAAATTCACAAATATTTGATACTGATAAATCCAACTGTAGTCATCTGGAGCACGTGTGCACCAAACAGTGGAAGACTCCGCAACAGCATTTATGTTCAGGTATCTCTAAAGCTGCCGACAGAAAAGTACCACTCACTGACACCTCGTAACAGTTTGTGGTCTTCTGTGGCATTGGACATTCATGTCCAATCTGAATTAGCAAAAAGTTATGAAATCAGGGTCCTGAAATGAAATACCCTGAAACTCAGGAACCAGTGGCATAGATCAGAAGAAAGACAAACTTGAATTCAGTTTTCACATTTGCCACTGATACTTTTGTGACCACAATGAATTCAGCAAAAATGTTTGCCTAAAAGATTGGCTACCTGAATTTGAATGAGTGACTTCACAAATCTCTTCATGGTCAGCAGAGGAGACATCTGCAAAGCCTTTCTTCTAGGAAGACATGAGTTACTTTTAAGAGGTGCTGCTCCTCTTTGCTGATTAGAAAAGAAGCCTGTGGTGAGTACTGCAGACTGAGGCACTCTAACTTTGAGATACCTAATTAGGACGGATAAATCTCAAACCTAATTTACTTGGGCCTTTAATATCTCATTTGCAAAATAATACAATGGACAATAATAATAAAAACAGCGATAATGATGCTATTAATGCAGAGATGACAAAACATAGCTCTCTATCCAACTGTAAAATACCATTTGATCCAGCAATGCATGAAGTATTATAATATTCAATTTCATTGTTTTGCTAAGCAACAAAGAAACTAGAAGGCAGCCAAGTCCCAATAAAACAGAATAAATTTGTGCTGCTGGTACCACTATTTGAAGCTGAGCTGACTAACACTAAGTACCATCTACCAGAAGAAGGCCTTCCTCCAGCTCAGGACATACTCAGGTCTTTAGCACATGCTTAGAAATGCCCAGATAAGTTAATGGTTTAAATGGGATAATTAAGTGTTGTCTTATATGCTCTGCTGAATCCTAACCTGAAACTGGACCTTCAAATTACTACATTTCCAAGAGAATATAGGATCTGTTGCAGTGGGTCAGACTGATGCTCCATCTGGGTTTGTATGCAACTATAATAATGCAACTGTAATAAGTGCATTTCAGGGTAAGAAAAATTAGGACAATTGTGCTGTGACAGTACATAGAGAACTCACTTATTCTGGATGATTTTTGACAAGTTTAGCATTGTAGATTTATTAGCTTTTATTCATAAATGTGTACTATAGATTCAGAGAAAATGTCACATCTTCAGAGGATATCAGCATATTGTAACTTGATGTACGAAATTTACAGGAATTTACTCTCTGTAAAAATAAAAATTTTTCATCACTTATTCTGTCTGACAAAACAAGGTCTGCTTGTTCCATGTCAGAAAGCTTCTGAAGCAGAAGTTTTAGCAAGACTTCTAAGTCCCTGATGTTATCAAATGCAATTTGCAAGAGTTGAGCTTTACCCTAAGGAGACACTCTTCCCTAAATCTAAGATATTTCATGGATTAATTCTTTTAAAGCATGAAGCCATTAGGTGAAATCACAGCAAGCAATTTCATTTAACACGTCTGTTCTCTTAACTATAAATATTTAATAACCAAAATGAAGCTTTGAAAGAAGCTATGAATCAAAAACTATGAAAGTAGGCACAATGTACAGAAGGCCTCTTGTGACTGACCAGTCTGACCAGTATCTCAACTGGGAGGTATAAAATTGTTGACCAACAGCACTAGATGTGCTTTAGAACAAAAAAGGGTAGAATGAAATGACCAGCCACTTATCTTCATGTTTTGGCAAAGCACAAATTACTTTCCACCCATGAGGAAGATACATTGTATGATTAGATGCAAGAGATTAAACTAAATTAATTGGATGTTATGGGATTAAAAAATAAACAAAAAAGCATGCATTTGCAATCATCTGATTGACTGGGGGGGATCTAATCTTTGAAAGATAAAATAAGCAGTTTTCCCTCTTATAGTAGTCTCAATGAATATGTATTTTCTGCTCCCAAACCAAGAAATGCATAAAATAAGTATTAATAAAAAATGAAGCAGCTTATCAGAAGAAAGCTTCTATGTGTAAGGTGAAACTACAGCTATCACAACTGTGATTACAGTTACAACAGATGCTATTTCATGAGCAAAGGAGAGGATGACTGGGGTTTTTCTGCAATGCTGGAGTAAAGTGCAACATTTTCTCACAGCTGGGTTATTTATTAAGGGCCCTGTCCCATGCAGATGCTCTGGAGCCTAACAGTATGTGAGCTCATACTTTTGCCTTTCTCTCTGTCCAAACGCTTACAGGGTAGCTCTCCCTCTCCACAGATGTTTACTTTCAGGAAATTTGCAGGGATCTAAAAGTTCTTAACTCCCTGTCAAATTCAGAGTTCAAAGGAACTAGAAGAACTGCCGACACACATGACTGCCTGAGACACATTTCCATAGGAAGCCAGGCCAAGGAATACCTGAGGTACGTGGCCTCAGGTATTCCTTCTGTCCTCAGCACCCTGCCACCTCAGGTGGACGTGCCCTTCCTACCTGCAGAAATGGTACCTGTCTCCTCTCTCTAGCAACATGGGGAACTTTACACAAATGAGAAAAACCCAAACCATTAATTACATAAAAAGAACTAGGGAATGAACTACGAACAAAGCTACTGTTAGCGACACACAAAAACCTGAGCCAACAATTGACTAGTTTGCTTTACATTTCATTGAGGTTGACGTACTCTAATAAACTATGTATTATTTTTTAACGGAAGTAATTCAAGGTCATCTAAGATCTATGTACTCATGCTTAAGCACTGATTAAGAATATGATATTAAGAATATAAATTGCTGGAAGGCCCAGGACATCTGGTATGACCCTTTGTGTTTGTTTGAGGGCACAGGCTTATGCTTACATCGTACAAAATGTACTGTGCAAGTAGCTAATGTTGCAGTGAGGATGTGACACGGGAAAGAATATTTCAGGTCACTGTATGCTGAACTCATGAATTGTATAACATTTTCTGAAGCATAGGGACCTAAAGAAGTCTTCAAAAACTTACAGTGAAAGGCATACAGTCTGTGAAAAGGAAAAAAAGTTTCATTTAATAAACTGGGTAATTTAGTAAACAAAATAAAGTTTCCAAGAGGGAATCATTCTTTGCGAAGTGATAATATTAATGATGGTATTCTCACTAGCATGAATCTCAGGCTGCATATTTTAAATATAACCAAACAATCATCAACCTCTCTGTTTTCCAGCAAAAAAGGCTTCACGTTAGAAAACTGCAAGTGGAGTGTGGATTATTCTAAAATAAGGACCATTCAAAGACAATATAGTAGTTCTTTTCAGATCCCGGTTTTCATATTAGAAAACCCAATTTGATTTAAAAGGTTAGTTGGGGAAAATGATTGATTTTCACTTTTCATGCAATCAGAAATCAATTTTTCGAAAAAATTGCCATCATATGCTTTTGTGAACTAGAATTGAAGAAAGTAGAGACTGTTCCAAATTTGTAGTTAAATATAAGACCTTAAAATGTCTCCGATGAAGGCTGAATCTGACAACTCAAAACTCAGAAAGTCCAGCCAGACAAGCAATAGAATCCATGTCATCCAGTTTTAAAATCTGAAGATGACAGAATGACAAACAGAAGAAAAAAGAACAGGAGATGCTGCTTTGCAGTTCAGTTCTGTGGCCTTTAACACACCATTTTTCTTAAATCTAATTTGCTGAGCAAATGTTTAAGACCAGAAGGGACCTCTGGCCCATCTAATTTGATCCCAGCCATGTTAGAGATCCTGTATATGCCACTCCAATACCTTAACACTGAGCCCCAACACTTGAGGCAGGCACCCACATTTCTTCATTCAGCTGAAGGACTGCTTGCCATAACTGGAGAGCAGGAAACACCATGGTGCCATCAAATGTCTGCAGCCATGACAAGGAGCTGCAATCTGCCTCTAGTTCCCAGGGGCTTTTCCAAATGAATCTCAAGGAAAATCTTCACATCTAATTACCACTTGCACCTGGAGGACTAATCAGTCACCTATGGCAGGACTGTTGTGCCACTTCAGGCCACCATCCACGGTGAATTAAGCTGCACTGACACCTTTAACACTTCAGAGGGAGGAGGTGTGGGTACGTGCCTGGAAAGCAAGCACACAGCCAGCTGTGCAGTGAAGGCAGCGATGGCTGGCAGGGTGCATGGGGGAATCCTTGCTGACTGCTTGACTGCTACAGGCAATGAGCTAAACCCTTGTGTCTCATGGGCCTAATGCAGGGTGGGGTTAATCGGGGCTTAATTAGTTAATTAACAAATTATTGGAACTCCCTTTGACCTATGAATGCCTTCCCATACCTATAGTGCCATTTCCTCCTACATCTCCTCACAGTCCCCTTGGCCTAGCTGGTACAACTTTGTTTCTTCTTCACACTCAGGTGGATATGCCTCATGCTTGCCTGTGGTCCTGCCACAATCTACCAACTCACAAGCATTTAACTCCCTCATCCTCCTTTCCAAAAGTAGCAAAGATTACACCTGTGAAAAGCTGGGAGATCAAATCCTATGCTAGAAAATTCAACACCAACTTTTGCAGAAACAGGGATTCACTCTAGCACAACATTTGGGTTCTTATGGACATAGTTACATGTGGTTTTTATTTGTACATATTAGCTTGATATCTATTTTATCTTTACCTAATATTTTACTGCCTTTGCTTTCCTCGATTACCCCAAACAATTCTCAGAGCTAAGACTTTTGTTGTTACCAGTCTTCCTCTTCTGGCATGTACAGTATCTAATTTGTTTGTTGGTTTGAATAATTTACACGTCTGTGCAGCCAGGATCTAAGAGCGAGGTGTTTATGTGAGGTCATAGGCAGGAAAGTCTATGAGACATTCTCTTTGATCCAGCTACCTTTGTGTCTAGTGACTTGTTGCCATGACTCTTTGATTTCCTAAATTGTGTGCAAGGTTCAAAGCACCGACAATCTTTCCAGAGCAGGGAGTCAGGAGCTCAGACGCTTCGAAACACCATAAATGTCTGTGTAGACATCATCAATATTTAGCAACCTAAAACCTCGGAACAAGCAGGTTTCTGACAAAAGCTAACGTTGTGACAACAGAGAAACAAAGGAAGCAAAACTTCTCGGGAGTTTCTGCCAGCCCTCCTGAACCCAGCACCCGTTCATTGCCTGCCACAGCACCTCAGCATCATTCAAACAGCAGGAGGGGAACGTAAAACTAGCATCCATTTATTTTTCAAGGAAGCTGGAAAGCTCATAGCAAATACAAGGTAAGAGCAAGACTTCCAAAAAGGTCTTAGGATATAATCTCATCTCAGTCAGCATCTGGCAGTGTAACCTTGTGTCGACTCAGCCCCACAGTTCCCTCACAGCCCAGTAGGCTGTGGGGCTGTATGTGCACATGAACTGGTGAATCCAACACATTCCCGCAAAAAATGGTGCAACAGCTGCTTAGACAAACACCCCTAAAATCCCACTCTGTCTCCTGACCCCTGAGGTTGAAGTGCAAGGTTGCAGGCTTAAATGCAGCCACTTTTTCCAACACCTGGTATGTCTTGGTGAAGCAGCAGGTGCCGGGGAAAGGAGGGCAGCCAAGGGGCCCCACCGCAATGCCCGGTGCTGTGGTGACCTGAGAGCACCAGCACTGCTGCACTGACACACAGGCTGCCCTGGAGCTGCAAGCCCGTGCAGTCATCTGCTCCTTGCAGGGGTGTCTGAGCTCCACAGCTGCTTGTAGGGAACAGGGAGGGTGGCTGTGGAAGAATCTACACCTCCTCTGCAGGGTAGCATGCTGCCAGCTGCTCAAGCTGGACTTTCAGCATTTCCCTGTCTGTTCCCCCTCCTGTCCTCCTGGGTACACCCCAGGCAGCCACCTCTGTGACAGCACTGCCTGTCCCGCTGCTGCTGCCCATGACACTAGTGGTGTGCTTCCCTTGGCCCCTCTGAGCGCTTGGCTGTGATTCCTTTCTCACAGTGAGCAGTGCCAGTGGAGTCAATGGATGGGTAAGTGTGGAGAGCAGCACCAGGAGGGAACCATGAACAAACCCCTAGTTTGCTGTGGATTCTGTCAAAACAACACTGTGGCCCTTCACCTGTTAATATGTTAATAGGTTGGACTGACCTTTGGAGTAGAATAACGCTTCTCCAGAAAGTGATTAAACCTTCAGACATTGCACTTGATTCACACCAGCACTGTACTCCTCAGTGTGCCTGTTACACGTTTGTAATTAAAGCATGGGTGTTATTAGGAAGATGGCCTGTCTGTAAAAAAGAATCTTATAAAGAGACAGTAAAGAAGACACAGCCAAGTAAGCATATTTATCTATGAGCCAAGTCTTTGGAATTAAATGAGGATCAAGTCATAATCCTTCATCAAGTCAGGCACCTGTTCAATAAGCACAGGGAAGGTGTGCAGTCCCAAACCAAGGTGTATTCCTCTTAAGGATATAACATCAAAAATTTGACTGCACTCTAGTCCTAAAATTATGACAATGAGTCATTTTCTGCTGGGGAAAGTAGTCTAAGGCTTAGAAAGTGTGTTTTCTGTTCAATTAGTCTAGAACAGGTTAAAAAGTCATTGCTTTGATGACAGTGAGTGAATCAGAGTTGACTCCGAGCTGGCAGACACCCACACCTCAAAGCTAAAACTCCACCTTCCAGCAGTCTCCTTTCAGACAGCATTTGTGCTCGAGGCACATGCAATGCAAAGCTTGTCAGGGGAAGCGGCGTGCTGGGGACAGTGGACAGCCACCAGGCCTGCACCACGGCTAGGGAGAGGGCACAAGCGATGCTGAGCAGGGCAGAAAGAGCTGCTTGTCCCTCCTGCTTCCCCCAGCCAGGTTCAGCAAGGCTCCTCCCTGACTCTGTGCCTAGCCTGCTCCGCTTGCACTGTGTCTCTCTCTCCCTGCAGCAGGTCCTGGCCCCTGGGGCAACAAAGCTCCGTTGCTGCTGCAATACCTCGGGGTGGCTCTTTCCCCAGTTTTCCTGCCTTAGACAGGACAAACTGAACACTGCCCAAATTGTGCAGCCAGATGGCAAATAAAACCTCCCAGATGTGAGGTTAAATGCTCAAGCCTCACATCCTCCTAGGGCTTTCCTTCAAAGGCAGTGCTGCTCCAAGGCTGAGGGGTGCTGCTGCCCCCCCAGGACCAGGTTATTCCTGTTTGCAGCTTGCAAAGAAACCTGGCAGCAGCCTCCTTCACTGGGCTCAGTCCTTGCCTCCTTCAGGAAACATTTGCAGCCACAGGTATAACACAATCTACAATTGCATTAGTAAAACACAGAATTTAAATGTTCCAAAACACAGAGCATTACTTTTCCTGACATTGCAGCTTTTATCCGAAGTTGTTCCTCCTCTTGGGCGCTGCAATTATAACATGGAATTCCCTGAGGACTCTCACCCCATGCTGCAGCGCTTCTTCAGCCTCTCTATGACTAATCAAGTACACAAGCATGAAGGAAACCTGTACTAGTGCCTGGTCTCATCTTTTTCTGTCTTAGGCTATACTGAGAATAAACAACTCTTTCATTTGACCACAGCACACCCCTTGTTTAAACAATCCATTCCCTTCCCCCTGCATTACTACCAACAAAATACAACCACTCTTTACAGTCTTAGAAAACATCAACATATATCCACACCATGATTTTCTCCACAGTCACTCTCTTAGGAGAATGATTTTAACTCCTTTGGTAAACTGTGGAAGACCTCAGAAAATTTATTTAAATTCACGTGCTTCAGAAAAAATTATTACAACCCTTGAAGAGGTGGAAAGAAAAATTAAACAGAAGTTCATGGACTGAACTGGATCCATATGAACCACATGGATCTCGTGGTTTTTGAAGATAGTGAACACTGCATCTACACAAAAACAGGGACTCCACGAGGTACACTAAGCTGAGTATAATGCAAAAGGGAGCATTTTACAGAGTAAAACAAATGATTTGCAAAATACATATTTTTTTAAAATATAGAATTTTTGGCACTACAGCTGCTATTAGTTCCTCACATATATATATATATCATGCAATCTGTAACCAGTAACACAGCTTTAGCCAGCAGCAATAGTCCAGGGTGTGATTAGCTTCTGGATTTTTATTGTTCTTTCCATAATTTATAGTAAATCTGTAAGACTGAGTAGGTAAATTTAAAAAATTGTGCAAATATGGCCTATTACTGAAGTGGAACTGACACGGAATTTAAATTGCATCCAAAGTGTTTTATCAAATAATAGGCAATTCATCATATCAAAATTCCCTCAACTGAAAATATTAATAATTAGACAAAGGCTGTTAGCCCACCATAGCAGAAAGGATATTGGTTTTATAAATACTAGCTCTGCTTACGCTAACAGTAGTGCCAGTAGCTATATTTAGTATTGCTGCTGACATGTATTTAAATTTCAGGGCATGCTTTACAGGCAGAAGTTGGCTCATTTCAGTCAGAGAGTTTTCCTCAATAATAAATCTTTCCCAATTCTGGTGTGTTCAAGTTGTCCTCAAATGGCATACCATAGGCCTACTGAGAGACTATCAATTGATACTTAAAGTAATATCATGTCTTATTTTTCAGTTATAACCTCTAGGTTTAAATGAATCATTGTTAGGAGAAATTTTGATTAGGAGACCACTGTTTTTGGGAAACCTCCACACAGAAGCAGGACCTGTGGTACCTCTTGTGAGCTGTTCACAGTTGGGGAAAGCAAGAAGCAAGTATCTTCCAAAAAAAATACAATGGAAATGTTTCTGGGAGAGCAGAAGCTGTGCTGCAACTAAGGGGGTAGGCAGACACCGTGGGATAAATCACTGAAGAGCCACTGTAGTCTTTGACAGGACAGCACCAGTGGAAGGTCTGGTCCCATATGACAGCAGATGAGAAATTGCTGAAATTCAGGACACTCTCTTTCTTCAGCATTTATCCTTAAATGTGACCCTGACAAAACAGGTCCCTCAGTTCCATCTTCAAACACTTTTCACTTCCATTTTTTATTCTTTGTAGAACCTTACAGGCAGAGCTGAAAGTTGTAATCTGAAGTGACACCTATGTTGATCTCAACTTTATCCACTTCACTTCTGGTTTTCACTCAACAAAGGGATGCCCAGACAAAACAGCTCTCATGGACTACAAAATTGTCCTCAAGATAAAAAAAAAAAGTGACTGAACTATAAGGATGGGTTAAAAAACAAACATAGCTTTTTATAAAGGTGACCAAAAGGTGTGAGACTTAAGAAATAAGGCTCTTTCCCAGCTCTTTCTCAGACTTTCTTATATTGTCATTTGACAAATATTTGCAAATACTGTAGGTGAGGCATCTGTTCCAAATTCTCTTTCTGCTCCTTTCTAATCCAACTATGGATATGGTTTTGCATCTGGGTCAGTTTTACCACAACATCAAATGTTTAAACATTTTCAGCCACCACAGAGCGCAGTCCAGCCTCCACAAATCCAACAGGCATTGCAAATACACCAAACCAGTCATGGTTATATCAAGCTTGATGTGCCCTGAGGACACTGGCAACATGCACTTCATCAATCTAAATTTTCTGAAGAGAACTGCTCCTACCCTCACAACAAGGACTCGTGTTTAGGGGCCTGGACAGTGTACATATGTAACAAAATACAAAATGTAAACCCCAATGGTTATGTACTTCTATTCATCACAAAACATCCTGGAAAGGAGGGAGGGATGAAATCAACAAACAGTTGGGACAATCATAAATTAAATTAACTTTTCCTACTACTTGCTTTCTTGGCGATCAGGCAACCCCCTCAGCTTCTCAATCTCAACATCAGAAACAAATGCCTTGCAGGTCAAAATGCAGCACCATGTAAGAGACCCCCTAAACCTCAAATCTGTCAGTGTCCTCAGCATGATGCAGACCCTTTCAGTAACTGCTTCTCCCACTAGAAACCGAACAGTCTGGGCATCCTACAGCCCTGGATTTGCTTCCTTCTACTCAATGTACTGTATATACTCCCAAAAATGAGCCATTCTAGACTAGAACAAGGATGCTCTAGATAATTGACAGAAGACAGAAATACCAAGTTGTCAGTGGGAAATCTGTTTTCACAGAATAGCCACTCCATCTCTGACTTCTCAGTCCTTGGCCCCACAAAAGTCTTAAAAAATATCTTCAAAAGCTGAGTCTGGGAACTGAAATTCAAAACTCAAGCGGACACTAAAAATTATGGACTCAGAGAGGAAGGTGACTTTATGGCACATAACAATTTTGCTCCCTCCCAGCTAGACCCTTGCTGTTTCACACCTGGTTATTACTTTTCCTTCTTTGTCCTAGATGAACTAATGCCTTTTTCAACTTTCACTTATCTAAGAGACACTTCTAGTCTTCAAGTACCAAGGACTTTTTTCCTTTACATCATCTAACTATTAATGTAATCAACTTAAGCTCAAAGTAGTTTAAATATAGTTCAAAGCTTATGACATCTGTATCAACCCTGAGGAAGATCTCATGTGTCTGAAACCTTGCTTATTTTTTCACCCAATTCTGTCATATATTCTAATAAATAATATTACTTTTCCCTGTAAATATTTTGTCTTCTTATATCCTTGTACCACCCCTGGCTATAACAACACAACTATGCAAATATTTCAGCTTATGAAACACCGAATCATGCATTTCCAAAGAAAATTCACCTGGATTTTAAGAAACACCAATGCTTTATAGCATCTGCATTTACAAAACATAGAATCATGCAAATGAGAATGAATTTAGATCTGCTCCCATCTGATAAAGCCTGGGGAATACATGCTATGGCTATTTAAATTTGAGATCCTATAAAACCTCTGTGCATGCTGGATTCAGAGAAGGATTTGTTTTACAACAGTCTACTTATCTGTAGCAAAACACGTAATTCCCAGGTGGAGTTAAAAGTAAGAGCACTTTGTTTCCATGCAAACACTAGGGAAGTCTTACAGGTGACTGGACTACAAGGTCTGAGACTTTCCAAGCTCGTCCTTGCCTCCCCCATTCAAACTGTGACCTGCCACGTGTTGTTCCTCTTTCAGTTTCGTCTTGGGGGGCCTCTCATGCTCCTGACATGGGACCTGCATTTGGAGGTGCTGTGTGTGAGCATTTCAGTGACAACTCAGACACTGGGCACACTGTGTATGTTTCAGAAAACAATGTGTCTGGTGGCTTCTTAAATCCCCAGAAGCCAGCAGTGTAACCTGTCCTGCGCAGGGAGTCCAACACGCCCTCCTGGCTCGCTGGGACAGGCCCTCATTACCATCAGCTTGGTGACCCACACGGTTTCATGGGCCCTGGCACCCGCACAGCTCTTCATCCTCCCCTGAAATCTCCAGGGATTATTTTTGCCTTTGAACAGCTGTCATCAATGCCAGGGGCTCAGCGCACCCTGCTCAGGAGCAGCTGTGTGGAGCAGGTACCAGCCAAGGATGTCCCAAAAAGCTTGAGCTCTTTCACGATATAACTGGGATTGTATAGCCAGGAGGTATTTCCTGGATTTTTGCTTTTGTCTTTAAATCACATTTCTTGCCTCAGCCTGCCAGACATCTGACTAAATAGCATTTGATAGCTTTCAGGACACAATGTGAGAACCTGTCATTCCCAAGTTTCGAGAGCAGAGAAGGGGAAGGAGAGGAAGTTGTCCGCAGAGCCCCAAGGAGCACTGAGGACATGGGGAAGCTCTGGCAGTAGCTGAAACCAGGTAATAACATTGGTAAAAACCCCAGCAATGTAGCTAGGGCAGCAAATAAATAAATAAATAACGTAATTTTTGTTTCTGGGTTGGATCAGATAGATGTTTGAGATCAGACGGTGGATTCTTACACCATCATTTTTCATGCTGCATCATTTTTCACACCAAGTGAAAACAGATAGTGGAGAATAAAAATGGTTTTACAAAATGATGTTGGCAGAGGCATTACAGCCAATGAGCTAATAATTAACTGTTGCTAGTTTTGTTAAAGATCATGTTATTTTTTGTCTTAGCTTTGACAATTATTTTTCCTCATTTTAACACAATTCCTTCTATTTAATGTCTTTGCCACCTTGTGTGAGAAGATTCCATTTCCACTGCTTTTCCTGTATGTCTAAATATGCTAGTTATTTTTTGAAAAATGTTTAAAACTCCCTTGAACAACCACGGTGATTGAACAGATTTTTCTGATTTCCTGTGGTATTGTGCACACTGAGTGTCTTCAGCGGAGGTCCCTGCCAGTAGCTGCCTCAGGGGATTCTCTCAAGAATATATAATTTGAATTAAACATTCTTCTCATATAAGCAAAGCAATTAGAAAAAATTACACAATTAATTCTGATATTGGTATATTGCTGAGAAAAACTCATTTAGTTTTCTGAATTTAATGCAATTCAAGAAAATACCACAATTTAACCACAGCAAATCCCTAGCTCTGACCCTTCAATATTTAAAGAGCAAATTCAGTCTTCTCAGTCTCTGCCAGGCTCTGAAAACCTTCTGAAAACTCACCATCCATGACTAGCTGTGCTCTGTGGGCATAGGTCTGGCATACCATAATATTATTCAGAAATCTTTCCACCTCACACAGCCACCCTTGTACATTTTATGCACAGGAATGAAAATGCCTGTGTGCCACACTGCCACTGTTCTTCCAGTTATCCTTTCAGTTTTTTACAGTTTTCCTAAAAAACCCCAAAACCAAACCAACCACTGCAGCGATCTGTGGACGCCAGCAGTGAGGTCACCTACCCTAACCTGCCATCAGTCATGGGCATCAAATTAATCTCATGGAGGTTTGGAAACCTAGGAAGTGCAAGACAATTCAAACTGCACATATTGGCAATGCTTGACGTCATAGGTACCAGTTGTCGGAGTAGTGCAGTCTGTCCCACCAGACAAGTCTACTCTAAGGTCATAAAACATTCCCTTAATTACCAATTCCAAATGAATCTCTTCTTGCATCTAAGTGGACATGCACTAGTGAATCCAAAGCCATGAACAAGAGAGGGAGTAATTTCTTAGATCAGATCACCATTGCTTCAACAATTCGGTTATTTTTTAGCCAAATCCTGTGCTTACAGAGTGGAGGAAAAAGAATGTACACTAGGTTCAATAAAATTCTCTGAAATTTAAATACATTTCAGTCCTTCAGAAAATGGTATTTAATTTGTTCAGGCTTTTGATCACTTACAGGGAAATTCAATGTAGGACCCGTTACACCACCATGCTTTTAAAAAATGTTACCTGCTTATCTAAACCAAAACAGCACAATCACTTTAAGTCTGTTTTACTAAGATTCCAGAAAGTAAAGACAATTTATTTTCGATATAAATAAATCCTATCAGCGATGTCCATGGCTCATATAAACTATTCAAGATCCTTCTTTCCTAATCGTCTTTCCTGAAATAATCTTTCATCTGGTGGCTCGTGATACGATTCAGGGGAAGAATGTCCGTGGCAATTTCATAAACACGTGATGACAGAGAAGAAGGTAAGACTGAAACATCGCACAGTGGCAGAGGACTGTCATTATGCAAAATTTAATAAAGCACATATGCCACTTCACTGAATATCAACAACAGTCTGTGGACATTATTAGGGATTTTGAGCCCTTACTTGTCAATAACTTCATATAACCCCTCTGATTTTCACAGCACAGTCTATAGTCCCGAACTGAATTTGGAGATTATATGTTGTCCTTATGGATTTTTGACATGGAAGTCACTGGTTTTGTGTTGACATGCAGTATTTGCTTCAAACTAGGTTAACATGAGAAGCAGTCAGGGAGCATTAGAAACACAGCAAACACAGATGATGCACTCATGCATTCCCCGAGGATGCACACAGCCTGGCTCCAAGCTGGGAGATGCACATAAAGCTGGTGAAGGCACACAAACAAGACACGATGCCAGCTACGCAGATGGATGGATTACAGAAATACCCAGCGCTGCAGGACATTCCCAACCAGTGGCAAGTGGTACCACTGAGCATGTACACTGCACAGCTCTGAAAGAAATAAACTGTGGCCACTGGAAAGAAAGGGAGATGTCAGGAGTCATCACAAAACTTTAGAAAAATTTGGAGTTCTGTGAATCTCTTTCAAACAAAGTGACAGAGACTTTGGATGCTGATATCCCAGGCCAACCGTAGCAGCTCTTTCCAAAGGCATGCAAAAGTGGGAGAGGGGAGGGACCGTAAGACCAGAGTACAGGAATCCATCCTACTTGCATGTAGACATCATCACTCTCGTAGTGCTAGAGCATAATGGTTATTATGGGCTGAAATGTCTCATTCTCAGCTTGGTGAATTGGAGGAGGAGTTCATTTTTTACATACCTCCAGTGAATAGATGTCTCACAGTGACACGGCCTTCCAGACCAGCGTGCTCAGTCGAATCCATGACAGAGGCTTGCAAAGCCACTTTGTGCTGACATGGCTCATGCACTCCAGTTGTGCATTGAACAGGATGTGAGTGTCCATGCAGAATTAGCCTTAAAAACACCTTTGTGATTCAGGTTTCTATCTCACACCTCTTAGCTGTGTTCCCCTTTTCCCCGCAGCCATGATATTTTCCCTCCGCGATTTTTCTGATACCTGTTTTTTCTATTTCTAAGGAAGGTGGGTACTGCTCTATGGGTGGGTACCACCTAGATGAGTGGTATTGGAGATATGCACGGAACATCTTATAAATTACAAACTGCTGATATTTAAGAAGTCCATCTTACTTTTCATGGATGTTGAGTTTTTGTTTCTCTCCTCTCTCAAACTGAAGAGATGAAACTCAGTTTTCTTAAAAAGTAGCCATGGGATCTAAAAGAACTACAATTTTTACTAGTTGTCCTTTGAATTTTTATCAGAACTTTATGTCACTTCAGGTCTGATCTCTGCATTTCCAAAATGCCAAAGTAATTTTGTTTCTATGACTATTAATGACTTGGACATGCGTCATGCTGCTACCGTACAAAGAATTACATTGAGAAATTACCAGAAGTCACAGTCTTGCATCCTTGGAACTGTGAAAAATATTTCAGTTGAGCCTTGTTGTTGAGAAACTATAGACCTGCTTGATTTTCAAAACAGTTTCTGAAAACTGTAACAAATATAACATAGACGACAGGCAAAATTCTCTAGATTTTCATTGTTGGCACCCCAACAGGTTACAAGTCATAATTTCCAAAGACAATAGGTACATCCCTAAGAGATAGCATCAACCTGAAGGAAAATCCACGGGTGTCCACCTAGTTATGAAAATGTATTGAATGACCAACATGTAGCCCTTCAAAAAATCAAAGGTAAATAGGTATAGAGGTCACCTTCTGTAGTTTGTCTTCAATTGTTATCCCCAAATGCATGAAACCCTTACTCAGAATTAGATTCCTACAATGTCTACTGAATGGTTCAAACATTGCAAAAGGTATGTCTTTATATAAATAACTAACTACACTTTGAAAAATTAATGCAATTTTAAAGATGGAAATCTTAACCAGCAAACTATCCACTGAAGTCAAAATTAAGGTTTCCACAGCAACCTGAGCTACCTTTGCATTCCATACCACCAAGGAAGGGAAGTACTTCTGGAAGAAGGATGCAGCAAAGCAGAGCCTGAAAGGCAAGACCAGAGGGACGTGAGAGCTGTGTCCCGTGCTTGAGCCCCCAACACACTGTCATTGCTCACAATTTCTCTGACATACAGACATGTAAAGATTATAAACTTCACATAAATATGATGGCATACTAAATAATTAAAGATGAGGGATTTAACTGGTCATGGGGTCTTTGCCTACTCCCTTCCATTCTTTCAGTTCAGAGCAACAATTTTCCTGGTTAAAAGATAAACTGCTTTAGTAGTTTAATTAAAGCAAAGATAGGTTTATAGTTTTAGTACTACGTGAAGTCCGATAGGATCTCCATGTATGATACCATTGGGTCCACTTTCCTTTCTCTGTCTGAAACAGAAAAATATTCTTATTTAAAAAGAGCAGGCAAAAGTTTTGTTGCTTTTTTTTTTTTTAATAGCAGACTTTTTCTTCTTTCTCCTCACAGTTTCTTTAAAAGGGTATAATCAATAAAGTTGCATTCCCTCTCTGGTTACCAGTAAAAGATCTGTGGAATATCCCCTGACAAAAAGGGAAAGCCAAGCCTCAAAGAGCAGAAGAGAAATATAAAGGTCTGTAGGCAGTGAGAGTGACTGGATGCATCATTCCCAGCCCTTGGAATAAAATACAGGTTTCTGTTGTCCTTGACTTTTTCTTCTGAAATGCCTTACAGGAGACTGGTCATCATTGGAATGTAACACTTTGTTGTCTTGAAGATAGTGAAAATACAGTTCACAAAAATCATTCTGCTTTCAGCAGTAGGCTAAAATGATTGCTGCTTTTCCAAAATGTATATTCTGTGTGCTCCAAACACAGCTAGATGAAAAATACAGTATCAGGGACAAATCAATTATTTATTATATAATCTAGAACAAATCTCTTAAAAAGTTTTGAGCATGAAAATAACTCATGTGTGACAAAACCAAACCTCTAAGATGTACAGATAGGGAATGTATGACAAGAGAAATTATACTTCCTGAATAGGGATTTCACACTTGTCAATACTCACAGTTCAGGGACTACTAGGAAAAGGTGTTCTTTAAACAGATGTGGTTTTTTCAGCTTTCAGATGTTTCATTATGCTCTGAAAACCCTTTTCTATCTTCCTTGTGGAGAAAAACAGCCCAGTTCAACACATGGGACTCTTAGTAGGGTACTCACTCACTACACTGGGCTGGCACTGCAACAGCCGGGCTTTAAAAGCCTACTTGTCCCAGATGCCACATGCAAGCTGTACCCAGGAATCAAACCAGGTTCCCTGTGGGCCATTCTGAGCTTAACACCACAGAAACAGAAACAGAGAAAAGCAATCAAGGTTGAATTTTGTGTGTTTTGTGAATCACAAAGCAGTGTCTGTGTTCTCAAGGCAGCAGATACAGTGGATTACAAAGCAGGCAGGCCCTCTTTGATCCCTGAAAGGAGAGAGGGAAGCTGTCCTGCTCAAAGCCCAGCTCAGTCTGGGGAGAAAGCACATTTTCTCAACAGTTATTTTCTTTTTATCACTGTCGTCATTTGCAGCTCTCCAGAGGATGTGATGCTAACTCCCATGATTGATGGGGAAGAGGTTATGAGACACTACCATAGCCTAACTGTGTGTCTGGGCATGGCTACATCCATTCTGGGGGGCAGCCTCTCAGAGGAACAGAGGGACAGAGGGACATCTCCACCCCAGCTGCACCTTGACTAGAAAAGTGTATATATAGGCCAAAATGGCACTGCTGCTGAGGGTGAGCAGATGCTTTCTATTGAAAATCCCATTTTCA
The DNA here is from genome assembly GCA_014706295.1 of Lycocorax pyrrhopterus obiensis. NCBI lineage: Eukaryota > Metazoa > Chordata > Aves > Passeriformes > Paradisaeidae > Lycocorax > Lycocorax pyrrhopterus. Next base: position 70,449,480 of record JACSVZ010000001.1, read on the forward strand.
AAAATCTATCACTTGAATACACTTTAATAACTTGGAATATTTTCCCCCCACCACTTTATTCGATTTCTTTTTTTATTTTTAGCTGAAAGGGTTCAGTGTTTTTCTTTACTTCAGTAGCACTGCTTCCCTCTGCCCACAGGCTGGATTATGCTCAGGGAATAAATCCAGGCTGAGCAGCGAGAAACAACGCTCTGCAGCATATTGTTCTTGCACAGAACTCCAAGGTTTGGCTGCAGGTGCTGGAAAACACATTTCTACTGGCACTCAGCTGGATGAGAAGGTTGACCAATGCTACTGGGAGGCTGTCAGTCAGCGTAGCAGGAGATTAAGAGATGAGAAAGGACAACAATTTTATGGTTAAGGCAACAGACTGCCACACTGGAGAGTGACCTGGACTGCAAAACCAAATCTCTAAAGAGTGATACATCACCCAAACCAAATCTTTTACAGGTGGTTGCAATTTGCATGTTCCTCCTCCTCTGAGCATCCCACACAAGGCCTTCTGATGTGATTTTTGGAAGGGGTGTCTCTGTGAAGGGGTCAGTGAGAAATGTCCTTCCAGCAAATAATTAAAAGATCAGTGATAAAGAGAAGTTCTTCTGCATTTGTGTTTGGAGCTGGCTACAGCTATTTGTTACAAATTCATTACAGAGGTGGAGACAGACAGTGGATAAGGATTAAGGCCACACTTTACACAGGGAAACTACCAAAAAGTGATGAAGAACTCTTTTGCCTTTGAAGCTTAAACTCATTTTTTCCTGATGGTTTGGGTTTTTTGCACAGCTATAAGTATTCTTGTCTCTGTAATTGGTGTGCTCATATACAGTCACACAACTAAACAAGTAGGCCGATATTCTGCATAAAAACTGAAGAAGTATATGCATCTTTAAAAAATTGCTTCTACTCCAAACTGTTTGCATCCTTTGAAATGAGATTTTCATTAATAGATGGTGGCTGGATTAAAAGATGTGCGCTCAGCTTTTCTTCTAGGGTACCAAATATGAAGAATATTTAATGTGACAAAAAACTCACATGTTTATCAATATTTTATTAGTAGTGGAATGTGTCTTCCTCAGTGCCTTTTGGCAATATTAATTTACTGTACTCTTCACAGTTAAAGGAAATCACCTGCTGTTTCATATCAGTACAAAAAAGGAAAACAGAAGTCTTCAAGTACTCATTATCAGCTTCTCTTCATAAAGGACATCTCATTTGTTTGATTCCCTTATTAGATTGCTCTTTTCTTTGTTATCCAGGAAAAAAGCATACAACAACAACAACAACAACAACAACAATAAATCTAGTTAATTGTGTGAAAGGCTTTAATGTACTTTTTGTGTGTACAGGAACAGACAGATTTTGTACCTCTCAGTGTTTTTCTCATTTAAGTACATTAATATTTTCAAAGGCAACAAATAAAATCTTGATTTCAAAGCCCTACAGTTAAAATACTACTTTAATTTGGAAGATGAAAAAAAAGATGGAGAGGGAGATGCAGAGCTAAAAATGTAGAATGCAAAACGTGTCTGGCGCTGGAGCTCCTTTTAATGTGGCAGCAAGAACACAACAAATTTTCTGTGACCTTGCTTTGTGACCAGCTCATGTAATTTGGTAGAGGATGTCATTGTAGTAATTACATATTGGGTTCCCTGCTGCCATAGTTATCCATGGTGTTGTGGGGCTCAGAGGAGCAGTGCTTCAGTGTGATGGATTGCTATGGAAAATTGACCATGCTAGAAAGCAAGCTGTCTGATAAAAAGAGGCTATCATACAATTGCTTCCTTGACCACCACCCCAGGGATGGGTTTCATGCATAAAAAAATGCTTTTTAGTGATTGGAAAATGATGTTTTGCACTATATTGTTTCACTCTTGATTCTCATTGGCCAATTTGTTTTATTTGAATGCCAAGTTCCCCAAAACTGAAGATATAAGTAAATAACAGTATTTTACACAGCCAGGGCATCTTTCTCCGGTCTATTGAGAATATCAGATATGACCTTGGAGGTCAGCTAATCTCTGGTGCCTGCAGCAGAATGGGATACTAAACATGACCCGTCCTCTGCAGTCACTCCAGAACTTCTCATGCTTCTCACATACAGAAAGAAAGCTTCCTAACAGTGAGAAGCCAGATAATTCCCTCCTATTTTCCACTTATTACAGGCTGATGTGCTGCTAAATCACTATATTAAGTATATTTTAATTGTAAAACATAAATTTCCTTAGAAAGACTGTGATTATTCTTTCACAACAATGGACTGCAAGTAGTGAGCGACATCTTTTTTCCTCATTATTTAATTTTTATCTGTGAGCTTGGCTTCTTTCTACCTTGCAAAGGTACAGCCCATTTACAGCCAGGTTTCCAAAATCTCAACTTGTATCTCCACTGAATTCTTTCTGAGAAAACCCCCACTTTTCTGTTTCTCCCTAGAAATATTTTGTTGAGGACAAATATTTATTTTCCTTCCTATTCCAATTGTTGGCAAATGTCATGGAAGTCTTGTTCAAAATCCCATTTTTGGACCAAGATATATTAAAGGAAGTTTCATTCTAAATTAAAACATTTAATTTATATATTTTTTTAACAACAAAAAAATGGCCCTTAGAAAAAGGAACATATTTGCACCAAGTAATTGGAACATGAGAGCCAACAAACTGTTTAGATTTAATGAAGAACATTGCAGAAAACTTTGCCAAGGAAATATTAACTCTAGCCTCCTGTGCAAATGGATTGCAATTACAATCTTTAATTACACAGCCATATCTTGGTTTTCCATTGCTCCTTTCAGATCCCAGTTTCAACAGTGTGCCAGGAACAATCCTGGAGAGGTGCTCAATGAGCAGTGAGGGTTCAGTACCAATTCACCTCCTGCCTACTGTGGTGTTCATCAGGCAGGCTGTCCACCAAGTGATAACAGGCACAAAGCACTACAAAGACAACTTCCTTCTTCTTTAAATTATTTTGATTTTCACCGAATATTCTGCGTTGGAAGGGACCCACAAGGATCACTGAATCCATTTCCTGAGTGAATGGCCCATATGGGGCCATAGATTTATTAGCACCATGCTCTAATCTCAGTGCAATTTATATGATGACTGAGCTATCGCAGCGCCACTTACACAATGACTACTTAAAAATACTCTGCCTTGTTACACTCAGGCTCTTCCCACTCACAGAACCACCTGTAGGCCACCAACCACGTGACCAGAACACCTATAAAGACTTCTGGAACAGACTATTGGTTCATACTGGCAGGCACTCGTGCTGGGGAGCTCATGGTTTAATGTTTGAACTCTTAAAGTTGAGCCTGAAGGACATATCCAAAGCTGGTGAAGAAAGAAAACTGAAGTGTCCAAAGCTTATGTAGAAATCTCAGAAATTTGCCTTCCAGTTTTTCTCAGATTGATCAGAAAGAAAGTGTAGAAAGACAAGTTGGGAACACTTAATCCAGCAATTCACAGAGAATTAAGAAAATACACACATGGATATGGCAAATTGTTAATTTATAGGAGTATTTGTACAAGAAGAAGGCAGTATCTCATTAGGGACTGGGAATCTGCACAAGAAAGACTAGGAATAGCTAGAAGGGACAAGTTTAATATGTAATTTCTTTGGGAAGTAACTAGAGTTGGTTCAACAGAAGTAATTACACTGAAGATCAATGGCAAGGATAAACAAGGAAATACCCTGAGTAGACATCCGATAATTTATTTGTTTTATGAATGAAGCCAGCCAGTGCTTTCCCTAAGAACTCTACAAGTGCAGCCAGTGATTGTCCAACATGTAAGCACTCATCTAGGAAAGCCATTAGCAGGAAGGTAGCAGGAAGAGGCTCTCTCTGCCAAGGCTCTCAGCCAAACAAGTCATTAATAATTGAGGGGCAGAGACATGTATCTGATGCAGATAATAGAATTTTAAACAATTTTCGATATAGAACTACAGACAGAATTGCAGACAAGTAGCACATTTTGTCAGTCCCTCTTAACATGTCTCTTCAGGATGCAAGTTTCTGCAGCATAATATCTGCTTTTCTATACACGTGCAGGCATGTGGGTTGTGTGTGCATGTGTGTGCACCCAGTATTTACCAGATCAGACATGTGGGTAGGTAAATGAGCACCTGTAGGTGCTCACCTGAGGTGAATGCTACTAGAAGACAAGTTGTAAGTAAGAGCCAATAGGGGAAATTTCTTTGAAAAAAAGAAGTAGAGGAAAAAAAGAGAAAAATATTCAAGCAAATAGAGATTCACAGAACTGTGAAAACTGCTGAAATCAAGGAAATTTGTAATACAATATGTCATGGCCAATTAGACATAGCAGAAAAATCTCCAGCCAGTAAAAGTATTCATGTGCAATGCATTTTTGTTGAATGGATTCACTCATTCTTTTGTGCATTTACTTCTCTCCTACAGCCAATGAAAATTACACCCAGGAGAAATTAGACACTAGTATTGCTGCATTAAGCTGGTGTAGGCCAAAACATGTTCCTGTAAATCAGGATTATGACTACTTAAAAGATGTACAGCAAGAGTTTCCTAACCATTCTACAGAATTATTTGTCATATAAAACTATCTGCCTTACTAAAACAGGACACTAAAAAGCATAAACACCAGCTTGGGGCAGCTCAAAGAGCGGTCATATGGATGTGTTTTGGTTTTTTTTCCTTTGGGCCATTTAAGATAACCTTTCATGTGTCCATGACTCCATGCAGGTACACATGTGCCTTGGCTGGTGGCTGTGTACTTAAAATCGATGTGCACATAAGAGAATGCAATATATGTTCTTTATAGCTCTTTATCAGATCCATATTATGATCCAAATGATGTACCACACCTTCTCAGTAGTTCTGCATGCAGGTATTGAAAGTTATTTGCTAATAACAATCACAAACACAGCAAGTGGAAGAACTATTTTCACAGAATAGTAGAATGGTTTGGGTTGGAAGGGGCCTTGAAGACCACCTAGTTCCAACCCCCCCCCTTTCACTGGACCAGCTTGCTGAAAGACCCATCCAACCTGGTCTTGAACACTGCTAGGGATGGGAAATCCACAGCTTCTCTGGCACCCTGTTCCAGTGCCTCACCACCTGCACAGTGAAGAGTTTCTTCCTCATGTCCAATCTAAATGTGCCCTCTTTCTGTTTGAAGCCATTAACCACAGTCCTATTGCTACAACTGACATAGTTTTCTGATAAGACTGGCCAGAAGAAGACCCCTTCACACTGAACCAACAAAATGAAATATTAAAACATCTAATAGAAATTAGTAATTATGATGTGAAGTAAAATCACTTGGGAAGCATTAGGAAGTCCAACACTGTTTTCTGCCTTTTTTATAGTGTGTGACTCATAAAGAAACAGTGATGAATATGAGTGGTGTGACCAGTTACTGTATTTATGAATGAGAAAGAAAGGAGAGTGAGGAAATATGTGCTGAGGTTGTGGGAAAGATTGATGTCTCTGTTGTTTTAAAAGGTACCAGAGCTAAGTGAGACCGCTGGTTGCGTGCTTCGTGAAGGCTTCTCAGCGTGTGCAGGGGAGCCCATTCGAGCATGAAAGAGCAGCCAGGAAATGCTGGCCTTGAAGGAATAACTCGCTACTTCAATATTAACCATGTGTAAATTATTTAGCCTGCTCTTTACACAGATTTTCAGTTGAGGAGAAAGCAATGAAAAATCACCAGCAACTATCAAGTCCAGAGTCTTTGCCTTAGAAGATGTGAATGTGTTGAACTCCGCCAATCTCCCTCCTTAAATCACTCCTTATCAACCCCTTTACACTTCAATTTGCACTGTTTTGAATTGTACCACACATGGCTTTTAAGAGAGAGACACGCACTAAAGAACAATAACTATCACCAAAGTGGATCTCAGAATCACATGATCTGCTTTGTACATTTCTTCAAAGGGGTTGTTTTAAAAGGGGATGGTTGTTTCCCTCATTGTATTCTGTAGTGATAACTTGCTCTTCAGTTGTAGAGAGGAGCATTCCTTTCTTTTTCAAAGATCCTAACACCCTCAGTTTATGCCTAATGTGCTGCTGACAATAACATTATAACATCTACCAGGTTGTTTACAGGCCAACATGACCAGAAGACAATGTTTATTATAAATTACCTCTAAAAACTATCTCCGTAAACATTAACCTCCACAGAAATCAATGCATTTCTCTGCACTAAAGAAAAAAAAAAAGGTGTTTATTATTTGTGCTGCTTTCAGCCAGAGTTCTTGTGGAGAGTTTGGTTGCCCAAGTCGTCAAGGCATTGTTAAACATCTCTGCCCATAAAATAGCACAAGTTCATAACTTCAGATCTCCCTTTAGACTTCTGAGCTGTACAACTAGAGAACTTGGCCAAGAGATGCTTCTGGGGTGCTCAAAACAAATTGCATACCAACTTGTGGACATCATAAAACAAATAAGCGATAAATAGAAAAAAATCTTGTCGTTACAAATAAGTGACCATAGTATATGCAACAGACTAAATCAGAAAAAGGAAGGAGGCTGAAGTATCTTTTTGGTTTTGGTTTGTTTTGGTTTTTTTTGTGTTGGCTGTGTGTGTGTTCATATCTCTCCAATTAAATAGTATTTATTGAGGAAAGACATTTCAGCAGTGGACAGTGCTGGTCCCTTCTTCCAGCCACCCTGGAAGCCAGCAGGAGCCTGCAGGAAATGCTCAGTGCCCCTGTGCAACGCAGTGGTGCAGGTGGAATACACATCACTTCTCAGGGCCTCCTTTGGATGACAGCACTTCTGCAACCTCCCACATGACTTTCCCTGCCTACAGCATCCGTTGTTTAAAAAGAGGTTTTATAAAGTCCCACTTGAGTGCTTCTGCAATTTTCACCCATCAGCTACTTGCTTTATCGACTTTGGGCATTGAGAATAGACCATTATTTCTTGCAACACCTTTTCATGACTTGAAGACTTACTTCATCTAGCCAGACTTTTCTTCCTTAGGCTGAAGAGCCCTGTTCATGTCAAATTGACAACAATATTTCATTATAAGGAACTGAGTTTTTCTGCCTTCCCAGTTTTTTGCAGAACCCAATTTGTGCTATTCTAGCTATTGCACCAATCTTTTGAGGTTTTTTTCCCTCCTTCTGCCTAGCTCCCTTTTCCTTTTACCTTCTCTTTCAGTGAAAATAATACTAACAAAAAAAGGCAATTCAAAAGCTAAAAGCCCAAAAGGAAGAGGCTGAAAACTTCTGCCAAAGAGAATTATTTTTTTCCCATTTGAAAATATGAATATGCAATTATTTTCACATTTTCTGGAAAAAACAGCAATAGCTTTCTGCCACCTTAACACATGGTTGGACATATACAGCAGTATGTTAAGAAATTGTTATGAATGTGCTATTATTTCTACTCAATGAAAAAATAAGACAAGGAATGCAGTTACAATTATGATGACACATCTGTGATTCTGAAAAGGAGACTTTCTAAATGTAGGCAGCTTCCATTATACTTGAGTAAGCTAAGATGAATGAAAGCACTGATGAAATCACCTTGACTATTAAATATGTGCAAAAATCAAAGCAGGAGAATCTCTGTTCATACAATGCTGCTGAGGTGTTCCTATAATGTTTAAAAATGTTCTGGCCTGACTCTGTGTCTCATATTTTGGTAGGAACAAACAGCAAAATATGGAGACTGACTGGAGAATCTGTGTACTGAAATTCATTGCCCTGATATGGTGAGGAATCGTGTCACAGAGCGCTGTTCACAGGCTTAAAAGGTGTGGGGCTTTTTTAGCTATTTCTACATAGAAATTCTTCCCAAGTCTCTTTCTTCCTATATGAAGGAGCTTCTGATTTCTAAACCTATTAAAATTTCAGGTCTAAGTTTCTACACAGCCATATGTACCCAGATGTTTTCAAGCCAACATGGTCCTTTAATTTAATATTGTCTTTATCCTCACTTGCATCCCCCCATCACAATATTTATACACACGACTTTGTAATACTAAACAAGACAAACATTTTATGTTTTATCTTATGTATCAGGCTGTTCATCCTTCTGATCTCTTTAGTAGCCCTTTTTCTGCATCTTTGGAGTGAAGGACACATTTATGCTGGAAATCAGGGGAAAGAAAAGCAAACCCAGAGAAAATTGGTGGACACTTCTCTCCCGACACCAGCTTACATGTTCAGCTGTAACTGCAGTGTTCCCTCACAGTATTTGCTAGCAGTGCTCAAAAAGTGAAATGAAATAGATCCACCGTAACGAAGCAACCATCACTGGTCACTTCATGGCCACCCACATGTACTTAGAGGCTACACCTCCTCTGGACTTTCACTTTGCCAAACTATCAGAGACATGGGAATTTCCAGTCACTTGTGGCTATGGGCAGTCTCCTGCCACTGGCAGGCCTTTCTCCCTTTGTCCCAGACGCAGTTAATCTCTTTGGATTAAGGTGAAATTCTAAAGGAGGTCTCAACAAAGTCTTATGAGGTGGAGTTCATATTCCTGTGCTGAAACAATCCTTTCTATTAATCTCTGGGATTGTTTCTGGTATTTTCGGAGTCATGTGCCATTGATTGTATTAATGGTCACAGGGTAGGAAATAAAACCAGATCTTCCCATTGAGGTTTTTCCAGCTGATCCTCTTAGCTTGTAGTAAAAATTCCTGTTACTAGTTTTTAAGTGCAGGAACTTGTATTTTTGTGCAATTGAATTTCATCCCACTTCTATCACTAGAGACTTCAAGGTCATCTGACTCTTTGTATGATAAACAAATCTCTTCTTTATTGATGCAGCTTTCACACCTGAGATAGTCAGGAAATTTCATTAACAAACCCCCACCAAGGTCAGAAATTAAAATACTAAATAAGATTAGTCCCCAAAACAGTTTTGGAAGGACTCTATTACTATCTTCACCTCAGCCTAACAATTCCCTTTTCAGTGGCACCTGAGCTTGTCTTTTCTCTGGCCAGTTCCTCACCAATAATGCAATTTGTATACTAATCCTGTTTTCTCCAGATGAACAACACTTTTTTTAGGCATATTGTATCAGCAATTTAGGGAGCTGGCATCTCCTGTGCCTGTAGACACTGTTGTCTTACCAAAGAGCCAAATGACCCCTTTAAAAGGACATACCAGGAACCAGAACCTGACTCTCATGAATATCCAACTGTGCTCCTGTCCCAGAAACACATGGAAAAATATTACTGCATCTTAGTCAGTGTGGAAGCAAGAGGAATAACTTTTCCCAGATGACAAAGGAAGCAATCAGCACAGTGCCCCTCCCTGCTCCTCATCCTGCTCCTACCACAAAGACCAGTGCAGAAATGGAGGTCAGAGCTGCTCCTTGCTTGGGAGAGAGGGCCTTGAGAAGGAGATGGGACTATAACTCCTACCCTTCTCTTGCTGTACCTAAATGACTCCCTCAGGGATGTTTCCCTGCCCACCCTTGTTAAAGACCCTGATCCCTTGATCCTTCTCTTTTTTTCTTGCCAGTAAGACAGAGTACTCTGTCACCACACACATGCTCACTCATCCAGGCTCTTTCATCTTTAATTCATGATTATTTTTTTTCTGACAGAGAAGATTTATTCAAACAAGAATCACTTGAGTACTAGCCAATAGCCTTCTTTATACAAGCAACCAGACTAGAGTTTCACAACAATCCCAACATGCTAGCATTAGCTTAACTTAAATGATGCTTCCTCAGAAAGCCCAGAGTGCCTTCACCTTTCATATTACACACTAAAGACCATATGGAAACTCATTTAAAAAGAATGAAGTGCACTGACCTTCTGTCTTATTGCAACACTTCCAAAGATCATCAAAAGCCAGTACAAAGCTATCCTGACAGATATATGGAGCATGGTGTATTCTTTCATTGTTACCAACTGAAAGCAATTTTTATCAATTACACACATATCAAGCACAGATTACACACTGGCTACGAGTTATTGCTGTCCTTATAGTTATTGTCAGTATTCTGCTGTGTTGGAGCTGACAACATTTTTGAACAGAAATAAACGTTTTCATTTAAGCAGTGAGGGATAACAACCGCAGTTAGTCCATGCAAGCAATTAAACTAATTGAGCCTGCATTCTGTAGAGCTGCTATTCCACATACTTTATTTAAAATTTACTTCTTTCCATTTGAAAGAAGTAGACTCCAACCCTGATGACACTGTATAGCGACTGCAATGTGAAGGAACAGCACAAAGGGGTGAACAGTTTGCGCTGTGATAGCTAATAACCAGAGTGTGGGCTGAGAAAAACACAGACGAGGACAAACATCAACAAGAATCAATTTCAATGGACATTTTTGAAGCCCATGAAGCCCCCATGATATATATTTTTTTAAATAATATCTTTTAAGATATCAACTTAGTGTCACAGAATGTTCAAAGTTTATTTACTTCAAAAGAAAACAGAAGCTGCTCTCTAACATGTAACATTTACTGATGTAAGAGAGGGGGAAACAGAACAGGAACAGGTTTGCGAGTGACCTGGATCATGTACTGGAAAGTTTAGAGTATTTTGGATTCTCTGCTTGAAGCAGCTATTAAAGTATTTCCTCAAGGCTGAGTTAATTTAATGGCAAGGGAGTTCAAAACAATGTCAAATTATGCATTTTTAAACAACACTGAGTATTTATGCATCATAAAATAGTATACAAGTTTGTTCTATCTTTTTCTAGTATAGTCAGGATTTAGCATCAATCCCAGAATTCATCTTTTCCCTCCTCATTTTAAAATATTTAATGTTTCCTAATCCAACGTGGAGAGCTGGGAGACAAAAATAAATGGAGCGCACGACTTCATGCTCTATTTTTGATAGCTCGCTGATTTTTTTGAACACTACTGCTTACAGCATGTGAAAGATTTCTCAACGATAGAAATATTCAAAGTACAAGCAGGCCCTTTTTTGTTGTCAGTAAATTGGTTTCCAGTAATCTCAGAGGTAAAAAGAAAATGGAAGAGAAGCATGCATCCCAACACGCAGTATGGGAAAACCAAAGCACATTATGCCAAGTAAATGGTGCATGCCTCTTGAGTAATTAAAAGGATGCAGGAAAACATCTGGACTCTTAAAAAAAGGAGTCAAGGGAGTGAGTAGTAGGGAACTAAACAAAGAAAAGAAAGATATGTGTGCCCAGATTTCCCTCAAAATTAACAAATGCTACACTGACAGCAAGTGCAGTGACAGAGGCAGTGACAGCTCCCCAGAGCAGCAGACCAGTGCCTGAGAACAAAAGCCATAACACTAAGCATGAACGTGCCTTGATGGAGGAGAGCTCATTTCAATAATACCCCAGTTATCCCCCATGTTCTACCTCCAGGCTTTTGTGGATGGATATATGTCTGTGCTGCAGCTGGGAGATGTGGCTGATCTGCATGTCCAAGACAGATACAATCTAATAGCGGGGCTGGTGTGATGATTAACCAGCCAGCTTGAGCACATCAATCCGCGTGACAGCCACACGTCCAGTGGTAGCACTGCTGGCATCACAAGCAAGATACATGACCTCCTTAAAAGAAAATCCCAGTGTCCTTGACCTGCAATTGGAAGTGAACTGAAAAACAGGCATGATCTGATCTTCAAAGATTTACTCTGCAAGAGAGAGAAGGATGGAATTCAGCTCCAGGTGAGGCACCTGCACATAGGTATGGCAAAGCAGGTGTGTCTCTGTGAGCTGGGTATGCTACCAGCACCTCATCAGCAACCTGGAAAACACAGGTGGAGGTGTATAGTGGATTGTCCATCTCAGGGAGACACCAACACACAATCAGCTGAACAGGTTACTGTATTGTCCCCAGACTGCAGTCTGTGCCATCTATTTTAACTGGTCAGAGGAGGCATTTTCTGATGACAGTGCATCCTGATATTTTCTATATCAGGATTTACTTTTGTGCTGATCTTCTGAGTGTTGTTGTCTTACATCAGGATTTGAGAGTGCAATAGGTGCAGATGGAGGTGCCCCGAAGATGGGCAGATGTTGCCCTGAGCTGTTACACAGAGAGACCATTCTGCATAAATCCCAACTGAATCACTTTCCTGACTGTGAGGGACATCCCAGAATTTCTGGATGGATGAGACCTCATACTTCAAAGAGGCAAGAAGAGGGAGAGCTCCAGGAATAATACAGATACAGGAGGCAGTGGTGTTTTCCTAAAGGTCTTTTCACTTCCCATGGGATAGACCTGGCCTAGGGACTATACCTGGATTTTAGGTAGTGTCTTTAAAGAGTAAAATAAAAGAGCACCAAGGACCAAACTCAAGCACTGGGTTCTTGATTGTCCTTAATGATTAGTTCAATTTACTAATTCTATTTTTTGGCTATTCCAATGAATTTTCTCCAACACAGTTCTGCTACAAAGGGAGCTAGTCCCCAGTAACACATTGCCAGTCCACAGTCCTTGACTTCTGAGACAGGAATCAGTCATTGACTCCATTTTACTCATAATTGTATCAAATTCCCAGACCCCTGCAGCTCATTAGATCTCCAGACACAGATGCCGATTCCCAGTGACCAAACACCAGGGCTTTGGCCACAAGAATCACCTGTGAACAGCTCATGAGTCTTTAAAAGCTAGTGGTAAGCCATGGTCTACATGGGGCTGAGTCCATGAAAAGATTTGCTTTCAAGATGAAATAAATGTTGCTTAAGTATGTTCGAATGCTACATCATCCCTTCATTCGCTGTAGTACATTTTCAGCATTTTCTTCCTCCACTGAAAAAAGCATGGACTGTCAACTTTGAATCGTAAATTCTCCTATGAAAAGGTAAAGAAATGCATTACATATATGGTGATATATCACCCAGACTGCTTGTCCTTCTCAGTTACAAAGCAGTTTTAAAGAATTGCTAAGACAAAGTAAAAATTATGTATCTGTCAATGACATTCTGAGTTAAATCATGAAGGACCTGGAGAATGATAAAGGCTGAAAAAACTTTGAAAGCTTCCAGGGTTAATTTTTTTCTATTTCACTTTACCTTACAAGTTCACAACCATGAAGTCTCAGCAGGGAGGTAGATGTAAATTTTCCTAACTACGATTTTATACAGGAATACGTACTACTTAGCTTACTCATTTGCACAGAAAATAAAAGGTGCAGAAGCAAAATACACAGTAGGGGCAAAGTGACAAGACAGTTGCCTAAAGTAATTCACAGAAAATCTCTGCAAGTGTGAATACATAGTTGCCGAACATCACCTCCAGTATTGTCTCTGAAAGGAAAGAGATCTTTCAAAACAATCCCTGTAGGTTACCACTGGAATGTACATTTGTGTAAATATAAATATCCTGGACCAACAGTGTCAGCTGTGTCAGGCAGATGTAAAATGGTCATCATACACACTTCATTTTTTCACTATCAAGATATCACCAGCTAATGCAATCAGTACAGTTTTATTTCTTTGATCTGACTTTGAACCACACAGCTCCAATGCTTGGGCCTTTACACAGAAACTGGAGTCCAAGATAGGAAAACTCAGTATTTTGGATAGTGTTTTGTCTCCACCACAGCTGAAAGATCAGTCAGATGTGGGGGATTTTTATCCCCAAAGGAGCAAAGCAATTATTCACAGTCAGAAGCTAGTGTAAGCAGTGAGAACAGGCTCCCTAGACAATACTGTGAGAATAAGTGAAGAATCCTTCCTCTTCTTTCTGCCCAGTGATAGTTCAAGACCTTTTTGCCAGAAAACTCGTATTTTCTCATTGAAAGCATTCTCAACAGAGAAAATTTACACCACTAATTACACTCTATAGATGAGAAATGGGAGCAGAGAAAATTTACTTTTACCTCCTTAATAAAATGATCCACCAGGTGCTTTGATTCCCAACATATTTGCGACCCAGTGCACCTCTGTGTTTCTACTTTATCACAGGAGCTGTCATCAGGCAATAAAGAGCCCTTCTGTACCAGCAGGAGGAAGGCAGCAATATCTGTTTGATTGCTGGTCACTTGGTCTGTTCAGCCTGAGAGGAGGAGACTGAGGGGAGACCTCACTGCAGTTACAACTTCCTCGTGAGGGGAAGAGGAGGGGCAGGCACTGACCTCTTCCCTGGGGTGACCAGTGATAGGACCCGAGGGAATGGCATCAAGCTGTGTCAGAGAAGGTTTAGGTTGAATATCAGGAAAAAGTTCTTCACCCAGGGGGTGGTTGGGCACTGGCACAGGCTCCCCAGGGAAGTGGTCACAGCACTAACTTGACAGAATTCAAGAAGCATTTGGACACTGCTCTGAGGCACATGGTGTGACTCTTGGGGATGGTCCTGTGCAGGGCCAGGAGTTGGACTTTGATGACCCTTGTTGGTCCCTGCCAACTCAGGATATTCTTTGACTCAATACAGTTTAAAATTAGCTAATATTGATGTTGGCAGTGAGAAAGGAAAAACATTGATGGGTTGAACAAACATAGTACTTGTCCCAGCACCACACCAGCACACTGCCACCAGGCTACACCATTTACTAAGACAGAGTTAATGCTTAATCATGCACCAACACAGGCCTTTGAGATTTGGGAGTAATAATAATAATAATAATAATAATAATAATAATAATAATAATAATAACAACTGATGTTCATTAGCTTCACTCAACAACTCTTTTACACAACTTTCTACACAGGTTTCAAGACTCAGTTGCAGGATCTCTTTTTACCAATGAGAAACTTATCAAGAGTACTCAACCATATGCCTGTAGGCTCATTTAACTAACTAAGGCTTCCTATTGTCACTGTCTTATCTCTGGAATTTATGGCTGTATATATAACAAAATACAAGAAATTATGTTACTAAATTTGTTGTAGCTGGAAGAAGGGATAAAAATATCTATTCACAGATGTTCTCAAATAGCAGACATAAGAACGATTCCTGCCTTCAGTTAGCATCCATTAGTTACTGACTCTGGAAATTAATAGGAGGCTGTACACAGCGGAAATATTTTTCAAACCCCAGCAATATTTCATAAAGATTCTTCTCACAGTGCTTCAATTCTAAACAATGTTTTAAGCTGTCTGACAAAAAATCAGAAATCATTGTCCAGATCTCTAACAAAGGAGCAAATGGTGAGAGGCTACAGTCAGTCATCTATTAATCCTTGGAAGAGGCAGAAAGCTTCAGTGAGGCCATTTAAAAAATGTTCTGAGCCACAGACTTTGACCACCCTTTTCATAGACAGCTATGTGGCTGCACATACGTGATTCCTGGGTTTTTTACCTCCTCTGACTTCCATCTTTATTTTTCTTTCTATAATGTTTCTTACATCCCTTAGGGAAGTTACATATATTTTTGTACTGTCCTGACAAAATGCTTTGTTCTTTTTTTCATACTTGTGGACAGTGATTAGTGTCCTCCTGTCCTTTTGACTGTTTTCACATCATCTAATTACAAACATTTAGTTTAATCCACTGATATACTGCAAATTCATCACTGCAGTTCTAATATTTTTCTGTTAGTTCCTCTGGATTTACGTCTGGTGGGGATGCTGTGAAGAAAGGACTGGAGGAAGCCTGCACAAAGGCTGCCCTCCTCTTCTTGCAGCTGTCTTAATGATGAGGCACTTGCCCTGGGTCCCCACCTGAGCTACCTCACAATGACATCACAGCCATGCCCAGCCCTGACCATGGACCAGCTGGTGCAGAGCAGAACTCCAGCCAACAGGGAACCTGGGGCTTGACCAGACCTGCCTCATCACTGTGGGCTTGCCTGAAGATCACTGAGCTAATCACCCTGATTATGGTGTCCAAACCTGATCTCGACTCACTGATTTGTGTTCCTGCCTTAAGTGCAGACCTGCCTCATCCCCACAGACTGAACTTCCCTAATTACATACACTGCAAAGTAACGAGGGATGGTTGGAAAGACAGATGAGCATTATATTTCAGAATTTTATTAATTTCTGCTTGATAATTTTTTGACCTATATCCAGACTGAGTACTTTAAAAGCAAACTGCTGGCATTGTTCCTGCATATCTATGAGCTGCTCAACTTTTTCAGCTCTGAAATTAAGCTAATGGTTATAGTACTCCTGTGGTTTCCTACAATCGCTACAGGAAGTCCGAAAGAACTATAACTTTTTTTGGAAATTAATCCCTTCAGGAAAAGAATGT
The DNA here is from genome assembly GCA_014706295.1 of Lycocorax pyrrhopterus obiensis. Lineage (NCBI taxonomy): Eukaryota > Metazoa > Chordata > Aves > Passeriformes > Paradisaeidae > Lycocorax > Lycocorax pyrrhopterus. The sequence continues at coordinate 70,465,549 of JACSVZ010000001.1, forward strand.
AAATTACAATAATTGCAGAGACATGGCAGGCTTTCAGAAACAATGCATTAATTATTAATCCCCTGAGATACAACATGCAGAGTTCTTTAATGGGTGCAAACTATATGTAGGAGGAGATGGGTGAAAAGGATCCAGCTTGGATTTAATTTTGTTTCTCTGTTTCTTTTTTACTCATCTTGAGCTATTGGATCATCTTGCAAAGAACAGTCTTTGATTTGCTTGGAAGGTTGGAGAACTCTTCATCTTCTGGTCTTTAAAAGCAATGGTCCAGACATTAGAGCTTTTGCAACCTCGACCTGCTCCATCTTTTTGAAGACAAATGTATCCAGGTCTAAATACTCTAGCTAGACCATTATGTGTACAAACCACAGCATCTTTTTCCTTCCCATAATACAAAAGTTACTCCACTCGGTTCCAATAGTGGGTATAATGCAATTTACTGAAATAAACTGGGACATACAAATTGTTCACATTAAGATTACATCATTTCCAATGGTTTCCCACTATGACAACTACAAGGAAATTAAACCTCTTCTAGTTTTCTTTCAACAGCTAATGTCAGGAAGGAAAGGATTCTTTTTGCCATACCTTGCTTTATTGAGAATTTATCTACAATCCCTTTTGAAGAGAATCTGTTTATACTTTCATATTAATGTTTGTAGATAAACATAAAGAGTACCAGATCATTCTCATAACAATAGTGCTGATTTATAATTGAGAGCATACAAGATAGAGAATAATCAGATAATGTTCTACAATACCAGGAATAATTAAAACTGTAACAGTAGAACAACTTCTCCAAGAGAATGCACAAAGAAGGCATGGACGAGCAAAGGAGATGTCCAGATAGCAAGAGAAAAATTAGTGGAAAATACCTTGCAGAATTTCCTTACTTCTATTCATCAATAGATTAAAAAAAAAAAAATTAAAGACAGGAAGGTAATTAGCTGCTTGCCTCACAGGACATTAAGGAAATTGAAGTAATCCTTGCCTTCATATTATTAAAGACAGAATGTGATCTTTCTGACATGTAAAATAAATTTTCTAAGATTTACAGCTTCCAAGCATAGACACCTCAGGGATATCTGTTTGTTCCTTTCTTTTGTACACATCTATGTACCACAGGGGCCTCCACTTGTCTGGTTAGTGTGATGTGCTGAGAGATGAAACTGCAGGGAGAGCTCCATGCCTGGAGGATGGAAGGCACATATCTCCAACTTCCACAGCACTTATCAAACATGCCTGGTCCCATCTTCTTGCTGCAGAAGGTCTTCACCTGCCGGACTTCCAAAAGACAGGGCCCTATTTTTGGGGCACAACTGGTAGAAAAATGTATTGAGCTGGATTTGTCTGGTAAGGCTGATGGGCCTTAACTCTTTTGTCTGCAATTTCTCTATTCCTAATGATAAACAAATACCACTCAGCTTTAAAAAAAGTTTTTCTGAGTGTAGCTTCCAAGCAAAAGCCTACAGATTTACAGAATCATGACTGAAAGATCAATAATGCTGAGGACTGACAAGAATGAACATGCCAGGAAGAAGGACAATCCAAAAATGAAACCAAATAAAACACCAGATGCCCCAGAAGGACCAAGGATTAGGTACTAATGGTACATGGGCCAAAGACAACGATGAAGCACCAGGAGGGCAGCAGCCCAGCAGACCTGAAGAATACATCAGCTTTCAGACCTTACTCATACAAACAGACCAAGACACTCTTGTTCCCCAGCACACACTGTAGAACCCATGGGACAACGTTATGCTTCTATTGTTTCTATTTGCAAGTATGCTGGAGGAGTTATTGGGAAGCTTTTTTTTGCTTGGAAGCTGTGAGATGCTCTGCCGGGAGCTGCTGAGTAGGACGCAACGCTTAGACAGCAGCTGAGCCATTCAAAAACATGACCCACCTCAGTCTTGGGATCAGAAATCCTAACATAAAACAGTACTTTCAAAACCCAGCTTTTTCAAGTACTGTGAATATCGTCATGGATGTGCACACACGTCTCCCATTCCTTTTTCTACAGCTTGATCTCATTGGCATTGCAAGCATGGCTTGGTAAGTGTTTAAATTGGTTTATTCACTTATTGTGATTTCTAAGACACATTCAGTTCCTGGTATGGGAACAGGTAGAAATGCTGCAGATCCACTTTAAACAAACATTGACAGCACTGATAAACCATTCCAAATGATGCCATAATTTATCATAATCAGTTAGTCAATTAGAACTTGCTCCAGTCAGAAGTGAAAAATTATTTTTAATCTCTTAGACATCAGGGCAATGTGAAACCTTGCTGCAATCTACCCCACAAAACACTGCACAGAGAAGGCTGGGAGAGCAATACCAGCTCAGAACAATTTTATAGCTTTTTCTTCTTAAGAAGCGTGAGGCCTATCACATTCAAATGTTACAAACAAGCACTGATCAATAAACACAAACTCTTTATTTGCTATTACAGACAGGATATTACAGGTACATACTAGGACAGGCTTTCTTTTGCAGGTGCAAAATGCTTAGTCTATAAGCAGAGCAGGTAGCAATATTTCAGATTATGATTATTTTTTGCATGACTGTTAAGAAGTTATTTGCCTTTGCACTTAAATGGTAGCTACTTGAACCACGGAGCGCATGAACGGCGCTGAAGCGGCATATTTCTGAGCTAGCATGGAATCCCTTGTGGCTAAATCCCAAAAACAACCCATAAAACAAATTGAGGTAACTTCCTCAGAGATGAAGATACAGATGAAAAAAAAAAATTATATTATATGTGCTCACTTGCACAGGTAACAAGAAAAAATCCCAACAAAAAAACCCCTAAAAAAGTAGTCAGAACCATCTAAAGTATTGGTATTGCTATGGCTTTTGACTGAAAGGCTGGTAGGCAGTGCTTTCTCAAAATTAATGTTTCTGAGTTGTGAAATTTTAAAAGATTGCTAGGGACAAGATGTTTTCTTCTGGTTGAACATTTCACTCACAAACAAGACACACCCTCGGTAGCAGGGTGACTCAGTTCACCAGCCATTTCTTACTGACAGCTAAGATGCACACAACTAAGAAAACAAAGCATCTTATCCTACTGTGGCTTTCTGAACTCTCTCAAGTTTGGGTTTGAAGATTTCTCCCTGCTGTGGAACAGCTGGTTCACCAGTGCTCTGACAGCTCCATCTTTAGGAGCCCAAGATTATTTTCTCTTCCATTTTGCGCATCCAAGACCTGCCTTTGATAACTTTCGTGAGACAATACAAATGCACCCAACAGCACAACAGGTCACACCAGCGGCTTTGAAAGCCAGCACAAGACAAACCCATCTGTATTAATCTGCCCTTTGTGCAACTGGCAATTAGCCCATCCATGTTTCTGCACCTCTTCCACCTAAAATGATGCCTATTCTCTGTCGCTATAGAAGAAGGAAAATAATTTGACTTTCTAATTCTAAAGTACTTGCACACCATCTAAAATAACAACATATGTGGAAGGAAAATCATATCTAGCCATTGTTGGGTACCCTCAGACAGTTTTGGCCCAGTTTCATTTCATAGCACGTAAGCTAAACTTGCACTCTCCTAATACTCATTAATCACAAAATAGCTAAATGCATGATTGGTGACAAACTACAAATACTACCTATACTCTTTGAAAAGAGCAAAGAAACAAAGACATCATTGTAAACGAGAGTATCTGGGACTTCTACTAACTGGATTTTCAGCAATGCATGGATATGTCCCATTCATTTACAGAAATAATGGTGAGGGCCTTCAACACTGTGGTTTTGTCTTTTTCAGTATTTCTATTGCAAAGTATAAATAGGAATCTGTTCTTTGTTTTGCAATACGCCTTTTCTCACTCTACACTGTAAAATACAGTCATCTAAACATAAAAAAGATCACTGAAGACACAAATAACTCAGATGGCTAAACACAGAGAAATAAAAGCAAAATTTCTGTCAAAATACATTATCTGCAATAAAGCTGGCAGAGCTCTAAGAGGGCACAAAATTACTAGGCCATACATTTGCTTAGTTTTACTGAAGTCTATTGGCAAAGTCCCCCATGGGAGAACATTAATGTAAGTTTGCAATCATATGTGGAAATGCAAGAGTTTTGAAAAAGAGAAAAGAAGTGACAAGGAAGAGTAAATTGTTTTCTTGCCAAGATGAAGATGTAGGTGCTCTCAATATCTCTGCAACTCAACAACTTTTGTTATATTCTTGAGAAGGAAGCAGTATGCAAGGTGGTGAATCTGCTGAGGAAACAGAATTATTTAAGTTACACAAAATCACTGAGAATGGAGAGGAATTCCAGGAGGATCTAATCCAAGTGGATGATTGGGCAACATGATGGTAGATAAATTTTAATGAAGGTAGGCACGAGGCAATGCTTAGTGGCAATGCTTAGTAAGTAAAACTGTTCACTTAAACTTTATATTTACTGACTAGCCAGCATTTTTGGGGGAAATATGCTAGCAATGATGATAATATTGTCTAACTTCTTCTCAATGTGATAAGAAAAGGTCATTGAGAAAAAGGGTTTTCTGTGTGAGTATTGTTTATTTTTGTCTCCTCTCAGTATCCACTGCCAGTTTGTTCAGTGTTTCTGATACACCTGAAACAATAGTTCACTTCTCAGAAGGAGAGCAGAGAACAGTAAAACTCCTGAGACTGTAAAAAGTTTAAGAGATGTCCCTTTTTTCCCCAGCTTTCTAAAACATGTGAAAGGAACAAGACTGTGGAGAATACAGCATTAGCTGGTCACAATTGGGGGATTCCAAATGCAAGTGAAAGGGAAAAAATCTTATCAGCACTGGAGCTGATATAGTGTGGTGCCTTGTGTCTTCTGGCTGGACCCTCTGGTGTCTGAGAGAGAGTGCTTTTAATGAATGTTTCTGCAGATTTGGACACTTCCACTGCCATTCTCCTGTGAGGATTTCCTGCTATTAAAGATGATGAGTTCGTTTTGCAGGCTTTCCCTCAGTAAGAGCATCAGTAAGATCTTACCTCTTATTAGTAGCTGTTTATGTTGAAATTTCTGTCTCTGATGAATCTGGTTGGATCTGGCCAACAGTAGTGCCACTGGTTTTGGAAATAGGACACATGGGCAAGATGAGACTGCTTGGTCAGAGCTGACCCTTCCCAGACCCGAGCAATTCAGGTTCCTCAAGACTGGTCCAGAATATGTTACCCACCAAAACACTGGCCAGATTCATCAGCAAGCAACAGCCTCTTTATTTGGGGAAACTGGCCAGCAGTGTCTCCTCAGTGTTGCTTGTAGTGCCAAGACTGACTGATTTACCTGGACAGTAATAGCCAACAGTGTCACCATTGCTGGGGCCAGACATGGGCAGCAGTAAATCAGGGAATGCATGATTGCCATGGAGTAGGTAGTCTCACAGACAGTCCTGCAGGTGGAGGTAATAGATACTGGAAAACTTACTGGAACTCATCCTGCTTTCCCTCTCCAAGCTCGACAGTTTAGTCCCTGGTATAAACTGATTTCAGCTGTACAGAGCACATGCTCCTTATTCAGCTGGATGCACTGCAGTTCACGTATGGCAGAGAAATCCCCACTTGAGGAAACTGGAAGTGGCTTTTGGATGTGCAACGTTAACTGTGCCAAAGGCAAAGCAGCAAGAGCCGTGCTCTGCAGAGCACAGGAGCTGCAGGGAGCGACAGCGCCCGAGCGCCTCTGAGCTTGGTGTAAAGAGCAGGGCATGGGGTAAGGCCATCACTTACTTTATGGAGAAGTGGAAGGAAGCTGCCCACTGGGAACATCTCAAAATCCCAATGTATCATCATCCTAAAGAAAGCAAGGAGGAAACTGCTGTGGCTCTGCCTGCCCCACGAGTGCCCTTTTGCTGGGCTGAGATTCAGAGAGCATGACAAGAGGTCCTGATACGAGTTCAGGCTGTCTGGGAGGGTACCCTTCCCAGCAGATTCTCCTCCAAGGACAATGAAGCTATTATCAGGCCCTATATACCAGGGGCTTTGCTGGGGTCCAGCGTGTTCAGTGAGAAGCTCCTCATTTTTAGAAGTGTAACTTGAAAATGTGTGTTTACTCTGAACTTGTCTAGTGATTTACACGGCTCTGTGGGTGCTAGGCTGGAGCTCCCAGTGTGCTGAAACAAGTTTCTGTCCTTGACATCTTGTAGCATCAAAGAAAAGATCCAGAAACAAAATAAGAAAAAAACAAGACAAGATATATTACCAATTACTAAGTGTTTGCATTGACCAGAGCTTAAGCACACTAAAAAGGCAAAAAACCCCAAACCCAAAGTACTTGAAATGATGGGGTCTTAATGTAACATTCTTCCTCAAACCAGTTTCAACAGCAAGATTAGCCTGAGGATACCATTTTCCTGATTTCCTCTTGCCCCATGATATGCATCTTAGAGGAGCTCTGTGGAGTAGGAAGCTGCAATCAGTATAATCACATTTTTATACAGAAATAGTACGAATGGGAAATGAGAGAATCAGGAACCACTTTGCTTAGAGAACATGGTAACTCCTCAGCAGAGGAAGCTATACTTGAAGGCATTCATATAGAAAGGGTTACACAAAGAGGGGAAATACAATGGTACAGGCACCAACAGGATTTTGCCTAGAAGATATTTTAAGATAAGGATATTTTAAAAGATTTTAAAAGATAAGGAGGGAAATAGTAAAGATTTAAGAAACATATATTTCATAACAAATTTTACATTACTTACATTTCCTCAGATGAACTTTCTTGCTGCCTGTGCAAACATTTTTGGCCACTAACGGAAATAAAGACGCTGCATGAAATACAGCAAGTATCAGAATCTCAAGGACTTCATGCAGAAAAAATCCATCCTGGGAAGCAGCAGCTATCATTATTTTAGTCCCTTATTTACTGTTTCCTAATGCAAAAAAACCCATGCTGCTCTCCAGCACCTCGGAACTCTGTGTTACCATTCTCACTCCTGTTAAATATGCAGCTGGGAGGTAATCTGCTTAGCAACCAGCACAAACATATTGCACCAGAAGAAAAGGAAGGTTCCTTGACAAGCAAACTTGGCTAGAAGCCAGCTAAAAGACCCAAAGGCACCTCAGTCAAATGTCTGTGTTTTCTGAATAAACTATAAATTTATAAGAGGAACAGTGAGGACACACTAAGTCAACAGTGATTTCAAGGCATACCCAAGCAGGTGAGCCACTGCTCGTGCACACTGTTACTACAGCAGATAGACAGAACAAATGAGAAGTAGTTGGTTCTTGGTGCAGATTTTCCACTGTGTAATCTATATAACTGTGTAATCAAATAGTTTGGCCTCCTGGTGCCCCAAAGTCACTGCAGCACTGTCCCTGCAGCACCAGGGGTGGGCCCTCACCAAGAAGGTCGCAGGTTGCCCTGGTAAGGCCACAGGTATGTGGTACATGCTAAATGAGATTAATAATTTTGGGTTTTAAAAAGTATTTCCACAGCTGTGTGAGCAATCAAAATGGCATTGCACTTGGGGCATTCTTATTAAAAGCACCACAACAGAAGTGAAGGACCAAATTTAGGCATCTCTTACAGAGTCAGACAGGAAAAGGAGGAGCAGGGACTGGTGTTACTGATAGACACTCAGACTTCAAGGATGTGGCTTCGAACTCTTCCAAAGCCACCCAGTGCTTGCAGCCTGTGCACAGAGGAAACATTGTGAAATAGGCAAAAACATCTCCACAGTAAGCAGCTGAGCCTCTAGCTCAAGCATGAGCATAAAGTCAAGCATGTCTCTCTAGCCCACCAGAGCATGTTGTTGAATTCAGCAAGAAATCATAACCCTATGCATGTTTTCCCACCAGATCCATGCCCAGGACCTGTGAAGGCTTGGGCATGTCTAATAGGAGAAGAGGCAGAAAAAGAAGACATTCCAAAAGAAGGACCCTTCTCTGCAGCAGGGGGGTCTTTAAGAATATCCTCGGCTGCTCTTCAGGCTAATCACTGACAACGTGCTCTCAGAATTTTATTCACACCATGTCAGAAGATTCAAGAGCTTCAGTGGCACAATTTGGGTGCATAAATGCATGAAAACTCTCCTGAGAACTGACAAGATTCGCACTCACTCTGCAGCATATGGCTGAAAATTTAAGAGAGGCTGGGACACCTCTGATTAAAAAATAATCGTCAAGGATGCAGCATACTCAGAACGTAAAAAAATTTTTTTTGACTCCATTCTGACAAAAGACCAAAACAATAATGACTCTAATGAGGCAGAAAACATCTAGGAATGAGGCTTGGCTGCTTCAAATAGTATGTAAGGCAGACCAAGGCAGACCATATGTTCTGCTAGAATAAAACATATGCTTTAAAGGACAAATGATTCATGAAGTGTTGGTTAAGTGGGATACATCATGTGCGGGTACAGAAGTTCAGTTGCTACTACAAGCAATTGTCTGGGGCGAGATCACAGTCCAGTACATTATCTGTGCATGGGGGTAAAAGAGAGGACAAAAAAACACCAGAGCTAGGGGTGGCAGTATTGCAATCCAGTTTCTGAATATATTAACATGGAAAATACCACATTACAGGAACTCTTGATATTCACAGAAATAATCTTTCCATTAATCTTCACTTGATCACAGTGACTGTTTTCATTACAAGAAAAGCTCTATCTCTGATGTGCCATGTAGAAATAATAGATTCAGCCTTAAAGCATGCACAGCTAAAGACGAATAACAAATTTTGGAGAGAACTATGCATCATCCATGATGACAAACAGAAAGCTAACAGAGTGGAAAGCAGGCAGATCAAAAGTAACCAATGTCCATAGCTCATCTTTAAAGATAAGCCATGGCATTGGAATTTAAGGTATGAATGGATCAGAGCTGACTCAATAGAGAGTAACAGTTTAGTAAATATACCTGTACTGTTCGCTTGCTTGCTTTGTACAAGATAAAACAAAAAAGTGCCCTGGGAGGTAAGGGAGGCTGGGAGGTCTAAAATTGGCAGTGACTTCAGGAGGAGGCACATAGCCCTGCAGGCCTCTCTGACCATACTGAGCCAGGTCTCGTGTTGCTAGAGCCACGAGTAGCTCGCACACAGAGAGCATTGCAAGTTCCAGGGTCTGCATATCTGAATTTCTCTCCTTGAGATGAGATTCATCCATCCAATCACAGGTGTTTAAATGCGCCTGAGACATCTGCATGGCATTGGAGACATCATATGGTCAAACAAGGCAGAGGGGATCTCCTGGGCTTTCCAAGTCAGCATGACAAACCTACAATCACACAACTGAATCCCCCTCAGAGCATCTTCTTTGTGCATTTTACCCAGGCACTATTCTTCATTATGTGTTCAATACAGCTCATCTATCTCATTTGTGATAGGAATCCTTCTTTTGGACAAAAAAACCCCCAAAACCCTGCAAAATCTTCCACAATGAAAATATGTTTATTCGCAGAGGATAATAAGCTGTCCCTCAGTCAAGGCCACCCTATCCAAAAAAGTCCTTTCCCAAGCAGGTTGTCTCAGACAATACTTAGACAGATCTGAGCAGGTGGCTGGAGAGCTGAACCTTTCAAGTTCATTTTATAGGATAAACATGTCATTCTAATGCCTCTGATGTAGCAGTGTTTTGTCCATAAGAAACATCCTGTCTCTGGCACTCACAGGCAGACCTCCAAGGCACCACAGGTTCACAGTCCTGATTTTTGTTTATGGTACTTTTAAGGACAGAGCTTTGTGGCACAGAAGCCCTGTTTATATTCCAGCTGTTTTAGGGGCCCAGATGTGACATAGAGGTTTTTAATGCCCTTGTGCTGCAGCAGGATCCCCAAGGCTCTTGCAAGGGAAGGGGCTGCACTTGCATTTACTCTGACCACACTGTGACTGACTTCAGAGAGTGTTGGAAGAACGTGACTTTCTCTGAGCGAAGAAAAGCTCATGAGCAAACTGATCTGGTCCAATTAATAAAGAGTTCCCTGCCCTACCTGTGGTTTCTGAATTAGACCCCAGGAAAAACAGATAGTATATGTGTATGTAAATATGCTCACAGTTTCACTCCCCTTCTTTTCCATGAGGATTCTCTATCCTATAGTGCAGTTATTTGCTAACTAGCTTAAAGGGTTCATTCACTGCCAAAGCCTACTTATGGGAGAAGAAAGCAGGTTTATTTGCCCTTGACAAAAGAAGTACATTTAAGTCTGAATGACAATGCATGACTCCTGTGCTATGCAAGGTGAGTCAGTGCCCTCTGAGGAGGCTTTCAGCTCCAGATGGTGCAAGAGCTACATGAGAGGGAGGAGTACTGGTCTGACCTGTAGTCAAGGAGGAACCTCAAATGATGTTGTTCAGTGGGATAGGAGGAGGAGCATGTGAGGTGTCCTCAGAAGAGGGCAATATTCAGGGCAGGTGTACCTTATTACAGGTGTACCCAACAGCAGCTCACAACAGGCAAGCACAGATCGTGGTGGGCTTTACCTGCAGTGACACTACCCAGTCCAGCATGGTCAGCTGCACTGGGGACCTGGAAAAAAAAACATTTTGCTTCTCTAGAAGTAATTTGTGTTCACCATGCAAAGTCTTCAGTGTATGATAATTAGCAGCTGTCACCTGCTTTGCAGCTCCTAGAAAGGCCCACCTTCCTTCTGCTGATGTGGATGGGTTGATAAGGTGAGCCCAAAATGCCCAGCACCTCGAAAATCCAGTGCTCCTTCAGCTGTCGATGCAAACAGTATCACACTCCTGCCAAGGCTGCTCCCTTCATCTCCCCCAGCAGCAGCTTGGGATACTTGTTTGGCATGAAAACATCAATGCTAAGAGGACTCAGGGATAGGGTGAGTGACATGCTGGATCTCAAAGTGTGTGTGGAGCAGGTAAATGGGGTAGTGGTGTAGAAAAGAGAAGAGCTTTTTAAGCAGACAGCAATGGGTTTGAGGATGGACAGAAACCAGCAGTGCTGCTGCTGTGCAGGGCACATCTCAGAAATGCCCTGATAGGATGTTTGAAATTAAATTGCTTAGATGGCAACTAATCAATCCACATGGCCAGACTATTGTAAGCAAAATCAAACAGTAATTTCAACTTCTTTTCTTATTGCACTCTTTCATTTTAACTACCAAATGTACCATTTGGAACATAGAGAAGGAACATTTAACTTGACAGTATCTCTCTAAGCACAGCTAGTTATGAGGCTAGACAGTAAAATATTGACAACTGCTAATAAATATATACATATTATTATGAGTAACAAATAGTTTTTAACAGCTTCATACAGTGGGGTTTATGATGACTAAGACTGGTGCATTCATACTGATAAACACACCTCTATTGCTTCAGGAGAGATATATATTAGACATTATATTATTTCATACATCATAATTTTTTTCTCCCTCTCTGGAACAGAAACAATTCATAGGTAAGGGGCATAAAAAGGGGTTGTAGCTAGTGATACTAATAGAGCATTCAGAGGCTGCAACTACCCTGAAATGCAGTTTAAGTCCCGTTAAGACCACCACTTTGTACTTCAAAGGAAGGAAAAGCATTTACTTCTCTTCTGTACTACAGAGAAGATTTACATTGTAAAAAAACTATTGTTTGAGTTCAAAACTTTCAGGCAATCTCCAGTCAGTTTCCTTGCCACAGTATCTGATATCACTGCAAGTTTCAGCACACACATTTCCCAGTAACCACACCACGTTTAAAAGATCTTTTAAGGGCAGAGCTCACCACCACAGTGTGCATCGCAGGGCTGTGCACCCGTCACAGAGCTTCTGGCTGGAGAACACCATTTGCTCAGCTTGCAAGCAATGCTCATTAGCACTTGCAAAGTCCTGAGTATGTTCACAGGGTTCAAAAATTATTTGGATTAATAAAACCCAAATCACCTCCCACACACGGCAGTGCAGAGCACAACTGGGTCACTAGATCTCCAGTGTGTGGATTCTTAAGTAATTATAAGTGCATGTTTAAGAGATTAAGTAGCACTATCCAAGGATTCCGAAGGATTTTAAATGCTGACATATTTATCAGGTCAAATATATATATAACACTCTTGATTGTTTTCAGTGATGGATTAAATGCATGCAAAATCTTTCTCTAATGTAGCTTCAGCTACAGTTCAAAATGAGGTAGTCTAACAAATGTATTTAGGACAATGAAAAAAGAAATCAATCCACGTGTGAAAACAGGACCAAAGGCTTTATTCAGAATCCTTTGAAGAAAAGTCTCCTGTGTTTTTTAATCAGCAGTGTGCTGGTGGAAGTGCTGCATGTTCATAAAGTATTAGTACACCCTTTCTTGCACTGGGGTCCCTCTGGCATTGGGTAGGTTAAGCAACTGATGGTACCAAATTAATTCATTGATTTCCACTGGTAACAAAGTTACTGCATCTTAAATCACACATAAACTATTCCAATAAAGCAGAGAAGAAAATGAATAAATGTATCTTATTAAAAAAAAACAAAACACCAAACCACAAAAAAATCCCCAAACAAACAATAAAAAAAAGTAAACATAAATGAGCAATTGCAAAGGTAAGATGTATAGATCAGCTGAATAATGATTAGAATATTTTAATATTTTTGAACCAGATAGATAAATATGTGTTTACTCAATGTGGCTGAGATGTGCTGTGCTTCAGCAAACATCATATAGCTAAGGCTGAACATCTTAATGTACTCACTACTACACGATAATTAAGAAGAAATAATTTGCTGCAATTGCAGCTCATGCTGGGCAACCTCCCCTACAACCTCATTTTAGAGATACTTGTAGTTTTACTTCGTGGAGTTGGTGAAGTGAGCTCTGGCTGGAGCAAGCAGAATATACCAGCTCTTCTTTTTTGAAATGCTCTGGTTTTCTTCTCTAATCCATCAATAAAAGGCACAAATTTGCTCTGAACAGAACTTAAACTTGGATGCCCATCTCCATTTACGGAAGGTTTTGAAGGTGATAGGGAAGAGGATAAAGCACATTTTAAATTGTCATGCCTTCAACCTGCAAGAGACCAGAGCCGTAGGAGTTCAGCTGGGTGAACGCCACACCAAGAGCAGTCAGCACATAAATACAAGAGGCACTGCTGTATCTCACACTTTGCAAGAAGAAGGACCACTTCCTGGGGGCAGTCCAGATCTTTCAGTGATTCCACATGGTACATTTCTCCAAGGAAAGGCTTGCAGGGAGTGTGTTTGCCAGTCTTTGCAAGGACTGGCCAGGGAGTTGGGGTCTTGGGTCATCTTCCTGGCTCTGCCTGTTCTCTGATTGGTATCCTTAAGCAAGTTCATATCAACTCTGAAAGATTTAATTTCCTTGACCTTGATAGGTGATTGACTTCCATTATGAAAAGTTTTATAAAGTGGGATTTATATTAGCTTTCTATAACTAGTGTAGGTCAGGGAATCGCACTCAGACAAAGTAGAAAAAGTCCGAAGGTAAGGAATAGAAAATTACCAGAAGTCTTTGAAAGTATGGCATGGGGAAAAGCTGAAGCACTTGGATTGATTCATTTCTACAGAAGGGAAATGAGATGAGACATGACAGGAGTCTTCAAATATGCATTAGGCAGAAACAATTCTCCACGTGTGTATTGGGCAGAAGCAATTCTCTGCATTCTCTGCAGACAGAACAAGACAAGCAGGTATAAACTCTTGCAAGAGAAATATAGGTTAGACGTCATAAATTATTTTCAAAAAATATAAAAGAAACAAGCTTCCTAGTCAAGGTCCATCCTTTACGCACGTGATAAACAACAGCGGAGAAAATCTGCCCCGAATCACACTTAGTATTACTAATCATCTGTCAAGAGCAAGGATTTCTCACTATGCTGCCCTATTTTCAGTGACCCTACATCTCTGATCTCCCTGAGAAACATTTGTGAAATGCCTTACATATATTCATCACCATTTCTTAATGGAAAAAGTATCTGTTATCAAATTGGTCTTTTGTGGCTGCATTCTGGCTGTATTTTTAGTTGTGCACTAGACCGTAATACACATTAGGACCATGTTTCTAGACTCATGTCTTGTGGTCTATATGAAAGCACCTTTAATGTCTAACTTCCCTCTTTGCTATTTTTTGATTAGCTTGTTCTAATTTCCCTGCAGCTCACATGACACAGTTCTCTCTTTTCCCTGCGCAGTTTTAACAGAGAGGCAGCTCGGCTGCTGGTTCTGTAAAAAAGTCACCCATGGGACTAACTGAGCTCCAAGAAACTGTTTCATAGATTTGAATACTTTGGTATGATAAATGCCAAAGCCAGCTTTACAGAGATGAAGGACTGTATCTACTTCACTGCTGAAACACGCCCATGGAAGTTCTCCCTCAACTCAGGAAGTCTGGAGGGGACATCATTGCATCATATAAAAGCATAAATGTTCCTAAAACTTTCCCCAAGGAAGCAGAGCTTTATTCCACTGGAGCTGAGAACAAGAGGCTAAGTGTGACATTTGTGTCAGAACACTTCAAACACAGTCTTGAAGCATTATCATGCTCCCCCTGACATGGCTTTGGTGAACTTCTCTTCCAGTGCATTGTTCCCACAGCTGGTGGTCATTTTCCCTGTTGTGGTCCCAGAAAGCCCATCTCTGGGTCTCAGACCAACTATCCTGGGACACAGCAGGTTCAGAGAGCTGGAGGCACCTGGGCTTCAAATATCCCACATAAACCCTTCAATATGCTCCAAGATGGGTTACGTGAGAGCTCAGCCTTTTCACAAGGCAGTGATAACAACACTTGCCTGCCTCCCAACAGTTTTCTAAAAGAAAACAAATTATCATTTACCAACAGCTTTCAACAGAATTTCTTTAGAAGCATCAAGGTATTAAATTGCACTTAAGAGCCAAAAACTTGACTGAACAGGTTTGTCCACCAAAAATAAAGGTTTCTGTGTCTAGCCATATCGTGCAACACAGAAATGCTAAAATCTGTAACCACACTGCATCCCTTCAGCCAGCAGGAAAGTGCAGGCAATTTCTACAGAATTGGTGGAGCTGGCACTAACATTACCATGTGGAGAGGCTCTCCATATTTCAGCCAACTGAAGCTCTTCATGCAGCTGTAAATAGATTAACCTTCAAGTGTCTAATAGTCTGTTGTGGGGGCTTTTTTAAACAAAAGTGAGATATTTGAAAATGTAGGTTGTTTATTATCTGCTATTGTTGGAGTTCCCACGTGCAGTCACAGTGGAAACACCTTGTTCCCAAGTTCCCTGGATGATATGAATTCTCAGCTGGTGCTGCAGCAGACTGCTGGAGACCTCTCCTTCCAAGGTATATGGCACTGACTAGACCTTATGAAGCCAATGAAAACAATTATTCAAGTTAGTATGAGTGCAAGTGATCCTTAAGCCATTAATTACTCCCTGTACTGGTACTGTTTAATTCCCATGCATCACTCTGAGTTCTTGGAGAGTTTGTCTTGAAGTCCTGTGCTGAAAACCCCCATGACTCATAGACAGTTTAGGACTCCTGATGCAGGGTGGGTGCCAGGGCCACTCCCAGCTAAGCCAACCCTTTCCATCTCTCAGCACTTGCTGATTGCTCTGAAAAATTTTATACCATGTATCCATTTCCTTTGAATCACTATCAGAAAAACTGCTTCATCTCCAGGACAATACTGCAGAAGAAGAAGGGAGGTGTAAAACCTAAAGCCCCCCAGCCCTTACCAGATGAACAGTAATTTTTATAAGGTGATTTGTTCCTGTATCTTTGCGAAAATGTTGCCAGAACTCAATAGTTAAAAATCTGCTAAGCAGAATAGAATGCAATGAAAGTCCAATGTCAACTGGCTTATTAATCTCCAGATCTGCAAGCTAATGCTGAAGAAAAGTTAATTTTAAATAAATTTATTCTAAGTGTAACCAAAATGCCATAAATAAAACATCACTTGATACGCAGGAGTATGCACTACATACTGGGGGACATAAAACACACTAAGTGCTGTACCGACCTAGTTTATTTTACCGCAATAGGCTCCTACATCTCGTGTCCCACTCTCAAGGCAAAATTGTATTAATATTATCGGGTCCAATGCCAAGCCAAGGACAGAGATCAAGACAGCTGAGAGTTTTTGGTTCTCAGCTGCGCTCCTGGTGCCGCAGGACCCCCAGATTCTGAGCGCTGCAGCTGCATGAGGTGAAGCATCCGAAGGTACCAGCAGCCGGCTCCTGGCCCCACGCTCACAGGCAGAGGCAGCAGCATCTTGTTAGCCACAGGCAGAATTTGTGCACGCTCACAGGGCCAATGTGACTGAGCGCATTATCCACCACAATTGGTTCATCCAGCCTAGCTGCCAACGTGAGATGCCAGCACACCCAGCCTGACTCCAAGTGACAGGGCATTATGGCAAGCAGTAGGAGGACCTCGTGCTGGTGATGGAAGTTACAAAAAATTCAGAAATCCAAGTCAGGGGAAAACCCTGACTTCTTTACAACCCACCCAGTGAAAAACTCGAGCAGAGCTTCCTTTCCCAAAAAAACTTCCCTCTAAAATACCTATATAGTGAGGTAAACTTTCACACAATCATGCAGTATTTTCCTGGAAGCATTACCAAAGCTAATTACATATACATTTCCTTAGTTAATTACAAACTGCAGAAAAAGCAGGGTGAAGCTTTGTGTCTGCTGTAGTAGAGGCAAATGTCACCACAATTCTTATTTAGCACCAGTCTTCCGAATCATCACTGGGTGCCATGCAAGTGACAGGCAGCACCAATAAGAGAGGGAGTCCCTTGTCTAAAGCCATGAGAGAACACAGCAAAACAGAGACAGTGCAAAGGCATGTTGGAATCAAACACTAACAGAATGACCACATTTTAAGAACTATAAGTAGGCATTATAATGTATATTAGCAGGATAATCACTCCAAATATCTGGCTATTTGGGCAGGAGAGAAGTCATAAATGGACCTTGCTGCTTTGCTTCAACCCTGCCAAGATGCTTCCCGCCACCCTGTCTAAGGGCAGAAACCATCTTATGACAGCTGCCGAGATACCACTTAGGGAAACCATCAACCCAATTAAAAAGAAAAAATCAAAAATTACAGTTACGAAACCGTGGGCTCCATGAAAAAGCCAGTCTGATTTAAAATACACCAATCTTTGATGTTTTACATTAGTTTTACTAGTTGGGCTTTTTTTTTAAACATGATAGCTGTCATGCTTCAAAGTGGGGAATACCAAATGAATCATAGCTGCAAATTGTTTACCATGACAGTCCACAGTTTAATCTTCCAGCTGTGACTGATAGCAAGCTTCTATCACTTAGTGAGCTGCTTGGAGGCTCTTTTCAATTAATCTGAATTTTTTATCTGCAGGTACTTTTGATTCACACAATGGGTAGAGAGATGATAGTTCAGGAGTGCACACATTCCCCGAAGCCACCACGAGTGCGCTCCAGAGCAGGACTGTTGGTAAGCCATGCATAATTCAGTACATTTCTTAGAGCAGCTATCGCTTTGCCAAAGAAGTGGGACTGACTTGTGTGCACAAGAGACGGCTTCTTAGCATCAGCTTTTTTCTTTTAAATTTTCTTGCATCTTTCTTTCAGGTTTAAGCTTTTTTAAACGACACCTTTTTAAACTACATCTTAGACATTTTTAGAACATGCTTCCAAACTATTCTTTGGAAGGCATACAGAGGCCATGACGCTACCTCTTATTCTTCTTTCCCACACAGCTTGACAGTGTACAGGCCTGTTCTGTATCTAAATTTACAAGCTGTGACAAGTGATAAATATCCTAATTCCAAAACGCTATTGTGTACCTCAGAGACAATTAAAATTCCTTAGATACCTAGATGCAGTACATAATACATTTAGTCAACATTACAACATGTCAGAGAAAGAATGTTTTATCCCAGGACACATCCAAGCATCTAAAAATAGGCCTTCAGTTTAAATAAAAGTATTGTAATAACATTCATTGGGAAATCCCCTTTCCTCAGATTACAAAAGTAACATTAATTCATACATTGTCTCATGTGCAGTAAGAACTGAGCAGAAGAGTTTATAAAAAGCGTCAAATAAACTGTATATTCTTTTTTAAGGAGAAAAATTATGGTTAAAACTGATGCATTTTTAATTCTCTCATTTAAACACAAAAAAATCACACCATACACTTGAGGGCACAGACTGAACTCCAGCCCTCACTATTCCATACAGTTTAGCAGCAGAGGAAGACAATACAAGGGTTTTCCAGGTTTGGCCATAACATGTTTTGATTGAGACATAGCATTTTATTCAAAACTCATCATTCCTCACTCAGTTTTGCGTAGTTTCTCTGGAAGTTGTGCACACCTTTCCAGGAATGGCTGGCAGGAGCACAGCATAACTGCAATGTATGACAGACAGGAACTTAACCACTGACTAGACTTCAGTATTACACTATCAGGGCACCAGAAATGCACACTATTTCTGAGATGCATGGCAGTGGTAGGAGACAACTCACTCCTTCATTTACTGTATTGCTTCTCTGCGTTTAGTGGTGAGGTAGAAGGGTGTCTCCTGACTCTTCTCTGCCAATTAGAAGCCATTTACTTTCTTTGTGGTAGTTTAATTAAGGACTATAATGGAATTTGTCATCTTTGGGAGGCTTGCTGTAAATAAGAAAACAAATAGAAAAGACTGGTGTCATGTTCAGCTGGAGAAAGGTTTGTGACATGCAAAAACTAACTGGTCTGGCCTTGTTTTGTGTCACCAATGTCCACTGTGCAGCATTAGTGTTGCCAGAAGTTGCTGCTGGCACCAGTCCACCAGCTGGCCAGTGTGTGCATCATCTCCAGTGCATTCTGGTTAGAAGTTTTTACCTTTTTACATAGAAACACACACTGCTCAACGCCTAATGGCCCAATCCAGATAGTGTGCACTAAAATAACAGAGTACCCGTGTGACTGCTTGGTGAATCAGCACACAGCGAGGGACGTGCCCCATTCTAAGACAAACCCCGCCGACGCACGAGCCACTGTCGAGGTTCATATGGGAACACTGCCAGCCCTTCCGACGAGGTCCAGTTCCTACCTCTGAATCAGAGCACTTTATTCTCTCATCCTGAGTGTTCATAATTCTGCATAAGTATTTTTGACTCTGTAGCCTTCTATGGAAGTAGTGATGGCAACTTATACTGTGTCAAGACAGATGAGCAGATCCTGAAGTTGGGAAGAGCATAAACTGAAGATTTACACCATGTAGCCCAGCTTAATTGACTCCTTGCCATAGGGAACAGAGAGTCAAAGGCTTGTTTGTAAACCACAGAAATGCCAGCAGCTTTCTCCTCCAACCACTTTAATGCCACAGGTAGAACCTTAAAGCTGCCACATGTGAAGCCTTGGGCTCATCTCCAAGGGACTGAACGTCTGCCACTGCTGATGGTGGTATCACTGATGGCTCGTGTGCCAACAGCCCACAGTTTCTGATAACTCCCACCCTGGAGGAAAATACTGTGCAATTGTTCCTGTTTTATTCAGCTTCGTGTTCTTGGTTGGAGGGTCTCAGTCTGTCATTTTTTTACTTATTTCAGACCTCAGTGAGCTTTCTTCTAGAATTTAAATTAGCTTTGGAAATTCCAAGTTGAAAGCCTGTGGTCTCACACCTGTCACAAGATGAAGAACCACAACATTCTAGCTGTTTACATCCTCATGTAATCTTGTCCAGGCCTCCAGAGATTGTCAAGCAGCAAGCCGGAAGGAAAGGCTGTTTAAACCGCAGTTTTCAAGTTCTTGGATCACAACTAACAGACTCGTGGCAATAATGAAAGCCGCAAAAGATGCTGTTCCTTCTTTTATTTCAGATATTCTTAAGAGCACCTGGAAGACTTACATCAATGACCTCAATTTTAACCCGTCTGGACTAGTTTAGTGTGCTGGAAAAAATGTCATGAGTGATATTCCAGCCCAACCTCTACACGGAAAAAGTTTTTCCTCTAAAAATAGTGCTGAACTCTTTTGGCTGTAACACTTCTCACACTACTAAATTAGAATTCACAAGTCTTCTGCAGGATTCCTAATGGGATCAAAGATTAGAAACATCTTTGAAGTTTGTCTTCCTTTGCTCCACTGTTAATACATACCTGCACTAATCCACCACAGATCTCCTCAACTAATCAGTCACTCTCCTTCCCAAAAGGGACAGTTTACAGGCTTTTTCCAAATCCTCATTTGTTTGTGTTCATGATCCACACTTCATTTTGCAAGAGCGTATCATTTTGTCAATTGATTTTCACGTTCTATAAAGAGGACAGTTCTGTTTTCTGAAACCTTTTGGTCTAAATGTGATTTGCCAGTAATATTTACAGTACTTATAGCATTGGTCCTGTTTATTGCTGGTAAGGCAATTGGATTGAACCGTGTGTGTGACAAATTCACAACATTTTACTTCTGACTACAGCTATTAATAATATGATTGCAAGGAGATCATCTCAGTCTCACTTTTTAAATTTGGTCCTTGTTGAAGGAGATCAAAGAAACACTGAAACCTCAAGCTTATTTGCTTCTTGTTTAGGAAAACCAGCTAACAGCCTCGCTGACCCTAAGCTGAAATCGCACAAGGGAAAACATAATTTAAAAAAATCCATTCAAAATTTACGTAACTCAAAACTGTGACACAAGTATTTTTCTTTGTCTCACTGTGACTCAAAGTTGGCTCCTAATTACCATATCAAACTTCTTGTATCTTTAAATTAATACTTATTTTTGAAAAAAAAAAGTTTTATTTGGAAGAAAGCCTATTACTATAGAGTCTGTAATGATTTTTGTCACTGACAGTAATTGGTTCAGTCAGGCAACTGTTTGATTTACTTAAATATTTCAAAGCCAGAATGCCTCACTGTGCTCAATGGCTTCAAACTCACAGACAATACAAAATGCAGAACTGAACCAGAAGCAATGTATGGTGCTTTCTGAAGATGTATCTTTGCGGAGTTGAATGCATCTAGATTACCACAGGCCTGAATTTCAGCAAGCACAAAAACTGCAGATGAAGTCAATGGAATACTCCAGTGATAAGCCCCATAGCTAGACATCCAGAATTAACCCTTTTAAAATACTGATTTATAAACTGAAATGAAATGCATGAGAGGGACATGGTGAAGCAGAAAGTTTCTCAAAAGTCCTGCAAGGTTGTACTTCATTAGTGGGAGACTGAAGATTTTAACTGTGATTCCATCAGAAGGCAAGAGGAAAAAAAATTTAAAAATTAGGAAAAAAAAGAAAAGAAAGAGAAATAGATGAGCTCTCATTTCTTCAAAGCTTTATTCCTTAATTTTTCTCTGGGCTAAATTAAAAGATTAATCCATTTCAGTGAATACCCACAGGGTTCACTTCTAAATGAGTATTTCCCCCCTCAACAGATAGAACAGGAAGATTAGAGTATGAAAAGGAGACAATTTATAGAGAGTTTTCTGATCTTCAGAGCGGTTTTAATTTGGACATGACAGACACGTTCCAGCTGCTGCTTGTCTTCATATTTTCAAAAGGACATTTTAAGTGCCACCGTTCCAAGTGCTGAGTGTCCCCAGAAAGATGAGTGTTGTACTTGTGCCTGTTACTGGCTCTGGACTGACTGAGGCTTTTCCCCAGACTGTAAAATTCACACTCCACTATCAGCTCTCTTCTTCCTCATGCCTCTCTCACATCCCTATCAGAGGGGATACCCTTCAGGATCACTGAAGACTAGACTTTTTAGAAAATGGGATATAAAGATTGAAAAAAAAGAAGTTATTTTAGAAATGGCTTCACTGCTTTCTTTGTATCCTTCTAACAAATTAATGAAGTTCATCATAATGCAATAAATAAAGTAGTCACAATCTCCTATTGACCAGGGAAGCACAGAATCAGCCATAGGACACCTTTAAAATAAAGAAGGGGTTGATGAAACCTCCCAGTATAGAGGCACCAAGCAGGCTGCCACAGTTCACGAGACTGAGCACTGAATCAACATCTTCCCACAGAGTTAAAGAACAGAGACACCTGGGGTGTCTGTAATGGGAATAATCTAATCCTGGGGCAGTGCACTGCCTTCTCCAGTGAAACCGGTGTCTGGCAGCCTGGTGTGCAAGTGGTTTGAACTACTTTTTACCCTCTGCAGATTAAACACTAAGAGTCGCCGTGACTAAATTAGGTGCACATAATCAGTCAAATAATCCTGTGTGGAAAGGGGCCAGGAAAGAGGATTTGTCACTATCTGTTTCTTCCTTGTCGTCCCGTTACCCAATACATGTGCAAACATTTGTACTCTCCCACCCTGTTTCACGGACAGGAAAGTGAGGTGGATAATTCAAGCCACTTTTTAAAAACCAGACAGAAATAAGTGCCAAAAACTGGAACTAGAGCTGCCAGGTCTGAGCCAGGACAATTTTAGAACACAGACACACAATCTCCCAGACCGGACTTCTTACACTAAAACCGCAGATTTTATATGGCACTTTAAAACAATAACAAACATGATGATTAAGCACTCGAGTTGAGTTGGCACGAGAGCTTGGCAAAATTCTTTCAACAGTTCTTTGCTCATAAAAAGCAAGCTTTGCAGAATTCAGTTTCATGGATTTCTTCAGTTTTGACAAACTTAAGCTCAGCAAATCTGAAACCCCTTTAAATATTTCAGGTTGGCATCTTCATATAAAAGTAGTTCTGCATTTCCAAACCAGTTTGATCTTCCTGCCTCTACTTATTCATTACAAGGGGTGGTGAAGATCGTCCCAGTGTGGAACTGCTCCCCTCCACTGTGTGTTCTGATGGGCAGGGGAAGAAGTAACAATGGAGATAGCAAAAACATTATCTAAACTTTTAAAATATTATCACATTTCAAATATTATCGCAAGCACCATATCTAAAACCCCCTGAAGTTAATAGACAACTTACACAACTTATACTTCAGCACTGTTGTTTCAATCTCTGCCATCAGAGAGAAACCTCTGTGCCTACACCCCCAAGTCATTCTTTGAATGGTTTTTTTCCCCCCCCATCACTAGGAACGAGAGTATGAAAAGTAAATGCTGCTAAGTAAAGGCAGCTAAAATGTCTTGCAGCCCTTGCTCTTCCTGGCTGGCATACTGCACTTTTCCAGATGCTTCACCCCACAAGGCTGAGAATCTTAATACTGTTCTATTTTAGTCCTATTCACAGTGAAAAGATGGCATAAAGTGATTCTTCCATCAAGGCATTAATATCAGAACAAGATCAGAAGGAAAAAAAACCCTGAATTTATCATGTAGAAAACTGAACAGAAAACCAGTCACAGAAATATGATTGGAATTAATTTTCATGCAGTAAATTCTTTGTATTTACATGATACTTATGTACTTAAGAACAACTGGTATACCTGTCTGCCATGAGACAATTTTGAATGTTCTACCCATTTTGGAGGCAATTAGGCATCTATTCAAGGCTTCTGTGTTCACTTTAATTTCCTCATTTCTCCACCCACCTGAATCTGACACTTTGACATTTTTGCTTGTTAGAATGGAAATTCAACATTTAGCAAGGCCAGGCGATGCAAGGTCAAAAACCAGTGAGAAATATATATATTGAAGAAAGGATCATGGAGGCTTACATCAATAAAACATGCAGCTTCATTTTTCTATAGTCTTTAACAAAACAATAGCTGTCGTGAGATACTAAAACAGGTTTTGAAATATTCATCACCACTTTCTTGTTCAGTCTCAAAATAAATTGCTTCAGCACTCAGAGCTGTGGGTAGGTACTGAATAGCATTATGTCTTTTAGTCTAGCACGTCGACGGAGAAGAATTGCCTCTAACACTGTGCTATTGTTCTATTTAAAGAATCTTAAGCAACAGGGATTTCATCACTTGACTTGGAAGATTATTTAAGAGACTAGTAGACCTTATGACTGTGAAGTATTTCCCGATATTATACCGACATTCTTCCATTTCCTGAACTCATAGCAGTTAGCATACCTTAACTCATTCTAAACAACCCACCCTTCTTCCAGTCCTCCACACATCAAATTCTTCCACAGTGCCTGACAAACCCTTTCCCACATGGTACTTACAGCACGTTGGAGTCTATTCTGATTAAATATATGAAGCTAATTATGTGAGCAGGACATCCAGCTGATCACTCAAAATGCAGATACAAGCAAGTGAGAGAACTCTAAGCCCCTCAAACCAGTAAAACAGAAGGTATAGTCTGAGCATCATGTAACCTCACTGCAGAATCACAAGATAGTACTGGGAACCACATCTCACAACTGTGGGCCTTTGGTGGATGCCATGAACCTCTCATGCAAATTTTATTGGGGCAGACACAGGGAAAGTTTCTACACAGCGCATTTAAAATTCCAAGGGAAAATACACAGTTAGGTACTTTGTTATAAGTTGTTTAGATTGGAAGTTTTTCTTTATGTTTACACAATTTTTTCCCTCCACTCCAAATCACAGTGGTTTCAACCTTAACATGACTTTCTAGTCATTCACTTTTTCTCATATTTTGCAGAATACATTCACACTCCTCTTAGTCTGAAGTATCTCAATTTTTCAATTCTAGTCAATTTAGACTGTAAACAAGCAAAAAGTTTTGAGACATACAAAATCCCCTTTTTCTAAATAAAGAATAATGGTTTAAAATATCAGGCATTTTTGAAAACCTCAAAAGTTGTACACCAGAGATGGAGCTAAATTTTTCAGGTAATCTTGAACAAAAATATTAGTGGACAAACCTATCTGTGGCACAGAACAGATCTGTGGAGTACTGATAGCAGGACCTGGAGCTGAGCCTCAGCCTGGGCTTCCCCAGGCGTCCCATAGGTGTCAGGCCATGTGGCTTTGCCCAAGCAGAAAACCTCACGTGGGCCTCGCTGCACTGTGGTATAGAGCTGCCCTGATGTGGGAAACCATGGGATGAGAGGTGTGGAAGTGGCAGGGGGAGCTGCAGGCTCCACACTGAGTGGAGAGCAACAAAGAACGGACACACCACAGCCCCTCACCTCCATTGGTACAATGAGCTCTCACTGCCTCCACTTCTCTGAGTTGTTTGATTCAACCACAACTGCCCTTGTCATCCGTATCGAACGAAGAGACCACCTTGAACCTTGAACCGTTTAACCATTTCATTTTGAGCAGGGCAGCACAGCCAGCAGTGATCCATGGTGAGCTCCCCTGATCCACCCTAGAACCCAGCTTTGAAATGGAGTGGTCTTTGGCTCCTGACATTGCACCCCACCTCCTTCAGCAAGGGGAGAAGCTGCCTTATGTGCCACCATCATCATGAATGAGCTTCGCAGACCCTGGCTTCCCTGTGCGCAAACCACAAATTACACCTAGGCACCAAGAAGTGGATTTTAAATGGCCAAAACAGACTAGTGACCCTGGCTTGCAGGTCGGTTCCCTACCACAGAAGCTGGTGAGATGTTGAGCAGTTCGGATACCAGAGCTGTCCCTTCAGTCTGAACACAAAATTGGGCAAGACCTCATAGGAGCAGAGCCCCACTGTGACTAATCCTGAGTAGCAGCTGGTGGCAAGACTGTCACAGTCCGCATGTTATTGGCAAACAGCAGCCTGGCTTATACCTATCCTGGGATGGGAACTCCAGGAAAGACCTGAGGACAAGCTGAGCAGTCTGTCCTGTCTCACCATGAGAAAAGAGCACAGTCCCACTGCTTCAAATCCATTTAATTGAGTCAATCTGAATATGCGCGGTATCTCCAGAAAGTCAACCAAGAAGCACAGCACAGGCTCCGAGCACATCCAGGCTTACTGCTTTCAGAGGGGTCACAGGAAGGGGGAAAATCTGGTGAAGAACAAAGCTGCCACATCACAGCTCCATTAACAAACTTCCCCTCAACACAAACATCACGTCTCCTTACTCTAAACAAGTGGGGTTTTACTCCCTAGGCAGAGACACTCATTGGGACTTCTGAAAAGAAATGTGTTTGGGAAGAACTAGCACCACAAGATATCCGGCAGAGGAGAGAAAAGCAAGAACAGGATCTCACCAGGGCCCCTTAAAGAATCGCTGTTTATCCTAAAACACTCTGTCCCTAAAATAAACCAGTGTTTTCCTCTCACCTAGCCATAGTCATAGGCTTTTCAGTAACCTATGATATGTCATGATTTTGAAATGAGCCCCTCAACTTGCAACAGTAGCAGCTCCTCTATTTATAACAAATGCACACTTGTAAGATGTTATCAACTACTTCGTCTCCCTGACACACAGAGAAGCTGTTCAAATAGAAAATTGTGTTATGTATGTTTGAAGACTTCTAAAGCTAGATAATTTTGCATTTTCTACCCTACCGAGCTAGGAAACTAACAGTAAAACTTTTTCCTGTCCTCTAGGAAACCTGATTTAGTCAAAGACATGATCTCAGGTAGTAGCTACAGAATCAGCTATTTATTTAATTTAAATAAACCATTCTTCCAGCAGATAGTGAAGGGAAGAAATAATATGTCATGCTAGGATTCCCGAGCCAGTACTTCTCCTCTACATCCTTTCTGTGCATGTTGAAGTGCACTGCTGCTCTGTGTTAAATAAGCTGCAGTAGAATGGAGAGCAACTAATTTGTGCTCCCTGGGTGCTGGGCAACTAATTTAACTCTTGCTGGCACATAGACAATAAATAGAAAAAGACGGTACAGTTTCATACAGATAACATTTCCATGAAAATTATTAAATAACAAGTAAGGAAACATTTTTTCTTCGTACCTATCTGCCCCATGAACAGGAGTTGTGTTGCCTTTAATCCAAAGCAAGCAGGGGATGTTAGGTGTCACCTAGTGTGATGACTTACCAAGGCCTGGCACCCTAAACACCAGATGTGCCCTCACCTGCTTGGCAACACACCTTCTCCTTCCCTCACCCTTGCCTAGGAGGAAGCACCATCCTTTTGGAACTAAAGAAAAGTAAAAAACTTCTGGGCTGGACAGCTGTGCGTGTCACAGGAGCCACATGAGAAAGGTGACCCTCGGGAGGGGCTCATTCTCTTGCTCTCACATGCAGGTGGAGGGAAACTAGACAACAGCTTAGATGAGTTATCTAACTTGGCAGCAAGAGCAAAGTTATAGGTGCTGTTTTTCATTACGTGATGGGCTGAGCTCCTCTCTAGATGAATTCGTACAAGCAGAACACTTTCCCTGGGTAATTTTCATACCCATCAAAACTGATCTCGTAATATGCACAAGCTGGTCACAACATCCTGATCCCAACATTAAAGAGCACTACCATCTTCAGCTGAGTCAGCTGAAACCAAATGCTTCCACGTCCTGCCAGTGATTGGAATATGGTTTCAGTTTTCATGGGCCTAATGTACAAAGACAATATAAAAACACACCAGAATATATAAATGAAATCAACTTCTCTTAAGAAGGCTGAAGAATCAGATGCAACTTTCTGTGCCTGAGACTACTAATGTTTCCTCCACAGTTTTTTTAATAGAAATCAATTGATTCAAATCTGACAGCTTGGAGTATATTGCTTTTCGATTTGTATGAACCTGCATATACCCAGTGTGTTCAAGGACAGTGCTGTACCTACAGATGTCATTTTTTTCAGATTCCCACCTGAAATTGCTAAACAACAGTATTATTTGCAGAAATGTAGTTTAGATCTAATCAGATATCAGGTAATTCTGTCCCTAACACAGGTTTTACATAACTAAAGACTAAAAGATTACAACACCAGATAAAGGAAAAAGTTTTCCAAAGGCATAAATGTAGGGTAAAAGCACAAAGCAAAAGAGGTAGACTAACCTCAAAGTAAAGTTTATTAGGAAATAACCAAAAATGAGTGATCAGTCCCACAGTAAAACAAGATACAAACATGTTTGGGGGCATTGGAAAAGTTAAAAGTCCCTGCTGACATTAGTCTTTTGCATTTCAATCACCCCGTGTAAAGGGGAAAGAGAAAATCCTTAGGGTTTTGAACTGTATTAATTGTATTTATTTTAATTAATTTCAAATTAATACAAACAGTGAAAGATTTAGGAGCCTGCAGCATCTTGTCTCCTCTGCTGCCTCATATCACCTGGTGGCCCTGTCTGCACCCCTCTTGGGCTGATACCACTTGCTTTGATATTGACACAGTTCAGGCTCAATCCAGTCTTCAAAGAAAAATGGGCATGAAAATCCCTCAATCCCCCCTTTCTGCTCTGAGCCCAAGGCATGTGCACATTTCCCAAGGACTGCACAACCCAGTGGGGATTATTTTGTACTTAATAAAATTAACAGCCTTTACAGAAAATAGGATTTGGAATGACATTTCTGCCATGGGATCATTCAAAGTCTGGTAGATGTACTACGATATCAGCCCTGATCCCTTTCACGTCACTGGCATTATCTGCTCAATTTTCTAAACTAAGTTTATTGTACTGAATATTAAGAAGCAGAAGAAAAGTAGATGAGAAAAACTGTATCTCTTATTTTTGATAATATTTGTCCCATTCTGCTTTGGCTGTCATTTACTTACCAAACACAGTTCACTCTGTTTATTTACTATTTCAGCTGGTTAGAAGAGATGTTCCAGGTAAAAACAAAATACAAGAAAGAATGCCTCAGGTTCACTCTTAATGGGATTTTCTCTGTAGCAGGGAAAAAAAACCCTTCACATTCAGCCCCTATTAATCTGTTATCATTAATATTTTAAATAGTTGATAGAATTTAATAATTGTTTATTAATATTTAATAAATATTAATATTTTTTTTAAAATTCACTGAGAAATCAAGATACCAAACCAAAGTCAGTGGCACAAAAGAGATTAGCAAGTACTGAACAGGTTTCATTAGTCCTAAATTAGATAGAAACTCCAGTTTGGACAATCCTGGAGCACATCTGTTTAATATCCCTCCAAAAGGAAGGGCACTTTTGGGACTTACGGTTAGTTGTCCGGCTCTGGTCACTCTGAGCGCTGTCGTTTGACTGGTTGCTGGAGACAGAGGACACACTTGAGCTCCTGACAAAACCAAATGCAGCCAGCTTAGCTGCTGGCAACCGTGAATAGCCGGGGGGACGAAGTCCAGACGGGCACGGCTTGGGGAGATTTGATTTTGCAGCACTTGGACATGATCCTTTCTTAAGATCAACTGAAAGAAGGAAAAAGAAATAAATTTTTGTTAAATAGACTAAACTGGAAGACACTGACCATTACCTGTATCTCCCAGCTACACAAAGGCAGTATTAAGCAATACTTGAAGTATTAAGAAATACTTGAATACAAGTTTTAATGGCTGATCAAACTGCAGTGATGTCGTATTGTTTGCTGCACTGAAAAGACAAAGTTTAATGGAAAAACTGCAGGTCACAATCATTCTTAAAAGGTGAAATATGCCAAGTACCCATGAGGCATAACTCAAACTTCCAGCAAAGTAACATCGTTCAACGCTGCTACGAATTTCTTTTAATGTTATCATCTTCAATGCTGTATCACTTTCTAATTTTACATTTATTATGTGCCAATTTAAAAAAAAAATCACAGAGACAAACACGCTACGCATAACCTCCAATTTTGGAAGCCATTGTAGACCAGCAACAATCTTCTTCAAGGACACAGGACGTCTCTGTATTTCATCAAAGAAAACACTTCTTTCAAGTTTTTCTTTCAAATTCCACTGAAAGAAAATGCCCTTTTCTTGCGCCAAGCCTGGGAATAAGGACACGACCCGTAATGTCCTACTTTTTTAACATACCACTGGCCATTTCCACCGGTGGGCTTCTCCTCGCTAAGCCATCAGCCCGTGTGCGTGACATCAGCCAAGCCTCAGACAACTGCCAGCAGTAGGTGTGTAACACCTCAAGTTAGGCCACAGCAGCAGCTCAGCTGTGATGCCTGCCTGTGGTTACCAACCACTCGTCTGTCTCCAGCTTCTGCCCTAACCTGCATTCTGCTGCTCTTGCTCAGGCAATCTTTTCCAGGCAAATACAGAACACAGTTTCACAAATGTTCCTCTTTTTCTTCTCAGGCCAAAGGTCTGTGATCATGGCAGTCTTGCCTTCAGGGTCAAGGATTAAAGATTAGAGTTTGCTTTTGGTTGAAAGGTCTGGATACTCCAGACCTCAAGTGTACATACATTTGGACAGAGCTTTTCTTCCTAGATTTGAGAATACCAGATTCCTGTTCCCTGTGGAATCCTGAGCAGCAAAAATACGGGTTTTTTTTAAAAAATATTAACAACAGCTTCCAAAAACTAATGCTGCAGTGTTTAACCAGGACCAGTGGGATAGGAGACAAGAAAGCATTAAAAACTATCAACATATTCTGCCAGAAAAGGCCACAAAGTCACCCTTTTTCCGTTCTTATTCAGTGAACAGTATTTGTACACTAGCCCGACACAAACTTCAAAGGAAGAAGTGAACATTTGTAATATAAAGAAAAATACAAATTAACTGCACAGTAAGAATATGGTCATAGTATTACAGTATTTAATTCTTTTGTAAACTATGTAGGTCACAGCCTTATTAATTTTAATGAAGCATTTCACTTTGAGAAGACTTTAGAAAAAACAAGGCTAACTCCTTTGAGCAGAAAAATGTTATGGGGATTTTGAAAGATACTTGTGTACCTCATCACAATACTGATGCTAAGCTTTGTTTAATGTATCTAAGCCTTTCCTTTTGAAATAGAAATACGTGTAACACCAAGCTAAAAAGAGTTTTATGTTCTCCTATAAAACACATTCCTGTAAAGACATAAAAAAATGCTCCTTGCTAAATGAATAAAACAATTTACGTACCGTAGGCTCTTCAAAATTTTTGTACCCACTTTTCCCAGGTTGAGCCCTTTATTAAGACTCAAGGAGATGGACGTCTGCAGCACCTTTGCAAGCCCAGAGGAGTACATGCTGTGCAGAGTACCCAAATGAAAATAACAAATACCTACAGCGAGTAATAGAAGACTGCTAAAATCCCCATTCACTTTTCTGTCACCACAGAGGCAATTTTGGATTATGATCCTGAATCTGGCTTCATCTGGATATCGTGAAGAGGGGCTCAGAGGTAGCCATGGGTTCCAGGTGCAGGTGAAGGGCAGAGCAGGCACATTAGCACAGAGGAGATAAGCAGTGATAGTCACCGTCAGTTTATTGCCAGGTTTGTGCAGTGTTGCTTCGACAGTGGTCTACTACAGCTGATTTATCGCTATCTGCAAAGCACCCAGACTTCTTCCAAAGCCAGGACTTCTTCCCTACCCACTGCAAAATATTCCACGTGCTGCATCGGTGACTGGACCAAGCCCAGGCACCCTTCAGATCTGAAGCTGAGACAAGTACTCATGGTAAGCAGCTGCAGTGCAAGGAACCTGCCCAGGTCAGCAGCAGCAGGGAGAAGGTATGGGGCTGTCTCTCGTGGGTTTTACAGGTTTCCAAAAAATGCACCTGGATTACATAAACTGAGATTTCTTTTCCTTAAGAATCTCTGAAAACTCCGGTGGAGGGAGAGATATTTCCATTTTACAGCAACAAACTCTAATTATCACAGACTTCCTGCAACAAGATAGGGGAAATTCCACTGGGTTAGTGGGATAAAGTTAGAAATGGCTTTATTCAAATAACATTTCAGATGTGCTTGCCCTAGGGCAGTGTGGTTCACCTGAGACTCCAGGCCCCCCGCCCAACCACAGGGATGCCCACAGCAAGTCCCCAGACTGACTGTTCTCTGCAGTCCATGACCCACCAAGCACCACAAGTGTCACTGAAGAAGAAGAATTTCCTTAAAACCAAAATGGTTTTGGTGACAAACTGCACAGCCATCTTCACCTTTTCTTCAAAGACTTGGGCAGAGGATTCAGTGGTTTTTTTCTCACTCTTTTGTGTGTTTCTAGTTTATTACTTCAATTCAAATTCCCCCTGAACTAACAGTATTTTGCATCTTGAACTCATCATCATCCTTAAATTATTTTTCACCTCTCTTCTTTGTAATCCAGTTCTTCTGTACCATGAGGACCTGGGGGCAGGACATTATCCTCATTAGGGATGCATTCAAATCCTTAAAGCTAAGTAATTTTGTGTCTTCTTTCTCATTAAAATACATGAGACATCAGCCTATTGTATGTACTTTCTGTTCTAAATATCATCAAGTTTTCTCATGCATTTTTTTGCTTTATTTCTGTTTCTTAAAAGTATAGAAGTACTCCTGCGAACAAGGTCTAGGAGTTCAATATGAAAGTTATTTTAATGAGCAGCTTTTATTTTAATAAAAATCTGCCAAAATAAGCTTAAAAATCTTTCCAGTTTTCTCACTGCCTGAAGCTAATTATAGAATTAAGTATTGTTGTCTGTATGCACACAAGTGATTTTCTATGACACTTCAAGCTGTTCCAATCCAGAAACATAAAAACATTTTGAGGTAGGGACTGATTGACACGAACTAGATGTGCCTGGGGAGACTTGGTCTGAACTTCACTTCTTATGCATCCCCACTGCACAAGAATTGCATCTTCATGCACGGGTAAGAAGCAACTTTCATGTAACTTCTCTGTGAAATGTGAAATGCGTTTTAGCTGAAATGAATAAAAAAATTAAAGAAATGAGTTATACAGATGTGTTCTTATGAAAAAGAGTAGCAGTTCAAGACTTCAAAACTCCCTAATTCGGGGATCCTTGGCAAGTCTTTTTTATCTAGTGGTAAGGTTTTTGGGTTTTCTTTGCTTTCCCTTTTTTAAAAAATAATTTTTTACTAGCATTTCTGTTAAAACTTTAATCATTAAATGTCATTTTCTCTCACTTTCTGATGCTCTGAACATCTCTATTCTCATTTCATATTGGAGACTCTGGGGTAAAGAATTTACCTCCAATGTCACTGCATCAGTCAGAGACAATACAAGCTGAGTTAACCCAGCTCAGGGTTAACCCAAACATTGGTGTCTTTGCAGATTAAAAACAAATCACACAAGTGAGAAACCTGTTCTCTTGCCTCTACTTTTGTGGTTTCCCTCTACAGACGTAACAACTTCTCTCTGAACAAGAACTGAGGAAAGGGGCTTTAAAAGAGAGGCTTTAACGATTCACACCTCAACAGCAGTGAGCAGGTTGTGCCCAGCTGCCCTGATGGTCTCTCATCCAAATACTGCCAAGCCTGGGACAGTTCAGTTCCAAAGGCCAAACAGGTGTCACTGCTGAACACTGATTAATTTCTGATGGGTCAGTCCACCATCATATGATAGCAAATGCTCATCTCCTCATGATTCAGATTTAAAATCACCAAAAAACTCCTCTGTGACTTCCCAGCTCCCAGGCAAACCAAGGCTGCTTAGCACATTCTCAACACCCCAAGAACTCGTCATCTCACATCTGTTCTTATGAAGGACAGCTTGGTACAACTGTTCTTTTACGATGGGGTTTAGTTCCTTGAAGACGCAGTAACTGGAGCAGAGAGGTGGCAGATGGCTATGTCCCAAGTATGATGACAATGTCCTTAAAAAAAACTCATGAGGAAGTGTGTGCGTCCCTTTGAAATCTAATCTTTTTTTTTTTTTTATGAAATACAGTCAGATTGCTCTCTCAAAGAAAACAGAGAGTGCCAACTGAAAACTCTGCACATTAATGGAGAACAGAGAATATTTTCCTCTCTGAACTATTCCCTTGTCCCCTCTTCCCTTAAACAGTTAAGAAGCTTGCCAGTTCAAATCCAAGGACCTCAGCCTGCAAGTACAGACAGAGCTGGAGTAGCACTAAGGCAACATTTCAGCAAGTAACCTCAAAACCTCTTTTCTGTCATCAAACCTCATTTACATGTTCAATTAATAGGTCATTATTAGGTTGTCTACTCCTGAGAATAAACATGACAATAAAGCTTTCCTGCTGGAAGAAAGCTGTAGACATATTGTGGCATTGAAGACGAAATACATTATACATATGCAAAGACACAAATAAATGTATATATCTGTGTCTGTCTGAGTAATGAGAAATACTGCTGTCCTGGTTTATGGGTAAATTCTATCTTTAATGAATGTTGACTTGCTTAGAAATGAGAGGAGCAGCTAGACCCTCGGGACTGACAAGTTTAATACACAGAGAGGTGATAAGGAAGTAACATTTCATTAACTCACTCTTTGAGAAAAAAATACCCTAAATGCTACTGAAAAATGTAGAATTAAGTTAAATTAATGAACATAATTAAAGTGAAGTTTTAACGATGAGATCTCTGTTATACTTTTCAAAATCAGACATTAATTCCATCAAAATAATCAGCTAATGAATGCAAATCCTAAAACACTTGCTTCAAGAAGTCTTTATAACCAAACAAAACATATTAATATTTTACATGTTATAGACACAGTGCCCTTCAATGCTTGTTTTGAATTACAAGTTTCCCATAGACAGAGCAGAGTCTATTTACATGAAATAAGCAAATGTTAAGCTTTCAGAGACTCTATGGCACCTATAAGTATATCATAACTCAAAGACTTCCTATTTTACCTACTTTGCAGAACACTTTTTCTTGCAGTCAGGCTGCTTGTTTGACCTACCTGAGGCAAAGTACCACCGAAGGAGCAGCACCGCTCAATAAGGAATTTGCAGCCAATGCCACCACATGTCCTATATCCTTCTGTTGAAGAAGGATCACTGGTCCAACCACGCTTTAAGCATCACACCTAGAGATCACACTTGAGGGAACACCCATCATTATTTTACTTTCTACTTAGCATAACTTAAAACTAACAAAGCTCCTAATGTTCTTGTACTACTTGCAGTCCATCACAGCAGTTCAGGGATTTAATTATCAATTACTTCAGAGTCAGTTTTATGAGGATTAGTATTATACATGGGCCAAACCACTCAGCTTATCAGTGCTGCTTAACCAGACTGCTGCATTATGAATGGTATGGCAAAGGGGAATAAAATCCTCATTATAAGGCACTGCTGCTGTCCTCGATACTGTGCCACAGCGATTTTAGTCTAAAAGCCTCCACAGTACCTCACACTTTGTCATGGGATAGCAACCGGCTAGATCCTTCTGTTTCCATTACCTCAGGGCAGGACTGCTATCACTAGGATTGGAAACTGGATTAAAAGCTCAGGAGCAAGCTGCAAGAGATGCTGATTAGCAGTGCTGAAGGCAGGCCTGGTATCTTTGAGAGAAATACACCCCTTATTCCCTAGCTCCTTTTGCTGCAGTTACCCAAGCTCTCACACCCCACAACACCTGTGAGCAAGTCTTACTGGCTCTGCATCCAGGATGCTGACCGTATGTTCGTGCATGTCATTTGCTCATGTTTGCAAATATGACTTTATCAAAGCTGTGCTTAATCCTGTTTTTCAAACAGTGCAGCAAAAGCAATGATGCAGATCTGTTGCTAGTGAGCAGAGACGACGAATAAAGCGACATGGACGGTTTAATACGAGAAGAAACTGACACTTCATTAATTTACAAATTCACTTATATACCTCAGCACGCTGGACTGACATAAGGCTATTGGTTCACTGACCAGCCACCCCCCAGAGGGATTGGCTGAACCCAACACCACTTACTTCAGCTATTTTCTCCTTGGTATCATAACAATACCATAGTTTACAAAATCTCTCAACTGTTTTCCCATAGCATCCGTGAGAAAGCAAGGCTTTCACACAGACACTGTCAGAAAACTGAGAAATCTCTCTGCAGCCAGGCTTTTAGCATTCACACAGATCAAATATACTGCAAATAATAGTACAGCTAACACCAAATTAAGGGAAAGTGGTTGAAAATGGTGCTGGGTACCTCAACACAGATGGCTTAAAGGTGCCTGATCCTACTATAAGCCCCTCTAATTAACACCCCCACAGCTCTGGCATGCCAGGGGTTGCTGTCCCATTCATCCCCTCCATGGCAACCAGCAACCCATCTCTGGTCTGCATGTGTTCTCTGCTGTGGATACAGGCACAGGAGTCAGCTCTCTGATGCCTCTGCACTCCTATACCAGTCTTACCCTATCTTCTGTCACATCAGCCTCTTTCATGAGCAATTCATTCTTCTTAAAAGGAAGTATTAAAGACAAGAAGGCTCGTAAGCTGACCTATGAAGTTTTACATTGCTGAGAGAAAGATTAGGTCATTTGAGGCATACAAGGAAAAAGGCTTTGGTGAAGGAAAAGGTGATTATAGACAATCTTGAATGGATAATTGGGAAATAAAATACCAAAAATAAATGAATGTAAAGAAACGAACACAAGATATCAGAAGTGCACAAAAGATAAGTAAGGGGAGGTATTGAACGAAAAGAGGGCAATGAAAATCACTTTGCAACAGAATAAGGTGTTGCAGAAAAATTAAACACATTCTTCATCTTGCAAGGAAAATGGAAGGTGAGATGCCAGAAGTGAAAACAATGTGTCCTGAGGTGGACAGTGAAAAACTAGAGACATTAGCAACCTCTCCAGAACAAGTCTTGTGTAATGTAAAATCCATAAAAACTGTCAGAGCCCAAAGACCAGATGAGACACACTTTGGGGTCCTGAAAGAGATGACAGATTATTGGACTACCATGAGTCATCTTTAATACCCTTTTTGAAACAGCAAGGTAGGAATAGACTATAGAGAAAAAAGCAAAATAACAGCTGTAGGAAGGAAATTATGGAAAGCTATGAATTAAATTTGACCTCTAAAGAAGACAAGGTCCAAAACATAATCAGTGATTTTAAAAAAAATAATTTTTAAAAATTTAAAAAATAACAAAAAAACCCTGAGAAATATGAAAACTAAGAAATACAGCTTTAGTGGAATAGAATCACAGTAACAGCTAGTGCAATTTACCTATGTACACTTCTCAAGCACTGGCATTTTTAAAGGCAGTATTAGAGACAAAAAATAGGACTGATAAGCTGATCCTGTTTAGAGTTTAGAATGCCACATAACACAGAAAGACAGTAAATGAATACATACAAGACAAGGTCCTATATGGATTAAAAGTGGCTAAGGAAAAGTCATGTCTGCCAGCATCAGTGATGCAGGATAATGTGGATAACGGATGGGTGATGGATGAATAAAAATGAAGGCAATGTTCATTTCTGAGGATCAGAAAAGACCATTTATTGGGTAACAGGTCCTGTTTGCATTTTCTCTCTTATCTGTCTCCCAAACTGGTTCCTGTTAGACAAGGGCTTACCCTACTCATATCCTGAACTCACAGCCTCTTGCAGATTCATTTAAATGGAAATCATGATCCAATTACTCTCTGCACCTGTATTCCCATGCTCAGTGCTGACTGAACTCAAGTCACAGGGCTGAAATGGCATTTACTACCCAGGCTGCAATCTTGGGGTGTCTCAGAAGCCACATCCAGCTGAGCTTGGTCAGCTTCTGCTAATGGCATCAGCGCAGATAAACTCCAGATGCAGGGTCAGATAGTAAAGGATACTGGCAAGAGGCACTGTGTTACAGAGAAGCTTGATTTTCTGATAAACCCCAAATCCTGTCAACCTGTATTACTGACTGAGACTGTCCTCTCAGGGTAAAGATGCACCGGTGCATTTTCATTCTAAGTTTTTCTCAATTTCTTCTGCTTCTTAGTACAGATAAATGGATGCTGGGGAGAGACAATAATAGTTTTCAAATACCTGCAAAGAGGAAAACACCCCACAACCACTCCAGATGAAAGACGAAACAAATTGTAACAGAGGAGATTAGGCAAAAGGCTAGGAAACACTTTTAACTCAAAAAAAGGTACTGCATTGGAGCAGTCCTGCTTTCAGAGGCTCCAAGTTCTCATATTGAAGGTTTTTATAAATAGTTTTTCATTAACAGGTTAAATAAGAATACATCAGAAGGAATCCCATCCTGGGACAAGAGGAGGCATCATATGACCTTAAGTAATTCATTAACTTTAGCCCTTATGACTATTTTTAAAAACCTCTGCAGACTTCTAGTCTGTTAAACAGCTGCTACATTTCACTCTGGCAATGACTGATTCTCAGTCGTCTCTGAATTTGCCCCTGTTTAAATGTGCATTGTTAAAACCTCCACACTTTTCCAGGCTATCAAGGAGTGTCCTGTAGAAGTAATTATTGTGTCTTTCTTGTGGCATCACACACTTCTCCTTCCAGCTCTTCTTATGCTTTTCCCTCCCCTGTAATTCTGCCCAGGGTCATGCTGAGCTGAGCAATAGCTAGAAGAAAAAGGTATTAGAAGTGCTGTCTCCAAAGAGGTGTATACCAGACCTTGAGAGAATCAAGATCTCTGCTGGCACATTTGAACACTGCCCAGGTTTTCAGAGCACAACATGGTGGGGAATGTCAAATCCAGACTGAACGGTGGGGTCTTCATGATGGAAGAAAATGTCCCATTACCTTCCCCAGAACAAAACCAAAGATTTTTCAGGAATTTACAAGGCGGAGGAAGATAAAAACGTGAAAAATGAGAATTATTATTGAAAACTATTCTCTTTCTTTGGCAATGACCTGCTAAACAACCTTTGCACAAGTCCCAGACGCCCGAGTCAGCCTTGCTGCAGGATAAAAAGACACACCTCAAAGAGAGCTGTTGGAGCTTTGTGGTATCAGGTCAAAATGTTGCTTATTTTGTGATTTCTCTGTCTCAAAAAAAGGTATCTTATTGGTGACTACAGTAAAGGGAAAGGAAAGAAAGTTCATACTTTACCTGAAGCATCAGGATGGTAGAGGCTGGGAGCACTTGTTACTTCTCCTTGCTGATGCAGACAACTACCCGAGGACCTTTGACTCGCAATGAGAATCCTGCTCTTGGCAGACGGTAACCTGGACACTGCACCCAGCCCTAACTGTGGCTTCAGTATCATGGCAGATCGATAAAAGCTTGGTGGGACCTCATAGTGAGTGTACGGTGGAGGGCAAAATTCATCCTTCGCAGGCCTTTCCCCAACCTGCAGAAAAATCATTGACACAAATCATTGACACGAAATAAATCAATAAACCCAGACAATACGGAGCTCCAAAGTACTTATAAAGGCTAAATTTCCTTCTTTGTGAATCTGGTCTTCAGAGCATTGCAAACTTCCAAAAAGTTATGGTCTTACTATATGAATCGCTCTTCAAAAATATGTATATGACACTCTCAATATGCAACTACACCCAAATAAAAAATTGATGCCTTCCCCATAAGGAAACAGACAAATAGAACTCCTTCAATTAGTGAAAATGAAGGTAATGTTAAGTCATGAAAGGTCATGTTATTTACAGAGGTAGATACACCAAGAGAGTGTGTAAGTGGAATTTTTATTATAAGTTATTTAAAATATTCTTACCAGGACACAATTCTGGGAGAAGGTGGTTTTAACTTAGATGGCTAAAAATAAAGCTGGAGGTGTTCTAAGTACATTTTATCAGAGAAGTTGTACTGCCAAATAATTTCTGTGAGAAAAAAAGAACCCCTAGTATGTTCTCACTGCAAAATGTTCATTGTAATCTGTGCCCCTCTAGTTCCTGGAAAGAGACCTGGTTGTGGAGGTGAGCACACTTCTCTAAATTATGTTTTCAGAGGCCTGCTGAATATTCCAAATCAGAGCTATAAAACCCATCTGGCCACGTGAATTGGAGAAAAAAACTATCAGATTTGCAAATGTGAAACATTTACTATTTGTCACAAATAGATGCTGCTTTGTTAAAATCAGTGACAAATCTCTCAGTATTTTAATGAGTGTTTACTGTAAGGACAACAGAGTAAGTCCCCGGCTGGAAGTACTTCCAGCAGACTGGCTCATAGCACTGAACCTGCAGTCGAGGAATGACCTGGTTTCGTGATTCAGCCCTTGCATCTTTGTACACTCAAGCTGGGCTCTGACTCCCACCTTTCTGTGCTGCTTTGTGACTCAGGACAAAGAGTTTTCACCTCTCACATTTGTGAAGAATTGTTTGCTCTTCTGAGTAGAGTCCAACTTCTTCACCATTTTCTTATAAAATGCAATATCATCACAATGTAGAAAGGACCTATGAATATTTTTTCAGTCAACCCATTTAGGCCATGGGAAAAGAAAAAAAAGCATAGGAAATAGGAAATCTGAACTAAATTTGTTTAAAAATTAATCAAAAAGTGCCACAGGCTACCTAGGAAGAAATGTAACTGCCAATTAATTAACTCTGCTGTAAGTTATGATGCATATAATATGCCAAATCAATTTCTATTTAGCAATTATAAGCATTAAAATATGCACTTCAACATTGGCTATAAAAGCTTTGATCCTAGCTCCTTCAAGAGATTTAATCCTAATTTAGCAAATCTTTTATATGCTAAGAGACAAGATTGGCCTTAAACTATGAAATACAGAATCTTTGAGGCCTTTGCACAGGAACTAGGAGGGCAGATGCAACAAACACTGAGCTTTATAATTTTGCCCTATATTTTTTCCTCTGTTTGCAGTCCTACTTCCTGCCATTAGATCTTTCTGTTTCCTATTTTATTATGGTCCTATGACCTATTTTTACAAGTTAGGGTGCAGTTTTTTACGGTATATGTGACTCTCTAGGCTTGGACTGCAGACGTCTGGCTTCTTACTTTCAACTGCTGGATCTGAGATTGTTTTTCCGGATAAGACTCAGTTATCTTCTCTCTCCCTGACAAATTTATTTCTATCAGATTACACTATGCATACTATTATTTCATATTTAAATGAAACACCAATGCCACATATTTCAGTACAAGGAAAAGAGAAAATCTTTAAATATAGAAAATATGCATTTTTTATTACCAGGCTTAGTTTATTCAAATCTTCTTTCACCCCATTTTTTTTTCTTTCTTGACAGTATGCTAGGACTAACAGAGAAGGGCAACAAACATGGACACAAAACCAATCAATCACAAGCATAAAATATCTTCTCAAGCTGAGAGAAGTGAGAAGGACTTAGAATAGAATCACTTAGATTTGAAAAGACCCTTAAGATAATCAAGTCCAACTGAATTTGCCCAAATATCTTCCAAGAATTAAGACACTATTTTTTGAAGAACCCAGTTTTAGAGGACATAAACTTGCTATGAAGATATATTATTTTTTCCTTTCTATTTAATTCATGAAGTGTGAAATTCAACTGGTCTCAATAGAATTGTATAAAATTATTGCCATTTTAAAGCGCTCCAGTAAGATATGGATTAATATGATCTCTGTTAGTACCCTGTACTAGATTTTTGTATGGACTATTAGGGAAATGATCTGTTGAAGCCTGTCCACTAAGAAGGTCAGCCCAGAGTTTTTTTCTGTGGGGCTGTCTGCTCATTCTCCACACACCCATTAATGAATTTGTTAGAATGATCTAGGAAGTCTGCAACAAATACCTTGGGCATACAGGAATTTCCACAGGCTGGGTATTCCCAAGCAGAGCTGGCAGCATGGCCAGCAGGTACAGATGCCCAACACTTTCCTTCATGTTACTTCGTTTATAACATCATCAAACATCAATGCCTCGAGGAAGAATTTGCTTGTCAAGTGCCTGCTTCAGGCAGCTCTTTGGGAAAAGAGTTGGCAACATCAGTTCAGGCAGTTCAAATAACAGGATTAAGGGGGGAAATTTTTGGTTTGACTATACATAAAACAACTCCCCTACTCCTTTTTACCTCAACAGGCTTTTTGTTTCAATAGACTTTAGTCCATCCTCTCTGGAGCACACAGATGTCTGTGCTGAGGAACAGACCCAAAAAGGTGGTTGAATGGGGCAGGCAAGAGAGCTGATCAGCAGACCTCCTTACAGACCCTCACCAGATCAGGGCTCTTGGCAACAGCCATAAAATAGTGAATAAAGTCGCCAGTGACCACTCTCTGACAGGACACAGACTGTACCTGTACGAGTAAACTCTCACTCTGCAGACCAGGTTGATCCACGCTGGTCCTTGGGAGCAGCCTCTGGGTGAGCACGCTCTGGCAGAGCTGGACCCTGAGGTGGGGAGTGTGCTCCCAGCCCAGCAGTACAGACAACCTTGCCTGAGCCTTGGAGGCCATGTCATTCCACTGTTCAGTTCTCTAGGACAGTTACAGTCTTTGGGTCCCATGATTTGCCCTGTAAGTTCCCACAGAGGCAACTGGGAGCACAAAGTGCCCACAAACACCCCCTGGTGCTGACTAGAAGAGGGTGAGGTCCACAATGAGATGGGGAGCCCACGTTGTGATGAAGGATATGGACACCAGTGACCTGCACCGGACAAGGACTGGTTTTCTTAAGCATTTTGAATTTCACCTTGAGAGGTTTTCTTTTCTTTTTTTTTTTTTTCTATTTTGGTGAAGATGGGCATGAAAGATCTACCTACATACTCTGCCAATGTTCTAAAGAAAAGCACTGGGGGAGCTGCCAATTCCACAGGCAAGGCTGCCCATTCAGCCTTAGCTCAATTCCACTATGGCCCCAGACCCTCAGCACAGCAGGACTGCCTTCATGCTGGAGTTGGGATTTTTGTCTGAGCTGCCCTAAGTGGGCTTTGGCAGCTCAAGGAGCCCTGCAGGCTTCTCACTGCACAGAGGCAGCCCTCGAGTCTTTCTCATAGAGTTCTCCAGGCCTTTTCTTGGAGTCTCCTGTCTGAGACAGCACCTTCCTGTTTCTTCTAGCTCCTGGCACCCAGAGGGATATTTAATTGTTCCTACCACTTGGCTGAATGATGCTTAGAGATGGCAGGTTTGACTCTTAACAGCTATTAACACTATCATAGCTATATAAGGAGCTACAAAATGCTAATCAAAGCTGTCCAAAGACCATACTGGATGTGTGAAATAGGTCAGCCTAGGACTTTTTTCTCCAACCAAGACAGTGGCCATCATGCCAGAGTGTCCTTGTCTTCAAAACCTCTGAGTCTTCAACACTCTCCCTTCAGCACACTGATTTTGATCTATCTCAATGCATCCTAATTGGTTTCTTTCAGATTACACATCACTCATCTGCTATGAACCCATACTGTGCACAGCTGGTCTTCTAAGCATCTGTTCACCTCCATGGATTGATCATTTTCCTTTCCCTTGATCCATATGGAGCCAAATCAGGCCCCTTTGTATTCCTCCAGATGGCAGGACAGCAGTGGATGCAAGAGCACATGGCAGACACGAATGTAGCTTGCTCTTCCCTGTCCTTTCCCCACCTACCAAGCAAGCTCATGTTCCTCCACTGTGCTGACCTGCCAGCAGGGATTCCAGGAAACCAAGGCTCCTGCTCAGCTTAGCAAGGCAGAAACACAATACATCCGGAGCCAGAGGCGTCCAGAGGGATTTCCATCACATTTTGGCTGCTCAGGATGGCTTTCCCCAGGAAAGAAGAAATCTTATTTGAGGTGCAGGTCAGTGTAAGAAACAGCATTAAAATTAGTCAAAAGTAAATCTTCTTTTGTATGATACGTATAATCCAAAAAGAGCTCTGATAGTCCCTGGGTTTCAGTGCAGCTAAATAGAATGGAATTAGTTTAGATCTCTAGTGCTCTGTCTACAAAAACCTGCCAACTTTCCCATTAGGAAGGAAAAGTCTCTGTGGGCAAATTACAATCATTTCCCAAAGCTATTCTTTGGGAAGCAAAAAAAAAAAAAAAATTCATTTACTCAATTCAATATGTCTTTTTCTTTCTAAACATCCCTATTTGTAATACTAGCAGGTGACCAATTTTCTGGAAAATACTGGAAGAACACAGGGACAACTTCCAGTCACAGCTAAGATATCACAACAGGGTCAGTGCCAGAAACAGTTGGGTAAGTTTATTTCTAATGATCAGACATTGTTCTAGGATTTATTTCTTATTTGAGGTTTGAGAACTAACTTCTGGCAGCAGCAAAGAAGCAAATGATCGCCACTTGGCATACAAAAGCAGCTGTCTAAGCTGCAGAAACTTACCTCCTGCAGAAACTTCTCGCTCATCGGACTGAAGTGATGACCTGGGGGCCTAATTCCTGACACTACTAGTCCAGAACCAAAGAGCCTTGGCTTTTGGAGGTCGGGTTT
This sequence comes from Lycocorax pyrrhopterus obiensis, assembly GCA_014706295.1. Lineage (NCBI taxonomy): Eukaryota > Metazoa > Chordata > Aves > Passeriformes > Paradisaeidae > Lycocorax > Lycocorax pyrrhopterus. Next base: position 70,509,268 of record JACSVZ010000001.1, read on the forward strand.
AAATTTGTCATACAGGATGCTGGCGGGCTTCGCCTCCCCTCCGTTGGACACCTTCTGTTCTGCAGAGATGGGCACGCTGCACGCGGGGCCGTCGAAGGGCAGCCCTGCCGGCGCGAACAAAGGGTCGAGCTGCTCTATCGAGCGAGGGTTTCTCCTAATGTATGTGATGATTTTAGGCCTCACAGGTTTGGGCCGGGGTATGGCAGGTTTCATCTCAACACCTTCTTCCAACTTTTCACTGCTGTCACTGTCCACACTGGCCTTATCTGTGAGGGAGCCCTTGGGGTGGACCAGGATAGGTTTTGGGATGGCACTGCTGCAAGCAGTCTTGATAGGCACTTTAGGGGCTATGTTTAACAACTGTGTGCTGTCAGTGGGAGGTAGGACTGAGGAGGGTGACAGTTTGCCATCATGAAGTGCATAAAGGTCCTTCAAATTACTGTTTGATAGCGTGGGCTGACCATTAACATCCAGCGTTGCCACTGGGCGCACAGGAGTTGGGACACATAAAAAGACATCCTCCTTTGTTGGAATATTACAGCTCTCTGGTGCTTCGTCTGGAGGATGTTTCTGTACATTAGCTGTTTCTTTACTTGAAACTGAAACACTTGAGGTTTCCACATCACTGCTGTGGCTGTCAGGTTGTTCGTTTGACACTGTCTCTGCACTGCGTGCTCTGTGATGATCTGAGGGATCAGAAGCAGGCACAACAGCACCCTCAGTGCCTTCTTTGACTAGCATCAGTTTATTCTCATTAACTTTCAAGGGTTTGCTGTCAGGTGGATTAATATTATGTACAGGAGACATCTGTTCAACAACTGTTTCAGCGCAACCTGTGTCAACTTCATGCAAATTTTTGTTTTTTCTAGGTGTCACTTTGATGCTGGATTTACCACTGCAGGCGAGTGGAAATACTGTTTCCATTTCTTCATCAGTAAAATATTCCTCAGCAGCCTGGCTGGTTGCCCTGTCGTCACTGTCATTGCTTCCTCTCCCTTCCCCACTGATGGTGATGTTATCACTTTGCAATTTATCATCAGGATGAGTTACCACCTGGCTTGACAATGGGTCCTCTACTTTATTGCAGGTGTCTTGAAAATGGGATACTTGAAACTTGGACGTGTCAGACCCAGAGCTTTTCTGCTCCTGCACTGCTGTATTTTCAGCTCTTGGACACCCCAGGAACTCTACCAGCATAATTCTCTCTATTTTTTGTGGACACGTATTTTTATATTGTAGAGATGGTGCAGTCCTAAGCTCCAGTTTTTTACTTTTATCACCCTGACCTAATTGTGCTTCTGATTTACTAGCAATCTCATTGAGTTTAACAGCTGAATGTTGAGAATGAGAAGTTTGGAGTGTGCTTTCAATGCTAACATTTGGTACATTTTCTGGTTTACTTGTCTTCTTGTTCCCTGAGGTAGATGGTTTGGAATAAAATACAGTATTTTCCTCTGAGGTATTGTCGAGTGGACGAAACACCATCCCAAGAAAATGATCCGTGGATGTTTTTTGTGATTTCTCTGTACTTCCTACCAAGTGGTGAGACCTGTCGATGGAGTCCAATGATGCAGAGAGCAGACGTTTACACGACACGCGGCCAACGCAGTCTTTTGCAAATGTTTCAGGCTGAGGAGAGAATTTACTTGGTCTTCCCAAAGAAAGCCTTTTTATTCTCTCCACCTCCACAGTCCTGGACATCTTTCCCTTAGAAAAGTTCTGCGTGAAGTCAACATCACCTTCGGAGACAACCTCTAGGTTGGCGTCATTTGTGCTACTTTTTAAATTGGACAGGCTCTGTCCTCGGCTAATCCTGATATGCCTTGATGTATCCTTAGCTTCGCTGGTCCTACAATCTTTCCCCATTTCCCTGCTTGTGGTGGAGGGCAGCTTACTTTCCTGTACACTGCTGTGACAGGTCCGAGAGTCTTTGAAGGTCGGAAGTTTGTTCTGCTCTGTAGGCAGATGAGTAACTTTTTCTGTTCCTCCAGAGTATATATTCCCACTCTCATCTGTCAAATCATGTTTCTTAACATCCCCGTCGGTGGTTCTAACTTTTGTTACAATTTGGTTGGCATTGGTATCCCCAACATTCACTATGCTTTCATTATTGTTTCTTATTTCACTGCGGTTGTCCTGAAGCTGGGAATAACATGACTTGTTTGGAATCAGTGGAGCACTCATTTTGAAGCTTCAGGTGACTGCTTTTTTTTTTGGCAGTTCTAATTAATGAGAAGGTGTTTTTCCCTATCAGGTTAACTTATATGCATGCTTCAGTTATATATTTAAATTAGAACTGATCAATAGAAAATTCATCATCAGAAGGCTTGAAGTCTCTCCTCAGAGTCACATTTTTCTGCTGCTCAGTTGTCTTTTCTGCAGCTTCTGGACCTAGGAAGTCTTTATGGCGTGCTGTAGAGAGGTTCAACAAAAGAAAAATAGTTCTGCCAAGTTCCCTCTGAATGCGAGCCAGTTAATCCAGCCAACCTATGGGGAAAAAAACAAACCCAAACACAAATAAAACAAAACCAGAAACAGACAACATTACACTCATGTCAGGAATCATGCTAACTAAATCAAAGTCAAAATCAACAGCACTCCCAGGTATAACCCCAGGACAGAGTGTTTTCAAACACTTTAAATGCTGTTTCAATCACAGCTTTGCTCCCAGCAAAGATTCTTAGTGTAGCACAGATCTCTGACTTGAGAAGTTACACTGCAAAAACTGTCCTGGTTAGAAGAGTGGTTGCTACTCTTTTTAAGACACATAGGTTTACAACTGGAAATAGGCAAAAATAGCCAGGTGAGGGTGGGATCCAGTCTTGAGGGTCTAAACAGCTGTGTATTTCTTCAACAATTATTATACCAAGAGTGGCTACTGAAGCATTTAAAGCATCACTGTATAGATTAGCCATAAATAATAAAATTCCAGGTCCACAGAAGTTGTTTATGGGTTTCTCTCCTTGCCTTGTAGAAATCACTGCCATTCTTGTGCTGACACCCCATCCCCTTTGACATTTCTTAGCCAGATCTATAGATTCCAAGAAAGCAAAAGCTATGGCTGGAGGCCTTGCAAAGAAAAAAATTTTTCTTTCTGAGACAGATGAATGTGTGTATTTTTAAATATAGAGGATTATACACCAGTCCCAATACAGTGCATCTCCTTTTGGCTCCATCACAGGTGTGGCTTTGGGAGCCCAGATTTTGTCCTCTATCGCCTCCAACAAGATGAATGTGAGATTTCAGTCTATTCCATGCCTAAATTCACTCTCTGAGATATTTCTTGTACCCTGTGTGTTCATACCCTTCATCATAAAGAAATGTGGACACTGGAAATTGGAACATGCTCCACAGTTCCCAGAAGGAGGAATTCAAAGCACTTGTGGTACTCCCAGCTGTGCTGGGTTTCTAGCCAGGGACTCACAGGGGCACTAATTAGGAGTGCTGATTAAGTCCAGTGCTCTGTCTACAGTATCTGGGTGCAGGTCTGGGTGTTCACTGAAAGCATCTTCACACACAGAGTGTAGAGAGGCTGTGCTGGTGTGCTTCAGAGACCAGACCAAGCACTTTGGCTTAGTGTTGCTAGTACAAGTTTATTAACATGAGGGTCAGGAAAGACCTGTCCCCTCTCAAACACAGGGCCCTGCTCAACCTCAGTACGCTGCCAGCTGAGACTCACCCCTTAGAGCTGCTAATGCTGGCCAGAGACACGGAATTTAAGACAAGGGACAATAACATACTGTCTAGGCAGAGACTAATCTCAGGCAGTTAACATTGCTCCTGTGCTTCTTCCAGAGGCAGTGAGACGGGAGAGGCACTCTGGAAAGGTGGTTCATGCTGACACCTTTCATGATGGACTCTGCGCGCCCAACATTCCAATTTCATCTCTTCTTGTGACATCCACTCTCACATTAGGGAGAACCCACTACATTCTTACAATTAACATCCATACAATTACCCAAAGATACTTTCTTTTTTTGCGGAATTCTGCCTGCTTAACTTTGTAACTTGTTCTACAGCTGCCATTACAATGACTACACAGAGTAATGATTCTATGATTGTAAATAATACAAGGGTCTGTTCTGCTATAGAACATACTGATAGCACAGAACTCCTACTAAATTAATATAAAAATATAATCAACCATCTTTGTCAATTAATACCTTATTAGTCCACTTTTCCTGTTAAGGAATACAAACTTTGGAGCTTGGTTCAGTCAACGTGTTGAACACTTACATATTGTGATAGGCCCATTTGGAAGTAAGATACATGGTTTTGTGTTACATTTGGGACCTTAGATTTGATCATTCTTCTGTAAATAGCTGCTATTTAAGAAGCTTTGGCTTGGATTTCCTGCAGGATAGTTTATTTTAAATGGCACTGTCCAGGCTCCACTTCACTATGCTCTTTGGAGTCAGGGAGATGAAAAGACTCAGCTGTGTCTGGGTTCTGCTGGCTCTTCTTGTATTTTTTATTACTCACCTCTCTTGACTGATGTTGGCTGACATACACACATCTGAAGTCACTCCCTGCTGTGCAGAAATGCTCTGAGATGAGAGGGATATGAACCTCCTAACTCTTCAGATGCCCTCCTCAGCACAGGAGAAGGGAGTAAGAGGAGACTCAAGCCCAACAAAGACAACACTACATCACTTAGCAGAATATCACCGGGGACTCTGGACAAGAAACATGTCTGCAATCTTAAAGACTGGACTTGGTATACGTAAGGATTTATATGGATAAAATTTTCTTAATACTGTATAATGTAAAAATATCCCTTCTGAATCACTGAGAGGAGAAAATCAAGTCATAGCTCTCCATGTCACAGCGTCTTGGCAGGATGCAATAACTGTATTTGTGAAAAAAAAAAACCCTCCTTTACAAAGTGATGTGAACATGCTAGACAGTAGAACAAAATTATATCCACCAGACTATGGTTAGCTATGCATCCCACAAGGAGAAGAAAAGTTCAAGAAGCCAGAAACAGAATTAAATACTTCTGTTTGACTCCAGCAGTATCAGTTTCCTTCTAAGATGTCTATCTCTTACGAGACTCTATTTTAAACCTGAGCCCATTTAATGATAATCTAGGAAAGAAGCCTACAAGAGTTTCTTCCCATGTGATATTGCAATTCCTCCACTACATTCCAAGTTACATTTGGCCAGCAGGTCTCACCCTAACCTCTGGAGACATCAGGAAGAAGGAGAAGCTGAGCTGGATGATTTTTGCCCCAGGACCTGCACCAGGGACTGCATCAGCAGAGCTCAATTTTATAAAATAAAACTAGCCGGAAAAAGAAAGCGGCAGCCTGCTTCTGAATAGTAACAGCAGTGCTTTTTTTGGTTAAACAAGCAGTGTAGAAATATTGTTATCCTCAACAGGCATCAAAAAGAGATAAACGGTGAAGAATTCCACACTATTGGTTGTTCTGTTTTCAATTTGCCACAAAAATAGAACAGCAATAATTATGAGAAATGCAAAGGAATTACCAAAACACATGGACAAATAAAAATGGAAATAAAGAAATAAAACCTGAAACATGTTGAGTATTTTGCTTCTTCTATAAACATTTCCTAATGCAGGTTGTTACAGCTGCTTACCCATCCCAGTACTGAAAGTCTAAAACCAGAATATTTACAGCCAGATCCACTAAAAACATCTGGGTATTCTGGTAACACTGCACACGGCTTAGGCTGATTGCTCTTTCAGTACAGTGTGTATGAGAAGCACCTGAACACTTCATTAACCATCTGCCACTGAACTGATGCCTCTTGCTGCTATCATAAAAAAAACCCAAAACAAAACAAAACAAATGAATGGGTTTGTAAATTGCTGGGGCAGAGCCAGTAGCTTGCCAAAGGTCAGCCACGGGCCAGCATCCCCCATGGGCTGCCCGCTCCCGCAAGGCAAACGCTCTCAACCCAATAGGTTGTGCTGCCCAAGAAACAGGATTACACAGGCAGGTTGTTCACCTGGAGAGAAAAGGCAGATCTCATTGCAGCCTTTCAGTACTTAAAGGGAGCTTATAAAAAGGAGGGAGAATGACTTCTTACATGAGCAGATAGACATAGGACAAGGGGAAATAGTTTTAAACTAAAAGAAGAGAGATTTAGATCAGATATTAGGAAGAAATTCTTCACTGTGAGAGTGGTGAGGCAGTGGAACAGGCTGCCCAGAGAAGTTGTGGATGTTTCATCCTTGGAAGTGTGCAAGGCCAGGTAGGACAGGCTTTGGACAACTTGGTTTAGCAGAAAGTGTTCCTGCCCATGGCAGGGGGTTGGAACTAGAAAACCTTTAGGGCCCCTTTCAACCCAAACCACTCCACGATTCTGTGGTACATGTGGGGACCTGCACACCAGCCCGCTTGGCAATGACTCAGAGAGGAGTCCGGAGATGTGATGGAGTGTTTGTCCTCAGAAGGCAGCTACAGCTCAGTTCAAAGCACAAAGTGAGAAGCCTCCAGCCATTTTCCTCAGAGGCTATCATGATCAAGAGCTCCAAGTTCTTAAACTCCTGGAGCATCGTGGACAAGGGCTGAGCACAAACTCCAGCTCTGCTGCCCTCTGCACAAGCAGCACATATCCAAAGGATGAGAGTCTTGGATGCATTACAACACCCACAGATAAACTCCTGCAGAAAAAGACCCTCAGGAAGAAATCTTGGCCCACGAGAAAGACACTCCTGTTGTGTGACCAGTGCAGTGATGCAGGAAGACGGGTGAAAGCAGATGAGGGATATATTTGTATGAGGTGGGAAACAGATGCTCTTTTTACAGTTACTACAGAAAACTGGCATGAACAGACACCTCCTGATATGCACAGTCGTCCCAAGAGATGCCACTGGGGAGAACTGGCAAACCAGGCAGAGCCTCACTGAGGCCTTTTCTGGGAGACAAGATACCACCACATCCAATGCCAGGGCTGCACACTGCCAAGAGCTGAGCCCACAGATGAAACAAATACAGTGCTGGATGGAAAGGAGGTGGGAATATCTCCTTGGGAAGCCCAAATCTTCCTGAAGAACTATTTCTAATGGTGACAGAAGCTGAAAGCTGATACTAGGATATTAAAAAAAAAAAAAAAAGAAAAGCCAATAAACCTTCTGGAGTGGGTAACGTACAATTGGAATTAATTAAAAGTGGTGGAAAAGTGCTCACCCAGGCATGTCATAATTTTGTTAATGTGATTTGGAAGGGTGAGAACTAAGATTTGGATACAGTCCCCGACAGCTTCTATTCATAACGAAGCAGACACAGCTGTTTGGGGAAATTACAGCATAATCTCATCTTTGGCAGATCCTATGGAAATGTTGCTGTCTGTCATGAAGAGGACAGTACTTCAGAGAGACAACTTTCTGCCTGACAAGCAATTAGGACACAGGCAGAGAAGAGATGATAGAGCAAATGTTAAATTTTTACACGCTGTAAAGTGGCAGGAAGGCAGTTCTGATTCAAAAGTAAAACTGAAATTATTTGAAGACATTAAAAGCTTTTGTAGAGTGTGGGTCTGTGGCATTTCCAGAATTTCAGTGTTTTAGTGGTTTTAATGTCTCTACAGTCGATAAATTTAAATGTTTTCATTATTTACAAGATTACCTATTTTATACCTTTATAAGTGTAATTATAAAAACTGAAGATAGAATAGCTTATGGTTTCATAGGCCAAGGCAATTTTGTCTGTTATATTTTAATTTTCATTCAATAACAAAACAGATTTTATTTTCTCCAAATCATTAATGAATTTATGCCGGTTTATCAAATTGATTTTATAATAATTATTATGAACAAAACAGACTTTAAATATTTACCATATTTAGCTTCAAAATTTTCTAAATCAAACATTTTCATTTTCAGTTCCAAATAATATTTCAAGATCAAACTTACTTCTTGACAAGGTTTTTAAATGGCAAACCAGGTGACACAGAAAGGTTACTTCCTCTACCCAAATTAGTGTTTTTATTCTCTTAAGTAATGGGGTGATAACAAGTCCAGTGGAGAACTCTCTAGCTCTTGCTTTCACTAGATTTAGGATGAGACTTTTTTTTTTGGCTCTCTTCACTGGATTTCCAGAGGGATTTTTGGGTCAAGCCTGCAATAATGCAATTTCCTTATACAACACACCTGAGAGATCCCTTGGAAGCAGTACAACTTCCAGTCTGCTGGAAATCACCACCACATGCAACACTCCTGAAAGCACAGCCAAAGGTAAAGGTGCTAAAGCAAGGTTGTTCCCTGATCTTCCCAAGGGAGGGGAGGAGGCAGCACCTGAAACAACATGACTGAAAAATAAGCTGTCAGCATGACACCCCAGCCCTGGAAATCACTGTAGCAGCTGGCAGTATCATGACGTGCAATTGGCTTGCAAGTGCAACTCTCCTTTCTGAATAAACCGAAAAAACACCCTAAAAAAGATGCTCCATGTTAGAAGCATTTATGTATCTCCTTAATTGCCTATGTATGGCAACTGGAGGACACAGCACAGCGGGCAGAGCAAAGGGAATGCAGTGCTCTTCTTTTGGCTGAGTATCCTTCTTCAGCACTGGAGTGTTTTATCTCACAGGCCCTACTGAGGATGGGAAACAACCACGACCACGTGCTGTTGGCTAAAGAAACCTGTGTCTGCGCGGTCTCCCTGGGGAGCAGACCCACAGGTTTTCCTGCCACGGCAGAGGCAATGGCAATGCAAGAGCAGAAATCTTTGTCCAGCTTCGTAATTTACCTCTAGTTAAACTGTGGGGAATCAGTATGTCTTAAATGCAAACACATCAAAAAGCTTCCCAAATAATGTATATAATTTTCTTTTCATAAGAAACTTGTACATGTATGCATTTGGTGGGGTTTTTTTGTCAAAACTGCATTTTGTAACGTAATACCCTAGTAATTTATTACCTGTGAGGGCTGAATTCCCAAAGTACATTATATGGAAAGTATCCTGCTGACTGCTATTTCAAAGGAGTACAAGATCTGGGATTAAAGATTCTCATTATCAAAACTGACAAATTATTTTAATTATTAACATCAATCAAGTCTCCACCAGGCATAAGCCTGAATAGTCGTTTTTCAAGACTTCTTTATTTTTACATTTCTACTTGCTTTCAAATATTCACTGTTGGATAAGACAAAATACTCTGCTATAAGCAATCCTATTACTGAGTTATCCCCCAAAAGGCAGAAGTCTCTGATTGTCTTAGCAATGGCAGCCAGGAGGCTGACTGATAATCATAGCAACTAACCTTTGAACAAATGTCTGGTTTTATTTAAATTCCAGATAAGCACACCTGGCTAAAGGTATAGGAACAGCTCATACTTTCAGGGGCACAATGTTGTTCAATTTGAGGACTTGAGAGAAAAACAAACAGCAGAACCTCAGGGAAAGCCACTGTGAAGAAAGACGGTATTAGACAAGGGCATCCTGGCTATTTAAGTAGTCAGAGCTGGTAAATCGAGCAAGGCAGGACCTCAGCCCAAGCCATGTATATCTTTATCGCCACAGCCATGAGCAAAACACAGGCAGTACAAGAAAAGCTCGAACCAAAAGCCCAAAGGAGAGAAAATTATCACTTATCACCCCAAGGCACCACAGAACAAATGAAATGGCAAGAAAGAAAGCAGTAAAGACGTTTTCTTGGAGAATAACAATAGTAAGGCAAAAACTGATTCCTCCCAAACAAGTGCAAACAAATGGAAGAAAAATTATGTACCAAATCAAGTCCGTGCTGCCACAGCGCAGCCCATCTGTTACACACTGAGACATTACCCTGGTGTCAACCCCAAACACAAGGCATGGGGACAGCCCTCTGCACTTTTTCTTCTGCCCAGATGCCAGCAGGGGCACCCCACATGCCCTGCTGCACCACTGAGCACTCTTGGGCACAGTGCCACTGATGTAAACAGGAGATGGCAGGGAAGGTGTGAGCAGCACCATCAGCTCCTACTGTTCTCTTTCAGAAGGGAGCGAGCAGCAAAGGGATTCTGCCCATCCTTTCTGAGAGCCTTCACCTCACAGAGCTCAGCCAGCAACTTACAATGTCCTTCTCTATCCAAAAACACGATCTGCAATTCATCATAAAATCAGCAACAGCTGGACAGTGGATGTGTGGGGCCCCAAAACACTGCTTAATTTATTTCTGTGCAGCACAAAGTCTTGACGCAGAAAGGAGATTGTGAAATGTTTCCAAAATGATCATTGTTTTTTTTGCTAAGACTGCTAAATCTTTCCTGGCTTCCAAAAAACATCTGGGAGACAGAAATAAATAGATTTAGTTATAACACTCAAACATGAAAAAAAGTTCATAAATTTGCTTCCTATTGAGCAAAAACCCAGAAACTCAGAAGCTTTGTCTACTCCAGCAAATTTACCCACTGCTGATAAAGCAGTTACAGCTGGTGCTGAACTCAGTTTAACTTCAAGTGTAGCCAAGGGTAAACTGTCTTTCCACATAATTTTTTGAATTCTACTGAACTCAACGGCAGGTAAATGTGTCAGTTCTTAACTGCATACCTAAATATGAATTTAGAACCCTAATTTTAGATTGCTAGGTTTGCACATTTCAGTTTGCACCACGACCAGTTCTGTAATGCTGTCAAATTTCAGAAACACTACTGCAGTCAAACTTTCTAAACATTAGTGCAATCCATCAGTAAAAACTGAAACAAATGTGAAGCGTTATCAGAAATTCTGCTCATTTGATTTAACGTCAGTAAAAAACATCTTCCATAATTTGATCTATATTTCCAAAATGCCACTGCATTTCCAAAATGTAGATCAAACATTGGAGATTTGGAAATCTACATTTTCAAAATTTAGAACAAATTATAGCTTGTGATTACAGACCTAAGGGAGGAAAAAACACCGTTAATTTGTTTAAAAAGCAGTGTGAGGATGAAAACTGGGTTAAAATCCAGACTGAGCTGGGGACTAGAGGAGCCTGGTTACAACAGTTACTACGACCAACTGAAGGGCATAAATCTTGGTGTGGTTTTAGCCACACTTTTACTTTCCTATCAGGCTCAGTAAAGCACATGAAGTAGGTTTCCAGGTGTAACTCCAACTATTAGTAAGGGAGAAGGAACATAAACAATTATTCCACTCAGGCCATTCTGCCTGAGAAGCGGGAACTTCGGATGCCACGCTGCCCACCTGCACCACATGTCTGTGGAGGCCCAGGGCTCAGCAAGGGAGAACTGGCAAGGGAGTTCTCACTTAAGAGCACGGAAGGCAGAATGCAAAATCTTAATATTCAGAAAGGTGAACCACAACTAATGCATTACCCACCTGCTGCCATTGATCCTGAAAGCATACTACAAGTACTCCACAGCCAATACTGCTCTCTAAACAATTACATTTGTTCCACTTAAAAAATTTTGTGTATGTTGCTCAAAAACACTTGGAACAACTCGTCTGTCAAAAGATTGCATCCCCACTTTCATATTATAACAGAAATTTGATTCTGCTACAGCACTCTATTACCATGCATTTCTTACATGTGTAAATAAAATCAGAAAGAGTTGTGAACTTAGGGATTGTTCTCCCTATTGTATTTTTCAACATCAAATTTATATACAATAAAATGACAGGATTAAATAGCTTTTTGCTTATGTCTATTTTTTAATGCTGTTAATTAGCACCCACAGTTGTGCCCCAGGCATCTCCTGTACCTATCAGATACAGATCAGCTGAAAACCAGCAAGCCCCACCTCCTCAGCCCAAAGAGAAAGGGATGTTTTGAGTTCAATGTTTCAACTTGTGGTAGCCCCACTCTCTACTTACCCCAACCACACAATTGTTTTCCCTCCCTCCTTCTGCAGCTGGCAAGAGGTTCAGGTTTTGAAGCACTGCCAAAGAGCTGGGCTTTCAAGGCAAAACACTGAAATCAGGTAAAAAACAAACAAAAAAGAAGGGTGCTGTAAAGGAAGCATCTGCAAATACCCTTCTTTCTTCCTCCAGTTTGACGGCATCTACAAACTGAAGGAAGAAGGATGTAGTCTTCTAAGGAACTGCTCAAGACTTTCCAGCTTTGCTGGTGGAGCTGGTTGGGGGATGAGTGCTGGTGGAGGACAAGCTGAATGTGAGTCAGCAGTTTGTCCTTGCAGCAGCAAAGGTTAACCATGGACTGGGCTGCTTTAGCCAGAGAGTGGCCAGCAGGTCAAGGAAGTGACCCTTCCCTCTGCTTGGCATGCATGAGGCATCTGGAGCACCGTGTCCAAGTGTGGGGCCTCAGGCTGCTGATACTGAAGAGGATCCAGAGAAGGGCGACTGAGAGAGTTACAGACCTGTGGCATAAAAAGTATGAATATAGGCCAAGGGGTCAGGGTTGTGTTAGCCTGAAAGGCTGGAGCATGGGGGTGACCTAATAGCTGTTCTCAAGTACCTAAAAAGGGGAATAATAGAGAAGATGGAGCCAGACTCACCTCCTAGGTGACCAGGTAAAGGAAAAGAAGCAAAAAGAAATTCAAGCTGCAATAAGGAACATAAGAGGAATGTAAGGAATGTAAGAGGGGAAAAAATGTCATAATGACAGAGGTGAGGCACTAGTACAGATCACCCACAGGGGTTATAGTCTTCATCCTTGGAGAACTCAAAGGGGTTCTGAGCAACCTGACCTAAAATTGGTCCAGTTGTGAGCATGGCTTGGAGTAGGTGAACTCAGACAGAAGTCTTTTTTTTTTAATCATTTTTTTCCATTATACTAACAGCAGCAACTTCAAAGGGAGAGAAATTCCTTTGGCAAGGACACACTGCTGGAAATGCCTCTCAACGAGATACAGTGTAGCCTGAAATTATTATTTTTATCTGCAACAAAGTGAATTTTGTTCAAAAAGAGTACCTAGAAAATGTAGCAGTCATTATTTGCTCAGAACTCCAGGAATGGAGAATCAGCTGTAGTGCAAAGCTACTTTGCAGTTAAAAGCCCCGGTTTTGGTTTAGAAGAAGCAATAATGCTGTGGAGCCACCAAGGATGTGGCAGAGACAGGGTACCTAACATTTACCAGTGAGCTACAGTAGCTCGGGTAAAACTGGCAGGCACAAGTCCTCAGCAAACACGAGAATTCAAGCCTTCTTCATGCCACAATATTTATTTTTAAATCTATTGAGTTTTAGGCTGCCTCTATCTCTCCTGGCCAAGGCATTTCATAGTGTGGCCACGTGTGGTTAGATGACATAAAGTAAGGAGACAAAATGAATGTGATCTCTATAGGAATCTACTTAGTGCAAGTAAATCAGTGCTACTTTATCAGTGAGTGCATTTGCTAAAGCTCAGAAGATCATTCAAAACACACGTTTTATATATCTAAACACTAAACAATCAATTGTAAAAGCACTTAGCAATGTCTGGCTGTCCCAGGATTCTGTTAACTCCTGTGGGGAAAAAACTGAAGGTAAAATTGGCTCCTTGCTCTAAATAACCTCTCTGCTGAACCTGGTATGTGAGTGCTACACTGAGATTCTTTTTCACTCAAAAGTGTCAGAGAAACAGGACAAGAAATTCTCTCTTGTTTGACATCTGTGACATTTTTGTCAGTGAATTATTATTGCCAGAAAATTATGGTGCCTATTTCCTTCATTATGTTAAATTAATCATTCTCCCAGTGACATGCAGACAAGAATAGACTCAGTTGCTCAAATTCACCTTTGTGGAGAAAGTGAAAGTTTTAGACTGCTCGCTGGCATCATGGTGTGAGAGAGAGAGAAGCCTTGACTCTGTGCAAGTGCTGCTCAGCAATAAAGAAAACATCCCTGAATTATGAACACTATTTCCAGCACAAATCTGAAACACAGTACCATATTAGTTGTCGTAAAGAGAAGTAACTCTATTCAAGACAAAAGCAGCACACAGAATTACGTTAAAACTTCTTTTTTTCTACCTGAATCAGCAGCATATTCCTTCAGTTAAACCCTACATTCTATTAGAGTAAAAAATTCCAAGTTACAAGGGTAATTACACACATTACTGAAACAGAAGTCTCTCCTATCAGGAAAATAAGCAGAAAAACAAAAAGAACTGAAGAAATAAGGCAGACCATTTCAACCTGTAAGAACAAGAAAAAATTATACTACAACCAACTCTACCACTTGCAAAATGTGTTTCTTAATCTGAATAAACATGTAAAGATGACTAATGACTAATACTGCAAGAATGCATAGCTGGACACGGCCAAGCTTTGGTCTAACCTGCAGCAGGGCAGTCATCCCACCTGCCCTTATCCCCTTCACTTATATCGATACCATTAAAACTACAGGACTGATCTCCAAAACAGAGAACTTTCCTATGATGCCAATGCAACATCATCTACTTTCAGGAAGTCCGTGGGACTGTGCCTTTCATTTTCCCAAAGTAAAGAAGTCTCAATGAATCAAAGTTGCGATTTTTTTTCTTCCTTAGTTGCTTCGGCAACTAGAAAAAAAAATCTAAATAAAATGTCTACTGTTAGTTGGCTTCCTTCAACCTCATAATCCACAGTGCACCAGTAGCCAAGAAGTCAGTAATATTCACTCATTGTGTCCTTAATTGGAAAGATACTGTAGATGTTTGGAAGCAGTTATAAAAGACGACAGCACTGGAAAACAGCAGACATCAATTTACCTATGTGCTCTCAAAGAACTACAGAAGGAATGTATATGGACTAACTACTGTATTTTCAAATTCATTCTGAGTACTTTTAATGCACATAAAGGTGTTTAGAGTGTTAGGCAGATCACAATACAATCCTCGGAAGTAGAAATGTTACACTAATGGGAAAACTAAAGATTGCTTTCCCTTGAAACTGGAGAGATCTGCACCTCATGTACAGCTCTGAGCATGTCAATGTTTCAGTAAGAAATTGGAAGTCATCAGGAAAAATGCAAGATAAATGCTTCATAGTATAGCAGTATCCCATAATTAACCTCTGCATACCAGTAAGGTAGTTCATCACTGTACTTAAATTTCATAAGAGACATGGAACTATCATTAGATGTTTTTAAGAACATTTTAGACAAATCTTAGAAATTATGCAATTCTAGATTACCTTGCCTTGAAGAAGAGGAATGGATAATGTGACCTCCCTCCCAGTCTTATTCTGTAACTTATCTGTGAAACTCTGGGAAAAAGCAATAAAAGAAACTAATATATGCAACATGGATAAATAATGACTATGGGAACTATAAACTCCTGTCCAGCAAAGGCTTCCATACACGCTGAACTTTATTATCTTAAGTCATCTCACAGATGTCAAGGGGATGACTCAGAGCAGTAAAATTATGGACATGCCAAAGTGTTTGCATTGTGAGTACAATAACTCTCACTTGTGTACAGCATGAGGAAAGACGACTGTTCGCACTTCTATGCTGCCTGTACGAGAGCTTCCAAATAAAAATAATTAATGTCTGGAAACGTCTGGCTAGAGAAGAGCTCTGGTAGTTTGTACAAGAAACAGTTGTAGGATTCTGGACACAGAAAAAGTGACGGGGCAATGAATCAGGAAGTTTGTAATGCATTTGTACATTTGCTTGGAGGGTATGGAGATGGAATAAAAATGATCTAGTGTCAGAAGCTCCCACTTTTGAAGTCAGGATGTCTTGACACCAAATGTTTTAGGATACTGGCACATTCATACCATGATCTATAAAGAGACCCTAATGCTGTCAGTCTCAAAGTAAAGTAAGGTGTTTTGTTCAATATTACAGGATACATTTATATAGCTAACAAGTGGATGAGTCAATGATGATTTGGGGATATAAATCCAATCATACACCAGTTTTGTGGGAGAGTATTTCTGGGGATGGGATCTCTGAGAGCTGTTACGGCTCTGGCCAAAGCACAGATAGCAGGCATGATCCCTAGACAGAGTGCTAGGGATCTTCTTGGAATACTTACACAAAAGGAGTGATAAAGGCTGTTAAGTCATACCTGGTTTGTCTTTACAGGACTAATATGTGTTATGTCAGATAAACACTTTAATAACTTTGATGTAATTGCTTAGATGGCTGGATCTGAAAAAGAAATAGCAGTTAAGATGGTCTATCTAACATACCCCTAAAGTAACACTATTAGCGGTAACAGAAAGAAAATGAGAAAAGGAAAATTGAAGTGAAATGAACCTTTCTCCTGCTGTGACTCAGTTCTGCACCATGAGCTTTACTAGGGGCATTTTTACTGCCTTGAACGGCGCAGGACCAAGCCTATTGCTATAATCATTAAAAACTGATTAAAAGAGAGCACTGAAAAACAAACATCATGAAACTATTGCCCTCATGATAGAGAATGGATTATATACGGAGCTTGTTCATTTAGTCTCATTGTTTACTTACAGTAACTTACACGAGGCAATAAGGGAATATAAATATCCAAAAGCAGAATGGAGGAATGAAAATATCCTCTTGCCAGGAGTAGCACTAAAGAAGCAGGGTGCCTCTTGGGTATTCCACCCTTCTGAAAGTGAATTAACTTTCAAGAAAGTTTCCACTGGTTAACTGACAATGATGGCAGTAAATACAATGCAGAAAACTGCAAGAGCGCCTTTTTAATAACTCTGTGGTTTGTCTTATTTGGCAAAGTGTCTAAATACCGTTGTGGCATTATATTAAACCATCTCACAAAAGACTCAATCAGCTAATGTACCATTGCTGGGCTTGAAAAAACATAAGGAAGACCTATTTATAAATAGCTTCTCTGTGTTCAGTGCTTTGGGTGTTTTATTCTTTCAAGGAAGGAAGGCTGTTGCCAAAAACTACATGCCAGTTATCATTTGGCAAACTTTCTGTAGTGTTATCTGATCTGCAGAGACATTAAATCTGTACTGCAAATACATATTCAACAACTTATTAGAAGGCGGAATTTGTGGCCTATTACACAAATACATATACAGTTGATAAGACAGAATAGAACAGATGTTGTGGAGATATTACCCCACAATTCACTCAATGCAAGCAACATATATGCAGCTGACATCTTATTGAAAAATCTTGGAAAGCCTGCTGACAGAAGTGAGGGCACACAAACATTAGCTATGCTGCCATTCTCATATACCTTTGTCCCCCTTTGCCTTTTTTGCACTCAAAAGCTGCATCTTACACTAAATGTAGGCTGCATTTTGAAAAAGGACTGCTTGTGTAGGAACTTTAGCATCTGAATCACCACACACCAGGTAATTTTAGAAGTAGATAAAAGCCATGTGAAAGGTTTTCTTCCCTTGTTTGCACTTAAAGTTAAGCTTAAATAACTAAAATACATTTTCAGGAATGACACACCAGATGGTAAATTTCAGCCTAGACTTAGATTTTTTTAATGAATGAAAAGAAACCATTTACAGAAGGGTTTTTTTTTAAGAAAGAAAGTTTCTTTGAAAAACAAACAGTGATAGACTCTTCACTGTACAACACCAGTGGGCATTGCCAGAATGCAAAAGCAGGATGTTACAAGAAGTGGGGACACTTCTGCAGATCTTAAATCCATGCAAAACCTATCCAAGACCTTAATTACTTCCTCTGTAATACATGTATACCTAATCATGTTTCAACTTTCATCTTCTCTCCTTCCTCTCCCATAGTCTTGACATCTAATGTTCTGTTCAAAGTACAAGCATGCAGAAAATTCTTTTATCTTATCCTTGGGGAAAGTGCAAAGCATCAACCAGAGGTAACAAAGTCCCTACAATCTCTATCCTCTTTATTAACTGAAAAATGCCAGCCAGTTTCATATGTTGCAGGAGTAAGCAAAAAATCTAGTGGTGTTAGTGCATAAGGATGGTGTCCTGATCCAATTTCTGCTACGTGATATGAAGTCTCTGCTCCTATCATAGACATGAAAGCAAAGACATACAACTGCACTGGCAGCAAATGAAATGCAATCACAATTTTTCTGCACTTTGGTCTTACTGCACATACTTATATTTTTAGAGTGTTCTTTAAAGTTATATGATTTAGCAAGGACTTTTTCTGCTAAAACACAAGGCTCACAAAAACAACGACAAGCCGCAAGAAACAGATTTCAGAATTGACAGGTTACATGTGTTAGGACATTATTGATTTTGATTCTCTGAATTGATTTTTAGGACGAAGGGAATATTAGATCACAGAGACCACAGTATTTGATCATACAGCTGAATCTTGGGTATTCGAAGGCATTGTGTGTTGACACCAAGAATGTGGATAAATTAAAGGATTTCAGTCCCTGAGAAACCAGGCACAGACATGCAAGACGGAGGTATAAGAAGGCCTGAGATCCACGCACAGCAGGGAGCTGATGTGCTGCATGCACAGACAATGGTCCAGGCCAGCAATGATGCCCCCTGACACAGTGAAAAAATTATGAGTTCTCTTGTCTTCGCTAATTTCTTCCCAGTCTAAAATCTGTTCAGGATTTGGAAGCTGAGCATCTTAACCAAGGCTTATCATCCAAGTAATTAAGAAATGATTGTTTGTACCTTGTATCTCTGTTACTCAGAGACATCTCCACCAGTGTTTCATCCCCAATAGTTTAGAGAATGCAAAAAACCCCACAAGCTAAAGTGAGCCCGCATTGCTCCCTCCTCACCCCCCATCAAATATAAATAAATCCAGAAAACATTTAGTAAATTGCATGTTAGAACAAAAATACCACCAGATTAATGAAGGCCACTAGCAGAAGTCCTATATCATAATTGCATCAAGAGATTTTAAATTCTAAGCTCTTAAACTCACATACTTGTATATTGCTACTTGGGAATGGCTCAACATCTCAGTGCTCAGAGAACACTTGGAAATTACCTAATTTTATCTTGCTCTTACTTTAAATGTTGTAGTGAGGATGGTGGAAGAAGCCATGTGTGAGAAGCCTCGACTTAAACACAGCAGCTAAAAGCCCTGGGTAAGACAGGACTCACATGAAGCTTGAATTTGCCTTTTTCAAACCCTGTGTACTGAGGAGAATTTAATGAGTAGTTCGGTAAGGATCTGCAGACAAAAATGCACCCAAATCAAGCACTGCAATAATTTCCAGATGAATTCATACATAGTGAAATTTCTTAAGAGGACCTTTGGGAATAAAATACCTACATTTATTAACAAGATTAATTGTTAAATATAAGCTGTCCTGGCTTTAGCTGGAAGACTATACTGTGGGAAGCATATGTGAGTTCTTCTGTAGAATACCTCTTATCACCAAAAAGAGTATCTTTGGATCAGGTTTTCCATATAGAAAGAAATTATCAGTGAAAATTATCCTGTGTGAACTCTGTTACTTTGTTTACACAGAACATTCCCTTTAATCTTTTTTATAATGAATGGTATTTCAAATGTATCATGTCAGATGAAGATACAACAATTACACCTTTCAGTTGCAATTAGTGCTACTCATGCAAATGTTTTCCACCCGCTTGGTTTAGCTCTATTGTTGTATAACCTACATTGGCAAGAATTTTTCCAAACAACAAAAACGCCCCTTTGATACCTAACTTTTTTCATAAAATACAATCATTTATGTTCTCATAGCACAGCTCCCTTGGTGAAATTACATACTTAACAACCATAAAGGGTATTAAGCCTTTAACAGAAAGAAAAAGGAAAGAAAGTGGTATGGCAGCACTTCTGGCCAACACCTAGACTAAAAGTGCACATGGCTAGAAATGTTCCTGGGCAGCGGGGACAGCTGGCCTGAAATGGCCCATCAGCCCATCTTTAGCCTTCCAAAAATTTTTATCCCCCTAAAGAGGATGGATACTCGCAACTGCAACCTTGAATGTTCAAACTTTGGAGATATTCTAAGGAAATGTTTGGGAGAATATCAACCTTCATGGACCAAAGTTATGCTGGCTGCCACTCCAACAGTTTAACCAGGAGGAGATCAGTGAGCGTTCAGGAAGGCTCCCTGTTTAGTCTACCTGCATGGATGTGGCTGGGGGAAATACAACAAAATGTAGCTGATAAAACTGTAACTTTTGGGGATCCTGTGGAGAACCTCACCATACTCTCAGGCTCCAAATCCCAATGAAATAAGCCTGAAAGGCAGGAATCAACCACTGAATAGTAATGGCCTAGTACTTCTGAAATCTGAAATGCTTTTTCTCTGTTTTTCGGACTTTTCACTCTGGAAAAGAGCTTAGGTATGAAATACCCCATTAAAAATACAACCATGCAAAAATACTAAAACACCTCATTCACATGGCATTTGCGGCTTCAGATTTAAAAACAACCATAAATGGTCAGTGGAATCCCCCAGAGTGCAACTGAGTATCTTCTGCCCCATTTCTCACATGGTACCAAAGCCAGAGTCAAACCCTGTGGAGACGGGATGCAGTGCCTGGAGCACCCCATTACTTTCTGCATCAAAATGTCTTTTTCTGCCCAGCTGCCTAGAGCACTGTGCAAGACAGGCTTTCATTCCCCAGACGCACCTGAACCTTGCATAAGTTCTTGGCAAGAAATCATAGACTATCCGGAATTGGAAGGGACTCACAAGGATCACTGAGTCCAACTCCCGGCCCTGCACAGAACAGCCCAAGAGTCGCACCACGTTCTTGAGAACATTTTCAAAAGATTCTTGAACTCCTATGTGGTTGGTGCCATGACCACTTCCCTGGGGAGCCTGCTCCAGGACCCAAGCACCCTCTGGGTGAAGAACCTTTTCATAATATCCAACCTAAACCTCCCCTGAAAGAGCTTCATGCGATTACCTCAGGTTCTGTCACTGGTCACTGGAGAGAAGAGATCAGTGTCTGAATGTTCACAGCAGAACATTTGCCGTGTTTAAGAGAACAGGGGTTACTAATGCAGGTTAATTTTTTCAATCCAAATAACCCTCTCACCCCATCAAAATTCTATACATTTTTGGCAGGAAAGTTTCTATCTTGTTTATTTCTTAAGTAGAGATGTGAAGAAGGGAGTTATGACAATGATAACTAATACATTTTTTAGAAGTTAAATCCGAAAAAGCGTTTTTAAATTAGGTTTTTAAAAATCTATTTTTTTAAACATTTTTCCCATAATCCAGTCAATGGTTTTTGACTAGCTCTTTTCATTTCACATTGTAGGACAAAGGGGTCCAAGTCAGCTGGCATGAAGCCACACCATGACCTACAAAGAAAGTGCAAAGCCTGTATTAATAAGCCTCGTCCCACAACGGATGCGAGGACAACATCAGAGTGCTGAAGAATATCTGCAGAGACAGCAGAAGGAAAGCTGAGAGAAAGCAGGAAGGCAGGAAACAGTTCATCAATCTTAATGGATAATGAGATTATTTGAAAAAACAAGAGAGAAGAAGTGTTGAGAAATCCATTATTTACAATGAAAGGACAAATAAAAGTGAAAGAAACTGGAATAGGCTGATAACCAGGAAAATGACACGGAAGCACAATCATAGAAGAGATGGAAATTGCACCCACTTGCAAATAACAGCTCTTGCCTTTCTAAGGCAGAACTGTAACTCACAGAAAACTCTATGGACCTTGGAGAAGCCAAAAAAAATGAAAGAAAATCACAGTGCATGCAACCAAGACTTACGAAGTGAATAAAGTCAGACTAAATAACTCCCTGTTACACCTTATTTCCAAGTGTTTTGCTAAAAAGGATACTCTGGAACAACCATATCCCTTTCTCATCTGATCTAGATACTGAGAAATTCTTCCCTCTCTTTGCTCTCTTGCAGACTTCTCTTGCTTTAATTTATTTTTTTTTTCCAGTGAGATCCAGACTTTGACCATTGCACCTACCTGGAAACCTAAGGAGAGAGCTGCTCAGCTCGGAGAGGTCCCCAGTGGGTTGGGGAGCATCTGTCTGCCCTGACACACAATCAACCAACCTCAGTCATTTTCTCCACCAGCTCCCAGCCAGCCTGGCCTAGCGCTGACCTCCTTGGCAAGAGGAGTATTACAGTCAGCCAAGTCCTGGTTTAGCCCAATCCCTGTTTGATCAGCGAAGATTATGTTAGGAGCTAGGAGATTTGCTATCTGAATACAGCATGTGAGCATTCAGGCTGGCTTCTGCCTTCCTGCTCTAATTACTCGATAATCACCATCAGCGCACACACCTTCCACAGACACCTCCCCTGCAAAGGGTCCAAAGCTCTCCTGTCATCAGCCCTTTTCCTGTCCTTGGAAAAGGGATTGCTGGGTGAGACACTGTGGCATGAAGCCATTATCCTTATCATATACTGTGGGATGTTTTTTGAGAAACACAAATGCAAGCAAAGTGATTAGCCGTGGCTGTGCCCTACAGAAATAAAACTGCTTCCTTCTGATAAGCAAAGTAACTGTTTTGAATGTGACTTCACCTTTTTCTGTGCTGCTACACAAATCAGGGATGTTATCTTGGAGACAAGGACAATAATGAAAATAATGTATTTCCATTACTTCCATGGTATCAATGTTATCTTGCTTAAAACCAGAAAGTTTTGCAAGAAAAGTCTGTCACATCTGGCACTGGTGGCATCAGTCTGTGTCCAGGTCTGTCCTTGTTCCAGCACTTGCTTTCTGTGGTAGTCAGTATGCTCGTAACACTTGTGTCTTGCCCTCGTGGAGTCATAACACAAGTAAAAACTAAAACGTGAACACTCAACAGCTGGAATTGCTGGAATCAACTGATCATAAAGTAATTGCAAGTTTCTGATGTGATGCAGCCAAAACAAAGGCAAATGCAGTATTATGGAAGCCTTTTCAACACAGACTCACAAATTTAAGTGTCTCTGTATAAAGCATTGGTGAGATACCAAGTGACCCAACTGGCAAGCCACATTCAATGCAATATGCAGATAATGACATTTAAGGCAACTGAGGGAGACAAAAACGTGTTTCAGGAGAGGAGTAAAGAAAATGTGGCTTGTTTAGTCTAGTCAAACAAAAGCAGAGACAGACTGATCTCTCTCTCTCTAGGGGAGGATAAGGGGGTTAAATCTAAGAAAAAACAGTATGAGAACGATGAGTGAGAGAAGGCATTTAAATTTGGGTCACAAAAACAAGGGAGTACAACATGGCAGTCAATGCATCTAGGTAAAAAACAGAAGACAATTCCCAGCCTTTACAGCAGAGAGTTTTTGCTATCCAGGTATTTCAAAAACAGAAGATGGGAAAATTCAGAAGGGATTAGATGATGTGAAGCTTGTGGCAGGCGGTGCAGGACTCATGGACTAGAAAGTTCCCTCCAGGTAGGTGTCATAGTGAAGCTCTACTGAGAAAAAGAAGACACAATTTGACCGTGCTATTGGGAGTCCTTGGCTATCAACAATCACAAACCTGCACACACAGCTCTGATGGGAGCAGGGCTCTTGGCACAGCTGCATCCACTTGGGAACTCTTGTACAGCCGGTACACAGATCCCTTGAACATCTTAGCAAGGCTCAGATTTGGATTCCCTGTCCACACAGAGTCAGTCTGCAGCTAAGCAAACACATTATAATGATCCTTCTCCATTATCAGAAACAATTATTTGCTGCAAGAAGTCGTTCCATTTTCTTTTTGGTCCTGTTTGGCACACAAAAGATCAAAGTAACATATTTAAGCAGCGAAAATTTGGAAAGAAGTCTAATCTCATTAATTTGGAGAGACCTCAGAGATCAACTATGACATAACCAATCTGAGACAGAAGAATGTAATAAAATATATTACAGATATTTCACTTAGAACTATAGATTAGTGAAGAGGTATTATTTGAAATGTTGCAGGACAATGTTAGGATTGGGGGAAACAGGGAGAGATTTGCTTTATCTTTAGTAATACAGGCCTTGCTCATTCCTGGCTCCACCTCAGTCTTTGTTCACAGCAGTAAATTGAAGGTGTGCCAAGTAATTTATAAGACCGGATTCTTTATTGCTTTAGCACCTTTGAATTCATTGTTGGGGATGGATTCACACACTGTACACGTTAGCACGGGCCACTAAGGATATCCAAGAAAAAACTGAATGAAGCATAAGATCAAATTACAAAAAAACATAGAGATGTATACTCCACCTCTTTTTGATTCATGGTGAGCACCCCACAGACTTTCCTCTCCTATTTCACCCCTCACTTGCCCTGCGTGTTTAACTCACTTGCTTTTTTTCAGTCACAGGCTGTTCAAGACTCACCAAAAGACTGTGGTATTTGGTCAAAGACTGTACAAAACCATTTGTGCACTCCTTGTACTTCACACAGCAAGGTGCTGCTCTCAGCTGGATGCTCTGTGAGGTAATATAAATAGCAGCTGGAAAGTTAAGACGGAGCACTCAAACCTCACATCCAGCCTACTCCCTTTGCACAGACGTAGCTCAGACACACAGGGCACCACCATGCTGTGAGGGAGCAACAGATTTAAATCATCTGTGATGCTCAGGTTTATCCTGTCTACTGCTCTGTCACTCAGCCATTCAGTGGGAAGACATTTCACACTACACATCTCAGGATCACGTCAATTTTTCTACCCTTACACGGTGCTTAAGCCAACCCAAGCTGCTGTGACAACAGACTGGTCCTGTACTGAGAGGAAAAAAGCTTAGAGAATCTGGAGCAAGGAACATATGTGAAAAAGAGCCCAAGTCCTGTAATCCAGAGAAGGGGCATCAGGCAGATGTTTGTGTGAGAAAAGGGGTCTCCAGAGCACTGAGCAAGAAGAAGTAAGATGACGAAAAATACTGTTGAAAACTGTGTGGATGGGGACCTTAAATTTAAAACACCATTGGTACTAAAGCTGTTTATTACTAGCTCGTGTCCTGTCTGCAATAACCTGTAACAGCCTATCCTTCGTTTTTATATTGGTAAAAGTGACTAGAATCAAGATTTAGGATTTGATTTACTTGTGATTCATCACTCACAACACAACAATAGCAGCAGATTGTCTTAGCTGTGTTTAAGACTAAAATCTCAATTGGCAATCTCCCAACCTATAGTCCACTCTATTCCCTATACCACTGCCCAGATCCAACAGGAGCTGCAACTCACTGCAGCCTGTTGTTATTAAAGGCCAGCATTTGCAAAGGCTATGATGAGAGGCTGGACTCAGCTCACCTTTCTGCAAGCATCTACAGCTGAACTAGTCACCTCAAGTTCCTTTTATAAAGAATAGAGAAAATTAAGTATTTTCAGGGCATGATTCATTCAACTCATTCTATGTACCTAGCTCAGACTGACATGAGTTGATTTTCAATGCTGAGCTAAATGCTGCCTGAGGGGTGGTTCAGACCTAGACACCTACAGTGCAATCTCTGCACCTGGCCGGAGTCTCAGACTTGGAGGTCTAAACTCCAGTCTCTGGACTCCAGCCAATGTTAGTGAAGGGCAAATCACTTCATCTTTGTAGAGCAGAGTTTCTTTTCAACAAACTTTTGCTGCCCAAGAAGTAAGCACTGAGTTTAAGCAAGTCATGCAGGTATATTCTGCAACCTGCTGAGAGAAGAGGGCTCTTCTCGATGGAAATTCAAGTTAAACTTGTGGCCTGAATCATCATGACTCTTTCATATGGTAAAACTCAGGTAAATCTTGGCTCCCTGATTTGCAACAGTATTTCCTACAGTTAGAATGCTGGATCCTTACGGGCAGGGCTCTGGAAAAGCCTTTGAAAAACAGGTTTGACTCCTTCAAGGAAAACCACCACCCAGGTTTCTGGTAGCTGAATGTAAATTAGGCAGTCAAATAGTCTGTTTTGTAAAAGCACT
The DNA here is from genome assembly GCA_014706295.1 of Lycocorax pyrrhopterus obiensis. Taxonomy (NCBI): domain Eukaryota; kingdom Metazoa; phylum Chordata; class Aves; order Passeriformes; family Paradisaeidae; genus Lycocorax; species Lycocorax pyrrhopterus. The sequence goes on from JACSVZ010000001.1 coordinate 70,534,843, forward strand.
TGCCTTCTTGCAGTTCAAGAGTTTGTCTTCTGTTGCAGAGCTGACTCAGCTTGTACGTTACCTCCTCTGGACTTAAAACCACACAGAGGAAAAGATTCTCTGGGAAGCCACGCATTGAGAGCAGAGAGCTGCTGCACAAGGAACAGCTCTAATTCTCTGGGTCATCACTAATTGAGTCAGCATAATTCTGGCTCTACGGCACAGGTGCCCTCACTGGGGTAGGAAGCACCTCTTCAGTCAGAGTCAGGGTTAGGCAGACACTGCATTAAGAGCAAATTTTTGAGTTATGCTGTGCTAGAGCTCTAAGAGACTCATGCAAATAAGGAAAACCTTTGCAAAATGCAAGGGTAACAAAAGAGGAAGAATACAGATTTTATTTGGCCATTCATAAGAGGTTTCTAGGTTGACTGCAGTAGTCATTGCGATAAAAAACAGTGACTGTAGCCCCAGAGCAATTTAATAATCTAAGATACTGAGTTGTGTAGTCTCATCTTACCTGTTCCTTTCTCAATTATGAGCGATGATTTTTTTTTCCTGAAAAGTTATGTACTAGCTTTGGGGTTTGGGTTGGGTGATATTTCTGAGCACAGTGTGCAAAATCCAGAGGTTTCTCCCAAGCAAGAACACCCTTCTTCCTCAGGACAGCAACCCTGCTTCATTTACAAGGTGCTTCTTGCTACCCCATAAATCTTACCTTTTCCATCTTATTCCACCCCAACTTTCACAAATTCCACTACTTTCCTCTGTTTCCACTCTCAGAGTCTTAAAAGACTTGTTTTTCCACACAGTCATCCACTCCAAAACCATTTTTATCTTATAAAAACTCCCCAGTGTTCTTCAAACTCTTTGATTCTTTTTTTCTTCTCTCTGAAGGGATAACATGATGCTTCTTCCCTCTCTTGAGGTTCCACCAGAGATTTTCTTTTTATCAATGAATATAGGTCAGTGAATTTAGACCATATGTGTTGCTCCACTGGGTGATTGTTCCATTTTTCAGTAAATAAGGCAGGACATCTGTCTTAACAACACAAAAACCTAGAGGAGTTTGTCATATCAGACTGGTTTTGTACACCTTAAGTGTTAAAAGACCTTGAAGACTCAGCAAGTAACACAAAAGGTCAAAGAGAACCTACGGGCATTTTAATCTGAAATTATTCTTAATAAGAGCTCTGTAGATTAATCAATTTAAAAGGAACAGTTCTTTGATTAGATGTGGAATTGCACCAGAATTCTGTGTTGGGAAGAAAATTATCATCAATCAGAACCTAGTGAAGTAATGAAAGAAAAAACAGTTTAAACTTTAGTATTTCTAATATTTTGAAACCAGGATTATTTCTATTATTATTTTAACATTTCTGATGGTTACATTGATTATGTTGATGTCTTTGATCAAACTATTGATGTGTCTCCATGTGCAGCATAAATATTTTTAACAGGGATAACCAATGCTGTATTTTTCATATGCTCATTACAACATAATAAGCATCATATCTTAGTTACAAGGTATAAAGAAGTAACTATGTCACAGTGACTTCTCTTAAGAAGAAAACATGGAGAAGTTAAACAATGTGTAAGAGTCTTACACTCCATTTAAACTGCGGTGCCTCAGAGCAGTAACACCCAGAGCACAACCCACAGAACATATTGTTAGTAAGCAGACTTTAACAAGCTTTGAGAGGAAAACTCTGTTAAAAAAAAATTAGATTATTTTAACATCTTCTATTAGCTTTCACTTAATCCAGGCTCTTAAATCTGAAAATGGAAAAATCTCCAGAAAGTTCTGAAATAAATACTACAGTATGCACAGATGGTGATGTTGGGGCAGAATGCCAGCACACAGAATCGCAGTGTTCGGCGAATCACAGGCAAAATAATTAATGGCATTTCTAGCAGCATAACACCCTGCAAACATACACACTGCCTCGTGGAGTACTTGTCAGCAGTATTAATCCGGGAAATAATTAGTCCCTGTAAAGTTCTTTCACACTCTTTCACCAGATGGCCAGGCAAGATCGTCAGCTAAAATCCTGCTGTTTCAGCACTGGAGAAAATGCCAAGGAGTGATGCTTTACACTACCCTGTGTAAGGTCTGGGCACACTACACTGTGCTCATGGTTTCGTTCTCCCAGGTACTGCATAGCAGCACAACATGCTTCACAAATCCCACCAGATCATTTTCCAAGCATCACCGCCAAGTGTACTTCACACCCCAACATTTGCAAGCCACTCTGCAGAAAGTCCTGCCATCTGCCAAAACATAGGACCTCTCTAAATGGAATTAGATCAGAATTTGTATATTTAGAAACAAGATTAATTCCAGAAGAGACAGCATAAAAAAAGAAGCATGTTAATAGTAGCTCACGATTACAGTGGCCATCCAATCGTGTAGAAGCTCCAGCTTCACAATCAACTAACCTTCACTTTATCACTTCACAGTGAGCAAACATTTAAGGAACTTCCCAGTGACACATTAACTGTTTCCACAAACAACCAACAGTGGTTTACTCTAAACAGGCTGTATGATCAGCTACTGATTTAATGGCAGCCTGGTAACACAGAAGCATACAGCTGGGGTAGGGCTATCTGGCAGAAATGCATACACTGGCCTAGAATCACAAGCAAGCACTGCAATATGAAAACATACCTTCCATTTTGTTTGGGGTCCCTGTATCCTAGAGCTAGCTCCAATACTCTGGAAGTCAGAGAAGAATAGTCTTTTCTTAGAAACTCAAGACCTGCTCAAAGACATGGATTACTGGATACAACACTTGACAATGTGTGTAAGACTCATAAGCAGCAGCACAGGGAATTCTGGAAAGTTAACACTTCTCCTTTGAACAAGGAGCGGCGAGCCTGATTTGGCTGACTATAGGAAAAAGAAAACAAAACAGGGCTCTGAGCAGCACTGCTGTGGCTGTAGCTGAGGCAGAATTTCCATTTCAAAGCCTGGTTTTCCATGTCCTACTTCTCCCTTATAAATACAAGCTGCAAGTTAAAACTTGGACCAGAGAGTTCACCGGTCACGTTTAGGAATTAAAGACTGAATTGACTTGCTAAAAAAATTGGGAAAGGAAAAAAGATACTATTGCTTGTACAAATACATTTACAAAAATATCTGCTGTTCTTTTGAGAAGGCGGGGAAAGAGAAAGCCTTGGCTGCTTGGTTTTCAAGAAGTCAACAGCATGCCACAGCTGCACACTACTGCAAAGACAGTGACTACAAAGCCCAAGATGGCTCTTCAGATGTGTTTATCTTCAGTACAAAGTCATCTCAGGTCTGGACATGAGAAAGAACTTCAACTTTGCAGGTTCAGTGTTGACAGTCACCGAGTGCGTGTTACAGGAAAAAAATTGTTTTCAGCTGTGCACCAGTCTAGTCTCAGTCAGAGCTAGCCTTAGCTGTTTGATATGTCAGAGTTTGGCCTGAAGGACACAGTCCGGTCAGTCAGTGACTGAATGACTGACTGATACATCCAACCCTGCCTGGTAACATCCAGACGCCGGATGGCTTTCCAGGGAGGAGGAGTAAGCCTTCGCAGAGGTTTCAGCTATCTAGCCCCCGGTGCAAACATGGAACGTACTGATTCGCCAGTATGTTCTATCAAAATCCCAGAGAGCACAACACGATTCTTCAGTCACTTAGGGTGAGCCTGAACGGCAGCACTCCTCCAGGAGCAGTGAACAAAGATGGGCTTTTCCACGCAACTGCCTCCCGTCTGTTTGCTGGTCAGAGATGCAGAAGCTTTCAAGAATACCACCATGCTACTTATCTGTGAAAACAGGGAAGTAAACAGAAGGGCACATGGTGTAGGATTAAAGCTACTTTACTCTTCTGTGCTGCTGCTTGTATCAGGTTACTCTTAACAGTATCCAGGCACCTTCCAACCATCCATTAAGTGACGTGGCTGACGTCTGTTATCTACGGTTCACTCACTCCTCCATCCTGTTTGATTATCCTATCAATTCGTGGCAAGTGTCCCACTTTATATGTAGCCACGACCTTAGCTGTCTTTGGCACATTAATCAGTATGCAGCTGGCATTTTTCAATGGTACAAAGCTTTTTCTGTGGATAACAAAATCTAGCAATGAGCACGGCCCCCCACCTCACAGTCACTACTAAAACACGCCAAAGTAATCACTGGTGAGCTTTGGGGAGCGCTGGAGATTAGGCCACGGGAGTGATCCTTTGAAGAGTCTGAACACTACAGCTGACATCTACAATAACCATCAGGGAAATCCAGGGGCTCGTTTTCTCTGCAAGAGCAATGAACAATTCAGGCAACAAAGCAGTCAAAGAGGAGATAATTAAAGAAGACTTACTGAATAATTTATTTTGTGAAAATGAAGTTTAGTGCTTGGTGCTTCTTATTTAAGGAAAATGTCAGCACTTCAATGGAAGAAGTTGTTTTCTGAAGATACAGAGACGTGAGAAACACTAAAATATTAAGAAGTGCATTAGAAAACAGCGATTACATTTTAGGATTGTTAAAAAAAGTCATGACAGCTCTGCTGTATTTTATAGCCATCCAGCCCAAGACAAATATTTGTTAATACTTTAGCCTGGCTTGCAACATTTTCTACAACATGCAGAAATTTTAAGAGGCAAATCGTAAAATCCTAATTGATTTTTTTAGAAAGATCCATTTTTAGACTTTGTTATTGTTCTCCTACCATACAACCGGCATGGTTCTCAGCGAATATTTAGATAATATTTGACCAAGGCTGAACTGTCAAACAACATTATGGTCACCTCACAAACAGGGATGCAGATAAGGCAGAGACGCTTAATGTTTTCTTTGCCTCTGTCTTCATCGCTGATCACAAGCTAAGAGGGTCCCAGTGCCCTGAGCTGAATGACCATGGCTGTGAGAATGATAAACTCCCAGTCAACCCCGAACTTGTGCAGGATCTGCTGCTCCAGCTCAGGCCAGGGTGCGTGGGTGCAAACCAGTGGGTGTGAGGGTCTGAAGCAGAGAGCAGTCCCCAGCAAAGTGTCTCTCCTCCCAGTTTAGTTCCATTACTAGAGACAGCGGATGCTGGAGCAGTTGACATTTACCCCCTTTACCTAAAAAAGGTAGATCACTGTAGAATACATCAGCAGAGAGATCAATCTCACCTAACTTTCCATGCCTATACTGTGGACATTACACCTAAATTTTTTATAATTCAGCATTTAAGATCAGCATTTACTTGTGTCACAGGCTTTGGGCAGAAATAATCACTGTAAAAGCCTAAAATAATCCTTGTGAATCCCATTCTAGAAATACCAATGTCTGCACTGACTGAACAGAAATGCAAACAACTACTTCCAACAGGAACCTCAATATGTGCCTGCAATTAAGCACGATGAATGTCAGCCAGGATGTGATGGGGTTTATAGCCAGCCTCACTAGGAAGAGATTTAATGCTTACTGTAGCTGGAGCTCAGTAGAAAAGGAGTCCTCAACATGAGCCCTCAACATTTGCCATGACACTAGGTAGGCAGAAACCCTATGCCCAGTATCATGAGGTCAGGACCACAGGACCCTTTCAGTCCTTCACTGCTCCTTCAGGCAGAGGACCGAGACAGACCAGTGCTATCTGTCAGTTTTCAACATGAGCTACCATACCTTTGAGGTATACCTTTCACAGCACAACAGCTGCAGACAGGAATTTACCTTAAATAATACTTTCAAGAATGGGGAGTGGGGGGAAAGGTTAGTTCAAGATTATGAGCAGCAGATAAACACCTTTTTTGTCAGATGAGAAACTGGTTTTTCCCCTTTATATCCATAAATACCGTGGTAATAGGCACGGAAATGTGATGCCATGGAATAAGGCATCTTCCCATCATGTCTAATTATGCATCCCTAAAACGAAGTTTCCTAGTTTGTTTGGGGATTTTTTTTGTTGTGTTTTTTTGTTTTGTTTTGTTTTTTGGCTGGGAGATTTATCACATGAATTATCATTGCTTTTCACTCTGAAAATAGGAACTTATCAATTTCAATTGCAGCAGACTATCAGAATAAAAATCTGATAAAACATGTGGTTCTTGTAAGGTACACTGATTCCTTTAGCTGAAGATTTTTTTTTCTGGAACATGTAATAGTGGTATCTGTATTTATTGTGGAATAAACTCAGCAATGAATGGCATAAAATGAACAGAAGAGTGTAGTCACAAAGCACTCAGTCGCACATTTTACTCATTTGTACACTGTTTATCTTCTGGTATATGTCACAAGAAGCAACCATTTAAATAAACAACTTCTTTAGTAGGTAATAAAACGTTACTGAGTTTCCAGTCTCACAACACGTGCTACAGCTATAAATCAGATTATTCTAAACTCATACTGATTTGCAGCACTGAGAGGCATTTTAGAAATGCCACGATTGAAAGGGAGGCACTGGATTTTTGTTTCTCTATAGTGTCTGTCTCTGCAGCAATCCCAAAAAGGCCATGGGTGTTTGGAAACATGCCCGTGCCTTTTCAGCTACATCAGCTGTTATAATATGCAATGTTACCTCTCTTGCAAACCTTGCCTAACTTTTATATTGCCCAGTCTTTTAAATGAGTATAAACCACTTTCAGATGTCAGTTACGGTTATTGCTGGAAGTGTTCTGCTGTAAATTACCAAATGCAGAGCACTGGGAAAATCTGCCAACAGGTGATACAAAAATGACTTTGATCAACACTGGCATCCCAGATGCAGAAGAACAAAGCAACAAAAGGAGCATCTCCCATTATACTAACCTCCCCAGTTTTGAGGTGCACTTGGTGCATCTCTCTAATTAGAGATGATAACCTGCAACTGGCCCTGCCACCCTCTGCTTCTAGGCTCCACGATGAAGGAAAGGCAGAGGCTTGTCACCCCTTTTTACTGATCTCTCTACTAGAGTCTTCTCTTTTGATGAAGATGATGACATCCGGGAGGAAGATAGGGGTGTTCCTGATCCTGAAGGACTAAGCTGGCTACTAACTTCCTTTGGTGAATCTCTCTGTCTTCAGCTCATATCCTCCACCCCACAGAGTGTGTGCTGTCCCAGGAATGTGAGGAGGTCTGGATGCCCTGGGAACAGGATTTCACAATGCTCTAGGATGCGTGAAACCTTCCTGACAGCTCAGAGGATGCATCAGGGTGATTAATGTTGCATGCTGCCACCTGAGAACATCTGCAGAGAGACAGGGAGATGCATCATCTGTCCCTTTCAGACAAATATCATCTAGACAAGAGGTTAGCATGTTTTGGAGAACTCCTTATGTCAGGGTGGTCCCACACTGATCCTACAAGGACCTCTCTAGAAAAAGTTTTGCATTAAAAAGAGTATATTAACCTCCCTCTGACTCCAGCTCACAGCACATCTGAGAATCTTATATAGCAGCAAGTGATGCAATCAAGGAGCACCAGTTCAGAGTAAAGTTGGATGAAACAGTTATGCAAAAAATTAACTTCTCAGATCTGTACTGGATAAATGAGGATGAAATTCCTGTTCATCTCCGCATATTTGAAACAAGGCATAGTTACACAGCATTTTCTCAAATCCTAATTCTTTCTATGCAAGAAACAAGGAATTTTAAAACTGTTTCAAAATCTGAAATAGCACCTGGACACTCCCCAAAACATAAGGATTCCAAATTCTGGCACGAGACCATACAGTCTACTTTTAGCCCCACTTGAAACAAACGAGAAATGCTACTTGGAAGCTGTTAATGCACAGTACTAAACTCTCTCGTCTCAGTGTTTAGGAGGTTTGAGAAATCACGGTTTGGAGGCACCTATGCTGAGCTGGCCCTGTGCAAACACACTCAGTCCAAAGTACCCAGGGGTAAAATCCCTTAGAGGGTCTTGGCATAGATTTTTCCATTAGTTTCTCAACAAAGAGGACCAGGAGACTGGATCACCTCTCCTATAAACACAGGCTGAGAGAGGTGGGGTTGTTCAATCTGGGGAAGAGAAGGATCTAGAGACCTCACAGCATCCTTTCAGTACCTAAAGGGGGCCTACAAGAACACTAATGAGGGTCTTTTTACAAGGGCATGTGTTGATAGGACAAGAGGGAACAGCTTTAAACTGAAAGCCATTACACATGATAGGGCTCGCTCTCCTGGAGATGGCTGAACACCTGCCTGCCCATGGGGAGCAGTGAACTAATTCCTTGTTTCTAGCTTTTACTCTTCCAATTCTCTCCCTGATCCCACTGGTGGGAGACTGAGTGACTGACTGGGGTTAAACCACCACAGTGCTCAAGTGATTAAGAGCTAACAATGTTCTGCTTTCTACATTATGGGCCTTGGTCAAGTTCAACAAAGACTGGATCAAAGGCTTCTTGTAAATCAGGGTTGCTCCAGGAAGGGAAACAACAGAGATCATGGAGCAAAATACAATTTCAGAAAGAAAGAAGAATGTACCAGGCGAATAAGACAAGTGAGTGAATGACGTGGCAGATGTTGGCCATGTGGCTCCCTCTCAGGTACACTGGTGGTACCAGTAGAAGATCTACAGCAAAACCATCAAATATTAGCTCTATTAACCTAAATGAATCCCCAAGACTCTCCCGTGAGGTCACTAATCTTCAGAAACTGTGCATACAGAAGTTGGAAAGAGAAGATACCAACACCAGACAAATAGGACTCACTGCCTTGAAGAATACGAGTACTGGTTTGGGGACTTGTAAAAGTTTTATCATAATCTCTGGGGAAATCTCTGCCTTAAACACAATTTAGATTAAAGCTTTAGTACCTGGGAAATTGCTTCTCCCTCTCAGACCAAGATTTTTTCTTAATGCCTTTTTATTGCTATTTTGCTGACACAGAAACTTGTCTTTTTTTTTTTAATTCCCATTTCATGTTATAATCCTTCTTTACAATTGTATTATTATTATTACTTATTATTATTACTTATCTATGTCATTACTGTTAAAGTAGAAAATGAAAAACTTTATGAAGAAAATTACAGCAATTAAACTTGTACATGAAATGGAAGACTTTTAACAATTCACTGCACTTCCATGAGCAATCTGTAGCCACAGTTTGTATGAGCAGGGAATGACAATAGGCACCTAATTTTCCTGGAAACATTAGCCATGAACTATAAGCTGCTAGAAGTTTTCGGAGACGAGAAAGGGAAAGGCCATCTTTTCTTGTACCTCACATCCATTTCTTGTAACTGAAGTTCAACTCGATCAGGGCCAGACTGTAACTTTTTTTCAGTCTAAGCAGAGCCTCATTCTTCAGGCAGTCCCATTACATTTATTTATGGAGTAATGTCTTGTTGAGTGCACTGTTGGCAGGATCTGACTGCACAAATAAATAAATTGCCCCATACAGCTTCAAATGCCACTGTCACACAATGGAAAATATCCCAGGTTAGATAGATGTACTGTGACCAACACATTGAGAACTTTCTTCCCCTTCTGCTGATTGATTGAAGAATTATACCCATGAAATGGGATGATTTACACAATTGCATTGCCTCTTGGCTAGAATAAGCTTTTGCCAGTCAGATGTTCCTGAAGGATGTCTGCTTGTGGCAAAAATCTGATGTAATTTGATACACAGCATGGCACACAATCAAGATGAAATGATCCTTAGATAATTTTACCATGCGCAATCATTTCAGGAAGACAATTTTAATAATGATATTTTACTTTTTATTAAGTTCTTTGGACTCTTTTTTCAGATAATGAAAAATTGCATCCAGGAGAAGCAGTTATTGTCAAGTTAATATTTCATTAATCCTTTACCTGGGGCCAATATCCTAAAAAAAACAGAGGAGATAGCTCTCACTGAAATACGCAATAGGCCTTTTCCAGACTAGACTTCCACAGTGCCTCCTTATTATTACAAATGCTTATCTCCCACTTTTAACAGTCCCAGATTGGTTATGCCAGTGTTTCACTTGTTTGTTTCTCCCTTTTTCTTCCTCACTCATATTCCTATATTTTTGCTTCTCTCTCAAAAAACAATAGGAATGAGAAGGCTTAGCATTGGCAAGCATGAATATAAACAGACAACAGCGTTTTAAAAATATGTGACTCTTTCCAGTCTCAGTCAAAGCACCATGCCTGCTTAACAATAGGGATAATCCACGTCCAGGACTGAGCTGACGAGCTACCAGTGGAACCTACTCCAGCCTGATCAATCCATGTTCCACTCCCCCCGTAGTGATTAGGATGAAAAATCTAATGTAATCTAATCTAATGAAATTTCTTTTTTACTAAGAAAAAGCCTAGTCCCTGTGCTGCTAATGTTTCAAGCTTCAAAAAAGCACAGGTTTTTGCTTCATGTCTAGACTTTTTTTCTGAAGTAAAAGCACATTGATATCGGTGTTACCAAGAGTAAAAACTTCCATGTGACATTGAGAAACTGGTTCCAGAACAATTTAATTTCATCTTTTACGGCATGCTTCTCCCAGAAAAGCTCTTATGGAGGTGGGATTAGCGATTAAGAGATGTGGAGGGTGGAACACATATGTCTGTGAAAACTGGAATTAATGTGATTATGCTAAGCAGAACGTATTCTGGGCATCAGTGGTTTGCAAAGATTTAATGCAATGTGCCCCAAGCATAGAATATCTTCTCTGGAAAATAAAGCATGATATTCAGAGAAGGCTGGGATAAAGAGGTATTTTACAGGCAAGCAGAGGAAAATCAACTGTCACTTTATATGAAACACCTTCCCTTTGTTCTGCTCATTTAATTTCTACCATAGTAAAGCAATTATAAGAAATTTATGATTCTGAAGTATTGTTAGTGCCATATTTTTCCTCATTGGAAAAAAAAAAGAAAGGAAACAAAATAAAAATACAACACAAGCAGATAATAAACTGATCAATGCATAAGAAGTATATTGGGCATTAATGTTATTAGCTGCTACTCATTCTAATACTCCGTCATTGGGTCTAGTTCTGTGAAAAGATTGTTCCTTAGATGATATAAGAAACCCTGAAATATTTTCCCAAGTCCATGAAATGTCACTGTTTTTACGTTACAATTTGACAGGTTTCATGAAGCATGAACTTATCCAGAAGGGCAAACCGTCCGTGATGCCAATAATTCTGATTGCTTCTGAAAATACATACACCCAGACCTGTGCACAAGGGTTTCCCCAGTCAAAGATCATGTCTTCTTTATTATTACACACACATGATCACAAAAGAATTTTGGCTTTTGCTTATGCCTGTTGCTCACCTTGTTCTCAACCATCCCACATACTCCGCAAGCATATCTTATATCCTGTGCAGTGACACACTACTGCAGTTTTGTGTTGTAGCATGGTGGTCTGTTGTGACACGCCAGCAGAGTGAAAAGTAGGACAGGTCATTTGCAATGTAATATGGCTTTTTAGAAACCAAGATGTTGCAATTTTTTCACTTCATGGTGTCTCTAAATGCCACAGCTACTTTTCATGCCTTACACAAGCAATATCTCTCACAGTGCTCCAAGGCATTTCTGCACAGTGGAGACTACTCCAAGCACAAAGCAAATGTTCAGTGATTCATAGTGTTTTGTCTTCAGAAAATAGACAAAAATATCTCTTCACCTTGGCCACAGGATGACCAAGCATACGCACGAACAAACTCTGTCTGCTGGTTTGGTTTTAGAGCCAGAGTCAAAGCAACTACAAGATACAAGATATTCCCAAATGACAGAAATTTGCACCTAGGTAACTCTAACAGGAAGCAGCTGTTTGTATGTGTGTGTGCTTACTTGCGTTGTTTTATTCCACTGCAGAATTTATAGTATTCAAAACTGTGTTCCAGATGTGTTTGGTTCTGAGAAGAACATAGACACCCTTTCTGTGCACAGCAGCACTCGTAGAACGATTGCCCAGTAACGCGTAAATTTCACACGCAGAGTCCCACACAAGCAGCAGCAGAAATAACCTGCACCATCTGCACTGGCAAGAGGTTGCCTTCAGAAAAAAACAACTTACCCAAGCATTTGTGCACAAAGTATAGCAGACAACTACAAGGTGTACGCTAAGACAGTATGCTTACGAGTGACTAGTTATTCTGAGTTGCGTATTCAAAACTCCTTTGACCAAATACTGAGAATTACAAATATGGGTGTCTACTGGAGATGTGGTACAATAGAGAATTCTGAGTATTTCTTTATTGAGAAGGTAAAATTAGGCAATTAGACCAGACTACACTAGGACAACTGAAGAGCGGAGTAATTTTCGTAACACAATTGATTTCTTACCACATGGTGCCATTTGAGGGATTATAACAACTCGCCAGGGTAATATCCAACTTGATTAGAAGCCAAGGGGCCTGATTGTTATCTCCGTTAAGCCAGACAAAATGTAATTGACACCAGCAACTCTCAATTTGCACCAGCGTATATAAAAGGAAAGTCAAGCACTGTATCTTTCGCTTGGGTGAGTCATTTTCATATCTGTGAGTGACTACCAGTGATTGTTTCAACCCCCTTGAAAATATCAAAAGACAGCATCTCTGGTATTTTCATAGCTAGGTATGCTGATATTACATGGGTTTGAGTGCCTTCAAATAAAGAACAATTCACACAGCAAACACAAGGAATACCTTAAGTAAACTTGGATAAAACTTCTAACATGCTCAGCATGCCAAGACCTTTGCCACTCCACAAGTAAACATCTAAAGACAATAGGATGAATTTTTCCAGATATTGAGGTATATGGGGAAGGAAGTCAGATCTGGGAAGCTTTTCAAGATCTCCCAAAATAGGTGTCACAGATCACAGTCAACAGATATTTCAGAGCTGGATTCATCTGAACTCAGACATTTACAATGCAGGTAAATATGCACAAGGTTGTCCACAGTGGTTAAAACAGTAACTTAGTAACAGAAGGATTTATCTCATCTTAGATAAAAACCATCATATATGTGAACGTGTCCCCAAAACTGAATATTTCTCCTGTTGGGAACAGGAGGCACAGTTAAGGGTGATCAGCTCCAATATATGTGTCTATATTACACGTAGTTTCAGTTCGTGGAAAGAAATCCCATGTTTTGTATCCTCAACCCTGACTATGCAGATTAAGTTCTATTTTGCTTCCATTTTGGCCTGCTCCAAACGTGAGTCTTCCTCACTGGTTTGCTACTGGAAGCACCAGTGCTGCTGGACACGGATGAGGGACCATCAACTCCCAAGACTCTGGCCCAAGGAAATGGCCTCTGGTACTTTTTATACTGTCACACAAGTAATCCACTGAGGCAGCATCAATGCAGTGGTAAAGTACAACACTTTTTACATAAATGAAACATTTTCTGGGACCATTTTTTGTCATTGAAGCTGCATTGGAATAGCCCCTGTCCACTACTGAACACTTACCATTGAAAAGGTGTTTAGCGGTGCCATTCCTAAGTGTTAGTAGTGATCTTTCTTTAATAAGGTTACCTTTCTCACACACATAGCTACATGCTGTGTTTATTACCCCTGGGTACAGCTGAGGCCCCAACATCCCCCTTCTGCAGCAGATCAAAACTGTGGCACCACCTGACTGAATGTCCTTCATGGGGCAAGGCTGCACCAATCAGATTCGTATGCCCTGGTCCCATCGGGCACAAGCATCCCATTGGTTTTATGGCACATTCTGTCCACAGAGGAGAGGGACTTCAACCAGCAACTGAGAATTGTATTTAAACTTGAAAATAGAAGGAGCCAGAATCAATTGAAATGTGGATGAGGTATAATATGCATTGAAGATGAGGTAATCTGGGGTTATTCACCTCTGCTGGTGAGCTGCTGCAAAGAACCCTTGCAGAGCAGACACTCCCTGCAGAAATAATGACCGTCCATAAAAAAACAAACAGCATGTCATTACTTCTCAGCCTGTCTTCTAATTTTCTTTGCTCACCACTAATATACCTGCCAGCCTACTTTCTCCACTTTCTGTAAGTTTATTTTCCTTTTTATTCTAGTTTTATTTTATCAACTACTAAGTATCACAAGTGGCAGGTAGGTAACACATTTATTTACCTATATGAACACACCTTTATAACTTCAAACACTGACAGGTGATTTGGTTAGAAAACAACCTCTCACAAAAAACTTTGTCTAAATTTACACTCTAAGAGCAATACAAATGTTTATACAATTTAAATTCTATTTCAGTCAAGGCTTTCTCTAAACAAATAAACATCTATAATTCACACCTTGGAGAGGTCGAATACCACTTGAGAGGATGGCTGTAAACTAAAGTAAAACTGATTAGCCAATATTCCTCCTCTGTGCTGAGTGAGCCCCCGAAGGAAAACCATCTGCGCATGAAATTCAGAATGATTCAGTTCTTGCAATGGGAAGCGCGGTGAGAAAGAGCTCTGCTGTGCCAGGCAGCTTAAAGCCAGCAGCATCCATGGGCTCAGCTGAGGAAAGTCCCAAGGCCTTCCTTGGAAGCAGAGGGGCTGGCAAACTGGACACCCTTCCCAAAGAGGGGCCGAAAGCCATTGCACAACCAAAATCCCCAGCTTTGGTCCTGCCCTGAGCACAGGCCTGGCCCCTTTGACTGCTGAAGCCAAATTTCTCTGCAGTAGGTGACATGTCCAGACAGAACCCTTCTAGGAAATATTAATGATAAAAGGGTATTTCAGGCATTAGCCAATGGAAAATGGACCTAAGAGACACCCTGTGTGACACTTTCATTAGTGCTCTTGTCCTCTGCAGCTCATGGCTTGGCAGAGGGGGTTGGTGTCTTGCATGCAATTTTTTTCCCTCTTGGATCAAAATATGCCCAATGTATGAGTGCTATATAGAAAAAAAAAAGAAGAAAGAAAATCACATTTCAATCAAGATATTAGCAGCTAAAAAAGCTATCATAGCAACTGGAAACCATGAAGATTTAATCTGTTCTGACCATGCTCTGTCCTTCCACTCCTGCTGCTGATTAGACATCACAGGCACCATCTTCACAGAATAACAGAATGAAATCCCTCAGAAAGTCATATTGCTTCTCCTGTAGGAACAGGAAGAAATCTTCTCCAGACCCATGACTCCCCACTGGTTAATTACATCTCGCTAGTGAGGCACAATAGCAGAACTTTTAACTTCTTTTATCATATTTCTCCTGGCCAAACTGGCTGCAAACCACACCCCAAAAGTCAGCAGTGCCAGAAAGCAGGAGGAACAGACACTTTGGTGATCCTGGACTGAATGAGTCATCCCAACCAAATTCCCACGTGCTATGAGGCCAAACAAGAAACCTCCATGCTGGCAAATTCAGGAGCAAAACTCCCTATTTTCTCAGCTGGTTTTCATTTCTGATGCCACAGTATATCAGAACACGCAGTGGCACTTCTGCTGTCACATGCTGCTGTCACTAGAATAGCAACCCACAACCAGTGTGAGGCTAGAAAATCTACTGAACTGTGCTGTTCCACAAAACAGCAGGTCCTTTGTACACCACCTGTAACTGTAAGTGAACAATTTCAGTAATGGTTTTGTCAGTCCTTCCTAGAAGCAGTACTAATGGGCGACAAATACCAAAATGAAGTTCAGCTTCTAAAAGAAGAATAGGACAATCTGTTGAAGGGAGGGAAGGGAAATTATTGTCATAAAACATTTGTATGGCAATGTGAATTCTGCACTGCACTGTACAGAACAGAGATCACATCCTTCCCTGCCCTAAACTTCTTGCTGCTGCTAAGACAACTCCATCAATGTAAAATAAGCAATGCAGAGTCCAGTGGCGAGACCTGCAAAGGAGATGAATTGGCTACTAGGCTTTGCTAGAAGAGAGAAAGTGTGTTGGAGCAAAGGGCAGGATGGCTGTGGTGGCTGTGGAAGACTGTCTGACACAGGAACTCAACCAAGCATAGAAACAGTGGGGATATAGTGGGAATATCCCAACAATTAGCAGAGGCTTTTTGTTCCCAGAACTGCCACTGTTTTCTTAACTGATTCAGGCTCTAGGGAACACCACTGGGACATCCTAGGAGCACCACCAGGAAGTACAACATCATCTCCTCCCCATACCTTCTCATTTCTGCCTTGTATATTCCAGCAGCAATACATCTGCCTAAGATGGGAGTTACTGAGCCTTTAGGAAAAGCTTTTTCCTCCAGTATTGAGCTTGAGGCCTTGTCCCAGGGTAAGACAAAAATGACACGTAGCAAGCATATGCAGATAAAGGAGATCACAAAGTACTTCACAGTAGCAGTTCATGAAACCTATGTGGAAAACCCTTTGCAGGAGCAAAATCCTATGCTATGAAAGGATCCACATCCTGGCTCCACCCCCCCCCCCCACCCAGTTTATTCTAGATGTTTCATACCACATTTGCAGGGAGGATCTCCTTTACTGGATGCTTCTTAGACTATTTGCAGACCATCTTTCACAGAACATTACTTGGGTTATCTATCTGAAAGTTGAAATGTGGATCCTATAGTATATCACAGGAAATTACATCAGGGAAGTTAATAATTTAATGTTTTCTGGAGCAAAAGATCATTATCCTTGAGGGAAGCACACAGAAGTGCATACCTGATAGAGCTCATCTAGACTCCCTTAGGATGCTTCACTGCTTAACATAACAGTGCTGACTCGCCTTCCTATGCCAAATTTATGATTTTAGATATAGAAGAAAAAACGGATTTAAGATTGGCAAACAGAACATGTTACAAGAAGGCAAACCTCTCTAACTTATCCTCTCAGGTGTTCAGGGCCTAAAGCAATGAACTGCAAGTACTAACAGAGTGAAATCTGACAGCCTGTTTACATTATGAGGTTCTTACGCATCCATATGTTTGCACAGATAAAAAAAATACTCTGGCTCTTAAAAGAACTCTTCCCAACAAGGAAGTCCAAATCAAGCAATTGTCTCTTCTCTACCACCTCTTTGAAAAACACTTAGGAAAGGTTTTCATTTCAGTTCCAGAGACCTCTGTTGATGCACCTTTGTGGGAAGAGAATTCCAGCACCATACACATCCATACGTCCTACCACTGGTTTGCCATGATGGGGGCTTAGTCATGTTCACTGAGGTGACGGGTAGGTATCTGCTGTGCTTGCTTGCATTGCACCACCTCCCTCACAGTGCTAGTCATTCCTCCTTGGAATTTCTCCTATTTTACTACAGCACCTCTAAGAGAGCATCAAAAACATTTGCACTAATACCAGGATTGGGACATGACAGGCACATGTCTAATTCATATGTTCTGGGGTTTAAGAATTTCCATTCTTCTCCCTTCTCACATATTTCACATGATTCAATTAAATGGCAGAATGGGATACTGCCAAACGTTTCTTTCCCACTGAAAAAGAGACAGCTATTTAAAGAATGCTGTTACACTAGCCACATTTCATCACCAAAAAATGTATACCTATAATTACAATATCTGTGATTATATAATGCCAAACACCGGAAAAATAAGCAGTCCAACATTTTGAGGAAAAATTTGTAACCTGTATTATCCACATTCAGGCTAAAAGTGCTGGATTTTGTCCCAGCCTCAGTAATAAAATATATCCAGCAGTAACTGAAAAACAAATGAATCTGATTATAATCTTACCATACTCTAGCTTTTGCATTCCTCAGCTATGTGGCAAACAGATGGAAAAATCCCATTACATGCACCAGGAGACAAATTTTTAAGGTATCTCTGCAAACATCAGTTATCTTTACACTTAGATATTTCTGGCCTTGGAGCTTGAGTCCTATTGCATTACATCTGTGAAGTATTTGGCCATTCATTCATAACACATTTTGACACTGGCAGTGGACCCACTGATCAAAAATACTGCTGGGTTTGTGGGTTTGCCTTCACATTCAGATGGTGGCAGCCTTGGCTTCCTTTTCACCTCAGTCCTGATGTCATTTGTGAAGGTTTGAAAGCTCGTCCACAAGGAGCTGAGCAGCTCTTTTGGAGGCTGTGGTGGGGAGACACATCTGGAGTGAGCCAGAGGCTGATGGGAGGCTATACACAATGCCAAAATCCCCTCCAACACCTGAGAGGGGGCAGAGGCCCTCCCAGTTCACAGTGGCTCCCTAACGCCAGACTTTGGCAGATACATCCCTCCTGTACCAAGCCAGGCGGAATAGAGAAGGGACAGTTGGTCTAGGGAGGAGATGTTGCTGCTGGACCTCCTGATGGTGTCCCTGGGAGCTCCCTAGGGTATGAGTCAGCCAAGAAAACAGTGGCATTTCTGGGAACTAGGAGCCCCCGTTATTTGTTGGGATATTCACACTATTTTCTCTAGATCATGCTCTGTCTTCTTGGGCTGTGGCTACTCTTGATGGGCCAGCGTGCAATGCAGGGTGTGAGGGAATTGTATTATCCTTTGCCCTCAACCAGAAACCACAGGTTTCCCTTTCACTGAGTGACACAAAACTGTGTCAATTGGCTCTTTCTCTGTAAGTTACCAAGATGCCTTTACATTACTTGTATATAGCCCTATTGATTTTTCAGTACTTAAATGCTTTCAGAAAATCAATGCTTCAGCAAATAGAGTGGAGCAGGAGTATCACAGAAACCCATCTGCCATTCCAGCATCAGACATCATGGTTAAATTAAAGGAAATAACATGTATGATGTGGGATGATGGATTCAGAGAAACACTGCAGAAGACACAGAAAATGGGTGAGTGGAGAGACATGAAATTAAAAACAAAATAGAAAAAGATGAGCTGAAGATAAATATTAGTGGCTGTGGGTATGACTTAGTTAATTTTAGCAATCTGAAACTTAAGTTGTCTAGTCCAAGACAGCCATTTTAGCTCTCTCCATGTAATGAATAGAGAGCAGGAGCCCTCTCCACAGAGGATTCAGCCTAAGGCAGGACAACGCACCACACTTTCCTCCAACTATCCCAAAGTCTATGCTTAGAGGAGATGCATAACTTCTGTGTTTTAACAGCACTGGAGTTGATATGGGATCATGCATCATTTTGAGTGTTGTACCTATTTAATAGAAGGCCTTCCAATTCAACATTTTCAGTTTTGAAGAATCATTTGGTTTTCTTGGAAAAAATTGACATTTCTTGTGTCAGAGGAAAGATTTCCTTATACTTGCTCGTCAGTAAGTCCTGGTATGAATATTTACATAATTTACGAGCACAAAACTTACTTGTTGTACTTTATTAAAAATGGGCCAAACTTATCACTAGCACAATCCCATGTAGTGCCATTCACTTCAAAGTTGCTACATATGCTTACACCAAAGGGAATTAGGCCAGCTACTGTCAAAATGCCTCATTACTAGTCAGGTCAGACAATAAATCAGATCTCCTGTTTGCGAAGTACGACAATTTGTGTCTAATGACTGGAAGAATTGGTATATAAAGTAATTATCTAAACTTGAAAGCAATAATCTCCTAGATATGCAAAACCTCATCTAGAATTTGAATTTCAAAAGATAAAAAAGGATGGCAGGTGTAAAAAAAAAAATCTTGCTCCTTCCCTTTTCTGCAAGGTTCCTATCTTCAGCATCTTTTTGGCTCATTTAAAGGCCAATTGTCATAGACCTATTGACCCTTTCAGGCTGGAGGGGATCTCAAGAAGTCTCTAGTCCAGAGTTAACCCTGTATTCAGGACCAGGTTCCTCAGACTTTTGTCCTGAAAACCTCCAAGGAAAGGGAGACTGTACAAGTTTCACTGTTCTCATGGAACAGTCTCCTGCTTTTGCTATATTCAGTCTGAAATTCTCTTTCTTCATTTTATGCCCACTGCCCCCTGTCCGCCTGCCATGAAAAGCCCAGCTCTGTCATCTCAACGACCCTGTAGAAACTGGGGGCTGCAGTCAATTCCCCCTGCAAAGCCCTCTGTGCTCTAAGCTGAACAAACTCGGTTCCGTCAGTCTCTCCTCACATGGGAAATGCTCTGGCTGTCACCATCTCAGGGGCATCCCATTAACTCCCTCAAGTACCACAAACCTGTTGATGTCTTTGCTCCATCGGAAGGTGCAAAACTGGACCCAGTGTAACTGGATGCAGTCTAACAAGTGCTGAGTAAAGGGGATAATCCCTTCCCTCTACTTACCAGCTTTCCTCCTCACAATACTGCCCAGGATGCTGTTGCCCATCTTTGCTGTCAGGGCACTCTGCTGGCCCATACCCAACTCACTGCCCACTAGACCTGATGCCGACGATTACTCCATCACCAGCACTGGAGTTTACATTTGTCTTCATCGTGAGGTTTCGATTTTGTGAGTTTGACCCATTCCTCCAGACTATCTGGGTCACTCTGAAGGACAGCACTGCCCTCCAGCAGATCCCAAATCCCTCTAGTTTTGTGCCATCCACTGTGTTGATGGGGGCACATTATGGCCTGCAGGTAGAGTGTGAACCATTAACTACCAGTCTGTGGGCCCAACAAACCAGCCAGTTTTCCACCCTTGTAGTTGTCCATCCATCTAGAGTGTATCCCAAACAGGATACAAGGATTATGCTGCATCAAGCTATACAAAGCAGCTCTGGTGTATTATACCCACCCTCGAACTGAACCTCTATATGCTGCTTCTGTAGTGAAGCTGCTGATGTACCAGGCATCGTCTCTTCACCGGTCTCCATGT
Source organism: Lycocorax pyrrhopterus obiensis (assembly GCA_014706295.1). NCBI lineage: Eukaryota > Metazoa > Chordata > Aves > Passeriformes > Paradisaeidae > Lycocorax > Lycocorax pyrrhopterus. The sequence goes on from JACSVZ010000001.1 coordinate 70,555,309, forward strand.
CTGCTCATAGTTGGAGACCAGCAGCCAGGCAGGAAAAGCGAGATGTGCCCCAGTAAACTACAACTCTTACTCCTACCAGGAGCAGGGAATAGGCTTCATGCCTACTGCGTCCTTCTCACACATACCAGGAGTTTTGGCATATTTTATAAATGAGGACATTCCTTTCCCCCAAGACCCTGAACATTTCTGACACCTACCAACCACTCTGAATTTCCTCAGTGACCTTGCTGACTTTTAGTACACAACCAATTTGCTAAGTTACCACCCTTTTTGCATTGCTCATAACAAATGTTGTCAGAAAGATAAGAAATACGATAATATGTACAGCTTCTGATTAATGCACAAGTGTTCTAAATAATTTGTCTAAAGTGTCAGTCACAAAGTAGGACAAACCTTTACAGCCAAGTTTCAAAAAAAACTAATTAATCATTTCCCCTCTGCATTTTAGGTGATGAGTTTACTGTACATATCTGCAAGTGACCTATTATTTCCCACAAAACAATCACAGCCCAAAGGAAGTCCCCAAAGACAAAGCACACATGGGATGTGTAGTCCAGTTCTTTCAGAAGTAGAACAAACACACTAGACTGAGATTTTCTGACTACGAAATAGGTGAGCTTTCACAATTTTACCCAAGTTTGTTTCCCTTACATTCCCAGAAATCCCTTATTCACTGCTGAGATGTAGCACATGAACTCCCAGAAAGATGAGCCTTCCCTCGTGGGAAGTTACGTATGGGATCAGAAGTTGGTTTATAACAGACACCTAGTTTCAGTTTCAATACAACTGTTTGTTTCTTGTGAAATTACTAATATTAGCCCCTAAACCCAGGTTGACCGATGGGTGATAAGAACACTTGGATCAGACCTTTAGAAAATACTTTTATTTTACAATCTCTTCTTTAGTTTGTACTTCTGACAAAGAGTGGAGGACACAGAAAGCTTGCTGAAAAATATGGATTACTGCCCTACCAGTGCAAGTCCAAAAGCAAAGCATGGGGCTGCAGATGAACTGGGTATCATATGCTACTCTACAGTTACAAGGCAGTGTAATTTCTGGAGGCCCCCATTAGACTATGAGGAATCCAGCAGCTGCCTGCGAGATGTACCTTGCATGCCTACTGTATTACTCACTATTCGGTTTCTGCTGAAGATGCTCCTTGGGGAAGACTCCTGCTCTGTTCATCAGAAGCCTTCAAAAGATATCAAAATGGGAAAAAAAATAACAATTCACTCTAGGTCAATAGGAAAGTTCTTTGAATTATAGAGTATCTATTAAAATGGCAGTATGGGTTTTTCACACAAGCACCAGTCTAGATTACATTTGAACTGTTCTATTTGAACTTTTCTATTAATTTCTATTTTCTAGAATAGATTTTCTATTAATTTCATTGCCTGAGTTTCTTCAGCACAAGCTTTGGGCCAGTGCAGTGCTGGGAGAACTGAACACACTGAGCATCTTTCAAAGGTGGATGCAGTGCTTCTGTAGCAGGATGAAGTTCTGGGTTTTAAAAGTCAGACAAAATGAAATTTTCAGCTCAGAGGATAGTGACTCCAAAACACTAAAGGATGCAATCTTTGGGACAGTGACCTGTTGACAGCTTAAGTGCTGTGTGCCACAGAGGGTGTAGGTAAATAACACTTTCTAATTTCTCAGAATTGTTTTGATGAGGGAATTATACATGTTTTGGAAATTTTAGTGGCCATGGAAATTATTGTACAACCTCTCCTAGGACAGTACAGAGAAAAAGCAATTTTAGATTAAATACTCATAAAATAGTCTGAGAGCACAGTAAATAAAGTAACCTCTTACACTACTATCTATTGGGTACACTTTTCTTTACTCATTTGTTTAGAGTAGAAGTAGTGATGAAAATTGCCTATTTATTCAAAAGAGCATTCTGAAAACTTAACCAATAGAAAGTTATATTTTAGTATGCAGTTAAATGTTTTCTCTCTTTGCTTTATTTTACTATTTGCAGTTAGATTTCTTTACTAAATACTGCTCCTGAATCTTGGTAGATAGCTATTCATGCTCAAGACATAGGTGAGAGGAGGCACATATTTGACTGATATCTGAGAAGAATGAGATTTTGGCTGTGAAAATGTGATTAGACTCATCTCTCCCCATCCAGAAAAAAAAAAGCATTTATAAATCAAAGGCACAATATAATTTGGTTGCAGGTATTCAATGGAAAAACAATCCTCATTCTCAGTTATATATTTCCACTTATATTTAAAAAACTATTGATTCTGAGGGATGAGGAGGGTATCTCTCTATGCTTCATTATTCCAAGTGACACATGATGAATTATGTTTTTCTGTGGACTTTCACAGAGTCTCTTGCAGAGAAGACTCTTTTCCTTCAGTGCTCAGCTGTTAATCCATTTTTTTACTGGAAGAGATGCTATAACAGAAGACGAAAAAATTGCCCGTGACCATGTTAATCATGGAGTGATTGATGCTGCCATTACAAGAATAGGTTAGACAACATCCTCAGCAGTTTCCTCTGCTATTTACTACACAGTGCCAGTCATCCAAACTAAGGACTGATCAATGCACAGACTTCAAATTAATTCAATATGAGTCCTCTGAACGTAATGGCAAGTCTGATAGCATTCATCTATTTTTATTTCCCTTCCCTCTTTCAGCACATTGCTGAAGTCTGAAGACATCTGAAATTTATGAGACTTTAGAAAGACATTAAGCTATTAGAGAGCGTCCAAAGGAGGGCAATGAGGATGGTGAAGGGTCTGGAGGGGAAGCCGCATGAGGAGTGTCTGAGGTCACTTAGTCTGTTCAGCCTGGAGAAGAGGAGACTGAGGGGAGACCCCACTGCAGTCTACAGCTGCCTCATGAAGGGAGGAGGAGGGGCAGGCACTGATCTCTTCCCTGTGGTGACCAGTGACAGGACACGAGGGAATGGCCTGAAGTTGTGTGAGGGAAGGTTTAGATTGGATATTAGAAAAAAGGTTCTTCACCCAGGGAGTGGCTGGACACTGGAACAGGCTTCCCAAGGAAATGGTCACAGCACCAAGCCTGACAGAGTTCAAGAAGCGTTTGGACACTGCTCTGAGGCACACGGTGAGACTCTCGGGGATGGTCCTGTGCAGGGCCAGGAACTGGACTCAATGATCCTTGTGGGTCCCTTCAAACTTGACATATTCGGTGATTCATGGTCAGACTACCAAAGACAACTTCTTGCTCCGGCTCCCTGCACACATCCTGTCTCATACTGGCACCAGCCGCTACAAAACCCACTTAAGAAAGCAGATAAAAAGGCAGTAGCCAAAATAACAAACCAGGAAAAAAATTAAATTATCACCTTCACAATTTCTTCTGTGAAATAGTTTCGCAGAGTTCTTGCATGCTGCATTGTCAACATGACTTCATGTATTTTTACTGGAAAAGACGTGAATTCTGGAACGTGTGTACACTACTAATGCAAACACTATTGTGATGTGCATCTACAAAGGCAAACTTTTTAAAACTTCTGTGAATGCACTTGTCTTCATAAATTATTTGAAAGTAAATATATCTTTTGAATCAAAGAGCAAGCAACTACTTCTATATACTATACTTCCTTTAATAATTGGTTTCAGTTCTATGTATCTTTTCTGTTGTCAGCTGTAAAAAAAAATCACACCTGAATACTAAGAAAAAAACAATTCAAGAAATTATCATTCTAATAAAATTACCTTCTTGTAATTCCAGGAATGCAACATTTATTTCCTTTATGCTAATTTATTCAATAATTAGAAAGATCAGTATTAACTTACCAGTATATTAATTCCTCTAAGTGATTTAACTGATTTTACTATGCACTGTTGCTTTTTATTAGAAAGTATATAATAAAACTGTTCTGCAGCAATGTAGATCTTACTTAAGTATACCTGGGCAGTAGATGTTCCTTTCCATCTCCATTACTGATTTAATTAATATCAGTGTAATTGCTCTGAAGCAATAACCATTGCAATGACCAGAGTTTAAACGGTTACATTTCATTCCAATATTGAACACATAATTTTCTAACTAGCTGAAGACAAACCTCCTTGTTCTCTAGTCTGTCTTTTCCAGGTTCGTCCAACTACTTTCTTGAATAATACTTTTAAAACTGAACCAGCCAAGTTGCTACCTGACCAGTCATCTTTTGCGGTCATTCAAATGACCATAACTGAGTATTACTGTGGCCTGAAAATGCTTTCCTTAGCTTTTCAAACATGTTGTGAAAAGCTCTCCTTCCATAAACAAACATTAACAGAATTACCAATGTACTGCTTCGCTAAGGGCTTCCCGGGATTGCAAACTCTTTAGGTGTTTTTCATTTGTAGTCTCAACCCAGCCAATCATTACACAATTGCTCAGTGTACATATTTCAGTGGTGTCTGAAGTGGGTCATGGTCATGTCAAGCATTCAGAGATCGTGTAGGGTGAAAAGCACAGAGCCAATACTGCAGTTTATCTCCCTTTCACTTTATCGTGGACAATGAGTCAACAATACAGCAACAAATTGTAAGAAAGAGCTGCCAAACAGTCTTGTATACAAGATATTAAAAACTAAAACGAACAGAAAGAGAATCAGGTACATTCTCAACAACACACTCAATTCAGGTACTTAATTTGGGTGACCAGAAGGACAGTATTTAAGTCATAACATAGCGCTCATGTGCTAGGAAGTTTAAATGCTATCAGACCACATCCCTATCTTTAGTAGGTACCCTAACTTCAGCAAGTTTCCCCGCTATCACTCTTCAAGCAGATCCCAAGGAGTTTCCCTTTCTTCCAGTCATGCAACCAACACATACTGTTTATGCCTCCAACCTCTTCCGGGACAGAAGATGACATTTGCAAACCCTTCTGCCTTCTGTGTGGCTACGTGTGAGCAGACCTGGTTGTGTCTAGTGGTATGTTCCCTTGCAACAGCGCAGGACAGCCTTGCAAAATGAAAGGATTTACCCAAGAATGCGAGGGCAAAAGAACTAAAGTAAAGCTTTCATGCGCATCCACTGCTACCAGTCCAAGTGCTCCCAAGTTTGGGGCCTCCTGGGTAGCTTTTCTTTCTAGCTGACAGCCTCCTCTTCCACTTTAACTCAGATCCAGGGTTCACCATCGTGCTCCTGGCACCATAAGGAAATTCCAGTCACTAATATTCCATGAAATCTTCAAAGAAATTCTCTTCATGGTTCCCAGTAATTCCTCCATTTCAGGCCAGATATGCTTACTATCCTTAACATTTCACCTTTCCCATTCAGCAGGAGAACTTAACTCCTCAGTCCGCTTGATCGCAGTGCAGAGAGAATAGAAAAAAAATGTCTCCCAAACATATTTAGCAAAAGTAATCCCCACATTCTGCACCAGTTAACAGGAATCTTTCTTGGAGAAATACCTTATTTGATTTTGCATTGTAGATTACAATGTCCTGCATATAAAGTCTAAAGCAAAGAAACACTGCTAATTCTTCTTTTTCTTATTTACTACTATGCACTATCCATGAAATTAGAAACACTACCCCACTCACCTTTTGCAGCAGGCCATACAAATCCCTTTATCAGACAAAATATGATAGGCCACTCTGGCTTTCTGGTTCTCGCTACTCGTCGCAATAAATCCCACAACATACTGCAGCCAGAATCACACACAGAGAGGCCAAAGACATGCTTCTGCGTAGGGGCCCCCTCATTTGTATGCAGCAGACCAGATTCCCACCAGTTTGTACCTGAATGTCAGTCCTAATACGTAGTTATCACAGTAAGATAGCCAAGGTAATTTATCTTAATCATGAAGGCAAAATGTTACTATGTTTCATGGGCAAAAAGGCACATTTTGACCCACTTCTTTTGAAACAGCTGAAACTATAAACATATATAATTTTTCAGTTGTTCTTTCATTTCAACATGTTCTGTGTTGCTGCTAAGGGCACCAGCACTTGAAAGAAAGGTTCTTTGGATACAGTCTCCTAGGAAAGCAGAATTTTTAGAACAGCAATTTCTTGTTTGCTGTCAATCAGGAAATGTCCATAAATGGTTCGTAAAATTGTTTTGAAACTGAGGGTTGCAAATTATGCTTATGAGTACTGATAAACACATCTTCCAGATCTCAAGTATTCCCTAAAGAGAGGGCCAAACAAACTCATAAAATTAATTTATTTTGCCATATCCCCATAAATAATTACCTGGTCATTACCTTACCAAAATTGTGAGGTCAGTGGGAAGAAATTCCCTTGTTCTCTGTACTGACCCCCTTCCTGGAGCCAAGAGACATGGAAACACACCTCAGGAAAATATATCTCCAACTATTAACTCAACCATTGTCTTCAAAACCCAAAGTATTTTAATAAAAACCCCAAAGGAATAAAAAAAAAAACTTAAAAGGCCTCCCTATCAGCTACGAAAATTGAGAATAATTAGGAACTTTGAATAACATTCTTCAGTCTCACAGGAGCTGTAGATCAATGCAGTATTCAGGAACACATATGTCCAAAAGCCCAAAGTGAATTTTAAAGAAAGGTCATAGTTTGTCCGATAGCAAGAGGCTTCAAAACCTGCATCTCCTTCAAAAGCATGGCTCCCAGCAAGGAGAAAAACTTTCCCAAGTGAAGACAGCTTGGTTGAATTGACCAGAGAGCTCCTGCGTCCTCAAACCTACTAACAACAGAACAGGCAAACAGCACTTGTCACTCATCACCACGACCTTTATCTGTCCACTTCCCCTCTTAGAGCCAAAATTGCCCTATTTGAGCCAATCAAAGGGATCATAGGATGGTTTGGGTTGGAAAAGGCCTTTAAGATCATCGAGTCCAACCACTAACCCAGTATTGCCAAATCCATCACTAAACCATGTCCCCAAATACCACTTTACAGATCTTTTAAATACCTCCAGGGATGGTGACTCCACCACTTCCCCAGGTTGTCTGTTCCAATGCTTGACAATCCTTTATGGGAAGCAACTTCCAAATTTCAGTCTAAACCTCTCCTGGTACAACTTGAGGCCACTTCCTCTTGTCCTGTCATTTGTTACCTGGGAGAAGAGACTGACCCCCACCTGGCTACACCCTCCTTTCAAGGCAGTTGTAGAGAGCAATAAGGTCCCCCCCAAGCCTCCTTTCCTCCAGGCTAAACACACCCCGGTACCTCAGCCGCTCCTCAGACTTGAGTTCCAGACCCTTCCCCAGCTCCACTGCCCTTCTCTGGACACGCTCCAGTCATTTTACTCTTATGGAGCATAAGCAATGCTACTTCACTGTATGTAGAAAGGTTGCCATCAATACTCAGACTTTGGAATAGGTCTTGGTTACAGCAACGCATTGCTCACACCTTCATTTTACCTTTACAAAAACAGCTCAACTGGGAACAAAGGCAATTCCTTTGAATCCAGTCTAAGCTGTCCCCTTTGCCATTGCCTTTCGTTGAGCAGCCATTCTGATTTTTATTGCAATCTTACAAAAAAAGCATTTTCACGGATTTTTATCATACTTTTAACGGTAGTTCAGTCATTTAAATCCATGGTAAAAGAAATCAGTGTTCCAGACTCCCAAAGGCCACCATGATTCACATGCAAAGTATGTCTGTCTATTTCACTAGTATTTCCTAAGAATAGTAACTATCTGCCAATTTACACACAAATCCATCACCGACGGGGAGGTCATATGCCAACAGTGTATTTCTCCGCTGTCTCTAATTTAGATTTATAATAGTATTTTTTTCACAGATAGATACAAGTTGGCAAAATACTGGTCATACTGCAAGGAGTTTCATTTTCCTTAGGGGAAAGTAGATGCCAAATTGTGATGGAGTGCCAGGAGGCCATAAAAACAGAATTATAAGTCCACAGATATTCTATGGTAAGTTGACTAAATAATTTTTTTTTCCCCTGCCAGGAGGATTATAGCTGAATTGCTGCATCTGCAAAATCCAAAGTCCTTTGCTGCCACAAAATTATTTTCTACTTGGGTCCAAGCTTTATGGTAGTTGGCTTCCCAGTCACAGAAAGTCATACATTATTTACAAATCTTTGACTATAAGTCTGCTATGAATACATTAACTGTTCTCTTACCTTCAGAACTCATTAGCAACAGCAACAAGTCTTCTAATGCTATTTTCCACTATATACCCCCTGCATATGCTGAACTTGCTGTGCCACTCAGAAGCAGTGTATTTCCAATCTTAGCCTTATTTTAAAGAGTGAATTGAAAAAACAAATTGAATATAAGGAAAACAAAATCATTAAAAAACCCCAAAGCATGTTGACCCAGCAGGTAGGCATCTAACGGGTCTTTGTGAACTCTGCCTAGATACAGGGATTTATTGTCAAAACACTGCAGACTTTTTAGCCTTGCTTCTAAGGAAATTGACAATTACACAGTCACATTGTATAGGCACTCATCAATCCTTCCTTAGCCACCCTTGAACCTCTTGGCCAGTTGCAAGCAACTTTGACAGCTGGGTTCAGGGAAGAAAGAGGTCTCAGAGGCAGGAGTCCTGACAGGTCTTGTGAAAATTAGAGGCTGGGTAGGTACAGAAGACGGAGGGGAGTATTTTGCCCACCCTGGGAGGCAACAGCCTGTTGTCTGTCCCCACATACCTAAATCACATCAGCCACAGCCTGCGCTGATGTTTACCCACCAGGCTGGGAAAATAGAGTAAACATGCCATGCCGCAGGAGCTGAGAGGGATTAAAGGATGGAGGACACAAACCCACATAAATCAAAGTTCTCCCACTGGGGCTGCTTGGTTTTTTGTAACTCTTTTCACAGACAGAACTGGTGAGTAGAAAACTTATGTTTTAATTTGTAATGCGAGCGTGTATATAATTATGAACGAATATACTCTGCCAGGCTGGTTATAAGAAACAGGCAGAGTCTGGTCATATGGAGTTAAGTGGTATAAACAGGAGTTATTCCACCAAATTCAGTGGAAAAATGGCAGTCCACCCTGGAAAAGATCACAGACCTCATGGAACCCAAGGAACACAGGTGAGAAGTGAGACCAAGATGAGACACGGGCCTCCCTTCCCTGCAGATCCCAACTGCGTGACACCGTGGTTTGTTTGTGAGCCGGCAGGACACTCTCCCTTCCTGGGCTCAGCAGCAACTCATTCAAATCCCTCGTCAGAGAGAGGGGCCACTGCCATGTTATATTGGAGCAATTCAGATGAGAACTGTATGAGAATTCTTAATTGCTGTACTTTGGCTCTGCCTTTGTGTTTTGCTATGGACTGCACAGATAGGCAAGCTTTTATAATTATAAGCACATTTTAGATATATATAGACATATACATATACACTTCTGCTCAATGGTAAATTCAGTCTTATGTACTAAGAAAGCAGACTGCAGTGATTTGCTTTTAGCTGGTTAAGCAGTCTGAAGCGATCCAGGAAAGTGAAATCAAGGAAAATAGAACATTATTTCACTCTTCAATCAGTTTGCCTAGTTACAAGGCTCTTGCCAAACAAAAATGAAATATCTCTGCTAAAATTAGGGTATTAGTTCTAATTACCAGGCACACAAAAATCTTAAAATTCTGGAGCTGAACTGATAATGTTGCTATGGAAATAAGCTTAATTACTACAGATCAGCGAACAAACTTCTCAATGTTGCTATCTTTACAAGCTACCTCCGCTCCTGAAAATTTGTGGCTTTTTCCTCCCTCAAATGGGACTAAATATCTCTAGTGTTAACAGTAATTAAATTCAGACATTCCAAGTCTGAGGCTATTCTGAGAATTGCTTGACAGAGGCTAAGGCAAGAGAAACACAAAGCGCAGTGCTTCGGTGTAACCATTCCAAACAGTTAAAACCACATTTTTATCAATGTACTAATTCAAACACACCAGGCAATGCAAATTCCCCCTGTACATAACAATGAATGCATGCATGCTCGTCCCACACATTTCTTCCCCCTCAAACAGGAGGAAAATTTATGAGAGGGAGAGCCACACAGCAGAGGCTTTTCCTGCACTCCCCAGTCTCTGGTTATCAATTACTCCTTATGAATACGTAAGTGTGCATATGGAGACACACGTGCATGTGAATATATGCATGTGAATGTATGCACACAAGAAAAAGATCATTCATGAGGAGACTCTGGCGTTTTGCTTTCCCCCAGCAGGAAGCCCCACGCTTGAGCTCAGGCGCTGAGGAACGGGCAGCTCGCAGGGCAGAGGAAAGGCAGCAAGGCTCGTGCTCCAGTGTGACTGTGACTCCACACGCTGGACACCGCAGGGTAAGGGCTCCGGAGGGGATGAGCTGGTTTTGCTGGGGATGGAGGGGGAAGAAGACAGGCAGGAGGCCCTGGTCCAATCCAAGAATTGCCCAGCTGCAGGGGCTGAGACAGAGCTGGCCCTACAGGTCTTGCGTACCCCAACAAGAAGGACCCTACTCCCTGCCCCTTCCTGCAGGGACTTTCATTCACTGGACATGCCTATTCATTCTGCTTGAAAGATGGCCATGCCTAAGCCCAGCTGGGGCAGCAGCACATGATGAACACGACCCACTGGCTTCCAGCCCACAGGCAGCAAAATGCAGATAGTCAAAGCAAACTCCACAAACACTCAGTGTCTGCTTTCCTTTCCAGCATTTGGAGGTAGTCTGCTGGAATTTTTCACGGATAGAAAATGAACTCAAATTTATCAGATAATTTATACACCATGAATAATTTAAGCAGTCTTAATAAACAGCTGAAATCAGAAAACCTACAAGGAGAACATTTTGCAATATTCCTTGTTGGTGGCCTGCAATACAAACTTGCTTACATCCAATCTGACAAATGTCACTCTGCTGACTTTAGTTTAATTACTCCTAATTTATACCAGTCTGAAAGCAAAATAATTTGTTTAATTTCCCAAAGGATAAAAATACTGCTCAGCTCAGAAACATTAGCTTTTTAAAGGATTCTTTGTTCATATTATTTTCCAAAGGTTTTCTTAAATCTATTTAAAATCAATGCATGCTTGCCAAATTCTACACAGTAATAATTCAAAGATAATTGGTCTCAGAATACCAAAAATTTAAGCAAAAACGCCTCTAAAATTCTGACACTCTGAAACCGCATTTAGATCGTGGAAAACATTTTCAAATTGGTTCAGAGTTGAGAAAACACGTATGCTAGTTACTACATATTTTTTCCTTGGTGAAAACGCAGAAGGTGTATCAGTTCTTGGATTCACAGAAATTCAGCTCAGAAGAATGAACCAATTATCTGGTCTGACTTCTGTATACAAGGAGTTATTAAATTTCATTCATTAGCTCCTTTATTGAGCCACAGAAGCGGTGACTTACTTCCAGTTGGAATTTCAATGGTATCAGCTTTCAACTGTTAGTCCTTGACAGTCCTTTCTTCACCAGTCTTTTACTATCACTATCCCTTTGTGGCCGAGTTTATATACGACATCAAGTCACCTCTCAGGCTTTCTTTGAGGTGTTCAGTGCCTGTCACTGTGTTTTCTTATTTCCATGGTTCCTTTCTGCACCTTCTTCAGTTTTTGATGTTCTTTTTCAAAATAAGGATATAAATTCTTCAAAGAAAGGCAAAAAAGCCCATCTATTTTTTCTACCCTGTGGTTTACACACTCAGAGACTAAAATCAGCATCTGGCTATAACCTCACTAGAATGCTTCAGCTTTCCACCAAATATTTGAAGAGAGGAAAAGTAGCATCACATAGAACTTGTTTCTGTAGGCAGGTGGGTTGCTTCAGGCTAACTGGCCTCATTAAACATAAGCAATGCCTCCTCTAGCTTAGGCTTCCTAAAGGAAAATCGGTGTCTACCTGATGCCGAGGATAAGTTCTGCTGGAGCCAGTATTGAGCATCCCACACAGACGTGGGATCTGGATGATATCAAATAGACTCTGAAAATACATCTGCAGAGTATAACTTCCTATTGTTTTTAGCAGCACGATTGTTTACATCAGTGGAAAAAGCAGGTGCTGCTTAAAGAGTCCAGCAGTGTCAGCAGCCACTTGCACTGGGGGGCTTCTCAGCAGCAAATCCCCTCATCTGGCCCAGAGAGACAGCGTGCACTCCATGTGAAAGGAAGAAACACAGCTGATGTGATCTCCATTACTTCAGCTGCTACTCCTGGAGCAAGTCCTCAGGTCACACACAGCACCCTGCAGATTGCTGCCTAAGGATAGATGGTCAGGAGAAAGACGGATGCACCGGCACATCAAGTGCCAGAAGAGGCAGAAGGCAGGCTTAAACCACACCAGGTGCAATGCAGAAATCTTCAGGTTAACTGTTCATAAGCTACTTCTGGACTCTCCTGAGACACTTACTAGCTTATCACCTTATTTCTTATTAGCGTGCTAATGCAGCTCTACAGCCTGGGGGACTGGCTGTGGTGGGGACATCCAGTACGTCTGTGGCAGCAGCTAAGGGAACGCCCAGCCCTCTCACAGGTGTCACAGGAAATGTGCCCTAGTAAATAAGGGGCAGGAAAACCCATCCCTGAAGGAAGCAAATACCACCTGATCTCCCCACCAGGGCCAGCCCAGAGAAAGTCTGTAATGAGCTCTCCAAATGTTTCCACTCACATAGCTGTAAGGAAAAAGGAGCTGGACACTTTTCTCTCCTCAGCAGTCACTAATACACTGAGACAAACAGTGTGTCCTCCATGCCAGCTTCTGAGACAGATGTAAAGCAATATCCATAGTCTGCAGGTGCACAGGTAAGTCTTGGTCCAGGTGCATGACATGCACACCAGCTCGGGGGACAGGGCAAAGGTGACAAGGCTGCAGCTGGTCAGGAAGGGACATGCTGGTCATGCTCCATCTGCACCAGCAGCCATCCTGCCCCGTGCCTCAGTCCCCAGACTTTTGCAGAATAAACTCTGCCAGCACAGGTAAGGGCACCCCCAACCCACACACCAATGAATTTTGAGTAACCTCCTCCAGCAAGAAGCATGTGATGTGACTTCTCAGCAAGATACCAGTCAGGTTTGAGCCCTGCATGCCTCTTTCAGATTTGTTTCTGCTAACACTGCCAGCCAGCCCTCAGCTGCTCACACAGACCTCCTCTCAGCCTGTTCCCACAAGAGCAGCAGCGACCCAGGCTCTGCACTCAGGCTGGGAGTCCTTGTCCTCTCTGGAGGTGCAGCAGCTCCACCTGCTCCCTCCTCCTTAACTCTCAGCTCCCCACCACGCTGCTGGATGAGAAAGGGCACCACTCCCCGTGCATCCCGAGGGCAGTCCCTAGGGGCAGCACAGCTCCTTGTGCAGTGCCTACTCGCACGAGTGGCACCTCTGCTTTCCCTGGGCACTCTCCTCCACCAGCCTAATTGTGCTTTCCCAGGGAAAAAAAAAAAAGCGCTGCAGTGAGGCAACTGCTAAGTAACAGAATGAATACAAGGTGGGAAGGGGATGGGGGGAGTAAAACTGTGTCTTTAACCTTATTCTTGACTTGTATTTGGCTTTGAGTGCTCCACTATGCAACTTTAATAGAGTTTCCCTGCAGTGGGGTTACATGGATCCGTGCAAGCACCTGCAGCGTCAGCAGACTTGGAGAGGAGGATGGAGCACGGCTGCTTGCAGACTTTTCCACAGAAAAGTTTCCAGGGCTCTGATATCCCCACTGAGATGACAGGGCACCAATCTTCAAAGGCTCTTCTGAACTCCCTATATGGAGCTGAGTTTATTTACTTTAAGGACATTCATCCCCTACAGGGAGCACAAGGGCTCAAGCTGCTACAAGAAAAAGGTCTGCTTGCCATGACCTTGCATTCCCTGAAATTGTTGGAAATCTTTCAGAGACAGTTTGGAGCAGTGCACTGGATCAGGCAGCTAATTATAAAACTTGACTGACTTTGCAAGCGTACCTGACTCCCATGGAGACTGACAGCAGGGCTCATAGGATTTGTGTTGTGTACAAACATCAGCTGGTTTTCAAATGATCATTAATACCATTTCCCCAAAATTTGTAGCACACTGAACTCCCTGCTGTGCAAACATGGTCAGGCCATCAGGTTCAAAGCTCCATATGCTTCCCACCTTCCCAGGGAAGCATCTTAAAAATCATTTTAAATGTTAACATTTCCTTTTCCACTTTCCTCTCTCAAAAATATTGTTTAGTGAATCTGTAAAACTTCTAAAATCAGTTTGTCATCTTTGGACATAGGCCATGTTTGGAATTTCTCATCTAGAAAGGCAAATGTTTCACTAAGTTCTGGCCATCTAAATCCAGGAAACTGTGTAATGAAAACTATTTTACAATCTTATCTATGGTTGTTGCTTCCTATATACTTTATAGTTGACATATTTATAATACAAGGGGATGTAAAATATATTCACCTAGATAGTAGTCAGTCAGTCAAAAAAGCACCAGCACAAGTCCACAGCAGATTTTAGCTTCTGCCTGTTCCAGAGAATAATAGCTGGCTGCATGGCTCTGCAAGTAATGGATTACACACACACAAAAAACACAGACACCTGTGCAAACTGAGTGGTCTGATTCTCTAAGAAAATGTGGGCATTCCCTTAGGCTATTTGTTTCCCTGTATCTACTTGCAAAGTACTAAGGAGAATATGTGGTGTTGGAAACTATTACATTCTGAATGACTGATGTAATTGCATTTGAGTCTTATCACGACCTCTACATATCCCCAAACCCAAGGCCAATTTAACCGAATGCTCTGCTATTCCATTCACCTGCAAAGATGCTTCCCAGATGAATTTGCAAGTCCTTTAAAGTGAACATCATTTCATGATTCCCTGGTTGCCACCCAGTTCAGACTCATTACAGCACTTCCATTACTGCCCAGTCAAACAGCAGATAGTGTTTTCAAATGTTTTTAATGGTAGTGCAATACCCTATATGAAGAAGAGCCAAATGTAATATGCCAGAACTCATCCCAGCCCGACAAGTAATACTAGCTAACTGTAGCAAAAGTGACATGTCATCTAAGTGCAAAGTACTTTCAAAAATGTCTTATTAAGGCACACATTGCAGTAGCTCAGAAGTAGCAATCAGTGGGAGGATACTTGCCAGCTCAGACTCTGGTAGGTGAGTTGGGAGCTACGGACTTGGCTGAGGAGCCTGCACGAGCAGCACAGAGCACTGCTGCTCAAGGATGGAGCAGCTGCCTTGGAAAGGGAAGAGACAGAGCTGAGATGGAGATGGAAGCATGCCCTACCTGGCCTGGGCTCACAGCCCCTGGAGGCAGTGGATTTGGAGCAGGGAGAACAGGCACTTGATCAATTTTGACTAATGATGACACAGAATCGAAAGTGTTATGGGATGAAATTAAGGGCTCCCCACACAGCCACTCAAAAACCCAGGATGGACATACCTACAGGCACCTGTGCTCACAGCACGTGCGCAGCCACTCCTGAGCGCTGTGTTGGCAACAGCCTTCTGGGAACTGAGGCCACGTAAGACCAGCTGTGAGCACTCATGGTGCCCTGAACAACAAAGTAGGGGAGGATATACCTGGCCAAACCAAGACACAGGGAGTACTTGGTTAAGTCTAGCCCCTAGATCTCTTTCCTTCTTTATAATGCACAGAGAGAGTCTCAAAGAGCAGGCTGTTGCATTTTCTTTAAATTCAGTGCTTGTCTGCAGTATTTATTTGAAAGACCCTCTTGATGAGTGAGGAACAAGGAGAACGATGGAACCATAACAATGACCTCTGCTTGAGGGAAAGAAATAATTTTGATCAAATGGGTTAGAACTGTTTTTCAGCAATGTTAACCTCTATCTTGTATGGATGCCATATAAATAGCTGGAAGAAACAACATGCTTATTAATGATCAAAACTTTCCAGGCTTTCAATTAAAGAACGAAAGAAAATGCTAGCTAGTCACATCTATGTCCTCTGAAAGATTCCAAAAAGGGGAGAAACGATAGGACATTTCCAACATTTTTTGGATAAAGAAATTGTGCACAAGAAAACTAAAAATCTTTCAAGTGACTTTGAATACTCCTGATGAAACAAAAGCAAGTACAAGTAAAGCCTGAAGGATTTATTTTCTATCTTGCTTCTGGAGTTGCCTCAAACAGTTGTTTGTTTTTTTTTTTTGTTTGTTTGCAGAGATCAGAAATACAAATAAAGAAAGAAATTAGGAAGAAACCTGGCAAATGTTGTCAAGTTTTTTTCAAAACCAGATCACAAACTGCATCACTGGATCACTGCTTTCATTACAAATGCTTCATTCCAGGAGCTCACACCTTTCCATTATTCAAATGAGACCTAAGTTGCTAGATGAGGACGGATGTCCAACACACATTTTGTTTTCTTCACGCGTTTTTTCAAGAAGCTGCTCTGAAACAGCAGATATGGACCCCAGAGTTACCAGGGAAGAGATGTGCCTCCATTCCTCCTCTCCGCCTTGCAAGGCCTCCCGAGACCCTCAGCCCAGGGACACCTGGACACTGTGCTTTGCTCAGAGCCCCTCCTTCAGGCCTCTCAGGTACCACCACAGCACATGAGCAGAACAGTCGCTGTCACCCATTTGATTACTCAGGACGAGACCTTTTACCCTTCCAGGATGTAAATTACCAGCTGTCAAGTGGCCACAATGGCACTCAGCTCCACACTAGGAAGAAGCACCATAGAAATGTTAATCAATTCTAATCAATACCAGGTTCTGTGTCTGAAATGAGCTGCTGGCAGAAAAATGGCAGCAGCAGAGCTGAGGTCCTCCAGCAAATACTTAGGGTACAAAGGGAAAAGCACTGGCCCCAAAATATCCCTCACATTTAAAAGGAAGCTGGCAGGAGTGACGCTGAGGAGCTCTGGCACAGCGGGTACCAACCTGAACCAGCTGGCAAAGAGAATGGGTTTTGGTTTCCAATGCCATCCACACAATCATTTTCATCAAACAGGATCCCATGTCAAGTTTTCCAAACTGGGCTCTCCCTGTACTGACCCTCAGCATTGGCCCCAGGGAAGCATCTCCTACGGCAACCCATACCAAACCCATGGAAAACAGACCATGTGGTACATAGGTGGATTTGAACCCCTGGAAACACTAATGGCTGTTTCATTTCAAGAAGGGAGAAGACAAGCTGAGAAGAAAGGTTCACTCTTCAGTGGAGGAAATGTGGCATGGCCCAAAACTGAATGACAGAAATACAGAGCCAATACGATACGTATTTTAAAAATAAGCTCTTGGTAGCAGAACAAGTCCAAACATGATTCAGGGAAGGAACACAGAGCACCCAGACACTCACAATACACTTCACACAGTACACTGACGGACAATAAACCTCTCTTGATGCCAAGATGATTTTTTGCCTTTCTTTTATACCTTTTTACAATTTCTGTATTCTTAGTGCTTTTTGCCTACATTCTTGGACTTGTTTGTCAAGCTAGGAGACTAAACAGTTTAGAAGCTTCATAGTTAGGGAGCAGTGTGCCCCAGACCCCAAGGTCCTCTCCAGAACACATTCTGTAAACTAAGATAGAACCATCCCGGGGAAGGTTCCTTGGGGAGGGGGGCTCACTCAAGCATCTCATTGGGGAATTTTTGATAGATATGCTGATTAGTAAGGCATATAGTGTTATACCAGATCTTTTGGGTGGGTGCATTGCAGTGTGCATTGAGGTGCATTCGACCTGGACGTAGTGCACCTAAGGATCCTTAAAATAAATACCAAGGTAAAATCCCTTTTTCCCTTCTAACCGTGTTTGACTCTTAAGATCAGGAAAAGGCATCACTCTGAACCAAAACAACAAATCTGATGTGGCTTCCTGCATCTTTCATGGACCACCAGCTGCCATCTGTATGTCTCCATATTCATCTCTCATTATCTCATACTTATTGTAATTGTCACAAGCTTCATGAGAACACCCCTCGCAGTGATCCCAGCCTGTCTTCCACATAAAAATCAATGTCAAAATCGGAGTCCCAATGGACTGAGCCTTTGTTATTTCTAATTCTGGGGACAGAAACCTTTTGCTTTTCCACACAGGTTAAGAAGCAAATGACTTTGATACTAATATGCTCAAGAAAGAACATTTTACTGTAGTATTTGGGAGAATAAAATATTTTTAATAGTACCAAAATATTGCTTGATTTTGCCTTTTATTTGTACTTTTTGGTATAATAATTACCTCATTTTAACCTCCCTAAAATCATAAACAAAACAATACTCTTTTATTTTGAACATGCAGGGGTATCCTGGTCCAGTTTCAAAAGATTTTTGAATGTTCTGTAAAATTAAAAGTTCATCCAAATTTGAGTTTTGAGTTTGGCCCATCAGCATTTTCTCAGGAAAAGAAAGAAAAAAAAAAAAAGAAGAAGAAGAAAAAATAAACCAAAGCCTACACCAGAAACATGTTGGTCAGCTCCTGAAAAGACGTGCTTTTAAAGAGTCCCAGCTGGGCTGGCAGGAGGCATGAAATATTAAATGCTTTTAAAAGAAAATAAGCAATCTTTCTATGCATTCATATCAAAAGATCTTCACTTTTTTGCCTTTCTTGCCTCAAAAACAGAGATATATAGATAGACAAATTGGGATTACTTACAAGCTGACACTGAAATTTCAATTCATAGTTATGTAATACAGTAGGACACTCTAACACCAGAAATCTTTAACAAGTCAGTATTAGCTGTGAAGTGTTATTAATTCTGAATTCCTGGTGGTTTTCCACTTTAAATTAGGTACCAGATGAGACTAGATGAGGGGTGGTTTTTTTCATTGTTTGCTCATTCTTGTGCATTTATGAAAGCAATTTTCTAGTTCTTGAAAAGAGCCCAGGTAAAACACTGTAGAAATTTAACACACAAAATATCACAATAAAATACAGAGACACAGCAGTACATCTTCTGATAAATAGCTCTCTTATTAATTGTGCATCCCAAAGAGAAATTAATGCAAAACAACTTTCTTCTGTAAGATATAATTTCATTCATTGCAGTGACCTGAACCACAGAAATAATCATCAGTATTTTATCCTGACACCCAGACACCCATTACAGGATCCCATCCAGGCACTCTTCTTCCAAGCAAGGAGCTCAGTTCTCCTGAATCAATTAATCTCTGTTTACTTACGTGTTTCCCCATCTATAACAGCACTGATTTAGTAAATCCCTTCTAAAACTAAATTTCAACATTAAACATAGAACTTCGACATGTGAGCTGGCAGAATTCATCAGTGACATATGGATATTCCCCAGCTACAGGAAACAGGGATTTATTCAGCTCAGGTTTATTGCTGGAAGTGTTTCCTGAGCACACAGGCTGCTTAGCTCTGCTGAAGTATGTGGTGTGCACCGTACGTCTCAATAATAAAATGCACTCCTAAAACCAAAGAGTGCCAGTTCCTGGCTCTGGCTGGAACTAACACCTCACATAGATCAGTGAGGCTGGTCACTTTCTGAACAAAACATTTGCAGCAAAAACCTCAAGACATGCTGATTTGAAAACAATCTTTCCAAACTGCAGCTTGTGTATAAAACACGTTGAACTAATAAGAAGGGGTCTAACACAGACATCAAACTGCTTTTGTTGCCCTTATCCCAGGGCAAAAGGACTCAGCACTCTGCTGACCTGAAGTAGGAGGTGAGGACTCAGCTAATTTGCTGTAACAAGTGCAGCTCACTAATTTTGCCTCAAAAAAAAGGAGATGGGCAAGACCAATTCTGGGGGGAAAAAATCTCCAAGGAACAACAACAAATTGCTGAATGTTACGTTAGTTTTTTCTTAGTTAGTGTTTTTCTATGTTAGGGTTTTGCTTAAAGGACTTTTCTCCAGGAGGCATGAGATTAAATAAGAGTGAAAGCTTTCACTTAAAAGAAGTAATAATAAAAATTGCTATAAGCACAGCCTAGCTTAAAAAACTAGATTTTACTAATTTTCAATACCTCACTTCGCATCCAGATTGGATTCACTCTCTCTTTGGGTGTCTGTAATCATATTTTTGATTTCTTCACCATGAGGACTTTGGCTTCTGTCTTCAGTGCAAGTTGTGACATTGATACTTGTGTCTGTCTGTGGGAGGCACCACACCAAAATCTGCAGGACTTGCAGAAAACTGCAAGATCTGCTCAAGTTACCACTGCCTTGGTGGAAAAAGGTAAAGGTTTGTAGCCATTCACTTACACGAGTAAGCTCTCAGCTGGCTTTTCTCATTTATTTAAGAAAGCAGATTAGGTCAGAATTTGTGAATGTCAAGAAATTGTGGACTGCTTCTTTAGCTTGTCCAACATGTACACCCATCCAAAATCTGAAAGGAAATATTAAACTCTCACTACCCGTAGAACCAGGTTTCTATTTAGTTAGAATTTGTATTATCCTTTTCAAATGTACACACAGCAGCTTGATTTGATACTACCCAGTCACAAACCCCAACTTCACACTTAAACATCTCATCAGTAACTCTTCAGAAAGTCAAATATACTGAGCCATTCCAATTATCTTTAATAAAATTCTTGTGCTTTATTTTGGAGCAAAAGTTCAAGTTTTCCACTCTGGCAAAAGAATCTGAAATACTGCAAGACATTAACAAACTGCCTGTAATTCTGTGGAGAAGGAAGTTTGAGAGCAGTTTACTTGCTTTAGAAACCCATGGTATGGCCTGGAATAGCAAGTACACACATCCAAGTGCTGTCTAAGTGGAATTAGCACCACTGTTCAAGAGGACTATGATCCAAGAAGTCCTGACCAGCCCAGGTGTGGGCAACAGCACACCATGCAACACTCCTGTACCTGCTAAACATTTGCTCAAGTGCTCATAACCTTGCCCTCCTGAACATTGAGAAATGGGGCTGTTCATGTATACCTGACCATGTACTGTACCCTGCCCTAAACCAGGAATTCCCTACAGAGGAAAGTACTGGAGCAGACCAGGCAGGTCCGAGCACTGCAGCAGCCTCTTCTTTCTAGGGTGGCAAAGGGTACAGTCCACACAACATGCAACTTTTCCTTTTGCTTCATCATAGGAGAGCTTTTACTGTCTTATATTTCAGCCACCTCTCTTCAGCACAAGCAGACACAAAAAACCCATAATGGGTTATTTCTAATTCCTCCACTTGCATTTCTTTATTAATGCTCTACTCTGAGTCCAGTAGACTGCTACGGAAAATCCTCCTGGCAAACAACACAGGATTCAAAGAGAAGAGCAGAATTATGTGTGACTTATTGCTAAAAAAATGAATGGTGAGGCTAAACAACATCTCAGGAAATTATGTAAGGAGTAAGTATATATTCAAAACAAACCCTTTTACACAAACCCCAGAACACCCCATATAACAGCTTTTAAATGGAATAACTGCTATACTATTCAATTGTCTTGATATAAGCTCATCAAAAAAGATAAACCTTACCATTCTTTTCAACTCAACACAGTCATAGAAAATAAATGGCAATCATTTTAAACTACATACCAAAAAAAGCCAAAGCAAAACAAAAATAAACAAACAAGCCTCAAAAAATCCACGAAAATTTAAACACATCTTAGAAGATCTGAGACGTTTTCTGCTGTAGGTCTACAAGCCAACTGCCAAATATTACTAGGACTAAACTCCTCACTACTGAAGAATACATGGAAGAACCAAACCCAGCCTGCCCTTTGTTCACACCACACAAACACAGCACTCCTCTCTGGGAAGTGATGCTCACCAGTTTCCACGCAGGACTACACACCTCCTTCAACAGTGTCCTCATAAAACAGACTTTCTTTTGCAGCTGTGTGGGCTACAAGAGAAAACTGAGCAGGTCTTTCTTCAAGCAGCAATAGTAGTAAGAGACTGTCAGTGCAGCCAGCAGCAACCACCACCGATCCCACTCAGCTCAGCTGCTTAACAGAACCAAGATGCAGAGGGCACATGTGTCCTGTGCAGGCAGAAAACATTTCCTTGCTAATTAGCACCAGAGCCTCCTACCTGGGGAGGCACTAAACTGCACTCATCATGAAAAATTAAACATCACTGCTTGAAACAGAAGCATTTGTTCTCAGTGTCGGCTTTTGGCACCGTAACAGGAGATGAGAGACTCAATATCAAATAGTGACTACGAAGGCAAACTAGTCAGAAACCCCAGCTTAGCATGCAGAGTATTACACTGGTGACAAGTCAAGGATTTTGTTCTCAGATCTGTTTGTGAGAAGCAGTTTTGTGCATTCAGCAAAGGAATCAGAAGGGAATAGCAATTACAGAGAGCTGCCGCAGCTGAGCTTTTTACACCATCACACGAGTGCAGCCCATTTCCCAGCAGGATGCTCCTATTGGGAAAACCTGATATCTGCTCAACATTACTGTTCTTCCCACGGCAGTTCAAGCAGCAGGATGTTTCTGAGCAAAACTGTAATGATTCGACAGAGAAATGTTCCACCCATAGAGGGACAAGACATTACCTCACCAGAGCCAGCAGTTTTAGCAGATTTATTGCATGTTGTCCCATTGTGGTTATTTTTCCTCCCAGTTTTAATTTTGTAGCACACAGTGGTTCCTTGGTACAAGAACAATTTGCATAACCAAGCAGAGACTCATTGTGAAGCACACTTACAACAGCATCCAAATGCCATGTTGTAAACAGGGCTGGGAATGGCACATGAGGTTTCAGCTTGCTATTAAATCTTAATACTTCCTGAGGGCTGTGTAGTCTTAATTGTATCTCGTGTCTTTGCCACAGTACTGCACAGTGTCATTTCAGTACAAAACAGATGAAAACCCACACAGATTTATCTGATCTGTTCCCCTATCAAAATTTTTGATTCCCGTTTTCTCTGGAAACCTAGGAGAAGATAAGGTGCAATACAGAGAAGTGAAAGATTAAAAACACATTGCTGTGGTTTTGTATTGGTATAAAAAGTGAAACACCAGGGAAGAAGAGAGTGTAAAGTGCTTGCTATTCTTCCAAAGACACCAAATGATGGTTTTTGGCAACTAACCCTTAAATTTCAGTTTACTGCTCACAGTCATCAAAATGCATTGCCTTTTTTTTTTTTTCTTTTTCCTTCGTTATTCTTTAACTTCCCTGTGGAGATAGGGTAGGGCACCACTGCATGCTTTATCTGTTAAAATGGTGTTTTAAAAAATCATTTTGGGAGAACACCCATATTTATTCAATCTTACAGTGGAAAACAGGTTAATGATGCTGCTTTACTGTGTCAGCCTGTAACTCCAAGTTCTGTATTTACAAGTACCAAACAAGAATTTGGTGAGGGTATTGCAGCATTCACTTAAAAACACTGTATGTGCATAATTGGAGATAGAGCTTCTGGACTGCCTTGGCTTTTATGTAGCTCTCTGTTTATGTTTGCAGTCCACCCTATGGTCTGCATCCTTTTGTATATCCGCAGCTTCTATGACGGTTAGCTATGAGATGTTTTCCTCATGCTTCTTTCTCCTTTTTAATTATTCAGTGTCAGAATTAATAAACAGCTTAGAAAATGAAAATGTCACAGCTTAGTGCAGAATGCATCAATTAATAAAGTAGGATGAAGGACAATTTAAAGGTACATTCCCCAGTGGCAAGAGAGCTGATCCTCTTCCAGCTGGAACACAAAGCAACAATATCTCATTGACTGCAATGACAGCCAGTGGGCTTAAAAGATTCTCATGATCTTACAAATTAAGACAACCTACTTTTCATGAACAGTGACAGAACTTGTAGTCTAAGCATCATTTAAGAGCTATAAAGTGCACAATATGCTCAAAGGGATTAAATTTACTTTAAAAAAGCAATTTGCAGATCTCATGAAAAATGTTATAACAGTTTGATCCAAATATGTGTGCAATCAAAACTCCAAAAACTTGCTAATCTCTCCCCTTCACTCAACTTGTCCTATAGTGAAATACCTTGGGGAAGGAAACAGGCCATAGGCTATAACTTTTAGATTTTTTTAATTCTTTGAAGTACTTGGTCTGGGCATAAGCAGAAAGGTTGATAGGTGCTTCAGAGAACGTAGGGTAGTTTGGGCTTAGCTTTACCACCCAGATTTGAGGAAATCACTGAGATCTGACTGAAGAAAGATACGCTTATCCATTGGCTTCTATCATGCCTATGTGCAAGAACGCAATAATAATGCTTACAGAAGCATCCATGGGGCTCTGAAAACAACTAGCACAACCCAACAAATCCTGATATACCATTTGTAGAGTCAGAGAGAAACAAAAGAAGGTAAAAATTGTGACCACAGCTCCTCACAGCCTCTCCAGTCTGGATGCAGCGGTGTCCCTGTTTCCTTCTTGCACTCCTCACATTTCTTTTCACTGCAACTGCTTTCAGCCATCCATCAGAGAAGCAGGTTGGGGGAGATTTTCAAAAGAAGAGTCCCAGTCTCAGCTTGGGGACATGGACCTGCTCAAGGGGGGCAAAGCCCAGACAGTGTGGGTCCAAAACGACATTTTCTTCCCAGGGACACTTGAAGCAACACACATTAACTATGCACGTCAGAAAACCACTTTTTCTGAGGGATCAATGGCAAATTATGTATTATATTAACATGAAGAACAACAGTTCAGCAAAACAGGTATTTCTTAACAACTGTAATCCTCTCCAGCTGAATTCCTGTCAACTACGTCCAGTGTACTCCTGCTAGTAGAAACCAAAGTTTCCTTCTTGAAACAGGCCGGGCATTTTAGGCCCAACTGAAAAAAAATATATTTTCTCATCTCAACTACTTACTATGTTCAACCCCTTGAGAAAGGTATCTTCTACTCCTCTGTCATCCCCAAACAGGCCCTCATTTTTCACTGGCTCATACGCAGGCAGTCAAGTGCTGTAGGCTTCATACAAACACGAAGTAAGAAATGGACACCACCTCAAAAAGTTAAAGCAGGATGAGTTAAAAAGCAAGTGTGGGGAAAAATCCAAAGTCATGTGGAAGAAACACAGAAGCAAAAAGCTTTGTCCCAGGTCAGTGGACAGGTAAGTAAAAGAGAGAAGCACTGATGACCTCCTGGTGCTCAGTTTAGTGCTCTGTTAATAGAAACTCTTCGCTTTAAGCACTTCATCCTCCTACTATAAAAAACAAGCACCTGATGTGACTGAGGAGAGAGAAGGCTGTACGTTCACTTTAAGAAATCTGGAATTTCAAACACGATGATGCTCTACAATGTAATTCCCCAGGGCATCTATGAAAACCTGTGCTCTCTGTGGCTGGGAAAGGGTTCTCAGAAAGACATACACTAGGTGTGTGCAAAAGCATTTTCTGAGACAACGAAACATATATCACATCTTAACTGAGAAAATGCAGAATCACAGTTAAAGTGGAAATTATTTTAATCTATCCTGTGGCAGACAAATTAAATACAGAAGTGTTAATCCTTGAAGGCATACAGACGTTTGATTAGGCAAAGTGTATTGATTGGTAAAAATTAATTCCAGCATCAAAACCTGTATTGATTGCTGTCAATCTGCTTACCCAGTTTAACTAACGTGGCCTAAGAGACTCATGTTTAGTGAGGGTGGCTCTGTGAAGGGGCAGTTCCCCTTTCCCTTTCTGCTCTTTCCTCCCCATTTAACAGGACTCCACGGTGGTACCCTTCTGCCCCTGCATACTGTGGCTGCCCACCCACTTTGCTTATGCTTAATTCCATTTCTATCTCCATTTTCCACCAGCAGGAGCTAAGACTGAACACTGGGATGGGTGTTAGATGCAGAACAAGGTGCTCGCTGCAGGTAGAGGTACGTGCAGCAGCTCAGTGTGGTGACAGGCCATCCACTGCCCTTCACTGGGCCTTCAGTGCCAGCACAGGGCTTCAGGGACACTTGTGCCAGAAGAATAACAAGGGGTTTGGCTGCTCCCTTCCCAAGGGTCTTGAATGAACGGTGCCATAAGCTTGTGCCATGCTCAGCCTGGCACGGTCAAGGACTTACTTAATACTTACCCACTATTAAGAGACACCGCGTTACAAGATGTCAACTCGAACCTCTTCTCCTTCCTAGCACTACAGTTTGCGTATTTCAGATCATTTCCACAGATCTGTGTGTTTACATTTGTCTTATTTGAGCGTTACAGATGGAAAATCTACTATTGCTAGTTCCCCAGCTAAAAACTTCTCCCTGTTTTCAGCAGAGCTTGCAATGCCTCCCAGTCCAGTACTACCTTCAAATTCAATTGATTTTTGTATTCACAAAGCAGACTTAATGGGAATTTCTGTGGGAACACAATGGACAATACATCCCAATTTAAAGTATGACCATCTATCATTACAATTGATGCCACATTCAGTACGTCTGATATTACTTGGGCCCAAGAAAATTTATTTGGTGTGGTAGGCAAGAGTAGGAGGCAACGGTAGAAGATGTTCCTGCCTGTGGCAGGGGAGTTTGAACTAGCTGATCTTTAGGGTTCCTTCCAACAAAAACCATTTCATGTTTCTGCAAACTATATCTATACAAGGTCAAAATTAATAATGTCACCTTTAAAAGTCACTTTTATATTCTGTGATTTTCCTTTATTGAACCACACGTGCATTCCTCATTGAGTCCATTACCTTCATGATAACTTAGGATTTTTCTCTTAAGAGAGTTTAACTATCACTTTACTACACTCAGGATTTAACAGTATCTAATGACATATGCCAGAATAATTCTTTTAAATCATTGCAATATTTGGCTTCTCAAACGGAAGGTAATTCCAAAATTCCCATCACTGCTAAACAAATTTGCAATGATGTAGTAAAGGTGTAGGTAATTCCCTATTTCATAGATCCTGTCCCTCATACCTGCAGGGCATCTCTAACTGCCTCTTGCTCTCTGATGAGTGTTGCTGTTTATTTAGTGTTTCATTTATCAGCTATCCATGCACATTAGGTGATACCTTGTTGGGGGTTTTTTCCAGCATCAAATGCATAAATGAACAAGGAAGTGTGGGAGAGAGAAATCAGCTACAATGAAAGGGTCAAAATGCAAAATATTTTGAAGTCTTACTGCATTCTTTTCTGGGCTACTCAGAATAAACGTGAATGACCTACATACTGTGCATACACATGAACTTATCAATTGGGTTAGAAAGGTTACATCTACAGTGGCCCAGCTCCAAAGCAGCTCAAATAGAGCCCTCACAAAAAGAACCTCAGCCCTGCCTACTCACATTAAAACAGAGCAATTTCTCTTTATAATTTGCTGTTCCAGAGTTCACTATTCTCATCTCTCTTGGTATTCACTTCAGTGCCGGACTCAGTGCTTGTCATTCAAGTAAGGAAGGATCTTTACAGATATGAAATGCAATGCAAATACAAAGCTTCACAACTTTTTTTTTTACCAGCATTTTCATTTTAATTTGTCTGCTCAGCCAACGAGTGGTTTAACTCCAAAATTATAGCAACCCTGAAAAGAGTCTATAAAGTTTTATTATGTCCATTAAGATTAAACTCATTTTTTCCTACTGGTCTTCAGTGTTGCACCAAAATAAAACAGATCTGGTGTTGCCACTACAGTTACCACAAACACATAAAAAATCATGCAAAGATTTATGAGCAACATAAATCAGGATGCATAATTACACAGCAGCTGCTCACTGGCAGGAAGGAACCCTGTAAGCAAAATTTGGCCTAGTGATTTGGAAAAGGATTCAGACAAATGCCTAGACTTCTCAAATGGCTAAGACTTAGTTTAATGTTAAAGCATAATGTTAGCTACTTCCAAATCATCGTAACTCTTTACAATTTATTTTGTCTAGGATGTGCAGTCATAAAATATACTGCTCAAGTGTCAACTCCCTTTTATTTCAAACCTGCTTTTGTTGTTACCTCCACTCTTGGGATCAGAAACAAAAGGTGTGTAGATCCCCAGAAGATGCTCTGGGAATGCAGATACTTTTTGTATACACATGCATCCAGCATATAGGGGTATCAAAAGGTTTTGGCACTGCCCAAGAATTCCTGAATCAGTTTTCTGAATTTAAGTGCCTGCTTCCCCCTTGAACGCCAAACATGCTCCTCCAGCTCTTCTCCTTGTATCTAGCACTGGGTTCTGAGGCATAGTACTGCAAGAGGCCAGAAGCCTGAAAACAAGCAAAAATTAGCACCTAGCTTTAAATAAGGCTTTTTAGCCCTTTATAGGATTTAGCCCTTGCTTTCCTAAAGCTCACTTATCAAAAGTAGTTTTTGAAAATGGGACGTGGCTGTTTGAAAATCTTAGACATTACTAAGGTCAGGGACACTGCTGCTCTAAGGGAGCTGAAAGCTTTACAGGGAAACCACCGGAGCACAGGGGGAAAGCGCTCTAAATACACGGCCCTGTTTTCAGTTACCAGCGTGAGCATCCTTTTGGGGAGAGCAAGTAATTTCCTTTGCAAGAGCTGTCCCAAACAGCCCATAGCCTGCTCCAGCACTGACCCTCCCACGGGGAAGAGGGGACCTGCAGGATGTCTCTGTCTGGCTCACAACCATCTCCTGCACCAAACAATGTAGATGGCTCTGCTGTGATGGGCAGCTGGACTAGGTGACCTTCTGCACTCCCTCCCAGCCAACACTATATCCTGGATCCTAAAAGGAACTGGAAATAAGCCTGTTGATTTACATATATATATATATAGATATGTTCAACACATGCACCAACAACCTGCCACCCCACTGAGCGGGGAGGATGGGGGAAGGGAGCGCTGATCTCAGTATCAGAACGTGGGATCCATCATATCCCAGGATGCAGACACATGGGTAAGCAGGGTAGCACACTGTTCCAGATAATGACAACAATCTTTTCAACGTATTAAAAACTCAGCCAGAAAGGTGATACAGGAGATTTTGGGGCGAAAGGAAAGATCAAAATAATAATAGTTTCAAAGCACTGTACTTATTTTAGACATTCTTACAGCATGTTTCCATAGGAACTGGAACGCAAAGGAGCACACTGCAGCAGCGTTCACAAATGTTGTGTGGTTTAGTGGCTTGAAAAGGATCGGCTAAGGGCACCATGACCACTCTGAGAGTGCCAGGCACCTGCTGCCTTTGCTGCACAACACGATCTTAGTTACGATGTTTTGCAAAACCTAGGAAAATAACCTTTTTTCCCATATTTTTTTCCTGTCATCCTGCAGGCGTGGCTGCTTTCACATCCGTGTGTAGCCTCATTTCTAAGCACTCCCCACTCAGACCCACTTCATGTGGGGCATGAAGACAGCAGCATTTAGCCCAGACTGGTTGGATGCCGTGGAGGTGGTGTGTCATAAGGAGTAGCACGTGGGCCTGGTATTCTTATCTGTCTTTAGTACCCACCTGCTGAGTGACCTTGTGCAAGTCACGTCAGGTCAGATCTGCTCCATCTGTCAGCTGCCCGAAATGCATCTCACCCAGCTCAGCAGGTGAGCACTTCTCTGGCCAACAGGACAGCATCCATCCTGCCTGAGACACCCACACCATGGACAGCTCTCTTGCTCCCAAAGCATGCACCTAGCCACATCCATACACTTAGCCCTTTGTCCACATGCCAATGTGCCAGGTGGCAACTGATTATTTTCTTCATTCAAAATTGGCTGCTACAAAGTGAGGTCTGTGTTGCAGCTCACCAGAACAGCATTTAACTGCAT
This sequence comes from Lycocorax pyrrhopterus obiensis, assembly GCA_014706295.1. Taxonomy (NCBI): domain Eukaryota; kingdom Metazoa; phylum Chordata; class Aves; order Passeriformes; family Paradisaeidae; genus Lycocorax; species Lycocorax pyrrhopterus. The sequence continues at coordinate 70,584,720 of JACSVZ010000001.1, forward strand.
GAAGTGGTGCTGCACGTCTTGGAGCAAGGCATGGGCACGGGGGTGCTTTTGGTAACCTTGCTAGTGGGACAGCACTGGAGGATGTTTACAATTTGGGGAGCCAGACAGGGTGTAGTGCCACCCTTAACCCCCCCGTGTAAGGCCTCTCCGTAAGCTGTCCTCAAAACTGAAATGGGTTCTTTGCCAGAGGGAAATAACTGGTTGTCTCCAAAAGACAGCACTGGAAGCAAAGAAATCCAGCCTATCAGATCCAGGCAACGAGGACCTGGGACTAAACTGGAGAATTAAGCTATTTAACTGCTTTACTCAAAGACCACAAGACTGCTCCAGAGTGTGATGAACTGTGCACCTCAGCCTGTGGGGGTGAGCCTAAATGACCAGTTTAACTTTAGGTGGTAAAAACAAGACAAAATCACTCCCACCTCCTGTGCTGTCATTCCTCAGTGCATGCAAAGGTGCAGTGGCAGCAATCCCATTTGACTTTCTTACAATCCCAAGCAATCCCAAGTTGACTTTCTTACCAACTCACGACAAGGGCTGTGCAAATATTGGTTACCTGTACTTCTGGATTGAGAAATAAACAGAACTTTGTTACTTATGGATTTGAAAACCCCCTAATATTAATATTTACTGAGACCTGCCTGACTCATACAAGTTAAGGTGGATAATTTTTAACAATGAGGGTAAAACACATTCTTCCTTGGACTTGCTAGGTTTAACTTCACACGCCAGTAAGAAACTAAGCCAAAATGCTGGCCAAAGGCCTCTGTCCAGAAGTATCATCCAGACTATAGCCAGCAGAATCACACAGAATCACAGAATTTGGAAGGGACCCACAAGGATCATTGAGTCCAACTCTTAGCCTTTCACAGGACATCTCAGCCCAAATGCTCCATCACTTGTAACCACCTACAAATATATTTATGCTGTCGTGGAAGTGCAAAAAACTATTATTTTTTTTAAGTTGCATTTTGTAAATGAATTCAGTTGTTGCCCACAACACAGAGGTATTTTATAAACACTATAACAAAAACATATCAATTTAGATATTTAGATACTCCACATACTGCACCGTTTCTTTCTCAGCAAAACAACTTCCACTGTACATATTGCCATAAAAATTCATATTTAATTACAGATTTAACAAAGAAATATAGATGTAGGATGTCTGAACCCAGCTCTCATTTCAAATGTTACAAAGACAGCTTCAGTCAGTGTAAGGATAGAAGTAAGCATCTGGGAAGCCCTGACAGCCTCACACTGAAATTCTGTTTAAAACCTGATTATTTAAAAGAAGAAAATGCTGATTATTCAATCTCTTTTCACACCTCTCCAACAAAGCAGCTTTGGGAAGGTGCATTAAAACTGTATTCCACTATGTCTACACCTTGTATTTTAAGGATCAGAAGCAGTATGTTACAAATATACATATTGTCTATGCTTTTGTGCCTCTGAAGTCATAAACTGAGGTGGCAGAAGACGTGCTTTAATGTCAATTTTCAAACCTGAGTGAAATTTAATGACTTAAACCAGTGCTGTAACAAAGTCACTAAAGCAGGATGTAAATTTTGCACACCTGCATATACCTGCACAACTCCAGATGCAAACACTGCCTTTCCCAGTGGGGAGTAAAGTCACAAGCCACAGTGAGATGTACTAAACACAGAGACCAGTCTACTTCACAGCCCAAACTAAACAACACAACACATATAGCAGCATTTAGTATATAAATAGTGTAGAGATGTTAGGATTTCTGTTTTTACTGCTGTTTTTACCCTGGATAACTCAGTCTCTAATAAAGAAGAATACAGTGTTCTGCACTGGACAAGCTGGCTGCTGTGAACTCACCCAAGCATTCAGCTTTCTGTTCTGGGTTCCCTTGTGGGCAAGTCAGATCCAGGTCTTCTCTCTCGCATCCAAACTTGGTCTGTTTTTACCCGAGACCGCATCTCACTCCGAGAAACCATTGCTTTCAAAAAGAGCACCTATGCCCAGAGTGAGCCCAGCAAGGGCCAGGCTGCAGGACTTCTCTAGGGGCTAAGAACAAGTAGGGATCTGCCAGCCTGGCCACCCACTCCTGAAAGCATTTCTCCAGCTTAGCTTTCCCACCACAAATTCTTGATGCAGAGAAATAACTGAAAATAAAAAGCAATCCAGTCATTTATCCTCCAGGCTGGAGAGAAAGAAGGAGGCTGCCACAGCAGTGCCTGTTTTGAATGCTTGGCAGGTACACAAGCACAAGGGGGATGATGCTATAGATAAGCATAGACAGAAATAGCTAGAAGGATGAGCTGGCTCAGGGTAGCAGTGCTGAAAGGCAGCAATCTCCCTTCTCCTGTGATTGCACCAAAACTAGCAGCTGACCCACAGACTCACCGAGAGTGTTGGCAGCAGAGGGTCCCCCCAAGCTCTGAGCATCACACTGGAAATATCCTCCTTGCACAGATCCCCTTCCCCATCTTGGATACATGCTTTGAAGGCTGCATCTTCTCAGCCTGCTTCTGACTCAGAGCACAAAACCTGCTTACTGCCTGTCGAGGGTTTTGGTGCTGTTCCCAGAATCCTGCCAGGAAGCTGCAGCTCACAGATCCCCCTGCGCCAGCAGGAATATCCAGTAACTGTGGCTCATAAAATAGTGCCAAAGCACCAAAATGAAGTATCTGGGCAGCCACCTCATCTCTCCCCCATGAGCAGCCTCACACAGCTCTCCCTACTGCTTGTACCAGCCCACAAAGAGACAAGCACAGAGATGTCACCTGGCACTTATGCAACTCAGCTGCAGAAACACAAAACAGTTAAAAGCAAGAGTTTCACCTAGCTGCCACCATTTAATAACCCTTTGTTTCCCACTCCCTTTCTGTATGGCAACAAACTCTAATTTTCTTCTAAAATTGGAAAAGAGTCTCACCTGAATGTGCCTGCACTGGGGAAGAAGAAGGATTAAAAATCCTGCTTTTTAAAGCTACTTGAACAGGAAAAGATTAATCAGTGCTTCCTTTACTCTGTGCAGTATCAATACCCAGGAACCCAGATCTTTGGCTGTCAGTACGATGGGACAACCTGAGAAACTTCACAGCTTGAAAAGGGTTGAGATGGGCAAGGACACTGAGCTCAGCTAGAGGTGGCAGTCTGGGAAGGGAGACAATCCTACTCAATCTGAGAAAAAAGAGAAGGAGGGAAGTAAAGAAAGGGGAGAGTCACGAGCATCACTGCTGTGGTTTCACTGGTGGGGAGCAAGGGTGGTGAGGGCAGGTGTGCATCAGAGCAAAGACAAACTACAGAAGATTAGGACTAGGTCACAGACAAGTGAAACTGTGCAATACAACAGAATTCATGAGTGGAGCAGGCAGCCAGGAATGTGAGAACACAACAGAAGGAGGGAACAGGCACGGGAAGAAAGTGACGTCATGAGAAATGGAAGAAGAACGATCTGAGACACAAAAGAAAAACTCAGTGCTTAGGGAAAAAAAAACCGAGGAAAAATAAATCACAAACTAACACCAACCTCATTTTGAATCATTTTATTAATCTGTTGAGCCTGAAGACATCACATTCTGACACATGTTCCAATTCCCTTGTTTATTCCCTTGTAACCAATGCAGAGCTGCTCCAGGGGGTACATTACTTCACCCATCGAACCATACTCCTGTGTCCTGAGGTGAGGGACATTCCTGAGAGCAAGGGGACAGAGGACCACTAGCACAGTGCTGGTGGCAGGGTGACAGGAGCCATGCCACCACAGAGCTCTTCACCTCCCACACCACCACTACACCGACCCAGTGGAGGTGCTCGTACAGATGTGGGATCAAACACTGCCATTCTGGGAGAGCTGCTGTCATGCTCACCAGCTGCCAGCACTGCCAGCTCAGGTTGCTTGAGGAAACCTCATAGGCTACAGCTATCCCATTAATACAGGCATTCCCAAGTAGGTTCCCAGGGACGAGGCCACTTTCCAAGAAGATAGGACTGAAATGGGTGGCTGCATGCACACTGCCTGATGGGGACATGTCCTGACCCTCTAACTCCTGAAAATAGGCCTGGGAACCCACCGGGAGAAAGCTGCCTGGCAGGGGTCAAATTCAGGCCAGGAACTGCTCCAGCAGCTAGGCTCTCCTTGGGGCCTGGCAGTGCTCCTTGCTAATAGAGACAAACCTGTAGCTTAACATAATATTACAGCTGGCCAGAGAAAACCTATTATTTTTTCCATCCCCCTTCATTTGTCTTGACTACTTCAGAAAATCAGAAAAAAATAGTATGTTTGTCATGGTAGGGAAACTCAAGAACCTAAAATAAATGGCTTCTGAGATAGGGCTGATAAAGAAAAAGCTTAGGTTCAGAAAGATAAAACCTAAAAGGGACAGCAGAGATACAAAGGGAAACTTAAATTTGACAGGAAAAAAGAAATAACAGTAAAGGATAGTTTTAAACAATTTGTGCCCAGAGTCTTCAGGCACATTTGTTTGCTGTTTTCCATGAAGGAAACCATTATTGTTATAAAAATTACTGCACATTTTTTCTGATTATGTTGTTTTGTTAGACATGAACCAACGTTGCGTGACAGTGCTTCACTAGTAGCACTAGAGCACTCACTGTAGTTTAAATTAAAGATTTTCAAACTCATTAAACGAAGTATACATGGACCATTAAAATAAAAAGTGTGCTTGAAAAATTCACAGGGTGTAAACTGTTCCTTTTCAAAACATTCCTATCAGCTAGGGTTACCTCCTTTCAAATTAATGGAGAAGTAAGTTTGAAAAGCAAAAAACTGTGACCTAAAGAAACTAAGCAGGAAATTTTTTGGCAGTTGATTGGGATAACTACTTTTCATCAAGCAGCTGATGACTGCAGACCTGCCTTGTGTTTTTTGCATTACTTTCACAGTAAGGTGAACAGTTTATCACGTTTTCTTTGTCAAAGGGGAGAATACAGTTGAAGTATTTACAGTTTGATGTTTACCATTTGAATGATGAGTAAGAAAACAAGAACAGTAACAGATGGGCTTCTTTTAACTGAATTTAAGTTATTTAGAGCTATTTCTGGTGAAAAAAAAAACAACACATACCAAAAAGCAAACACAATATGCCTTCCTGCTACATAACATTCATCTGAGATTTAACATGTACATTTGTTGAAATAAAATTGAACTGGACTCCAGTTTTTAAAGTATAGGATTAATACAATTTAGTGCCCCATTTTTAACTTGCAAAGCTGTTGAAGGAGCTGTTTTATTTGCTAAGAGTCCTTAAATACTTCCTTATCCTTTCACTGGGATTTGGCTGCTGACTACTCTCACAGCTAAATACCTGCCTTGTATGTTTGATCTTCCTCACCAGCACCCCAAGTGAAAAAACTGTCTTAACCTCTTTATTCCACCAGGAATAAACGCTTTTGAAAACTAACTGGGAATCTCCTTATAGGCAACAATATACATACAGCTTATTTCCCAGTATAGTTTTAGGAGGACACTCTTCCACCTGAATTATCATTATATAAGGTCTTGCACAAAGAGCACGGAGTCAGCTTGCCTCTAGGAAATAAACCAGTGATAGATACCACCACTCCTGCTCACTCAAGCCAGTAACAGCCAAAAAAACCCCATACAAACCCTGTCATAACCAAAAAGGGGTATCTCCAAAAATCAGATACAAAAACACCATGAACCCAAGCAGCTCCCAAGAGCACATGTAACAGCACTAGAAATAAAAAACTAAAATGTTTTCTTTCTCTACAAAGAACTTGTGTGTCATGATGTGCTGGTTGTGGCTGGGACAGAGTTAATTTTCTTCACAGTAGCTGGTGCAGGGCTGTGTTTTGAATTTGTGCTGGAGACAGTGATAACATGGGGATGTTTTGGTTACTGCTGAGCAGGGCTTACAATAGGGTCAAGGCCGTTTCCACCTCTCATCCCACCCTGCCAGCGCTGGGCTGGGGGGTGCACATGGAGCTGGGAGGGGACAGAGATGGGCAGCTGACCAAAGGGATGTCCCAGACCATGTGGCATCATGCTCATCAGAAAAAGCTGGGGGAAGAAGGAGAAGGGAGAGGGGGATGATTGGAGTGATGGGGTTTGTCTCCCAAAGTCACCATCAAGCGTGATGGGGCCCTGCTCCCCTGGAGATGGCTGAACACCTGCCTGCCCATGGGAAGTGGTGACTTAATTCCTTGTTTTTCTTTGCTTGCATGACCAGCTCTTGCTTTCTCTATCAAACTGTTTTTATCTCAATCCGTGAGTTTTCTCAATTTTACTCTTCAAATTCTCTCCCCCCTCATGCTGATGTGGAATGCATGAGGGGTTGACTTGGGGCTAAACCATGACAAAAAAAACCACGAAATATTACTAGTTTATATGCATGACCTGTCTTCTTTTTAACTTCCTGGCCAGTTTAAAGCAACTGTGATGGAAGTGTTGAATTCCCACAAGTTCTGTGAAAGTTGGTGATCGGGGAGTAGAGCTGAGGAAAGCCTGAAAAGTAGCTTTAACTTCATGTGACAACAGAAAGTCTTCATGGGAAAATTTTTCCTTAATGATGAGAAAGCTGCAACTGGAATAGGTATTTCATGGTACACCAAGGAATTCATCTCTTCATCACAGTTTCTCTCCCATGGTGACTGTCTATTGCCTAATGAGGTGCTACTGTGACTGGTGTTTCCACAGCAATTCCAGCATCACTAAGGACTCTCCTCTGTGTGGCTTCTCTGTACAAAAGGGCTTGGTACAACTCAGTCACAAAATGAACTAATCATGAGAGACAAATCCAACAGAAACCAAGCTCAGTAGTTCTGCTAGTTTTGTGACCACTAGCATAATTCTGTGGTCTCGAAACCCATGAAACTGTCATTTTTTAAAATTCTACTGATTTTTGGTGTACAGTGTTTCATGGACATGTTAATTGAAAAATGCAACAGTTCTTTATGTGAAAAGGATTTACTCTTTTCCCTGAATCAGCATTTGATTATAAAGACTGTCCCACTGCTTTCATGGTAGAATGTAGGGTGATTGGAGCTCCCAGTGCTCATAAGAAAACTCTCTAAAATGGATGAAACAGAGTGGAAGTGTATCAGATAGCTCAGAAACAGCTTCTTCCTACCCTTATTTTTGCTGATACTCTTATTTGGACATGACAACGTGCTGTATACAAGAAAAACTCTATAAATACTCGTAACACTGCATAAGAACCCATATTTACATGCATGAGACTTGTTTGTTCTAGCTCCAGTTTTAAGGGCCAATAATTCAAACATGGGGCAAGTACAGAAACAGAAGCATGGGGATGTCCATCAGCCTGGCAAAAGATCATAAATCACACCAGTCACAGATCCCTGGTAAGAACCAAAACTACAAAACACTGAATAAGAGGTTCTAATTACTAATGTCTTTTCCTCTAGCTACCTTCCTCTGCCAATTCCATGGATGCTAAAAACCAAAGCATTCTTCAACAAAAACAAACTTCAATTCTGTTGCTCTTGAAGTTTAAATTATTCCCAGTGCCAAAGACAGACTTTCTCCTGAAGGATTGGTTTTACCATTCTCATACTGGTATCTGATGTACATACATGGTTACTTTTCAAGCCACTTTTACTGAGGGGACTATCCTAGTACCTGGATTCAACCTCCAGTTATGCTTGATATCAATTAAATATTTCCAGATGCCTGCACAGAGTCTAAAAGAGTACCCGTGCAATTAACGCGTGCCATGGATTCTCATCAGTGCATGTGAAAATGGGTCAGCAACATTTTAGAGTGCGCACACGTAAAAGATGATGTCTCAGGATGCATTCCAGCTCTCCTCTTCTAAGTCTACAACATACACCATTGAGCTAAAGCCTGTGTTAAGCAGTATCTGTTTCTAACATACCGCAGATCATTTCCCCACCTTCTTTGAAAGCTTTTGTTGGGTTCCTGAAGTTTACTTCGTCATCATCCCTCCAAGCTTTGTTTCTGTCCACCCACCCCTTAGACTTCTTTCAGTCTTCTCACTTAATTATCCTCTTTAGTATGTTTTTTCTAACCTCAGTTTCCTGCCTTCTCTTCTGTATTTCCACTTAACTTTAAACCACGCTTGCAGTCATACTGTACTGATTGTTTCCCTAAATTATGTATGAAAACAAGTGGAAAGTACCATCCTAAGACACAGATGAAGCTGTCAAGAATTCTCTTGAATTCATTTAGCTATGAAAGACCTTCACCTTTGCTAAGAGATTTCATTTTATTCACTACATCTACTGCTCAAAGACACTCTGAACACTAACAGTTAACCAGTGCAAGTGGCTCAGTTCTACGTTTTTCAGCCTTAGTATGGCAGGTATTTTTATGTTGCTCCTACACAATTCCCAGCAGCCAGGGCCAGAGCCTGTGTAATGATGTGTGTCACTGCGAGCACGCTCCTTCAATCTGCAGTGCCCAGTCATGCCAGCAGCCAGTCTCCTAAATGATCAGTCAGTAGCAAGAATAAAGAGTTTAAGCTGTGTAAATAAGAAGCATTCATGTAGTTGGGAAGGGAGGCATTAGTCATTGTGCTAACAGAATATCCTGACTACAGAAAGGACTATAGTATACACAGATCAAGGATCCACTTATCACTGATATCAGATAAGAGGATTATATATTGCATTAACCAGAGATGTTTTCACATTCCCTGCTCTCCATATCCCAGGCAATTTTCTCTGGCCTCTCGGAAGAGAACACTCAAAGTGAACGCTTAGAGTATAAAAGTTAATAAGCAGCAGGGATGGCTGAGATTCACTAGATCAGTGGGAAGCCAACTTCTCAGCAGAAAAATAAAGATTTCTCTGTTGTCTAAAGATATTTCATAGAGCACATGTTGTTCTACTACACCAGCAACACGAGGTGGCATAGACTCTTCCACCTGACTTTGGTAAACTGCCTACACTTACTTGATCTCACAAGAAAGACAGGATGTTCCTTTATGGAGCGTGGAGTGGGATAAAGGAAATGGTGCCTGCAAGAGGGCTTGTAGACTAATCAGCAAGGCCCAACTTTACTACAAATGGAGACCAACCATATTCTCTAGTGAAGAGTGGCTATTTAGAGTTTTGGGCAATTCAAGGCAAAGAGGAACCTCTGCATTGCTCTATGTCATGTGGGTATAGCCACTCTCCTGGAATAAAAGTGATGTGTCAACTCAGGAGGGTGACTTGAGAAGGTGCTCAGTGATGGCTCCTCCTAGTAGTGCCCTCAAGTCATGTGTAAGCAACCAGACATTCTGCAAAGGGAAGCTCCAGCTCTGACAGATCTCCACACCTAATAAATCAGATTCCAGCAGCATCAGTTCTACTCTTTGCGGTGGAACTTTCCTCAGGATATTGTCCTACCAATGGTTTGCAGGTGCATTTTTTCAGAATTAGTGCTATTAATTCTTCCCTTGGATCAAGTGGTGATGACAGGTTTTGTAATTCCTGCTGGTAAAAAACCTCTACTCCAAGAACATGGCATAAGCCAGCTGGATTTTTACAGCCACAGCACCCTTTACTTCTAGAAATTTAGAAGCTAGAAATTTAAGGTAAAATCCAAACTCCTTTAGCTTTAAAAACTCTTTTAGTTTTAAAAAAATGAAATAAAATTCAATATATTATGAGATACAGCCTGGAGGTTTTTATAAAGAAAGTGGGCCTTTAGGACACAGACTGTGTTCTTAATACAATAAACCAATGAAGACCCAATGAGCTCCATCCACTGAAATCTTAATGGAACTTGTAAGCACGTGAAAACTGTATTCCCAGTCAAGTCACACTGCCTTTTGAAGGCAATAAGAAAAAGCAGATTAAAAAGAAAAAAAAAAAAACAACAGAATGTTAAGGGGTTGGAATGGACCTTAAAGATCACCTAGGCCCAACATCCACCACCATGGGCAGGGACATCTCCTACAGGCAGGACACAAAATGCCTCTGAAACAGTGCCTGCAAGACCCAAGAAGAATTTCTGTTCTCACTGATGAGAACAGGATGATCTGATGCAGACGTGACACCCATGACAACACCTTCCAGAGGATTTAGAAGAGAAGGATACTTGTTGGATTTCCAACAACCTACTCTAAACATGAAAGCTGAGCAAGAGTCATCAGATCCTGGCAGAACCAGATCTGTGGTCTGATTCATCCAAATGGCTAGTGAAGCCAACAGGACTCTTGACAAGCCTCACTTCTCAGAGGAGTGTCATTGTGCATTATTATTTTGTGATTTAAAGCCCCTCTTCAGCCAGTGCATATTAAAACAGACAATTTCAAAGTGTCAAATAAAAGACCTTGCCCAAGTAAATTGGGTGTCCATAACTGGCCATTCACTTAAGAGCTGGACTTGATGGTTCTTGTGGGTCCCTTCCAACTCAGAAGATTCTCTGAGCATGAACACTGTGTAACTCAAGTGTTACTCTGTGGTAGAGCTGCTGGAGCTGACTCAGTGCTAAGCCAGATGAGACATTCAAGCCTCAAGTAGTTTTCTTGCTTATTCTTGACCAATATTCCGTTGTGATATACTTAACCATGAAAGTCCAAAATGCTGAAGTGAATCCATGGAGTTCATTTAGAAATTGTCCATCTTTGAGAAGAGATTGTTCATTTCCAGGGAAGGCTTGAATCAAAGGGCAGAAAACTGAAATCTTTAATGTTCTTGCTGGTGATTTTCTTCATAGTTAGAAGAAAAAAATCCCCAAAACCCCCCACAAGATTAGAACTGACCCACCACTATTGACTAAGCACAAAACTCATTACACTACATTACAACAAAACTATTTTTACCAGCATCTCCATTCAGCTTCACCAGTTCCCAGTGCGTGGAGATAAAATCAGCGAAATGTAACAAACATAATAATGCTGTTAGAGGCACTGACAAATGGTTCATGAGTGAGGCATCAAACCAGCCAAAGATCAGGCAAAGATGTGAAGGGCGTTCAGGGCTGAGGATAAGAACTTTTTACTGTCTCATCCATGGACGAGAGGCAGCAAAGGGGGTCGGCGCAGAAGACGGTGCAAGAGGGAAGGTCAGCCAGGAGAGTGGCTGATGTACACAGCTGTGATGGGAAAAGCACTTGCATCAGAAGTGGGGCATTGAATATCTAAGGGGTGTTACAGGAAAAGTGACAGGATTTCAAACAAAATGATGTGTAGGTAACTCCCTGCTGTGAGAGTGGGCAGCAAGTAGTCAACTGTGCTCTCTGCACAGAAAAATGTGCAGGGGGAGAAAAAAAAAAGGAGAACATCTATTTTAGCTATGTCTGAAATATCGATGAGCCATTCACAGAGAGAAAACAGAGGTGCAATAAGGTGCAGAACGGCATGGCAGGACATCAGGCAGTCTCGGAAAGAGCTGACCTAGCAGTGGTAACTGCAACTGTGAAAGGTGGTAAAACCAGGTCACTCCCATCCAGGAGCTAAAAGAAAATCCCCCACTCAGGGATGGGGATGAGAGGACGAATTTATAAAGTAATGGCTGGGCAAAAACATCAGCATGTTTCCAAATAAAATGTTTTTCATGTGAAGTGCTGTGTCAACAGTAGGAACATAAATCCCAGAACATTTAATTTTTTCCACAAAAAAAACCTGAAAAAGTTGAGGAAGAAAATGTGTTAGGTGTGGCAAAGTTTGAAGAGACCCATCAATAGTGGTAAAAAGTGCAGCAGAGTAATTTTTCTGAGAGCTGTTTCCTTCTTCATTTCCTTATCAATAGGTAAGCATTCCCTCTTGCCTCTATCCAGATTTGCACAGCTATGATACCACCTCACTTAATTGCAGGTCAGTGGAGCAATAACAAAATTTTCTCCTAACTGAACCAAAACATTATTTTCAGAGCATCTCCGTATCAAGCTATACATGGTCCATTATAATTTGTGCTGTGTTCTCTTCTAGTTAGGAGATGAGTCTTGCGGCAACATGGTATTTCCTAACCCTCACCCTACTCTTCTTGCCTTTTGTCCAGGTAAAGGAAGGTGGGAAATCAAAAAACCAACAGATTCAGAAGATTTTTACTGATGGTCAAAGTCACTGAGATGAGTAGGGGAGTCAAGCCAGGGATTTATAGCATGGATTAATTGAGGGAGACCAGGAGACTCAGGAAAGAAAAATCTGGTTGCCAGCCTTGAGGATGCGGAAGGTGGTGACAATCAACACCTATTTTTTCATTGTCACCGCACGTTTAATCTCAAGCATTTATATGATACAGGGTGTGTATAATAATTTCTTCCCATTTGGAATGAGGTTTGGTATTGGAAGAGCTCAAGCTCCATCTACTCCTCTAAACTTTCTTCTACCTCTTCACCACCACTTGCAGTATAAGCAAAGCAATCCTTTTCATATCCTTTAGAGTTTCATCTTCACTGAACATTATCAGTTGTCCCCAGAGCTCTAATTTATATCCTATTACAGTACTACACAGGAATTAAATTAGCAGATGCCAAGCCAATTGCCCAGGGAATTTTAGCGACGTAGTCTTTGAAATTTACTAAGAGTGGAACATGTATTCACTGCAAAAATAGAATGATGTGGGTTTCTCTAAAAACTGTGGCAGGTTCACAGTTTTGTATGTTCTAGTCTAAGCTAGAAGTAGCATAAACCCCTAAATATATGAAATATTTATATTACCTTTTGTGAGTGAAAACTGAGAAAAATACACAGTCCAAAGCCAGCTATATATCTAAATTCAGGCCTCCTCTTTTCAGAAATTCCCTGAGACAAATATCTAACAAATATATTCTTCAGGAGAATTTAGGAGAAAGATTGTACTTTTTTCCTTTGTTTATATACAAAGGTTTTTGGTATATTCTTGATCTTTTCTCATGTTAAAAAGGGGAACAATTATTTACTTTTTTTCTGCTTTTTATGGAACCAGCATGCAAAGCATGCTTTTGACTCCATAGAAACAGCATTTTAATGTCAGTCAAATTAATAAAGCCCCAAAATTTACAGGAACCAATTTTAAATAGCATCAGGAGCAGACAGAAGAAGAATGCTCCTACAAGTCAGAAAACAGAGGACAGGCTCCAAGCTTCCTACATTTATTTTTTGAATGGTTTATTATGTCAGCAAAGACCTCCTCCTCCTTAAGAGTTAAACTCACTTGAGCCAAGAAGCAGCCTCAATCTCTCCTTTAGAGACACCTTTATACATGGTAACTGTTCATACCCTGAGTAATATTCGGGCAGACAAAAGGCTTACTATAAGTTTCTGGCAAGTTCTTCTTTTTCAAGAAGTCAAAACTAATAGGAAGGATTGCATCCCAGTATTGAGTAATGTAATAAGAACAAAGCATTGTAGGAAAAAAAAAAATTAAACCCTTGTCTTATGAGAGGAAAAGTAAGATCCTTGCTGATGTTTCTGGGAAACCTCCTAGCTACTGTTGTGATAGATCCCAACAGGGGGACACAGACAAGTCTGTAACTGCAGCTCAAATGTAAACAGATGACATCCGACAGGAATTGTGTGAATTCTAGAAAAACATAAATGCCAGGCTACCATCCTATGTACTTCCAGCAGGAAAAATAACTGAGTCTACATTTATTTACCTGTAAGAGTAAGTAAAATAAACAAGAGTAGAAGAAATTTTGCATTGAAAAACTCTGCAATTAAAAATTAGTCACTCCTCCAAACCTTCATCATTGAAAATAAATTACAACACATTCATTTGTCAATTGTTAATTCAGACTTCAAGGACAGCTGCATTGCTTTTCCTAGCTTTTTCCCCTCAAACTGTAGGTATTAGAAAACGATTATACACATATGTATAAACAACATGTATGCAAATCAGGCATTAAAAAAAACCATGAAGTATCAGGAGACCTGCAAGAAAAATTAGTAGGACTGTAATGAATATCATTATAATCTACTAGGAAAAAAAAAAACCCACACCAAACAGAAAGCAAGGAAGACCGTTTCAGTCTTGGTCCTTATAACATGCACAAGTTATAACAAGCTCTCCATGAGCACAGACTAGATAACAATGTCCAGTCTGGGGAAGAATTGAATCCACAGGCCCAAAAAGTACACTCTAACTAGATCCCAAACCCACAGAGCAACACAGCTCCGTGTCACCCTGTCTCCATCTTTCTCACTGATACTGAAACCCAGATGCTGTGCTAGCAAAGGACACCTTTGGATCCCAAAATCATTGAACTGGAGGAGGAAGGGTCACCCTCCATCCTACACCTCATGTCCAATGAAGCAGCCACAGGCATAGTATGCAGAGAACAGGGACACATGCAGAGAAAACTCTGAGAAAGTCTGCAGAGTCCTACAGACTGCAATACTGAATTTTGAATGGCTGAAGTGCTACCAGCGTTCAAACCAGCTAAATGTAGGGATGCTCACGTCTTAGTGTTAGCAACTCACAGTGGCAACTACAGTTCTGAACGAAATACAGCACTGCCTCAAAAATCCACACCCTAGCACGTACCACCCCATTGATTCATTCATTGATGTATTTCCAGATAGTGCTTTGAACTTGTATCTTCAAGATCAATAGTGCTGCCTTTTATAGATCTCAACTCTCCGGCCTCACAGTTACTGCTTCAGCATATATGAAAGACTAGCAGGATACAAAAGGATCACATTCAGCTCGATGTGTTAAGACACCAGAAAAATCAAACAGGCAGGTCTTTGGCCCCAAATTGCTTCAAAGGTCAAGATGAAAACAGAGCAAGTTACCTGCCATAACATCTTCTGAGCAGTATTAATATTTTCTTAGCAGTCTTGATGCCAAACACAAACCCAGTCTGCAACAAAGTTGACACTACTACTAGTAGATGTTCTGACTTCCTGGAGTGACCTGTCGATTTACTCATCAGCTGATTATTTTTCCTTATATAACATTAAATTGGGATTTGCACTTACCAAAGTACTTAAGCTTCAAAGGAGCAGAATATTGTTACGGTAGAGACTGCCTACTGCAGCCCACCTCTCTTGCTCTCTGGCCGCCACAGCAGCTTCACAAAGTGGTGGTTCCTATCTCTCCATCTGAGAAGCTTTAGGACTAGAGAAAAGGAAGTTTGTTTCCAGATAGAAAATCTGACATTCACTTGCAGCCAGCCTCTACCTTGCATTGAGGCTGTAAGTGGAATAATTCAAAAGTCAGTACTGCTGACCCTGTGTGCCCAGATACTCTGGTGATCACCATATTTCACAAATTTTCACTGGAAAAAAATGCACATGGAGCAATAACTGTGTTGTACAGGGCATTGTGGGTCCCTGAGGAGACCCTGGGCTGAGTGCTGGGTAGAGCAGAACAACTCTCCACATAGATGAGGGCACATGAAGGAGTAAATCCCTCCCTGCCACACATCCACCTCTTGTTCAGCACTCCGGCCACAGTCTAAGGAGCCTCCCCACATTTTCAGGAGGCAACATAATTGTGAGACTTTGTAATTTTTTTGGTTCATCTCAAAAGCCTTCGGGAGCCTATAGATGTGATGGTATAGGAATAGAACTAGGATGAAACTTAAAGTGAAACAGAAACTTCACCATTGCAGCTTATATCAGACAAGAGTGGGCTATAGGCAAGTCATGGAGGAATCAACATAAATGCCACCTTCTCCTTGCCACATTTGATTCACAATTTCATTAAAACCACAAAGCTATTTTTGGAAGAATCCACAAAAATTCTCCTCAAAAACTAAACTTGATGGGAACCTCAAATACATTTCTCTGTGGCTCAACATGGGATCATAAGAAACTCAGACCAATCACCTCCTGGATAATTAAAGCCAAAAATCAACAAAATTATGAGTGTTTCATTTTTATGGTAGCTGCCTTTGGACTGCTTTGGGGCTGCATATGGCCCCAGTTGAGGACATCTTCCCAAATGTTTACTTTTGTCTGGTAGGCATCCAATCTCAGAAGATCTGAAGTATTGTGGATGTTCTAGTATCCATATATGTGTGCAACAGACATTGTATGGATAGTATCCTGGACTACATGATTAGTTTTGGTGTATTTTGTCCCTCTTTGAGACAGTAAGTTATATAAGCAGCAGTTTCAATGATTCAGGCAGGCAGCTAAAAAGAACAGACCTCAATTGCTTTCTTTTTAAAATGTATACTTGTAAATTAAGAAGCATTTCAAGATTAGGCATCTGTCCAATTCTTTTTATCATTTAGTGTATTATGCTAATGAGGATGCTGTTTCTTTAATTACATCATTTGAAGAAAAAATTGCATTCAGTCCCTTGATCTTCTTTAAAACCATTCCCATGCTTGATTCCCCTATAGGCTTTTAATCACGCTGCCTCAGTGTGAAACTCTGCGTTTGAGCAAAACTCTTCTCAAAACTGGTTCACTGAGAAAGTTGAAATTGTTTTCTCTCATTGGAACTATAGCCTCTACCACTTGGCAGCTTAAGGAGGAAGAGCTGTAAGATTCAAACTAGCACTAGCTAGAATGAGGAGTAATGCTGAAACTTAATATACTGTATATTTAACACACTAAATACCAGGACTTGTTAGAACAGGGGTAGAGGGACAACTGAAGTGAGCTATAAAATAATACCTTTCCATGACACTTCACAGTAGAATTCAGTAAATCCTATTTTTAAAAAGCACATATCACCAGCTGGTAAACTCCACTATGCAAAATTACCCATAGATGATGTTCACAGGCATTTGTTATTAGTGAAATGCTTCACTGTGGCTTTTTTGTCTGATTTAGCACACACGCTACAGTAACTAAAGCAAAAGTATGTTCCAGTTACAGTATATCCATTTAGAGTTTAAGTGCAGTATTTGTTAACATGTTGTGCTTTCATCCTACACTGAAAGACAGTTTCAACAAAATCCAGTCTAAGAACCCAACTGCACTAACATCTTGAAGCAAAGTATTTACAAACAAATATTCTGACACCTCATTTATCTGTTTTACCATAAAATTGGCTTATACATGATTAATTATGAAAAATAAGCACAGCATGCTTTCATGCACTTTTACTTTGAAATCCAGGTCACACTTTGTTTTGAAATTCAGAAAAAACAATATGAATAATATAATTAACATATCAGAAGATTCTTTGGAAGTAACTTTATTTAAGCAGGCTTAACCAGGAGCTTATGAAGTTGTTGCTATTCTGTCATTGCAGACAAATCATTTCTTAACCCTTGTTTATATACTTCACTTTATTTGACTAATCCTTTGTACTGAAAGGATGTTTGGAGTAGGTATCCTCATACTAAGTGACACAATGCTGAATGAAAACATCTACAAGCTGATTCCTGCTCTGTGGACTTGTCTCTAGCTGGGATGCTGCTCCTCAGAAACAAATCAGTAATGGTGTAGTTATACTTGGGAAACCAGAAATTTGAAATATAGAATCATAGATTCATTCAGGTTGGAAAACATCCTTAAGATCATTGAGTCCAGCCATTAACCCAGCACTGCCAAGTCCACCACTAAACCAGGCCCCCGAGTGCCACACCTGCACATCTTTTAAATACCTCCAGGAATGGTGACTCCACCACTTCCCTGAGCAGCCTGTTTCAGTACTTGACAGCTCTTTCTGGGCAGCAGCTTTTCCTAATACTCAATCTAAACCTCCCCTGGTGCAACTTGAGGGCATTTCCTCTTGTCCTATTGCTTGTTACCTGGCAGAACTCGCACCTTGCTATGCCCTCCTTTCAGGCAGTTGCAGAGAACTATAAGGTTTCCCCTGAGCCCCCTTTTCTCCAGGCTAAGAAACCCCAGACCTCTTTGCTGCTCCTCACAGGACTTGTACTCAGCCCCTTTCCCAGCTCCATTGCCCTTCTCTGGACATGCTCCAGCCCCTCAATGTCCTTCTTGCAGCAAGGGGCCCAGAACTGAACACAGGATTGGAGGTGCTGCCTCACCAGTGCTGAGTAAGGCTTTCATAACCCACCTGAATACATATAGTGAGTCATTCTACAGGTTCTCCACTCATGGCACTTAGTTGTCAAAATACCTTTGTGATGACATATTTCAGTATTATACTGTGCTTTTCTCAATCATTTGCATGTGATCACCTCATGTGAACTCTCCTCTATCTGTACAGCTCCTTACAGACCCTCCCCAAGTCTAGATGTGTGAGTCATTTCTGGCAACAGAGCAAAATCACATGATGACCAGCCACTTGCTTCATTTAGTGAGAATTTAACTTCTAGGTGCATGCTGTTTTCACTAAAAAACTTACCTGGTTATCTCAGTAAAACAGCCATTTCTCATGACTTTACTTTTAAGACTTTCACAAAGAATGAGAAAAGAGAAGGTTTATCAGCTTTTGACCTCAGCTGCTTTCTAGAGCCAGCCCCAAAGCCAGCTGCAGCATCAGCTCCAGCTCAGGAAGTTTGCCTTGTCTGCGCAGCAGCCAAGCAGTGACCACTGGCTTGCAAAAGGCCAGAGGGACTGGGAGCTGCCAACTGGAGAGGCCTGACCGGCAAACAAGAGCCTCCCCATGTCAAAATGAATGGCCAAAATACGTGTGATTGGTGTACTGCAGAGCTAGAAATAGAAAGCAATGCTTTCGCCATACTGCTGGTATTTGAATAGCTTCTCTTTTAAAAGGGCAAACAGTTCGTTCCCCTGAAAGCTTGCTTACCATGGCAGCAGCCGGGCTCCATTTCAGTAAATATTAGAATTGCCTTTTTTCAAAGAGGAGGCTCAATTCCTTTAAAGGTTAAGAAGGTAACAGACAAACATGATTTAAAAAAAAAAACACCACTAAAAGGCACTGTACTTATTTATGAGAAACAGGGTGGGAAGATAAAGCCATGGATACCACATGTGCAAGATGAAAAGGAGAATCTGGAATACTGGTAAATGACAAGCTGAGAGAGAAGAGGGTGAGGTCTGCTAGAAATCCATCAAGTGAGGTATTCCTCAAGCACATATCCTCAAAGGTATGAAAAATATTGTCACATGGAATTTTATTCTAGCAGAGGATCTGTTCCAGAAGGACCACTTTAAAAGTGTGGCTTTGGAAAAGGCTACAAATTTTAGTTATGGCTTAATACAAGAGAGCAGTGAAATCAATTCCAGCTGATGTTATATTGGACTCCTACTGGATACAGGTAAACCATTTAACTAGAAAATTATGATTCACTACAGGCAAAGGGCAATGCTCTAATTTCTTTTGCAATTGGAAAACAATGTGTAATCTTAAATAATATCTAATTTACTTGTTTGGATATTTTAGAAAGACCATTTCTTAAAATTAAAAACAAATCACGTGCAAAACTGAGCAGGGGAAAATAGTCAGATACAAAAATACAAAAAGGACCTGCTAAGGGATGTTTTATTACATGCCAAAAATAAAAAGGAAAGTCACTGTGCTACAGCCATGAAAGGAAGCTTTTACGGTTGAAGAGTCCTGGCTACAGAGAGTGAAAGCAGCAGCAAAGAAACCTGTAAAACAAATGCATAGTACATAACAGATGGGGGAAAGACACTGATAGCAATGAATACAAATTAACATTGCAGAAAAGCAAGCAAACAATGGAAGCAAAACCAGTAAAAAAACTATGATGAGGTTTATGGCAATAGGAGCTCCTCCCTAAATGGAACAATAATAAGAGAATGCCAAACAATGACTTCAATAGCTGGTCACTCCAGACAAAAATTATCAAAAATTCAGAAAAAGATAGATTTATTTGACAACTACTTCTCTGCATTCAGAAAGATGCAAGATGCCCTATTCACTTGTTATAGTGATAATGACATCACTATAACTTGAGAGAGCTTTAAATAGCCCCTCGGTTTAAACCCTACATTCAAGAGCAGAGGGCAGATGAATCAATAACTTTTAATTCAGTGACTCTTTTAAAAACCATAGGTGCACTAAAGGTTCCTGGTGACTGGAAAGACTATCAAAGCAGCATTTACAAGGGTTAAGTGGGATAAGCAAAGCACCTATTGAACAGTTAGACTGACATCAGTAGTAAGCAGCAACAGGGAAAGATTAGCATGGGACACAATCAATAAGGCATTGAAAGACAGTCACATAATTAACACCAATCAACACAGCTGTATGGAAAACAGGCCTGGTCATGTAAATCCAATCATTTGTATGCAGTGACATCATCATTTGATAATGGTATGTGCTGACAGGACATATTTCTAGCCCTAATTTCACACTATGCAGCAATTTAAAGTCATGCTATACATAAAATCCTGAATTAAAAGATTCACCATACTAAATCAACACTGCTCATAGCAAGTGAATTTCAAAAGTGACTAGCTAAATGAATAACTAAATGGAGAATCAACATCCTGATAACAGAATCCTTGTCAGTCCAGCAGGAAAAGAAATGAAGTACAACACTTGGAAGCTCAAAGAGCTACAGACTGTCTCAGAAGGCAGGGCTCATTATTTACTGAAAAAATTCAATGGTGATATGGTAGATTGATTACTATTGGCACCCTTTAAATCAAGGTCTGGTCTCTTTCAGAAAGATATGCTAAATAAAGAAAAATTAAAGGACTACTACTGAAATACTACGAATTCCTCTGACCTCCACATAGTAGGCAAGAAGAGTAGATATTCATGTGGTCCCCTTTGGTCTTTAAACTCATAAGCCTAGGAAACAATGACCCAAACATTATCAATCCCTCAGGAATTTAATGCAATAAGTGAATCATGCTTAATCCATCTGATACAGTGTAAAGTGTGTTGAATATTTCTATGGGATTTCAACTGTAATCCAGTGTTAAATTACTGGATGACTATTAAAATATTATCAAATCACTTTCCTGAATTTCTGATTTTTTGGCTGAAAGCAGCAAAAATCTATCCCTATGCACAAACAGGGAGGGGCAGTATCAAACTCTTGATCCACACCTTCCCATGTAGATGATTTTGACCTGCTCCTGAGAAGTGTTATTTACAGTAACACTACCAGAACAGTATTTCCATGGCACGTCAGAAAGCCTCCTATCAGGCACAGCTGTGACTAAAACTAATTTCATGCAATTAGGGTTATGCTCTTATATACCCATCATCTTCCTAAGCCGTGCTCCAAGATCAGTACAAGAGGTGAAAGTCACATTACCTCTGCCAAACTTTATTTGATTCTCTCTGTTTAAAACAAAACACAAGGTTTTGA
Organism: Lycocorax pyrrhopterus obiensis; assembly: GCA_014706295.1. Classification (NCBI taxonomy): domain Eukaryota; kingdom Metazoa; phylum Chordata; class Aves; order Passeriformes; family Paradisaeidae; genus Lycocorax; species Lycocorax pyrrhopterus. Next base: position 70,605,762 of record JACSVZ010000001.1, read on the forward strand.
AAATGCCATTCCTGTAAACAACTCTGGAATGGGCCAGGAGCCTTTATTCATCCAGTTTTGCAGCAGGCACCTAAATTGCTACAAGACTTACAACCCCAGTGATGAGAAGGCACAGTTACAACTGCTTTTAAACCAGAAGTCATTTGTAACAACGGAAATGCATTAAAAAATATTTCTGTGCAATCTTTGCATCACTCAGTGTCCTGCAATGTTGTCCTCAAAGAGAAGATGTGCACTGCACTGTGCATTCTCTTCTTCCACGTGGAACAACACACAGGGCTGGAACATCACAAGCCACCCGTGAGCCCATAAACACAGGAGCGCTGTTCTTTGGTGTTTAGCCACCTGACTGCTGCAGGATTATGACCAGGATGCATGTGCCACCCACAAGACAGTGCCACACCAGTTCGATCACTTATTTCACAGCCATAATCACATTATTTGTGACTGAGTGCGACTGCCGCCAGAGAAACAGCTTTTGACTTTGGGTCTCTCCAGTGGAAAGAGCAATGCTTTTGCCATGTTGATGTCTGAACTTCTCCAGCCAAGCTCTTTTATCACTTGAGGGACAGGATCATGCCTGGCTACAGGAGAGGCCTACACAGAGGCTTCAGCAGGCACTGTTAATGCTCACGATGAACACAGCCTCACGCCACTACAGCACAGTTTTACCACAATCCATCTCCCCACGGCCTAACCCATCACGGTCATCTCCCCACTGACTAAGTTATGCCTTACCAACCATGAAAGACTATCTTCAAATGTTGTTATAGTACCTCAAAAAGTAGCAGGATTTAGTTTAGGTATATATAGTACACTGGTTTAGATAGTCACATTTTCAGTATATACTACACCTAACAAACAAAGCAAAAACATTAGGAAAGCAAAGGTCTATTTTTGTTTGATAATTCCCCACAGCAAAAAAGCCTCATGGTCTGCTTTGAAGTCACTTTTATCTCTACTGTTTACACAATCATTGAATGGAATTTTCACTGGATAAAATAGCACTATTAAAAAAGAATCAAAGACTTCTTTAAAGAGTTCTTTGGTGGCAAATACATTTATAAGATGAAATCAGACACTAATAATACAGAAGACAAGCTTACCCAAAATGCTGGAAAAACTAGTTTTTCTTCCATTGGTGATAGTTTACTTTAGAAGACAGTCCCAGGGTGGAAACCTTAAAAAAAAAAAAAAAAAGGCAAAACAAAAGACTCATTAGAATTAGAGTAGGTAACAAGGGCATACACCATCAAATCTTCTGTAAACACAGTGCTCAAGATTAAACATCCTGCTCTTCTGATTAGGATCCTGTCCAAGTTTCCTGGCATTAACTCACAATAAGCTGATCTGCATTAGCACTGAGTGAAGTGAAGCAATGCACCTACTCTCAAAAGGGGAAGAGGATACAAAGCTTTTGTGAAACAAACTCCACATTTTCTGTTCCTCTTCCTCTGGAGTATCTTTAGAGTAAGTCAACACTCCAGTCAAATTTAGGTACAGAAACTGAAGGGGAAGCACAGATTAAACTTAGTCAGGTTTTAATATATTTACAGAGATCATTGTTTTAAAGACACTCTGTGCTACTTGACACCTTGTCCTCTTGCCACATTTTGATGTGATATGGGCGGTGTAGTGTTGCTTGGGGAGACTTAGCTGCATTTGCTTGTGATGAGATCATCCAGAAGAAGTATGGAGGGAAAGAATAAAAATAAGAAAGGGTGAGGAAGATCATCCAGAAAGCACACAGAAGGAGCTTCTCACAGAAGTCAGGAAAAGATTGCAATCACAAAACCTAAACATTGTGAATCAGAGAACGTGAGTCATGTCAAAATACAACGAGTCAAGGCAGAGAAGGAAAGAAAGCCAGTCCTGAGATTTTATAAGAACTCATGAGATGTGCTTTCACCAATGGTAAAAAAAGGCCAAAGTCAAACTGCTGAGATTCAGAGATGAAACAGGAATAGACTCTCTCAAGTAGCACTAACCAGATTAAAAAGATAACAAAAAGAGATGAAAAAGGTTTTGGGTTGGGATTTTTAGAGGAAAAAAACTTTGAGTTTGTTTTTTTGTTGTTGTTGTTATGTCAGTGATGTGCATTTAGTTGTATTACGATGGGAAACAGACAGGAGATATTAGAATGAAGAGTTAGGACATATGAGTGCATGGAAGACCAGGATGAGGAATCTGACTCTGGGACAAGGAGAGCGGGTGGAGCTTAGATGAGACCTGAGAGTATGACAGAGAAAAAGAAAGAATGGGCAAGGACAGGTGAGGGAGGAAGGAGAGATCATGCCAGTCTTTTTTTCTTGGTGGCAAAGACCAAGCAGAGAAAAGTTAAATAAAAATCTTAGAAAATATTATAAGATGGAAGATATAAATAGCATTTTAGGAAAGATTTAATCAAATAGTCTTTCAAAATGTTTGTTCACATGCAGCTGATGGTAACCACTTATGATACATTTCACATAAATGTGTTAAAATACCAAATCCAAAGTAACTCTCAGCAAAACATGCACTAATGGCAACTACATCCATATTTTAATAAGAAATTCCAGGTACATTTTATTTCCCCCTCCCCGCCATCTCCCATTCCCCAGCAAGGCAGGTTGCTTCTTTTCAAATAACTCAGTTAAATTAAGTTGTATTTTCAGCCTCATTAGGCACCATCTCCATTCCCCTGCGGTTTTAATTAGATAGGTCTCTTTGTGCACAGCTACCTCAATCCTTCCCCCCAAACAATCCCACAATGTTGCTTCTTTTATGTCATCGTTCTTCAGATGCTCCCAATTACACCAGAGGCAGCCCAGGTGATCAGGGCAGTGCAGAGCTCTCCCATGGAGATGGCAAGGCAGGATCTGCACCCAGCAATACACACACACACTCCTTGGGCTGGGCTGAGTTGCCCTTCCACACTGTTTCACCCATTTTAATTGGGAAAATTTAATTAATGACAATTTATGACAGACTCAAGTGAAGGGTCAGACCCTCTGCACAGACACCAAGCCCCAAACTTTTCACAGTAGCCTCCTTCCTGCTCCATGAGCCATCCATCACCTCCACACCCAGCACATGAAGTCACAGAGCAGGAACAAAGCCCCTACACTCCACCAAAGCTGGGGATCACAGGAGTCCCCTGAACTCAGAATGATACCTGGCTGCAGCTCTTCCCCCACAGAAACCACCCTGGCAAGCCCAGCACATCCCTCAAGGCATCAGGACATGGCACCATGCCACAGACAGAAGAAAGGCTCACAAGAACCATCTCCAAAGGTCTGTTCTCAGCTGGAAATGGGGGAAAATGCTAATGTTTCAGAAAAAAAAGAAATGGAAGTGGGAAAGGATCAGCTCTACTCATAAGGAGCAAGACGGGACTTTTTAAGGGCAAGGGTTCTGCTTCAACCACTATTTGCAATCTATTAGAAGAAAGACTGTAAATCCAGCAAGCACAGTTGGCAGAAAGCCCCTCAGAGCAAAGGACCTCTGCTCCATGGCTACCCTGTAGCCCCAGAGGAGAGCCTGGGGAGCTCAGCACCACTCCCAGGCTATTCCTGGCTGCCCAGGCTCAGCAGCAGCACAGCAGGGATTAAAGCAACTTAGATTTGTTATGTAAGGGACATGTTGCTCATGGCTTCTCTCAAATCCCAAAGATGTTGCTATTATGTAATAGGAACAATCAAACAGGGCAGCTTTTCTGTGATTTGATTTTTTGAAAGTGCTGAGCAGCTAAGAATGAACAGTGTGATTCTGTCAGACTAAATGTTATGTTTTCCGCTCTAAATCCAAGTCTAACCTTAAAGATGCTGTAGCTTACAGGGACAGTGACTCAACTCTCACTTCACTCAAGACACAGAAGAGTAAAATAAAGCAAATTTTGTCCACCTTCCCACCAGGTGAAGGGCACAGTTTTTTATCAACTGAACCTATCCTGACAACTTTCATTGCTTCAGCATCAGTATCTTGCTGGTGCTACTGACATTAGAGGATTACTCTTATGAATAAAGGCTGTGGACCCGGCCCTGAACTTTGCTGCTTGGGTTGGATGGTGGCTGTGAACCATTCTGACACTTGGGCTTTCGTCAATGAAAAATGCAAGCTCATTTGGCAGAGTCTCAAGAGTTTGTCTTCTTAAATTATTACTGTAAATAATTCTGATGGTAATGCACACAACTTTGCATGGTATAACTATGCATACACATATTACTTAAAAAAAATGCATATTAATGCAACAAATTCCATTGCTTCTGTAAGCCACTTAACTCATACTTGGGGCATGCTCCAGCAATATCAAGGATGGAAAGATGCAGATGTTTCAGGAAGTCCTGGTTGATAATTTGATCAAGCTGCTGTCATATCAAGATTAGCACTTCACCCAGTCTGGTTTTGTTTTAGAAACTTACTAATTTATTTCCAGGTTACAAACCATGCTCAAAGAATTTCTCTTTTTTTTAATGTTTTCTTAGTTTGAGATCTGAAAAGGAGAAAAGGACTCCTTTGATGTAGATCTGATTTCCTATCTATTCTCCTAGCCTCTCAAGCTTTTAGCACATTGAAGAAACAGTCCAGTTTCAGTGCTCATGCTAAATACTTGTTGTGATCCTTTTAGCATCAAACCTCAAACAACATATCCAGATTGTGATGGTAATACAGCAAACCTGTCCTAAGCACTTGCACCCGATCTCTCTAACATTTCTAGTCTTGTTCATGCAGCTGTTGGATTCCACCAAAGCTCACATGAATTGTTTCTAGAGGTTGTGTTACTGTTCTTTCCTTTTTAAAGCCTCACTATTATATCGCACCAAGAGCAAAACAACTTTTCATCATCACCAAGAGAAGGACCTAAAATCTCCATGGTCTGATAGACCAGAAGGAACAAATTCATCCTTAGAGCATGACCCTGCTGAGCACAGTCAAGTGCAATTTACTTTTAAATGTCTTATCTATGCCCAGCACCCTGCCAGCTTTCCCTGTGCATAGCTCATCACAGTTCCTCCCAGCATTCTGGCATGAGCAAACTGCATCAAGCTCAGAAATGCTTAATACAAAGCTTTCTGTTTTTCTCCCATCACAATCTAATTCTTGTCCAGTAACACTAACATACTCTGTAGCACAGAAACACATTACTTGGGTAATGGTCCCTCTGAATTTTTCTGGCAGTGTAAATTTGAGAATTATTGTGAGACCTGCCTTGGACTGAAATCACAGGTGGCTTAAAAGGTTGTTGTTCCATGTGCCCCATGTGAAACTTGGCAGAGAACACAGGCCAAAGGGCAAAAGCACTATCAGAGCATCTCTGTTTGAGCTACCCTTGCCTGCCAGACTGGCTCTTTGACAGCCCTAGTATTCTGCCATAACTTAGAGCACCCCATGGGGATAATAAATATGGAAGCCAACTCATTTAGGATAAGCTATCAAATAGTTAAAATTCAAAAAGTAAAATTCAATAGAGAAACAAATTTGCCCAGTTTGTATTTTAGAAGCTTGTTTACTTTTTAGCTATGATTTCAAAGGGAAGTCATTCTCCTGTAAGTGCTTGGTGATTATGCCCGTGAAGTGAGACTCACAGCTGTGCAAAGAAGAACAAGTTAAACCTTTCTTCCAGCTTTGCATCCCATGCAGCAGCTGTTTCAAAGCAGTTTATAACCCTCAGGCTCATATAAGGAGCAGCAACCTGTATTACACCAACATCTAAATTAAGAGTCACAATTGCAGGCTGGGAGGGGAACAAAAGAAAATTTTGATGCTTTTGCTAGTTTTATGGATTGCATAAAATCACTGATCTGCAAGTTTTGTCACTAACAGCAAAAGCCTGGTAACTGCTGCTACACCAGATGCTTCTGAAGATTAAGCCATTTTCAGAGACTTTTGATGTTGAGACCTCTGCTGGAACAAAACAGACTTCACCATCCCCAGTCCCCAAATGCTCTGCAAGAGTGAGCCAGCATACTCCTCCCAGATTTTGGAGAAGAAGCTAAGGCATGGTCTTAAACCAACATTATCATATTTACACAGGAACAGAAGTTGGATTTCCTCAATTTCCAGCCAATGCACCACTGGTGCAACTTTCTCTGCAGCACTGTACGCTATGCCACACTACATCACAGAAGTGACAGTAACTTTTCATTGAGCAGAAAACAGTTCCTGTCCTAAAATGTGAGGATTCACTATCCCAGGAGTTTAGAAACTGTTTGCCTGACTGCCAGCTTTGTAGGCTCTTAATTTAAAAGGAAAATACAAATCCTTAAAGAAATTACTAAGGTAACTGCTTAAATGAAGTCTTTTAAACAGCAGGTCTAGCACACAAGTCTTATGAGGAGCAGCTGAGGGAGCTGCGGTTGTTTAGCCCGGGGAAAAAATGACTGGGGGGGGGCCTTATCACTTTCTACAACAGCCTGAAAAAAGGTTGTAATGAGGTGGGGATGGGCCTCTCCTCACAGGTAATAAGCAACAGAACAGGAGGAAATGGTCTCAGTTTGTGCCAAGGGAGATTTAGGTCGGATACTAGAAAAAAATCTCTTCACTGAAAGGGTTGTCGAGCACTGGAACAGGCTGCCCAGGAGAGTGGAGTCACCATACATGGAGGTATTTAAAAGATAAGTAGATGGAGCACTTGGAGACATGGTAGACTTGGCAGTGCTGGGTTAACAGTTGGACTATTTTTCAGATGTTTTCAATATTTTACATATATGTCTTTTGGCTGCAAAATACTGACCTGGTTCTCTGTCATAGCAGAGTAACATGGGGCAGAGCTTTAATTGGTATAAATCACTTGGTTGTGAAGTTACAGAAATTTATAACAGCTAATCATTTCTCCACTTGCTTTACCCTAAGAAGGTATTTCTTATGCAATCATTGACAGAGGCCAGCCAGGTGGTTTCAGCATGTGCTTGTATTCTGGAGATCCTTCAGGTCACCTTGGACCTTATCCTTTTTTCCAGTTCCCCACAGGAAAACCCAGAATAGCAAGACAATACCATATAACAGCAATGGGCAGAACAACCAAATCAGGTTTTCAGAGAGTACAGCATCAAAGGTATATCCAGCAACAGAAAGTGACAGCATTCCCAGGCTCACAAGGATGCTAGTTATATTAGGGTAGTGCCAGAGTAAGTTATACAAAAATCCATCAGAATTATTTTCCTAAAGAAAGATTATTTAGACACGTTTGAGTTTGCAGTAACAAGTTCAGGTACAAAACAAACCACCATGCACTTAAGTTTTGCTCCTCTTTACTACTTTCTTTCCAATTTCAGCTGCTTATGACTTCTTTAACAAAACTGACTGCAGCAGGTTTAGTAACAGTTGCATTTAAACAAGGTCAGTATAATTATAAATAACTTATGATAAAATGCAATACTTGTCCAGGGAAAGCATTTGCTAAATCAGCTGTGTCTCAATAGTCTTTTTAGCAAACCTCAGCATCCAGACAGGGGAGGAGGGAAAGAGATCCTCTTGCACTGCTTGCTACTGGCATTTCAGCAAATATCTTCACCCAGATGTCCATTATTATGCCTAGATCTTTTCTCCTCCAGAGCCTTCAATCAAATATTAAACCAACCACTGTGTATGAGTCTCTACTGTATTGTGCTTCACTTTATCTACCATTGTATGACTCTCCAGAGAGCACACATTTAACTGGAGCCCCCAGCAGGCTCCAATTCTGTCCTATGTTGATTTCAGATGCTTCCTGCATGAACTCAAGAAACAGAGAACACACAATGAAAGCTGAAAATCTTTGTTTTCCTAACTTGAGAGAGGACTAATTCTCACCGGTTAGCAAGTTCCCTGCACAGGCTCTGATGTGCTTTACAGCTGTGGAGAGCTGCACTTCTGCTGCTAGCTCTCCTCTCCTATCTTCCTAAATAGCTAGCATTACTTACTATAATGTAAATGTATTTTGCATAAAAATACACACTGCAGAAATAATACCAGAAGTTTAAAGCTGATTTCTTGCTTCTTACACTGGCTATCACTAAGACAAGAGAGAGCACCTGGGAAAACTTTACCACAGAAAAAGCTTTGCTATAAAGAAATGAAAAATTACTTATCTGACCCAATCCTACACTTGCCATTTGTTAGATCAGTAACCAAATACCTACCTCTGTCCTTAAAGTGACAAATATAAGGAAAAACATGGTTCCTTATCAAAAGCTACTTCAAATAAACCACATGGACACAGCCTTGCAAAGATTTTCCTCAGCATCTGTCCCATCCCATCATCCCTCCCCCCACCCCACCCGTGCTCAGGTAGCAATTTCCGAACTCACGATGCAGCACTCAAAGAATTACTTACAGAATCCCCCTTCTGTACCTTAAAATAGGAGCTTATTCTCCAGAAATTAAGGCGATGCTAAACGCCATAGAACGAGAAGTTAACCTTCACTTGCACACACGTAGCTCGCTCCTACCGCGCTCCGGCAGCAGAGGCTGCGCTGCCCTCCACAACAGATTGCAGAGATAGGAGACAAGTAGCTGGGTATACTTAATTGCATTGGAAACAGGCAGACCGGTAAAGGGTTTACGTAGCATGGGATACAGAAAAGCCCAAAACCCTGCTTGAAATTGGGGATGAGAAACGATAAAACCCACAAACACTACACTGGATGTAGAGAGCATAAAACAATCCCAGCATGAAACCACACACAAACCAAAACAAAGCATTTATGCATCACATTACATCCAGCTCGTCGGTTGCCAAGTGCCTCCTTAATGCAGTCACCCGTTGCAAAGTTAACCTGCATTCAAACACTTGACATGCAAATGATTTTGCTAGTGATGCCTTCGTATAAGTAAATATCTCTAGTGTTTGACCCGCAGAGACATGCTTGGGGTTTTTGTTTTATCTTTGCAGTTTTAAATGCAATGATAAATGTCAAGGCTCCTGCTAGCTTAGTCTTTTCATATTTAGAGCAATCAGGCATCATTGGCTCCCTAGCAGAGGTACCTGTAGGGAGCCGGTACAGGCTGGTGCGAAGGCACACGAGCCCACTCAGCACCTTCGGGAGCCAGTGAGGGGGACCGACGAGAAAGAAGCAGGGGCAAACATAGAAAGGGATATAAAGCAAAGAGGAAAAAGGTACCCGTACTCATTTAAACAGAGTTGGAAACGACCGACCTAGATGCACAGCTCTTCACGCAGAGGCATTTTACTCGAGTAGGAAAACCTGGATTCGCTGCCCTATCTTCCACACGTTCAGCTTTCCCTTCCTAGAAAAACGCTGCTTTTTATTCACAGCAGCTGCTTTACCTTCCATCATTTTTCGGAAAAATAATGGGATGCTGTTATATGCCATGGAAAGGGCTGAGAGTAATAGCAGTTTCAGCCCTGCGCGCCCGTGGGTTGCCGACAAGCTCGGCACTTGCCCTGAGCCCTCCGCTCGCCCACGCCGAAGGTTCGGCCGTGTCCGGGGGTCCCCAGCCCTCCCGGGACCCTGCTCCCGAGGCGCTGTCGCCCCGCTGACAGGCTGCCAGCGTGCAGCTGGCAATTCCGACCCGCGCACGGACGCTGCACGGAGACCGGAGCCCGCTCGAGCCAGTCCGGTTATTGGCACCCCCAGAACTTTTGTCTCAATAGATTTCATCACATATATTATCCACCCTGATAAGACGGGCTCACTCCCCCACCTCGTGCCAGCACCAGGGGTACAAGAGCAGCCGCCAGCCCCGCCGCGCCCCTCCCGCGCGGGAGCCATCCCCGTCTCCTGGAGCTTTTGCCCATATCCCGTTCCCGGCGCACCGGGGGCGCAGCCGGGACCGCCCGGGCACGGCGAGCATGGAGCAACCCCAGCCCTGGGGCGATGCGGGGCAGGGAGGGGGGGCCAGCGGGGGATGCGCGGCGCTCACCTGCCTCCGCGCCGGTGCTGCTGCTGCTGCTGCTGCCGCCGGTGCCGCCGCTGCCGGGCCGGGCGGACGGCGCGGGGCGGGCGCGGGCCGTGCTTTTATAGCGGGCGCAGCCGCCCAGCAGCGCCCGCCGCCGCCCGCGCCGCGGCGCCCCCTGCGGGCCCGCCCGCGCACCGCGCTCCGCGCTCCGCCCGCACCGCGGGGAGCCGCGGGAGCCGCCGGGCAGCGCTCCGGCACCGCCGCGCCGCACCGAGACGCGCCGCGGAGACAGCGCCTGCGGGCACGGCTGTGGGGCGCTCCTGGCGCTCCCCGCTTGGCTTTTTTCCCAGGTTAGCGCCCTGGAAGCACGTAGGTCGTTGTTAGTAGGTTATCGGATGGGGGTTTTTTATGAGGGGGAAAAAAAATGTTTAGGGTCAGCGTCTGAGTAATAGTGCCTCAAATGACATCAGGCATGGCTTTTCTGCTCCTTGCCTGGCTGCCCTCCAGTTCTCCCTCTCTCCGAGTTCATTTCTCTTTCACTTTAAAATAAGCAGGAAAATAGAAAAGTAAACAAATAAATAAATAAATATGCGAGCAGAGACACAAATTTGCTTTTCAGCAAAACTTGTAACTCGAAGGGTAATCTCCATCACTTTTGCTATGCTTAAACTGCAGCCCAAGGGTTTTACTCCCGTAGCAAAGAGAGCTCTGTGGTACAGGCAGAAGATCTTTATTGTGCGTTTAAAGCCTTATCTACACCTACAGCCCATGCTACAGCTCTCTCTGTGGGCATTGTTACATTCCCGGTGAGCTAGCGCTCATTGTTTCAATCAGCTGTTAAAATCGGCAGCAGGCACGAGATCAGATGGGAGTTTTATGATCTGTGTCTAATGCTGGGCAACTCAATTAATTTTTATGAAGTCCTCTGGGCAAATGCATGAAGATCTGTTCAGGAGGGGGTGATGAAGGGATTCCCAGTTTGCGAGGCCAGCCAGATGATACACAGCATCCTCCTGTCTGGGAGCCCCCGCAGTGATGCCTGGAGACACCGGGAGAACAGCCAGGAGCTCACACAGAGGTATGAGACAGCAAGTGCCTAGGAGCCTAGGGAGACATGGGAAGAAACGTCCATTGTCTGCACCCCAGTGCCAGCCTGGCCCTTTGGCAGCTGGGATTCAGTACAGTATTGAGCACAGGTTTTGCTTTCCCAGTGCTTGTCTGGTCAGGCTGGTGTTACAGCCTCATACAGCAGGACAGTCACTGTCACAGGATATATCCTTATTTCCCAGGCCCACAATAACTTCCTTATTCCTGCCTGTGCTCAAACACACTATGCTTGCATCTGTCTGCAATCTGAAGTGCCAAGTACCATCCCTGTGGCACCATAAGGGTGTCTCGTATCCTTAAAGGACCTTCCTTTAAGGTTTGTCTTCCTGCTGAATAAAGCTGTGTTCCTCCCCCCCAGCCACACCACGCTGGACTAAATGCTACGCTTCAGTTACAAAGACAATGAAGATAAAGGATCTTAGCTGGTAAAGTCACTGAGAGCATCTCTCTGGCTGGCACAAAGGAGGACCCTGACAAACCAGGCACTGGGTGGTTTATCTGTGGTGGTTTAGGACGTGAACCCTCTTGCCTCCCCGCAAAGCAGGCAGGAGATGTGGCTGCACCTCAGCTCACAATTCAGAATATTATTTATGTTCAAGCCCTGAGCTTATCTATGACTAAAATAAGGAGAGGGGATTCTGAAGAAGCGAACAAAACCACCCTGCACCTCAGCCATTGATTTTCAGAAAGCAGCAGTGCCGTTTGTCTTGTCCAAAGGCATTACCATGAAGCCGTTGATGAGGGCTTTCACTGCCCTCTTTTACATCAGTATTTGGAAGGACCCACTGGCTCTATTAACACAGAGACAATAACAGAGAAAGTCCAAATTTACCCAAAATATTAGTCACCCTGGAAAGATCTATTATATGGAAAAAAACCCAAATACATGCCAGCATCAAGTTTCTTCCCTCAATCATTTTTGCAAATAATCATTGCTCCCTTCACTTGACTTCTGATCATGGAACTATTGCACTCTAAAAGATAATTCATGCTGTTTTCACACTTAATTAAAAGCAACTTAGCTATAGAATGTGGGCCTCACTTTATTTTTAGATCCTGTGCAGAACTGAAATTATCTGCTGTAGATAATTCACATAAACTTCTTTTTCTTCAACATTTGGAAGAGAGATCTCTATCCTATACAAATGTTCAATGAAAGATTTCTTATGCGACTCCAACGAGCAGAAGGCATAACAAAAGAATTGTTGTTTATGCTGTGAAGAGTAAAAGAAAATTATGAGAAACTGAAGAGTGGATGGCTTTTATAAATGTAGGCAGAGCAGTTTCAAACTGAACCCACTTTGTTGATGTGTTCAGGAACAAGCTGCTGCAGCTACAGAGAGGTGGCAGAATAGTCTCACACACAGACCTGGAAATAGAAGGCAGTGAGGAGGCCCTGGCCCAGGGCAGGGACAGCGTGCCTTGGAGCACACTGGACTGGATAGGGCCCTGACGGAATTGGGGAATGGAGTAACCACATGCCTTGGCCACGGCTGACCTGACAAGCCCCCCAGGTCTTCCCTCCCTGTCCTTAAGAGCATGGATGGTCAGCACAGTGGAGGCATATTTTGCTGCACATGCAGGCTTCATCCCTGGTGTTTAAACAAGCACCAGGATACCTCAGTGGCTCTGATTGTACTGACGGACATGGTGGGACCAGGGAACCAGCTGGACTGGTGCTCATCCACGCTGATTAGTTGTAAGTGGCCTGCAAGGCCAATGCCATGTAGCCTGGCATGGCAAGACAGTGCCTGGGCACAGCCTGTGGGCTGGCATACAGGAGAGACTGTCCCCAGCAAGCAGCAGAGATGGGACTGCAGTGCTTCCCATTTCCTTCACCCTACGCAGTCTGCCAGCTCTGTCACAGGAGGCTTCTCAGCCACAAACTTCACTCCAATTCATGCAATACACACCATTTCATGCAATAAAACAATTCTTGTGGGCTGCTGCACAGCTTTACATTTGCTCAGACAGCATCGGTTGGGAAGAAAAAAAAAGGAAGCATCTCTGCATTAATACCAATGTCTTAAGGGCACAGGGGCACCAGATGGGAGACCAGGATCAAGCACTATGCAGCATGGATATAGCCAGTCTGTGCCCGTGGCAGTTCCTGGCTCTGTTTACTTAGTGATAAATACAAAGCCAGTGATGCCAGAAAGCCGCATAAGGCTCATTTCTCTGCAGAAATAAGCAAGAGACACAATCGGTGTTCAGCTTTGCAGATTATGTGGGAATGATGAAAGGGGAAAAAATAGCCTTCCCTCCTATGCTTAGATAAAGCTGCAAAAACTGCAACATCATATTAAGGCTATTAGCTCCAGAAGATTTTTAAAACGTTTTTGTACCAGGGAGGATGCAGCTTGGGTCTACATGAGGAAGGGTCCACAGAGAAGCTCCTGGGCTGCAAGCACTGCTGAGGGCACAGGAGAAGGGATGGAGCTGCTGCCTGGGGGCACAGACATGCAGTTTCCTGGTGCCCAGCTCTGACTGGGTAAGATGCATAAGCTGCTGTCTCCAAAGGGAACTTCTCCTTAGCCTTCCACATCTGGCCCGCACACACTTTATGAGCAAAATCATTGGAGCTGAAAGTATGATTTTTTTGTATATATATTCTTTTGTTGGTTTGGTTTTGTTTGTTTGTTTGTTTTAATTTAGGTAATTACTGTAGTCCTAGCAGCTATTTTTATTTAAGTGCCATCTTAAACTTCAGTTATACCAGGTAAAACTCGAGTGCTGACATACTTGTCCCGGTATGAAGCTATCTGATACTAACTTAGGTATCTTCTGGTCTTGAATAGCTGTAACAACACAGGCACTTTTCCATTAACACAAGTGGTGACCGGGTCACTCAAACTGCTATCGGTGTAGTTAAAGTGGGACAACTCTTGTGTCTCAATACTGAGAAGCTGTCTCTGTCTCTGACTGCTGCTCTTCTCGTCAGGGGAGAGACTGGCTTGACACAGCCTCCCAAAAAAAACCTGTACTGTAAAGATGTAGGGGAGCTCCATGTAAATTACAGCTAAACCAACTTATTCTCTCATCTGTGCATGCTGACTGGCTAATTTAATAAGAAATAAATGGCTGCAGTCAAGGCAAATCTATCATGTAAAGCAAACAGTCTTGCCTAGGAGAAGATCAAGTTAATCTACAAAGTTGATTTCTCCTTCATTTAAATTATGAAGGCTGTCTTCTACGCTCAAGCTACTAGCAACTGAAAATCCTGAAAAAAACATTGCATTAGGCACGCTAACAGCAATAACCTGCTCATTTTTGAGTAGAGTACAACCAAGTGGTTAGGATGACTTCAAATACTCTTCAAATGGCTGGATTATTTTAAGCCATAAATTCAAAATCTTCTGGGATCACAATAGTTGCGTCTCTGAGCTGTGTTACTGCTTGATAGCAGCAGTGAAACACTGCAGACAGATGATAAAGCAGTTTGATGTGAGCTCTTGTGAATGACACCGTGGAAGAAATCTCTCCCATGAGACCTGAGGAATCCCAACCATGAAGAAGAGTAATTGCGGTCAGATAAAAATGGCAGCTTGGCGTAGCACATCAGCTTGCTATCTGAATAAATATAATTGAGCACATTTACTTGGACCAAGGGGGCTTTCCGTGTGCATAATTTCTAATCATCATGAGAAAAGATTGCACAATTTAAGTAATATATATACAGTCTTTTTTTTTTTCCACTTTTTATTGAAGAAACATTGCAGTTGAGGGGAACTGAGCTGTTGAGGTAGCCCAAGCAGTGGACTCTCTGTATATTACAGATTTTCATAGATTTATGAAGTTGCATATATATATATATATATATATATATATGTAACTGCACATACATAGTCAGCAGTCTATTTGCAGGTTGCCTGCACCTACTGCCTTTTGAGCCACAATAATCAAGAGTCCCTAGATCCAAACAGTTCCAGTTCAAAGAGCAGCGCTCAAGACAACAGAGTGATCACATTGCAGAAGAACCACGTCCCTCCAATTCCTCTGCCAAAAGGTGGGATTTAGAGACTGTCACAGTTCAGAACAGGAAAATGAGAAGCTCTGATGTTAAGCCTGGAGTGGGCTTTGGTGGCTGCTTGCACACCCTGGGCTGCTGCCATCAGGTGACACACCGTGCCCAAGTTGCACCTTACTGATCACGGGTGGGGAGGTCTGATTCTCCAGTCCTTTCCCCACACCTCCAATCCCATCCTGCTCCCTCATTTCCCCAGCCCTGCTGGCTGCTGAGCCCACACCAGAGCCAATTCATTTCAGTAACCCCGCTCAAACCACTCCAGCTGTCATCACATAGCAGGGCTGCATTCCTGCTCTCCTCATAGTGGCCCCAGCACTTGTTGGAGCTGCTCTGAGCCACCCCAGCATTGTAAAAAACTAACAGGACAACAAAGGTCTTCTCCTGAGTTTGCACATTGAACTGCAGCAGCAGCAGAGCTGCAGCACAGCACTGGGGATGGAGGGCAGGAGGCAAGGCCCTTGGAGTCAAGCAGCTGGATGGGCTGAGGGCTGATTTGGCTACACAGCCAGTCTGGTTTAAGGTGGTTCATTTTCTGCCAGGATGATGACTGACTGGCAGAAAATGGGGGGAAAAATTAAGAAAACTGGTCTGCTTCACAAAGGAACATAGTGAGTGTCAGCAGTGCAACATGGGGTGGAGTGGGAAGACCAGGAAAGGGAAAGAGGGAAAGAAGAACATGGAGTGAAGAGAAGAAGGATTTCAGCTTTTGTCAGAGCTGGTTAGATTGACTCATTGTATCACGCAGCTCTGCTCATTAAAATGCAGCTGGTCACCCAGAAAACCGTCCCTACCCAAGGGAGGCCAGACTCCTGTTCTTTCCTGTGTGCACAACTGGAGAGCTGCCCAAGGAGTGGTATGGGAAGGAGCAGGTGGAGGGAAGGATGGCCAGTGGGAGTCCCTGTTGTGAAACCTCAGCCTGTGTTAAAACCCACAGCCGTCACACTATAGGCTGGCTTAGGGAACTGAGATGCAATTTTTTTCATTTCTAGAAAATTGTTTCAGGAAAACAGTCCCTGTGCAATGTAATAAATGGTTGCACTTCCACAAAGAGGCAGCAGAATGGGCTGCGGGCTGTGGGGTGCAATAGTCCTGACTTACAGTAAGATTGCATGCCAGCCACACTGCCCCTTCAGCCACCCAAGAACACACAGAAGCAAAGGGCAGAAAGAAAGGACAGGTAACAGAGTCATCCTGTATGATCAGCAGAGGAACAGGGAACTACCTGTGCAGGAAGCAGAGATACAACCTGTCCAGAAAGCATGGGTAGGAAGAAGGACCTAGATCTAAATTTAAGAGCATATTAAAGTTAAGTTATTGATATGCATGCACCCAGCTCTCCTCTGGCAGCCCAGAAGCACACCTTTGTCCGTGTAACTTACATCACATTTGTATCCATCACTCTGGAGATCCACACTGATCATTCAAGCCCCTGCTCTACCAACCATCCTCATTACTGTGTTCTCCATCCTTTACCTTAATTGACTCTCGATTCATCTGAGGAGGAGGTAGAGGAGGAGGAAGATGTGACTATTAAAAAGCACCAGCAAGAATCCTCTCAAAAATTTTACATCAAGTGTTCAGCTTGGCTGGTAAAGTGACTGAATTCACTGGATAATGAACCAGTTTTTCCCTCAGAATTAATGAAACAGAGGAGGATGTGTCAGGGACTTAAGAAATATACCTTACATACACAAAAACAGAGTAATATTATGTCGAGGATGAAGATGCAGGAGCAGGATTGTCCAGATCATCACCTGCGGAGGACACAGGCAGTCCACTGTCTTGGCTGCTTTGTCCATGAGAATGAACACCCAGCACACATCTTTTGCTCTGAGTGTTTTCGATGCCTCTTTCTGAACAGCCACATTCAGCATCATCTTCCTCAGATGAATCAAGATCAGTCAAGTTAATGCAGCATGAAGGGCAGAAGTGGAGGATAATGTTTGAGTGCTCTGTCTCTAAACAAAGCAACCAAGATCATTTCCAACACATATCTGCTCATTAATTCCGAGGAGAAAAACTGCTTCCCTATCCATTGCCTGGCTAGTGCTCATGCTTTTCAGGAACATATTCTCAGTGGGAAGGAGAGTATGGCTGTGTATTTCTTCTGACTAGCCAAAATAAAGGCTGAAGGTGCTTCACAGCTCTCTCAAGGCCCATGATTTCAGTTCACCTAATGTTGCTGTATGGAGAACAGGAAAACCCAAATGCACTCCAAACTGTAGCTTTATATTTGAAGGCGTCTATGCTGTGGGGGAGTCAGGCCTGTTCAGGGGACTTAGGCAGGTTGGATACAAGACAACATTGCAGTCAGATGTTTTTACAGAGGGTTATGGACCTTGCCAGACCTGCTGGACATCCCCATTTTACAGGTTGCTAGCAATGCAATGGTCAGAGTAGGCTGTTGTAAAATCATACCCAAAGATATCCTCCTCAGCTGCCTGCTGGTCTGATTTACACCACAGCTTTGCAAATCAGCAGTAGAGAACTGTTCTCACCAGCTATCACTCTTTGGATCTGAGATAAATCAGAGAGAAGAAGAAGAGAAGAGTTTTTTAACAGAACATTAGTTTCTGTTTGGATTGCTTCTTTTGAAAACTCACAGCTTAGGATGCACTGTAAACAGTGACCAGGGAACACAGAACATGGCCAAGCTCTGGCTGAACCAAGCCAGCACTGCTGGAGCAATGGTAGATGTACATGCCTTTCTCTGCGTCTCCTCCTGGGAGACCTGGGAACTGTCAAAATCAAGAATAAATTGAAAACAGGGATGGCCTCAGCTTTATCATGGTATCAGCTAGATTTCCTCAGAGTATGTTTAGATAATAGCACTAAAGAAAATAGAAGCTGATTTAGAGTAGAGCTGCTGTTACCTGTGTCATTCAACTGCTGGAGAAGCAGCACCAGGTAATTTTCAGGGAAAACTCATAGCGTATAACTATGTGAGGGAGGAAAACAGCCACAAATGAGGACCAGGAGGAAAACAACAGCAATACAGTCACAGCCAGGAAAGCAAAGGGAACTGACACTCGTGTGGATGCAGAATAATGAGCTTTGTGGAGCTATGATTGACAGTGGGGCTTATCAGCAGCCAGAAATGGCAGGGATGCTCCTCCAGAAAATGATATTGCAAATGAAGTGGAAGAATGAAAAATTATTACAGTGACTCTGACAAGCTCCAAGGAAAGCAAATTCTTCAGCAAGTGCTTCAGCAGGCCCGTAAGCAGCAGTGACACTGGCTGCAGATTCTCTCCTGAGGGCAGCTCAGTCCAGCAGCCACAGAGAGAAGGAGCAGTGAGAACAGAGCTCAGCCCTGACAGAGATTTCTGCATACTGCAGAAAACTGAAAAGCTTCAAAGAAGGACCATTATTTTTACACAGCACTTACATTAAAACCTGTGAAACCTGTGCCCTCTTATGTGCCATCCTCTTTTTTATCTGTCAATCTTTTCTGGCTTTATGGCACCATTCAGTAACACCCCAGTTAAACTGTCAAACTTTTGTTTGACTCAGACTGTTTGTCAGACTCTCACACCTCTTTAAAACCCAGGGTTCAACAACTGGGACCAACAACCAGCTGTCCTGTGGGGTTTGGGGAGTGCTTGAGGTATTTTCCCACTTCACTTTCCACTGGGACAAGGTTTCACTGGACATCCCTGAGCCTGAGTTCACCTGCAGAGACATCACAGAGTTTGGGATTTTCTTGCTGAAGGTAACTCCTTGCCAATGGGGACTGCAGTTTAAAGAAGGGGTGAGTGGGGGAGGAGGAGGCTAGCTGAGTCCACAGCCCATGTGCCTGTGCAGGGCTGATGGTTTGTCAGGGTTTATCACAGCCCCAGACATCATTAGCCTCCATAGGATTTGAATGCAACAGCAAAGAGAGAGAGTCAAGAAATAAGGACCCTCTTCTGTCTTCCCTAAGAGCAGAGGGAAAAGGCTGCTCCAGGGCTCCCTGCAAGCATCTGTTATACAGGCTCCCCCAGAGCAGGCCACTTGTCAGCCTCCTTCAGCATGGACATTTCCATTTGGACACTGCCCTTTGTGCTTGGCTTTGCTTTATAATGAGACTATGTGGACTCTGAAGCAATTGAAAGAAAAAAAAAACTATGATGTATCTGCTCTTCTGTGAAGAGCACATTTATAATTGAGTCCTACAGACAGGGTTGGAGGACTGAAATGGGATTTTCTCCCACTCCTGTTTCTTTACTTTCTTTTCCCCTCAGCACATACTTGTTTCACAACACTTTCCTGCACTAGCCTCAGAGATGGGCATGTTTTCATTTCAGGCACTTGACCTATTGTCCTTGGGTATTGTATTTAACTCAGCTCTAAGCCCCTAAGAATGAATGGATTACTATCTCTCTATGAATTTTGTAAAAATGCTGTAGGAAATGTCAGCTTCACGGTTTCCAGGGTTTGTGTTTAAGGAAAAAGGATTACTCTGCCAAGCAGTGAATTACCAGCTCCTGGCTCCTGCAAATGAGACTGATGCAAACCTTTCTCAAATATCTGAGAAAAACTGGGATTAAAACTGTACTGCTGCAGTCCAAACACTGCCCTGTTTGCCCTGGTATCCTCTGCCTCCCTGTCCCAGGAGGGCCATGCCCATGCAGTCACCCTCACTTGGGGCTCATTGTCACAGCTGGAGACACCCAGGGGTGCTCCCCACATGGGCAGTGTCCTCCCTCAAAGGGAGACAAAGGTGTCACTGCCATCCAGCTGGAACACTCACAGCCTCCACAGGGAGAGCCCCCCTTGTATTTCCTCTGGTGAACCCTGGAAAGGCTTTTACTGAACAGCACAATCCTCTGGCTCCGGAGCTGCTGCAGCTTGTTTTCCCCAGGCTTGGCACCACCTGCTTGGGTTACCTGTGACAAGATGAGGCAGCTGCAATTAGGGCAGCTGTAAGAGCAAGACTCCCATGGGCTGTGTGGGGATCAGCCAGGCTGCTGAGATACCCCGTGCTCCTGTGGCTTCTCTGATATCTAATAATGCAAGTCAGCTCACCTACCTGTGCTTCTGGGGGGAGCACACGGGGTACATGGCCGCTGCTTTCATGACACAGAGGAGCACTTGAGATATTTAAGACTTTTATTTCCATATCAAGCTTGGCTGAAACCAGCCAAAAAGGAATTAGGAATCCAAGAGATTCAAAAGACAAGTAATATTTTACGATGTGACTCTTGGGGATGGTGCTGTGCAGGGCCAGGAGCTGGACTCAATGATCCTTGTGGGTCCCTTCCAACTCAGCCTATTCTGTGATTCTGATTCACTACCATCTGAAAAGCAACCCTCAGCCCAAGCTCCCTTCACTCCATCTCACCTGGTAGGCCTGATCCTTTGCCACACCGAGTGCTGCCTCCTCATTTACACCCAAAAGTATGTGTAGATGAATGTTATCACAGCTCCTCACAGGCACTCTTCTCACTGACCACATCTCCACTTCAGACACCTGGAAAGGGTGCTGGTACCTGGTGGAGTTAATGGCCACTTTTCCTGGGAAGAAAGAAGGTGGAATAGAACCAGGAGAGTGTGCTGATACAAGAATAGCATGGGAAAATATAGTATGGATGGGAAAGAAAAGGAAAAAAAAAAAAGAAGAAGAGAATATGAAACAAAACCAGAAGGAAAATGTAGGATGAGGTAAAATAAATCCACTATTAATCTGATGCAAATTTATTTGCATCATTCAGTTAGAGACCACAGTGCATACACCAGGAAAAAAAGGTGTGTCTATAGTGTTCAGGTATTCCTTCCCAAGGATTAACCATTTGCTGGGAGGAATACTGTTCATTTCATTTCCAATAAGGAGAGCATTTGTACTTATAAAAAGAATCTCAGGACAGGAGAAGAGAGGACACCTGGCAGTGGTCTTTATCCCTTAAGTGGTCTCCAAGCTAGAAATCAGATTTGAAGTAAATAAGCAAACCTGAGCAGGAGCATGCTCATCTAGGTGTTCTCAAAAATGAGCAGTATGTATAGCTCCTAATTACAGTGACTGACATCTGCTTTGTCCTTAGTGAGTGACAACTGAGAAAGTCTCTTCCCAAAAACACTTTTGACATTATCGACATAATCAGAAGTCATCCCAATATATGCAGGCAATTAGTGATAACCACATTTCAAATAAGAAGTAAATCTACCACAAGTGTCAATATTCATCTGGAGAGTACGAATCTTTGAGTCATATTTAAATGAGTTTCCTTAATTAAACTGACAATGAAGTCAGTTCATGTTTATGAAAGTGCATCTCTTCCCCTATCATCACAGGTTAAAGATTCTCTGGAACATTCTCTCCTTTCTTTATTAAGAGCTTGTAGAATTGAACCAAGTTTGCCTTTCTGCAGGCTTGTGCCTATCATCATACTTGGGCTCACCCACATGTTTTGGATGCTCACAAAAAGAGAACTCATGCTTTGAAAAGCGGCAGCACTGCTGAGTCTGATGTAAGTAGGGGCAGGTATGAGTCTTGCCCCACATGGATGGGCTGCTGCCTGTCAGGGTATGATATAACATTGCCTGCAACTGTACAGATCTACACTTAGATTCACTTCCACATTTCAAAATCACATATAGAATTATATATAAAAAGATGAAGCCATGTATGAAAAGATAATATTACTGTTAGGGTAGAACTTTATAGCATTCATAAAAAGGGGCAGCTCTGGTATCAAACGGCTATGCAGCTGCACTTGCTTTCAGTTTTCAAAATACAGTGCTTATTAGCAAGAAACTATCTGATAACCAAATAAAAATGCAAAAACAGTTGCCTAAATCTGTAAATGCAGGGCTTTCCTGCACAGATTTATTAAATTGAAAGTATGAATAATGCTATCTGAGCTAATAGTTGTTTCTGCAGGGATCTGGGGTATTTTTAATGTGTCCAAGATGTTAGCTCTCTGGCTAAACTGGTCTTACATACTCAGCTCAGCCTGCCTTGAGCCTGGATGATTTAAAAAGAGCTATAACCTGGATGGAATTGCAAGTCAGATCTAGGGCATCTGTGCCTGGGGTATTGTTACATTGTCTACAAGCATCATTCAATCTCCCTTTGCTGTCTGCATTCGGTCCTTGTAAATAAAGTAAATACTGCCTCCAGCTTAGGCTCCGCTTTTTCAATCGTGAGTCTCAAAGCTGACAACAAATAGGAGGTATGCATTATCAACAGCAGTCTGCTGAAATCTTGATGGAGCTATTCAAAGCAATTTTTATGTGAGAGACTGCGTTTGAGATAGGAACCTGCCAGGCCAAAGGGCAGGCTACTCTTTCTCCACCTGACACAAATCTCTCCGTTAACATTTCAATAAATGCTGCTCCTCAGTTGCCTCCTGGGAAAGGATCAGGGTCCAGGACAACAGCTTTTTTTTAGGGATTGTAGGAAAGAGCACATTTTAACTAAGTAATAGAGTTTTCTTTCAATTCTGAAGATGAGTCTGGAGTGGTTCATGCCCTGAGTACGTAATCATCTCTAGCTTTACGTTTCTGATGGGTTTCTCTCTTTGCACAGACTTGCATCTATTTTCAAATAATTGCCATCTCCTTTTCCTGTCCTTGCAAACTAGCTCTTTTGTAAGCTACAGTCAAATTCTATCTTCCCTCCATACAGTGTGTCATGTTGTGACTTTCTTAAACCAGCTGATGAGAGGCATTAGACACTGTTCACAGGTGATAAAAGAGCCTGTTTCAAAGCTTTGTCAATTTAATTTTTACTTGTTAATTAGAACCAAAACCTTAATAAAATGTCAGCTAAGCTGAAAACGTTAATGGAGGGGGATATTCAGCTTGTTGAGTTGTTGGGGAATTCCTGACTATGGCTACACAGCTAGCCGTAGACAGGAGGGCATGGTTGATATCCCAGGTCAAAAATATACCCCGGTGTAAGCTGCAGAACGCCTGCAGGTACTTGAGCTGCTCTGCGGGGACTTTCGGGATTTTCCAAACCGTTGTCAGTCAGCAGAGGGCAACACAGTCACAAAAACAGGGAAAAGCTTCACAGGCTCTTCACAATGTGTAACTCAAACCCTCTGCTAACGTGAGCAGAATCAGGTTCCAGCCTACTGCAGCCAAGAATGAAACATTTTGTACAAAACCCTCTTTTCCCCAAATAGAGCTGATAAGCAAATGAAAGGACACATAGTAAGTAAACCAACTACAGTTGTCAATATCCCAGTAGAATAATTCAGAATTTCTGTGTGATAACCAAGGAATAACTGACTACAGCAAAACTTGTGAGCTGGGTACACACATTTTAAACGTAAGTTCAGCACGGGGATATGGGACAGACTGTAAGCTGGAGAGCTAAACAAATGGAAATTCTGGTGTGACTTTAAAAAGAAAGTTGTCAGAAAGGATTTTTCACTCTTGATGGCAATGGTACAAATACTGCACCAAAACCTGAGGGTCCAAAGTTTAGCACAATATGCTCTACACTTATGTGGTACCCTGGCATCCAAAGGGCAGTAGTATGGAGGGGCTTAGTCCCACTCTGCACCTGTGTTTTCCTTTATGGAGGGTGGAATTCGTGTCAAACTGGGGTCGAGGTCGAGGAAGCTCAACAGAGCTGCAACAGAAACAACAGATAGGAAACATGGCACGACAGAGGCATCCACTGGAGATTTCTGACCTTTTTTTTAAAATAGTCACTGCCTGTATGCCAAGTCTCTGAGAATATGAAAACCATATCAGCTTGGATCACATATCAGTTATGCTCTTCTGACAATGACCAGAAGTAGATACCTAGAGAAACATTTAAGCAAGGAAATGCCTGTAGAGATACTGCCCAGAACATCCTGCCAACCAGTCACAACCTGCAGGGCAGGGACTGGCTGGACCATATGGGCTGTGTTTGTGTTTACCAGCCCTTCACTGATTTCTCTGATGAGTCTTTAAATGCATGAAGACCTTTATCACCCTCTAATTCCTGTGGCAAGGAGTTCACAGAGCCCATAGACTTGAAGAATCACCTTGGGTTGTGCCCTGAATCTTCTTACCCACTGGTTTCCCTCATGTGCTTGCACTGGAAGGAGTGCTGAAAACTGCCTCCTGTTCCCTATTGTCCCAGCACTTAGAGGCTGCCTTCCTCTCTCCAAGGTCACCTTTTTTCCAGCTACAAGAACTGTACTGTTTATTTCTCGTAGAGAAGAAGCTCCATTCCTTTGACCACTTTTGACATCCTGCTCTGAATATTTTCCAGTCCTAATCCAACTCCTTTGAGATGCAGTTGAACTTTCCACTTCTGTATTGCAGGGAATGACTGTGAACTGTACTAAAATAACTATAATTGAACATTACTAAGGTACAACAGTATTCAGCTGCCTATCTGCCTCGTCACGATGCAGCAGAGATGTACAATAAATACTGCTATAACTTAAACAAATGACAATCAGAAGTCAAATGAAACTATTGAAAATCAGAAGATGATGAAAATCATTCCTTCTTCTTTACTCCCCACCCTGGAGAGGAAAACCCTCACAAATGATTGCCTCCTTCCAATTCTGCAACACAGCATCCCATATCTCATTCTAATGGCATCTGTTCTGATCTCCCATAGTCAGAGTGGCAGTTTCAGGTTTCCAAGCCACGCACAGCTTTCTTTTCTCATCATTAATTCTGCCTTTCCAGCATAACAGACATAATGTGGTTGCTATGGGATTGAGTTTCCCTTTTGCTGTGTAAAGACGATGGGCTTTCTCATTTAGCAGCAGGCTGTTCCATGGTCAGGGCCAGGAAGGGGCTCCAGCACCTGGCACACCAGAGGTAGCTGATGTTCCTCTTTCAGGTCTTTATGATTCAATTTGCATTTTCCATACATGTTCTTTCTGAACAACCACTCGCTGTTTTATTTTTTTTAATTTCTCTTTATGAAACACAGTTGGCCACTATGGATTCTTGAACAGACTTTTCCATTTCTGGAATGGGGAAAAGCACAAATGTAAAATCTGTAGCTTTGGTTGTTACGCATCTGCTCCTTCTGACTGCAAGCACTTGTGCAAACCCCGTGGCAGCCTTTAGGTTTGCTACATCTCCCCTACATCCCGGGACAGAGCAAGTCTGCTGCAATACAGCAACAACCTTTTGCACTGGAGTAGGACAGATTCATGTTGCTGCAGGTGGGTAGATATTCCACAGGTTGCTCTCTTAGATCAATGCTACCAGCCAGGATTATTTGGCATCCAGGAATAATGTCTCCCTGTGGCTGAATGTATTGCCAACACACGCGGCATGCGAGGGGCTCACATGGTTTGCCTGAGCCAGAGCCGTGCTGCGGCACACGGACACACGAGACCAGCCTGGAGGAAGTGCAAGCCTCTCCTGCAGGCACGGAAGGTGTCCGTTCTCGTCCCAGATAAGGAGCGGGCTGCACAGGCGCTGCGGCCCGGCGGGGATGCGGGCAGGCCGTGTCTGCAGGCAGGCAGCTGCGCGCTGCTCCACACGTACCGGGAGACCGGAGGAAGGATTTCCTCTGCTTGCTCCCAGCCCCTGCACGCAGCCCGAGGATGAATCACGAGCCTACAACTGCAAGATACCAGCGAGTTTTTTCAGCTTCCTGGATGCCTCAGCCCCAAAAGAAAGCACTGGGTTAGTGGTACTCTGCACTCTCAAGCTGTGTAAAAAATATACATCAACTGCACGTTTCATTTTGCTGTCCCTTATGGCAGGAGAAGTGAAGGCAGAAAAAAGCAGCAATTCCATAGATGAGTTATGAGGAGGATGAAAAAAACACTGCAACTCACAAATTTAATTTTCCCAACTGTTTGGCTTTTGAACCCCCTTTCTAAGATGACACTGGACAGTTTCAAAACTGATTAATGAGTGTTACATTGTTGACTGCCAGGAATAGCATCCCACTGGATCAAAAGAACAGGCAGCCTCATCAAAGAAAGACCAGACACAAGGGATTACAACTCACATGTCTCTGGAAACCCACCTATGAAATCAAAAGAAAACTAAAGGTTGTCAGGGGGCATATGCTCAAATTTTATGGTCTTCCAGCACTGAAATATCAGATTCCAACCCAAATTGTGTAAAAGTACTACAATTTTCAGCTAGAAATATCTGTCAGCTCATATGCACCTGCTTGACTAGAAAACACTGATTTTTGTCATAGAAGGGGTATGAAGCAGTTAAAGTAACTCTGGGTGGTTATTTCTTTAAAAAAATTAAATAATCTTTATCTTACAAAACAAGTTAAACCTGCTTGAGTGATTAACAATTAGGGAATGCAGGGTCAGGTTTTGTAAGGCCTGTTCTGCAGCCAGCTGCCCACAGACTGGGTGGGTTTGGGAGAGCAGAGCTGAAGTGTGTCCCCTGATGCAGCATATCTGGAGAGCATGATGGTGCAGGAGACTGACACATGGGGTAACACCGTCTCTGAAAGGTGATCTTACATTAATAGTCTTGAATCAGCAATCTTAAAGCCAAAATCTCCTTAGATATCAACAACCATGAGAATTCAAGAC
This sequence comes from Lycocorax pyrrhopterus obiensis, assembly GCA_014706295.1. Lineage (NCBI taxonomy): Eukaryota > Metazoa > Chordata > Aves > Passeriformes > Paradisaeidae > Lycocorax > Lycocorax pyrrhopterus. The sequence goes on from JACSVZ010000001.1 coordinate 70,632,174, forward strand.
ACCTGGTAGAACATTTTGGGATTTGATTTTTGCAGCCTAGGTAGGTCAGAAGGAAGTTGTGAAATGTCAGAGTGAGGTATCTCCCAACTCCTTACGTGAAATCCACAACGGACAACAGAATCCCTGTTTAGATGAGCTCTGGCCAAAACTGGAGTCAAAAGTACCTTCAGTGCTTTTTTCGTTTGTGGAAAGATCTGTGGGGGAGGAAAAGGGTGTCCTGGGAAGCAGAAGCAAGTGGCTACACAACTGTACTTGCCACAGTGAATTAGGCAGCTGGCCATATGGCCAATTCGGAAAAACAAGTATCCCCTAGTGAGCCACAGTGCTGCTACAAGACAAGGACAGCCTTTCCAGCAATCAGCTGGTACCGGAGAGTGCTTTCTCTCAGTCTCTGCTTTGCTCTCAGCCTCAGGCTTTGGTGAGATGGTGACAAAGATACATTTTAAAATGTATGTATACATTCTCTCGCATGGAAGTACATGAAATACTTATTTATATTTAAGGTGAATTTAAGGCTATTTGAGGTGAAAACCAAATATACTATGTGTGACCTAACAGATTTTTATTTATATGTGAAAACTGTTGGCAGCAGTGTGGAGGCTGCTCTGTGCATGTGCTCTCCTAGGAGAGGGAATGGTCCTTTGATTAGAAGAAAAAATTAAGAAAGACTGTCTTGTACTGTCCTTTGGAGGTTTTTAATTTGAATATCTTCATTGTAACTCCCTCTCCACGAAGGGAGATGGCAGTTTCAGTTAAGACTGCCAGCAGCATTTAGACTGATGCCCAGCACAAGGACCTAGATATGTCCGTGTGGGCATGTAGAATCAACAGCAAGGAAAACAAAATCAGAAAGGTCTCAGCATTTACCTGTGGTGCCCCACTGCCTTCCCACTGAAGCAGCAGTGGGCTTGTGCTGGCAGAAGCATGGCTGAGGCATCAGAGGGACGAGATGCAGCAGTGGGAGGCAGTGTTGCATCATCCGCATTTAAAGTCGCTCTGTTTTCCCTTCATAAACCAGGGGAAAGCACAGCTCTTAAAAGCAATTCAGAGCAGGAGACTGTTCAGCTGTCTTTATTTTACCAGTGGGAGCTTTCAGCTTTCCTACCCTATTTGAAACGATACGTTTTAATGCTCCAAAGTCATTTTGGAAAGGGGAAAGTGTGCATCAAGCTGCCTAACTCCTGCAGCATAGAGGTCAGGAGTTGGTTTTGCGTAAAGATTATGTTATCCAGTTCACAGGGAACTGTTACTGCCAGGCAGCTCCAGGGATGGAAATGGAATGGATTAGACAGATCTTATTGCTCCTGCTCACACCAGTGCTGATGAACAGAAAATTTGTTTTACAGTTGCACAACCAATTAATCTAACTCCAGCCCTCTAGAAACAGGACTCTGCTGTAAATCAGTCATCAGCACTCCCTTCATGATCAGAGGCAAATGCCAGGTGCTGTCAGGCAGGGTTTCACTCCCCATGGTAGTAGCCCGTGTCCTGAGATGCCACACAGCCACTGTCAGAGCAGCACCTAAAATCTGGTATTGCTCAGCTGAAGAACCTGCAGCCAAAGAAGCTGAACACAGTGAACTCCCCAGAAGCAATTCCTGAAGTTCAAATAATTACACTTATTTTTCATTTACAGTTGATAATCCCAAGTGCTGCTTTAAGAATGCTAGGATCATGCAGCTCACTGTGACACATTTGCCATATTTTGTTTTCCTGGAATTATATAGCCTTTACTTCTCTCGCAGTATCTGTCCTGTGTATCCAGGATTGACACATGAGATAGCAGAACCCCAGAACCACAGTCAAGCTTTTTGTCCTTCTTCGGGATTTCAGGGCAGAGAACAAAGCTACTGAGATGAGAATTGAGCCTTTGACCCATTAAATATTAATTACTCATGAGTTTTTGTTTTGTTTATTGCAGTTTGGTTAATTCGTACCCAGCTGATGAGAAATCACTCTTCCCAAAAATAAATCACTTTAATGACTTAATGCCAGACCATGAAATAGGATGTGTAATAATCTACCTTATCCTTTATTCAGCTGGAGGATAAAATAACCACAAAACAAAAAACCAAAACACCACAAACCACTTTGTTTTTCTGCTCCAGCCATGTCACTGTTTGCTGGGGCTCATTTGCCTGCAGGCTCTAGAGAGGCTGTTTCAACCTTCTTGCTTAAACAAGCTTCAGTCCTTGGGAGCAGGCAAACACTGCTCTTCCAGACAGTGAGCACTCCACAGTGATTCTGAGCTGGGCTCTGCTCATGATGCTGAGGAGGTTACTGGGTCTCCAAAACACCTCCTTCCAGGTTCTGGTCCTTTGTGTGCACTCCTCAGAGCCATTGGGCTACAGCTGCCTGGTTTGGCTGAACTGCCTTTCCAAGTCAATGCTACAGAGCCGCAGGCCCATCAAGGGAGGCAGAACCTCAGGCAGCAAACACAGACCATGAATGACTGGATGTGTCTGCTGGCAACAGTTTTTGAATGTTCAGTTCTGTCACAGCTGCTAGAAGTCAGGGTGGTGTTGATTCTAGAGCAGACAGAGAGAAGGAATGATAGCAGTGTAATCTATAATTAGGTATACCTTATAAAAGGATCAGCTCTCTGAAACTATGGCCAAATTACTTCTCTAGCTTTTCAGATAAGTATTTTGCACAGCTGAGAAATCCCTGACTCCTAAATTCCTCCCTTTCCCCTGTCACACAACCACAGTTGCTTTGTATTTGGAAGCCCATCTGAATTTCATAACCAATAATTTTGTCACTTATTAGCATAATGGTTCACATAAATAGACTGCTTGCATATGAATGCAACCATCATCATCACCCTTCACCTTAAGCAGGCAAGATGAGTGCAGTGGGTCTGCACTGATCATCCTGCAGATCATTTTTCAGCCTTGAAAAACTCTTTTCTTTGAGAAAGGATCCTGCTGTAATTAGCAGTGTACTGATACATGGCAGTTGCTGTCTCAAAGAAGTTGCCATGCCAAAAAGATCTGACATGTATTTTTAGACAACACTTTAGGGTAAATCAACAGCCAGGTACTTTCCAGGTACCTATGACACCACTGCTTCCCTATTGAAAATGAAAGTCTGAACAGTATAAGAACAGCTGATTCACTTTCCTAACTTTTGTGTCAGATGACTAGCGATACACAGCATGGAAAGTGGGATTCTTATGCATTACTTCTCCTTCTGCTCCAAAGCACATATGACTCCAGCTCCAGCCTTCAAATGCACACTTACACAGACTCATTGTCTCAAACGTGCCTGTGCCCCATTAAATTCCCAGCTGTAGTACTGAAACGTGTGCTCCAGAGAGTCTGCCTGGCACTGGCCTCACATCCTTTCAATATGTATATGAAGGAGGCAACAAGAATAGCGCCAGATGGCAATGGGAATGGAAATGATATGACGTACACATGTGATGAAATTTTCTTTCTTTTTTTTTTTCCTCCTTGTGAATAAAGCATCTTGTGAAAAGAGGAATTAGATGCAGTATTTATAACAGTCCTTCATAAACATCCCCAAATTCCAAGCAGAAGACAAAAGGCATGAATCATATCACAGCAGGCGCTATAGCTGGGGAAGTGGCCTTTATGAAGATTGCTTCCGTAATTTGGGCTCCAGAATGAAAGAGAGCTGCTCTTAGGAGATCTGTAGGAAGTTGATAATGGCTTATTTAATTGTAGTATCACTAATAAAATCTGTGTTTTCATCAGGAACATTTCCTTAGCTAAAAATGCCATGATTCTTCAACTGTAGTTTGATCCTGTTCATTTTGTCTATAAATGATATAATGCCAAAAAAATAGATTAGGACATTATAGTTTCCTTTAAAAGGAAACTTTTAGACTGCGGCTGCAATCCACATCATACAAGATGATAATCCCATAATAACTGACTTGGTATGCAGAAATAAAACAATTACTCATAAACCAGAGATCATAAAGCAAGGAAATTTGTTCTCTATCAATTATAGAGGAAATGAGACTATAATTTGCTCTTTATGACTTGACAGCTAAAAATCTCCCATTAATTGTTTCTTGTCTCTTGTCATTAAAGGAATTCTCCCCTTGCATAATTCTCCATCAGTTTTGGTGGCAGTTTTATTTCTTAACCTATTTGGTGACATTGAACTTGTATTGTATTCCTTGTACCAGAAGAATATCACCCCATTCATATTAGTCATGGGAAAATCTCGAAATAGAAAGGATGTGATCTGAAGCAACTCTTGATGTCTACGTTTAAAAGTGTAAGACCATCTAGATTCACAGGACTGATGGACACCAGCTATCAAATCAGAGGGATCTACACATACCAGTCATTTTCAGATGCATCTGACTTTGGACAACCACAATGGAAAATAGCGGCTATCAAAATAATTTAAAATTAAAATATAAACTACTAACCTACCTGTTTTCCCCACTATTAAACAGCAAAAGTTTGGCAAAGCTGACAGCAGATCTCAGATCATTCAGCAGTGCCAGCCCTGATTTGTAGCTAGACTTTTTTCCTACTGAAGGTAGGCAGGGATTTTTTGGGAAGCAAATAGTTAGTGGCATTAATGAGCAGTATGTATTGCTGCACTCAGACATCTGTGAGTACATTCCCTGTACACCTACAGCAGAAGAACACAGGCCCCTGTAAATCACAGGGAGGTGTAAGGCAGTGATGGCCAACAAATACCCAATGACTAGGTGTTGGTAATGGCATAATCATCACTGTATCCTTCATGCTGGCTTTGTGCCTTGTTTTGTGGCCCTCCAAGATCTAGTCTGTAGTTTCCTCACCTGTGTATCATTAATCTCCAGTGCAGCGGCTGCAACTGGATCCAGAAGATGCACAGAGGGCACAAAGGATGTGTGGATCAAAAGGTGAAGAAACACTTCTTCCTGCACACAGACATTTTGGCAGAATCCACCTTACCCTGTTTAAGGTGCCCAGCAGCTGGGCATCACTTCATAGCATTTTCCACTAGAGAAGTGCTCAAGGTCAGGGCAGAAAGACAGGCAAAGTTCAGTGAGGAATCGTGCACAGTAGCACTGCCTTGGTGGCTAAGCATCAGGAAAGCCAGGCAGAAGAGGATACAACAAGATTTTAATGGGAATATATCACTTCCAGCTTGTTAGGACTGCAGTCCAGCCAAGGGAAGATAAGGCTGGAGCATTCCTTTGCATTTCATCATCAAATCAAAGAACTCCAAATGATAGCTGACAACAGCTTTAAGGGGGAAAAATGGATGAAAGCAGAGCTTTCTCAAGCAAAGCTTCAAAGCATGAAAGGCAAAAAAATTCCCAGAGCTGTCTACTTGCAAGCAGTATCAGACTGCCTGCAGATGACTCCAGACAGTAACAGTAGCCTCAAGGGGACAGGCAAGACAGGATATCATGATAGCTGCAAAATCAAATATTGCCAGATACTGCCATCCCAGTCCCACACCGGGAATGGCTGGAATGATAACCAGGGCTCCCTAATAGCCATTTTACATATTGTGTGATACTGCATAGCATTCAGGAAATTGGAGCAAATTTGATCACATTCAACATTATACATATTTTGATCAGCAGAGAAAAAAATTCTAAAGACGGTATTTTGAAAAATGAGAAATTCCAAGTGCAATCAGAAAATAAAGACTGTCAGTTTTTGCTGGCTGAAGGAATGTTTGATAGTCAGGAAAAAAATTACTTTGGGGAATAATATTACCTTGATTTCAGTTTTGTCGTCTAGCTGATGGGACACAGCAACTGAGACAGGCTTGCTCTGATAATGCTGGCAGGGTCACAACACTGAGGATGACAGCTTATTTTCTCATGACTTCTTAACATAGAGAGGATTGTCTTACTGATAGACATCAATATGACAATGCTGCAGCTGCCTCCATCAGATGTGTTCCCTAGGGTTGTTAAAGCATCTGTTACTTTTCACCTTTCTGAAGTAATTGCAATTGTCTTCTACCTGCAGGCTCATCATTCTGCTGAGACATTTCTACACTATGCCCATTATTGAAGGGGAATGTATAAACATCAACAAGCAACAGCCACTCGCTTTGTCTTTCTAAATTCCTTTATCACTACAGAACACATTAATGTATTATAATAGCTATACTTGTGACCTAATCTGCATCCATTGCATTCCTTCTATTATGTGCAGTGATGATACAGTTGTTGCACAGGTATTATTGCTAATAGCCATGAAATATCATATCACAAAGTCTCTTTTTTTTTCCCTTTTCTTTTTTATATAGGACCAATAGATCTAGAAATCCCACCTTGCTCAATTTTTTTTTTCCATTGCAAATTCATCTTTGGAGAGAATTTTCATTGCATTTTAACAATCTTTTTCCTCATATGCTGCTCAAGAATAGTTACTATTCAACAGCCTTTCATCATTCAGTAGAAGATTGGTGTGGGAGGGGAGGGGAGAGGAGGGGAGGCAGAAGAGGAACCTCTATCTCACATGCTTCCTCTTAAATTTCCTGGAGTTATCCTCAGTTTTTCGACCCTCCCTGCATCCTCTTAAAACTTGCTTCTTGCAAGAAATCTGGCCACTGAAATGGATGTAATCAAAGAAGAATTTTCAGAACTTCATTCTCCTGTATGGTAGCAGGCATGATTCTTTAAATTTTATTATAAATTTCCACCATTTACTATGGGATTTCACACTACCCAATTCTGAAATTGGGCTGAATTTTCGACTAGCTTAGAAACAAAACCCACTCTTGAAATTCTAGGAATAGTATCATTCTCTCTCTCATACAGTGTTCCCTGAACCCTGTAAATACACCCATTTCTTCAGTTGTGCTCATTAAATAGGTAATTAGTATAATGGGTTTGTAAGAGTCTGAGGTGATTCACAAAAAAAGTATAAAATATTTTATGTTGAGTTCAGTATGAACGAACTGTGAAATTGTATTTGACTTAGACTGAAGAATTGCACTAGGATGGAGAATTAAATCAGTCTTTAATCAGTAATTTCAGGATGCTTACTTATTAAAAATATGTATTTTGCTACCTTCAATGAAAGAATGCTTGAGGCTACATTCATTTCAGCAGCTTTTCAAAGACAGGTAAATAGTACCAATCTTACTAAGAAAGAAGAATCAGATAAAGTGCAAACTAGTTAAAATACTGGCACCAAATTTTCTTCAGAAAATGTAAGAATGAGGATGAAGTCAATCTCACCTCACCCCAATCATCCCAAAATGAGGTATCTAGTCTATACCACACACCCAGGGAACAGCACGGGGAGAACAGAGATGGGAACCCCCAGGCAACCCAGCCCCACCTCAACCACTTTTTACCTCTCTTCATCCAGGCTCTGACAAGCAGTCAACAAACAGCACACAGTACATTGCCTGTGCTTTGCATATGACCAAAAGAAACGAAAAGTGCAAATGACACTGCAACAGCAATCGTGTCAGATCTCCTGCAACCATGAGCTGAATTTGCTCACAGCAACAAGGAACAATTTCCAGAGAGGGCCTCAGTGTAACAGCTGGTGAAGGTACACTTTAATGAAAAGTTTCAGTACCTTTAACCACAAGCCTTGCTGTCACATCATGAATAAAGGTAGTATTTAACTTACAGGGAAAAAGAAGATAGCCTGTGGCTGTCATATAGGCAAAACACTGGAGTGGTTTGGTCAGACACCATTTGATCTGCAATAAATCTTATCAGTGTAAAGTAGCATTAGTGGTTTGGATTGGGACGAGGCATGCTAAAATTGGATTTCCTCTTTTATTAAACCAAGGCCTGAGGACAATAACGGTGGCAGTCAGAAGGGTTACTCTTATTCAGATGTTAAAAAGAAATAGCTGAGCATGGAGATGAGATATCACAAATCAATCTCTACTCAATTCACACAGTAAATAAGCAAAGATCTTCTAAATAGTTATATTTGTTGTTGATATCTTCTAAACATGGCAAAAAGCCAGGCCAAAGAAACACAACTCACCTGTCACCATCTCATGAACCCAAGCTTACAGGTGGGTTGGTTGTAGACATGAGCAAGGCTGGTACCTCCTGCGCTGACAGAGGTCTTCTGGAGCCCCAGAGGAGTGCCAGCCCCTCAAGAAACACAAAGACAAGCAACAAAGGGGGGGTGGGGGGGTGGGGGGTGCTCTCTACCAGATCAGTCTTGTAAAAACTAAACAAAAGCCACGGTCAGGAAATTTGAAATAGAAAGGACAAACTTCAAGCTGTGATATTTCTGAGCACGTATCCATTTCTCTCCTAAAATATTTTCAGGGGTTTTTTATAAAACAACAGTATTGTGATGTCAGTCCAGTCTTCAGAAAGTTTGAAACAAAAGATGAGGGGAAAAAGAGGGTATTTCAAGTACTCACTGTTTCACATGACTGGCTTTTCTGAGGTAAACATTATTTACACTTGAATACAGTATGTATATTTGAGTACACATATATCTATGGTATTGTAAATCTGTTTTATGAATCTATTGGAATCACTGAAGATATTTAGTGATGTCTTTGCTAATGTGTTTTTGTTTCAAAAATAATAGAAATATTCCATTTTGAAAGAGGAACTTTTCCCATGTTGCCCTGGAGAATACATGCAAGTTCAGGCTCAAAATATTATACCTGTAAAGGGTTTTCTTGTCAGTGTAGAATAAACAGAGCTTATTCAAGTTCAAAAAAGGAAAGATGTGAGAAGGCATAATCACTTCAACACAGAGACTGGATTGCCAGGGTGTGGATAGAGTAGGACAGGCAGAGTGAAACCAGCGTAAAAATACAGGGAAGCTAAAGACACTGGCTGGTTTCGTGGAGAGCAGCTTGATCTGCATGGCTTTTTGTTTTCCATCTCTTTTTCATGCTTCCAAGCTTCACTCACCTGACATCTACAAAGAGCTGGAAACAATTATGGAAGGAGGCCCAGCTGCTTTTTTGAGGTGTCAATGTTGGGGAATAAGGCGTGGAAATAACAGTAAGTATTCCCAGGCTTCAGGCACGCCAGGGAGACAAGAGCTCACAAGGCCTCAGCCAAAGTGGTCAGAGGAGAGGGGATGTAGGAAGCTGGGCATAAAATGCAGCAAAAGAGGGTATGGGGTAGCAGGGAGTTTGGAGTGGCAAAGAGGAAAACCATCACAACACAGTCAATGAGAACTGGCAGCAGAGAAGAGAAGAAAAAGAAAAAAGATCTCAAAGAGTCAGGCAGTATATTTCTGTTTGCCAAACTAATTTTGCAATTAAATCCCAAAGTGCTTTATTAGCTGTTCTTTTTCCCATTAAGCAGTTTTAGCAGCCATGGGCATGCCATACAAATCCAGTCAGGGAAAGCAGACAGCACAGTTATGAACGAGAGGTTCAGTGTCTGTAAGGCACACTGTCACTATCAACTCTGTTATGCAAAAACACTTGATAACTGGTTTCCAGTTACCCCACCACAAACCTAATTTTTGAAATCGACAGAAGGTGAAACTTGCTGCTCACAGGGAGGCAAGCTTAAATCTCAGCAAGTTCTGATCGGGCTCAGGAAGTCCGTTTCACAGCTATCTGAAAAATACTTGTACCTTCTTATAGAAAAACAACCACCCCCAGGCTCGTGCAAAAAAATAAAAAGTTTTTCCAGGATGTTACACAAAGTCATATATATTATACAGCTGAATAATTCAGGGTAAAACTGCCTGTGAGTAAATGTTATAGCCCAAAGTGTGCATCTTCATGCAAATTTATTTGAGCAGCTTCTCCTTTTTGTTAATTCATACAGCCTTTGCCTTGTATGCTCCCACTTTTATGCTCCCATTTTTTATGAAATCTTTTCAAAATGCTAGCTCTACTCTTCTATCAGCACTGCAGTCCTACTGAAATAAGTATGGCCATATCGAGTAAATAAAAGTCCACCTAGTTCAAATTCCCTTCTCTGGCAGTGGCAAAAACCAGATGCTCAGAAAACAGGTTAAAGAACATGTGCTGACTGTTCTCAGGATACCTTCCCTGCTTCCAGGAATCAGCAGTTCAGGAACTTCTTGAACCAGGAACTTCATCTGTCATGCTCATGTTATTGGGTTTAATAGGTCCCTGAGCGACCTGTTTAAGGTGCTTAACCCGAGCCTTCACACTTACCATTCAATTGGCTAAACTCAACACCTCCCCTTTATGAGCTCCAATTTCCAAAGGAATGGAGCTGCTTTATTATTTACTTTCCCTGTGGGAGCAATAAATAGCCTTCAACACTATTCTAGAAGAAATTCATTTATGATGATATCTAAAACTGGATCCAAGTGCCATATTATTTTCAGCAATATTGCCCCATCTTCCTGTATAAGAAATCTTGCAAGGAACTTTTCTGAAAACAAAACATGACAAATCTGCTTCAGGTTTTGTGATAATCTGAAAGAACCCAGAGAATTTTCTGCTGCTGCTCTATGATACCTAAGAGACCATCACAAGACGTACTGTCCCTGCAACTATTAAAAAAAAAAAAAAAAAAAAGGAGTGTAATTGGGATAAATACCCAGTGATGTTTACGTGCAGAAATATATAGCAGAATCACACCAGGAAAGGAATTATTTCAATTAAAGTAATAGGACATACTGAACATTGCTTTGCAGATCTGGGCAGATGTTTGGAAAATCTGGGAAAGGTATTTAGGTATTTCTGATGGACAGGAATAAGGACTGATAATTGTGTCCCCTGCTGCTTTGAATGTCAAGAATAGTTTTGGTGGTCAATCATGGAGGAAAAATGCCATTACCACCTAAACCGCAGCAAAGCAGACTGAAGTCCTGCTTCCTCTAAAACCTTTCACAGGTTCACCTTTGACAATATTTTCTTTTTCCCTGAGAATCTAGAACTGGAAAGAGCACACGAAATCCCTGTCTAGGGTACCGACACAGCCTCACTCACCCTAATTGGAACTCCTTCAAGTGATGAAGCCTTTGTCACTGATCTCAGGAGTTCGTGCTGGACTGCTCAGGCTCAAGCCTGATGCACGGTCCTCTGGGAGAACAGCAGCAAATCTCTCACTGACTTTAAAAGATGAGAACAGCTCCTCATCTGTCACCACCTTCCTGATGATACTCCGCTTAAATACTTGTACCCTAAACACACTGCATTCTGCTTTGTGCCCTAAACACACTGCATTCTGCTTATTGGTCTTTGTGAAGCTCCTCAAAAAGCTGCTGCTTCTCTTGAGGGCAACCGTAGATGATGAGTCCTTATCTCTGAAAAGGGGATGCAGCTGGCCAGTCCCAACAAGTTAGTAGGAATGAAAAGCACTTTCATTTAGCAAACGGGGAAAGCACTTTGCTCTAGCAAAATCTTAAGAATAGATGAAATTTAATAGCCTCCTGCAACAGAACAGCATATGACTCAGAGGCAGCCACTCCAGCCCTGCCTCAGCTGCTTACTTTCAGTTCCTCGTTAAGGAACTGTTTACTTTAAACAAATGGAAAATTTAAAAAGCAAAGAAACCTGCTGTTTCAGATTAAAATATGCGTCTAGGCAGAAGGATGCCTCTGTCCACTTCTGCAAACGGGGGAAGTGAAATACAGACGGAAGAGACGAGCACTTTGCTGAGTCACGGTGACCAGGGCTATCTCCAGCGCGCTGCTGCTGATGATCGCCACGCAATACACAGCTCCGAAGGGAGGGGACAGGGAGTGGCAGGCAGCACAGCATTACCAGTACCACGAGTTATTTTTCAAAGCACGACTAAGGTGCTGAACTGGAGCTGTAAAATGGCTCACTAGAAATTCTGTATTAAGCAATGCAGTCAGACGTAAACAACTTACATCAGCTATCTACAGTGAAGAGCTGTCACATGCCCAGTACATAAATGTGATTGAAAGCAAAACAGGAAGGAAAACAAGAGCCCAAATCACCTCAAACAGAACCAAGCAGCTGCATAAAATAAATTTCAAATCCTCAAGTAGTCTGAAAGCCAGTCACAGCAGATCTAGTAGCTCTTGTAGTTTTGTTTAGGACTGGACAAAATCAGAACGGGCTGTCTGCACAAACTGCACCTGAACACAGCATGAAGGGAGCTGCTGAATTCTCCACTGAGTCATCTAAACAGAAAAGCCACCAGTGTGAAGGGCTTTCAATAGAAACATCTAAATCTGAGATATGAAATAATCAGAGATGAGCAAGGAGGACTTGCAAATACATGAGTATGAGAGGAAAATAACTGAAAAGCAAAACCACTGAATAAACCACACCATTTAGAAATAGTTGCTGTTATGTGGCGTGTGAGATGAGAGGCCAGCGCGAACACCGGTTCAGTTAAAACTGTCTTATTTAGAAAAAATAAATATATCCTGATGCCTTACATATGCTTGAGGATTCGAACAAGCACAAATTTTCAACACAACACTTTAGAACAGTAAGAAGTGCCATATGGCATGGAGACTACAGTCAGCAGTAGTGCTGGTGCTGTGACAGAGGTGTTCAGAACACCCCATTTTCAGGAACACAAAGTCAGTGGGATGCCGTTCACACCTTTGCAGTTACATCTAAACTTAGGTATGTGCCTGCAGAATTACATTACTTACTCTCTTCTCCTTTCCCCCAGTGGCAATATTTGGAGAACTTCCTTCATGTATCTTTGTTTGCCCTGCTCATGGGCATGACACACAGCATGAAAGGTTTCTGCAGAACTGCATTTTGCATAAAACAGACTCTCTGCCAAAAACGTGCTTCTCTTCCCTTTTTAGGTTCCTTTTTTTAATTCGTGTTAACCGTTGTTATCAAGAGAGCAATAAAAACATGAAAACATGAGTTGAACATTAGTAGAAACAGTACAGCAATGTTAGTCTGTAATCCATAAATGACATGTAGAGGGCTAAGGTTCTCAGTATATTGTTAACATGGTAAATTAAAGCCAACTCAATTTTAAAAAGTACTTAACTTCTTAGAAGGCAATTAAAATCACATTTTACATGGCAATATTACTTATTAAAGCACCACTGATGTTTTCAGTATATCAAAATATGTCAGCAAAGCATTTCTCCAAAATGTCTTCATCTTCATCAAAAGAATCTGCTAGGAAAAAAAATGTTTACAGTATCAATGATTTGTGTGAACATAATTCCTTAAAGTGCCGCAGGCTTTATCTGAACATTTATATCACTGAAGGTAACAATGTCTTTGACTAGTGCTGGTGGGATCTCTCAAAAGTTCCCTAATGTTCTGAACTTTGAACTTCATTGCATGCCTCCCTTTTTGCATGCCCTGACAGACAAGCAACATACCACCTTCAAAGATCAGTAATTTGTTTGGGCTTTAGATTTTTTTTGTTGGAAGCTTAGAAAGTGCTCCCTGAAAGCCTGACCTCTACAATGAATGCATGTGCTCCTTCAATTCTTCACACATTGAGGATGTCATAAACAAAATGCAAACCAGTGCAAACTGCAGAGCTGCAGCCACCACGTGCCTGTGACCTTTGTGAAGTCTGTCCACGGGCATGTCACTCAAATTTTGGCCACTGTGAATACTGGTGGCAGGGGAGAGAGAAAGCTAGCTTGCCAGGTATTGTGTTATTTGGAAATGCTCAACTTCAAAGAACAAGCATCACCCAGCTAAGTCTGACCTTAAAAGTACAATCACATCTATTGCTTTTAGTTCCCCTTGCACGGGGGGACTGGAAACAAATGAGGGCCAAGTCTGCTCCAATGTACCTGCCTGAGGGGAACATGCTGTGTCAGCACTGGAAGATATTCATGAACAGGCTTCAAGCTGTTGCACAAAGGTAAAAAGGTGCTTTGAGGTGACCAGCTCAGGCTGCAGCTTTGCCTTCAGCACTGGTGAGAACACAGCTTTGCTGGAGCCACTTGGCTCTGCAAACCCAAGCCCAAACTTAAACACAGTTACTAGGAAGGAGAGAAGCAGAGGACCTCTCCAGGACACAGATCCAGAGCTCCACTCTTTGGCACTGGGAAGGCTGTCCTGAAGGAATTGTGCATTAAAACAAGTTTGGCCAGCAACCTGGACTGCACTCAAGACACTTCTGTTCCTTCGTAAGTGACATGCTCTTCAGCACAGCTGGATCTGGCAAGAAACTTAATGGGGCTCTGGACAACATCCTGCTGTGGAACAACAGAAAGTTCCAACAGGCTTAAAATTCCTTCTTCACCCGGCTCAAATAAATGTTAACAGCTGGATGAGTGACCTGAACTCTCACCTAGCAGCCTCACCTTATTGTTTTGGCTTTACCTTGTGACAAACAAAATGCTGTCACAGGATGAGTCAGACTTTGGACTTGGACAGGTCAAGGAGAAGGACACCACTCTGTACAAGCTGATCTCATGCCAGAGCAGCACATTTTTGAATCACTCTGCCTGCGTGCCTCTGTGAGCAAGCCTATATGCTAGACCAAAGAAGCTCAAGTAAATGATCAAGGCCACTGAGCCTGTACATTGGGTTGATCCGATGTTAAAGAGACACTTGACAAGCCAGCGTTGTCCCTAAATTTGGGACTAAATGATGTGTGACATGGCAGTGAACAAGTTAAAGCATTACTCAAGATCATATGACCCATGTTACAGATAATCTGTCTTCAAATCACTTTATCAAGGAACTCAATTTTCATGAAGTTTCATGCCCTTCTTAAGAGAGCACATACATCAGGGAAACTTTGAAGTTCTGACGTGCTTTTAGCAAAAGGGACTTTTTGCAGTACTTGTAATGGAGAACCACTATTTAAGACTGGAAGGAGGTCCTTTGGGACTCCCCAGCCATGTCACCTCTCCTTGGTGTACCACACCTGTGACAAGGCCAGAATCATTACTCGGTGTTGTCTTGGGAGGACAGAGCAGCAGCTCCCAGGGCGCGCTCCCTGTGCTGCGGACAGCAGAGTGGGCAGAGGCCGCATTTAAACCGCACAACTGCAGGTCCGCACCAGCACAGCCTTTCATGTGGAGCTGCAGCACGGGCCCCAGCAGGGACACAGGCCACCAGGCCTTTTCCCTGACACTCGGCACCAGCTATGCCAGACCCGCAGAGAACGAGATCTATCTCTTCCTGGCAGTGCTGGGTTAATGGTTACACTTCGTGATATTAGAGGTCATTTCCAACCTAAACGATTCTATGATTCTATTAATGAGAGACCAGCTGGTGGCTAACAAATGTTGCTTTTACACACGCTGACACGCCGAGAGCACACGGAAGGGGAGCAGCTATAATAAAACCTCTAAGCTATATCAGCTGAGAGCGGAGCGCACGGCGGAGCACGGAGGAGCAGCAGCCGCGGGTTCCTCTTCGGGCAGGGACGGCCACTCGGCCCCTGTGCACGGTGAGCTCCAGGCCAGGGTCGCGGTGCTAAACGAGGCCAGAGATGCTGCTGATCACGCAGATCCTCGTTGTGTGCGCAGCCCAAACACGCCGCGGGCCCGGGGAGCGCTGAGCGGCGGCATGCGGCGCGGTGCTGAAATCGCCACGGTGCTGACGTGTCCTGACCTCTGGCAGCAGCCCCGCGCGGCCCCGGCGTGGGGACAAACACCGCGGGGTGACACCCGCGGGCACAGGGACCCCGCTCCGCCGCCGGGCCGCGGCCCCGCCCGCCGCAGCGCCCCGCCCGCGGGCCGAGACAGGGACACCGGCAGAGATGGCGGCTCCCGGCCTCGTCCTCTCGGCGGCCGCGGCCGGGGGGGCGGCGACGGCGCGGCGGGGGACACTCCTCCGCTGAGGGACACGGCCACCCCCGTCCCGCCTCCCGGTGTCACGGCACTGCGGGACGGCCCGGTGCGCAGGGCGGGCGGCGGGGACACCGCGGCGGGGCACGGCACGGCGGGGCGGGGGCGCTGCCGGGGCCGGTGCGCTCCGGGACGGGGCTGGTGGAGGATCCCTCCCTGTGCATGGCGCTGTCAGCGTGCCGGCGGCCGCTCGGGTGCTTCGCTTGCACCTCGTGAGCACCTGTGGTTTGCTTTCTGGTGCAGGGTTTGAAGCCCAGACCCAGAAATGAAGAAGGTTCTGTGCGTGGAGCCCGTCATTTTCATCTACGTTTTTGCGTCTTTCCTGACGATCCCGCTGGTGGAGCAGTTCATCTACCGGCGCCTGTGGGAGCAGGAGTACAACTCCACTTTCTTGAGCGACAGCAATGTCAGTCACTGCGAGCAGAATAAGAGCAGCCCGGCTTATATCAAACAGAAGGCAAGTGGCGGGGGAGGAATAATAACTGTAAATAAACTTGCAGCCAGGAGGTGCTGCTCAGTATAACCTCCTGTTTTATAACCTTAACCTTTAATTATCCGGGAAGCCGTAGTTTTGTAACCTGCTCTCACTTCACTGTCTCCTCACTCTAATGCCATGCTGTAGGTAGTGTAGTGCTTTAAAGACAAAGATTTGTCTGCAGGAAGATGCTGAGGTAAACTCGTATTTTAGCGGGAGTTGAAAATCGCCTGAGAGAATGGGGACCAAATTAGCATTGGGCTGACATTACAGCGGGTACAACTGGAGGCTTCTTCTCCCACAACCATTGTGCATGTTGTGTTTGTGAGCCATCCGTTGTGTCTGTGGCTCCTACTGTTCTTTGTAACCATGTGAAGTTTAGCACATGCCTTGTCGTTTTCAGGAATAAGATCTAGCTTAAAATATATGTATTTGAGAGGAATTACAAGAACGAGGAATGGGGGAAATTAAAAATTTTTGTGGTTTTAAAATGTGGAAAAAAAGTTAACTGATCTTTGCACAATCAAATTGGTGGTTTGCCATTCAGAGTACTAGTCTGCCTTGTTGGAATACAAAGACGTCAAGATGTCAGGATCCCCTGGTCAGTTACATTTTTAGCACTTTCCCATAGTTCAGCGTGCTGGATAGCTAACTGCTGATTGGTACCTCTTCCATTGCACTTCCACTGCAGTTTTAATGCTACACTTAAGCAGACCTAACTGTGAGCTGCCAGCAGAAGAGGTAGTCATTCTCCATTTCCCTTTCCCCTCTCACCCCATGTGTTGTATCTCGCGGTTCTGCAGTCACAGGTTATGGTTTGGATTTGAGTGGGGCACTGATTCAACAGAAAGCTCATCTCTTGTTTTGGGTTTTTTGTTTTTTGAGTGGTTTTTGTTTTTCTGAAGCAGTACACTGCTCTGTTACACTCAGTGGGCCACATGATTGCTGTCTCTAACATGGGAATAGCAGAGGGAACATATTTTCAGAAGAGATGCAATAGAACCATACTTGTCAAGAGCAATTGGCAGTTGGGTTGGATAAAGTGAAAGATGAAACCACTGTAGGGTCAGAAAAGTAAATGATTCAGAGTATAAATTACACAGAAGTTGGGGTTACAGAAACAGTCAGCTGGCATTCCCTTACACTGCTGAAAAGGTGGCAGGTACTTGAAAATTTTTGCTCACATCCCATATTTGGATCTCTGATGTGCTGCATATGTGCAAGACTGAACACTTGAGCTTATCTGCCTCATCTGTCGTATATAAAAAGAGATTGTTAATGGTACATGCTTCCAGTGAAAGTGATCAAAGAAATAATTCAGGACTTTTAGTGTGGTGTAGGTTCTTTGTCGTGTGCCAGAAGCTGGTCTTAGTAGAAAGAATATGAAAGTAAAAAGGTCAATATAATTGCAGTCCAACATGGATTCTGGGCTGACCCGTGGAGGTCATTACCAATTTTTGTCTGAGTAATGCTTGTATGTTACTCTCACAAAGTGTTTTTTAGTATTAGCCATTTAGTATTAGCATTTGGTGCCATGTCTGGCCATTTTCTCTAAGAACACCATATGTGGTGCATACAATTCTAATTGCAGAGCCCATCAAGCAATCTATGTTTCAAATACATCTTTGCATTTTGCAACCCCCTCAGATTCAACCTGATTTTCAAATTGCCATCACTTACAGTTTAGGATAGAAGACTGTATTTCTTTTTGCAAAACACTGAAGCAGTGTGCTTAATTTCATCTGAAGTTTAGATAGCGTCTCTGATGTGATGGCAAATTCACACTTTACAGTTCTTTTGGTTACAAAGTATAGTTAATTTGATATTTGAGAACATGAGTCCTTCGAGACAGCGGTTGAATAATGGCCAACAGAACTTCGTTTCCCTTTCCTGCCAAATTTCCATTCCCTGCATTTCAGTGATTGCCAGCAGGGCATGAGCTTTTGAACAATTACACTCTTGTCTAGATGCCTTGCTGCATTTTTATACCACATTAGTTACCATAGCGTAAGAATTTAAATGCTCAAAACACGCATTAATTTAAGTGCAAATGGGCCTCTGTGCTGAGTGATAGTCCTGCGTATGGGCCAAAGAGTAGATCCAGTGACTTAATTCCAAACCCTTTTGCGAGGAAGTGTGACGTAGGTGTTCCGGATTTTCCAAGACCTTCCTAACTGAATTAGGTTTATAGGTGTTGTAAATTCTGCTGTAAGGCCCTGTTTGGCATTAATGTATAAAGAACATCTCTCTTCCCAGTTAATTTAGTGTAAGTTCTCATGTTCTGAGAATGAAAAAGCTTTATACTAATCTCACCTATTTCAAAGCAAAATGTAAAAGGAAATTGAAGACAAAAATCACTTGGAGCCTGCAAAAAAGGTAGAATATAATTCAAAATGGTTAGTCTTTGCAGAATTTAGATTAATTCTTTCTTGCTATTTGAAAAAAAATAGTCATCTTATAATAAAGTGAATCAAAGGTAATCTGAATACAAGCTGAAGCATTCTGATCACTGACTTGCATAATCCTTTTTTTAATATCTCAGAGCTGTATTATTAATCATTAAATACTATTTATCATTCCATTTATTAATTATCCAATCCATGCATTTCCCCTTGCTACTCAGTAATATTTTATTTTATGAGCCTGTCAATTTATCATGTCCTCTATATTGTTCAATCTCAGGTGCTGCACTTCTCTCTTAATTTAATCCATGTATAAGTTACTTGCTTCTTCATTTTCATTCTTTTAATTTTGAAATAGGTGATTTTATTATCTATTTCTGTCCACCATGAGTAAGCTTTCAGAGTAGAGTGAATTTGCAGATAAAAACACTAGACCTTTCTCTTCAAATATACGTAATTCCATTGATTATTTAATGGAGTCACATGATTTTAAAGCAGCTGAAGGTGTGACCTATCATTTTCTATGTTCTTTTCCTTTGGCTTTATAAAACCATAGAGTGGGCAGTTGCATGCCTTACACTCTAAATGGATTTTTCCTATACTTATGTCTTTAGTGTTCTTGTCAGTAGACATCAAGGTTTTTTATGCCAGCAAGTTCATGGTCACGTGTGGTATCTGGATGTGTAGCCATGTTTTTTATGTTGCACAACTTCTTCCAAAATAAGGACACCCAAGTATTTTTTTTTTTTTATTCCTTCAGTTTTACACTTCATTCTGGTTTGGCAATAATATTTGTATTATGTGGTTAATGTAGGTTGAGATGATACATATTAACTTTTATTTTTAATGTAGTAGCATTTGTTTGATGCTCATGTCTTTGAACATGATGATCCTAGTAAAGCGATGTCTGCAACTATATAGAGTTCTCTTTGTCAGCAGCAGAGGAGTTAAAGATCAGAACAACATTTTCCATCTCAGTTTGTTCAGTCTTCATGGTTTTGACCCTTCCAGGGTGACAACAGTGCTGGCCAGCGGACAGGACGTCTTGAATCCTAAGGCAGTCAGACACCATAAGGGAAGAGAGCACTTCAGAGTGCTGAGGGTCTTGAAGGCTTTCCTTGAGAACCTCAGGATCAGTTGAATTTTCCTCTTGCAATAAAACCTGGTATCTTGTAAGCAAATGAAGACATTGAATTAGAAACTCATGGTCTCTGTCCGTAAATATAAATATGAATTTATAAAGCGTTCAGCAGCTTTTAAAATTGCCCAAAGTACATTCCCATAAATTTTAGGGGGTTTTGATCATTTTGGATGCTACTCAGTCAGGATTATGTTAGCTGCAGAGGAGATGCCTGGAACATGGAGTATAGATGGCTTGAATACAGGTTGAGAATGGTGTGGGCAGACTTGCACAGCTGTACCTGTTGCTGACAGAAGAGCACAATGCCTGCCCAAGTCAGTGTTACGCCTCAGAAAACTCCAAGAAAACTTTCAGCATGACTTTACTCTCTGCAGCTGAAAGTTTAAGTTGGAGAGTATAAAGGGTTTGTGTGAATAAAGTTGCTTCCTTTTTCCCTGCTGCTCTTCTGTCTGATCAGGTGGTTGTCTTTAAAGGGGCTGTTGTGGCTGCTCTCGTCAGGTCTGCATCTGTGCATTAAAAACAAGATCTGAATTAGCTTGCTGAGTGTCGTTTAGCAGCTGGCTTCATAACAATTTTATTTTTTTTAATTAAACTTTCTTGAGTTCTTTTTTTCTGCAGCCATTCATGCTCTGTTACATAGTTGGTTTTCAGCTACATTTCATTTTTATATTTCTGTTAAAACGAACTCTGAAATTTTCCCCATAATGGGTGTTTACAGTTTATTTTTATAGTGTTAGCTGCTGTTCCTTATGTGAATACCTGCTGTGGTGTATCTGTAGAGAAATCAATGATTTGGACAGTTTCTGAACCCAGAGCTTTACAGTGTTTGCAAAATCAATTAATTCACATATCTCTGAGTCAGTATAATATTTAAAGCTGTATTTCACATTTGTCACTGTTATTACTGTTTGTAGAAGTAGTAGTAGTAACATTGTACAGTGGGATGTCAGAGCAAATCCTGATCTGTTTACTTGCATAATATGCTTTAGTCCACGAATTGTTTCTTGTAACCCCCTCAGTAGAATTATTTGGGAGGAAAAATTATCTCCTGTGAAGAGGGAGCATGGGGTGTGTTCCTTAATCAAAGAGTGGTTTACTCCTGATTTCTGAGCAGTATTAAAATAGCCCAGTGCCCTTTTGCCATACCCTGTATTGAAGGAGATACTTATAGTTTAAGATACTTACAGCACTTTTAAGTGCATGTTCAGAAGAATTGTCCTCTTGTCTGCATTGAAACTTCTCTGTCAGCAGTACTAGTAAGACTGTGTCTTAAGCACTAAGTTCTGGTTTAAAATGTAACAAGGAATGTTTGAGGAATATTGAAGATCAAATTACAAAAGCAGCAGTCTGAATATGCAATTCCTTTGTATTAATGATTAGTGATGCTGTAATATAATGCATTCTTATAAAGATATAGTAATGCACTCTATTTTATTATAGCCTAGTATAATGTCATATAATCTTATAAAATTACATTGTATGTATTCTGTTTTATAATAGTATAATTTATAATCTATAAACACGTACAGTGATATTCATTATATTGTATACTAATAATTATGTATGTAATATTGTTACAGATTTTTTTTCCCAATGTATTACAGTATTTACAATTATTTTTATTTTCTCTTTGCAGGAAGTTCAAGAAAAAGCCTCTGTTTTTAATACGCAGTTGGACTTAACTAGGGCCATTCCCAGCCTTATAGTTGCCTTTGTCATTGTAGCTAATGGGGATCGCCAGGGACACAAAAGGTCTTTAGTTTTACCATCAGTGGGAGCTTTGATTTCTGGTATAAGCTTCACTGCAATATCATATTTTTCCTTGTCACTCTCTGTCCTATTTGCAGTCGCATTTATTACTGGACTGTTTGGGAGTATAGCAACTTTCCTTGGAGGAGGCTTTGCTTACATAGCAGAGGAGTGTCACGATGAGAAGCAGAAAACAACACGAATAGCTGTAGTGGATTTGATTTTTGGAGTTGTATCTGGATTGGCAGGACTGTCATCTGGCTACTTTCTAAGAGGAATAGGCTTTTCATGGACATTAGTGATAGCATCTCTGCTCCATGTCATTAATATAATCTATATTGTATTTTTTCTGCAAGACACTGTAGGCGTATCTCAATTCCAGCATGAGGCACCACTATCCTGGAAAGAACTTTTTAGGGAGACGTTTTCTGGAGTGTACATGCTTTTTAAAACTGCCCCTTATCAAAAGAGAATTTTAATAATTGTGTTACTTTTTACATTTATGACTTATTTTTTTACTCTGCTGGGTGGGAGTTCACTTTTTACACTGTATGAACTGGATGAGCCGCTCTGCTGGAATGAAGTATACATTGGATATGGAGCAGCTGCATCCACTTCCGTCTCTCTGACCAGCTTTATAGGAGTTTACTTATTTTCCAAATGTCTCAAAGACATTTATATTGTCTTCATTGGGATATTTTCTTGCATTGGAGGAATGATCATGGCTGCCTTTGCCAAAACTACCCTGCTCATGTTTTTAGGTGAGTTCAGAATCAGTTGTTCTGTGGTCAACAATATATATGAAAATACTGCTGTGTTATCTGTAGTGAATGCAGGTGTTGGATATTGAACATACCACCTTGAAAGGGTCATAGAGAGGTAAAATATACATGGTTGATCAAACTGATCTAGGATTTGATTAAAAGATGAACTGTGTGGAGAAACGATGGAATTACTTGCTAATTATTTGGTTTTAGTGTGATAGAAATATATTTGATTTATTAATTTCTCTGTGCTTGGATAATTGTGTCTCAGTGCATATCCAGTCTGGCTTTTCTGTTGCCTTTTACTGTTTGGGGAACTAAGCGTTCAAAAGTATATGACTTAATACATTTGCAATATATTTGTAAAATCCTGGATTTTAATTACTTCAATGTCTCATGACTGCTTTACAGTGAGAGTGCCATTTTTGTTATGCTTTATGCCTATTCCTGTTCTCCGATCCATGCTGTCAAAAGTGGTTCTCACTGGTGAACAGGGTAAGTAGAATTTGTTTTTAAATAATAAAATAATATGGTGCTTCAGAACAGAGATGTACAAAGATTACCTTTAAACAAGCAGATCTGTATCGGTATTTTGAGACTGCTTTTCTTTCAAGTTCCATATAGTATGACCCTGTGTCTTGACAGTAATGGCTTCTGGTTCTGAATTTAATATAAACAACATTGTGTTAAAAACTACTGCAAGTTTCAACTTTCAAATGAAATACTGCTCTTAAATTAAAGACCTGGGGAACTTGAAGCAGAAGAATGCTCAAGAATTATACAAGTCTGATTTCACAAAGGCTTCTGCATTTACAAGATTTTGACATGCAGCGAAAGATATATTTCTGTTAGTCAATGTCACACTTACTAATTTAGAAAGGTAAGCAGTAGGTGGTCAATCTTCAAAGCACTTGGAAACAATTAGACTTAGATCCTCAGCTATGGAGGAACCCAGCTTCATGCCTGTGGTTTCTAAACATGTCCCAAGAAATGTAACATATTGCTTCTCAAAGTCCTTTCCTTATGGAACACAGAAAAAAGCACGTCAGTCCTCAAAATATGGCTCTAATATCCTGTATTTTGCTTTTGGGGAGCATCTGTTTTCTAGATATTGGGAAATATCTACTGTCTAGAAACATTTTTCTGAGTTGCTTTGTTTTATTTTTTAAAATATTAATCTTTGTACACTAAAACAGAGATCTCTTTGTACTAGCTGTGCTAACATACATGTTTGGTATTGCAGTTTCTTGGCATTCTTCTCGGCTTTGGCTACTTGAGTAGTTTGATGCAGGAATCAGGTTCCATCCTTTTCTGCTTACCTAGTGTGATTTTGGTTATGGTCCTGTGATGACTGTGAATGCAGCTTGGGAAAGTGCATTCAACAAGACACTGATGGGATAGACTGCCACCCCAAAGAGTAGTTCAGCCCAAAAAACGTTGTTTGTTTCTTTTCAAAAATGAGAAGGCGACGGTTATAAGCTGAACCAGCAGTCCTGGTTGAATCAGTCTTTTCCACATATAAGAGTGAAGATTAGAGAAGGAAGAAACAAGAAAGGGAAAAGTAAGAATGTAAAAGAAAACTGGAAGGGGTAAAGGGTGGAGATATGCACAACATGGTTAGTGAGGATGAACAGGTTAAACTTCATGTGATAAGCAAATGCAAGAAAGTAGGCATGGTGACACAATAACAGTAAAGAAAAAATAGTTTCCATCAGCAAAATGTGTTGTGTCTTTGGGGTTTTTTTTTTTCATTTTAAAAAACTAGCATTTTGTAAGCGTTGCCACAGAAGACACTTTCATAGCAAAATATGATCCTTTAGTGCTTGTAACTTGCATACTTGGAAAAATACTGTCAACAGATGTATCTTTTGAACCGTATTTTAAAACTTCAGTACTTTGAAGAGTTTTTGTTTTATTTTGTTTTATTTGTAATTCATCCATTTACTTTTGGCAGGTGCTGTGTTTGCTTGTATTGCCTGTTTAGAAGCTGTGACCGGCACTATGTCAATTTCAGTTTTTAATATTCTCTATGCAATTACTGTTGCATGGTTTTCAGGCTTTAGCTTCCTCCTATCAGCAGGCCTTTGTCTAATTCCACTATCTGTCCTGTGGTAAGTATGGATCAGGAGGGTTCTTCTGACTGCCTTTGCCAGTGATTTCTATTTTGACGTGAATTGAAGCTGAATGGTTTAGTGTGGTAGTTCTCAAACTTTCCTATCTGCTAGTGTGCTGTAGTGGCTCTAGTTTCACACCTTTTCCCTGATCCAGCTACCTTCCCTCAGCTCTATGCTGTGAATTTCCCCCAAATTGAAGTCTATCCTGAATGTACTGCCAGTGGGATACACCATAGCTTTGACTGCACGTGTGCCTTCCCTTGGTTTGAGACCTTTACATGGTCTTTCTTACAGGAAAGCCTTTCCCACAGATCAAGTGAAAGGCATGAGTTAAATTTTGCAATCTGAGCTCTTCTAGATGCTAATGAGGGTTGTAAACATGACCAGTCACCCACTGGGTTTAATCGAAAGCTATCTATCCTGGCCTTTGGTCATGGGTACCTTGTGATCCAGTGCCATTAAAATCTGTAAAAGATTTTAAGGCCCAAAAGAATAAACCTCTAAAGACGTTTAAAAAATAGGCCTCTATAGCAGTTGTGTCTAATCGTATCTAGTGACCCCCTAGTAACACTGACAGTGAAATACCATTCACGAGTACGCATAAAGCAAAGGTCACTTTACATTATTTCTAGTATAAATTACTACTTTCTAGGATGCTGAAACGAAAATCTAAATGACAGAAGAATCGGTTTTCATTAGCTAGATTTACAGTCGGGGGAAAGATGTTTTTCTTAAGAGGGTGGCATTCTGGCTGGAGACTTGTATATTTTTTCCTAATACTTAGACTTCACCTCAGCCACCTTTTATCTCTGCATCAGCTACATTTTAAGATTTAAATGGGCAGTGATAATGCTGTAGATTTAGAACATTTCACGTAATTTCAAATCTATTCCTGCTTCATTATAATGCTTTACACAGTCTTTACAGAGAAGCTCCACTAATGGTAATTTAAGGTAGTGATGGGTCATAGACCTGAGGGAATTGAAGCAAAAGGGTCTTGTGTGTGGGAGTAGAGTACTTTCCAGTAAAGTAATAAAATAATTGAGAAATTCAGTTATATTAACAAAGGCACAGTAAGTACTTGTTCTATTAAATATTATCTTTCGTTTAATTCAGTGTTGTAAGGTAGAGAAAGTTTCAGTTAAGAAAGCAAACTCTACTGCAGAAAAGGTAACAGATATTTACCATCAATCAGTCCATCTTGCAATCAGTACTGTAGTACATCATCACCATAAATATTTGAAAGTTATTTTTCTTTACCTTCTGTCCTTAATTTCAGATATCTGACCCTTTGAATACCCTCTCTCTGCACCTTTCTTTTTAGAGTGTCATGCAGTATTACAGTTGGAGGGCAGAAAGGGCAGTTGTTCCAGTCTGTAAGAGGCAGAGTGGTTTAGTACTGTTCTCAAAGGTAGCAGTAATGATATTGTCTGACTTGTGTAATTAGGGCAAGTAGTGTCATTGCTTTTGTTTACTAAGACACATCAACAGCTTGGTGCCACAGAGCACGGCTGTACAGTGCTATCCAGTGTGTTTGTTGGTGCTGAATCAGCATGCTATACTGAACTATCTCAGCTAAAGATACCTGTCTTACCTTTGTCTTACAGCTGGCTTCTGTGCACAAGCTGGAGTGGTGAGGACTTGGCTCTGCTGGTACCTGAAGAAGTATCCAGCATAGAGAGTGCTGATAGTTGAACAAAGGATCCACATACCTAGGATTTCTAATCTGACATGCAGTGGCAGAGATCGTTATGTCACACAGAAACCATAGAGATAACACAACACAATCTCCAAGTGGCCCTGCAACATTAAGCACTAAATTGGTACCACTCAATACCCAGTCTCTTTTTAGCACTTGACTAAAGCTAGCTCTTAACTATGCAAATAGGCTGGCAATTGAGATTAATGCCACTTCAGCACGAAGGAAAAAATAAGGTAGGATGATACTCTTTCCACTTACCCTTTCTCAAGTTTGAGAATGTCAGCTGTGGGTTGTGATACATCTTGTATCACTCTAAATTGGGTGAGAGAGATAAGCTTATCAACTCAGAGGACGCTGGCAATTCTGCTGAAGCCATTGGAGCTTGTGCCAGCTGAGGATGTGGTCCACTGTGTACATCTTGAAAGGCCTGTCTTAACAGTATAGCCCCCAAACTTTCTAAAATTACTAAACTAAAAAATAGGGTTTTTTTCAGAAAGCAAGCAACTGGAGGCAGTACTTACACCTGCTCTAAGTACACTTACTGTTCTGCAGCTAGCAGAGTGTTTGTGGATGTTTAACATATGATGTATGGACCTTGCCTGTGACTTAGTTCTTGAAATGGATTTTCACACAGAACTGTCAGAAACACACTCTGCACACTTGCAGAGTGTGAAGTTCAGCCTAAACCTACATTTTGCAGAGGCCATATTGCACATTTATCATTTTCTATATATTAAGGACTGCTTACAGACATCTCTGTGTTTTGTCCCAGAGATACTTCTTGTTTTCTAGTTAAGTTGGTACTTGGCTTAAATGTTTCTTTTAGTGAAAGGCTGTGATAGCATTTCTTACCAATAGATCTTTATTTTTTAACAACCCTGAAATGAGGTGACAAAATCAGAATCAGGAATCTAATCACCTTGCAATGAATGCAGCATAATTTATGAGCACTTGAACAGCACTTTTAATCTTCAAAGCACTTTACAAATGCTATTCAAAACGTCCTTCCATAATAGATACTATCCTCTCTGTTGCATAGGGAGAGAAATTGACAGAGAGGACAAGTGACACGCCCAGGGCCCCAGTGTAAACTGGTGAGACTGCCAAACCTAGGAATCAGTTTCAGCACTGACTCCTCACATTTTCCCTTAAGATCTTTAAGTAGAAATTAACCTGAGTATTAGGTTCTGGATTGCACAGCACAGCAGAAGTGAGAATATAACGCAATGTTAAGGACCACTCCCATCTGTTGATTTTGTTAGGAGTTTGACAGCCAATACTGTTCTGATCTCTCAAAGTTCTGTGTGACTCTTGTCCCCCAAAACAGATTAGGTAGAGAAAGCAAAACAATGTAAAGTGGTTGCCATTTAGAGAATGAAAACTCTATGAAAGCAATGACTTCACATGCACACAGCATAGGATAAAAATGCAGACATAGCATGTGCTGTATAATCGATGAGCTGCTTACAGCCACTGATACCCATCCTATGAACAGAGTACTCCTGCAGAACTTCTGTGGTACTCCACCAAAAAATAGTAATACCAAATCATGATGATACTATTGTAAATCGTTTGTAACTGAGTGATTGCATTGTTTCCAAGTTATGTACCATAATCAATCACAGAGAAGCCTGGAAGAAGGTTCAAATAAATTAAAGGAGAGCTTACTCTATTCAGGAGACCACTGTCTACTCATCACAGGTGAAAACAGGGCCATTGATCCAGGCCAGAGGGAATATGCTAACACCTCTAGCCAGCTCTTACACTTCTGTCCTGAACTCCCAAGACTGATGTTGGCAATTAAAGATCATTAGCTTTCTCTCAGCAGTATAGACGTGAGCCAGAAAATAAAACTGCTTACTGCCTTTGGGGTGCCCGAGTTACTGCCAACTTGTTGGAAACATGAGCTGAATTCTACAGTAACCAGTGGGTCCAAAACATAATGAGTACTTGTAGAGAGATTAAGAAAACACTGATGGTAAAGGATTTCAGCACAAACATGACATTGTCTTCCTTGCCTCTTCATTATGCAGTTATGTAAGGCTTTATGAAATTAACTATTTCATGCAAAACTGCTTGGAAATAAAAAAGCAAATGCTCTTCTTCTGTGCACACCTCTTCTAGCACTCGGAAGCTCACATCAAAGTGAGCCAGTTCCACAGTGGTGTTGTGTCGGTCCAACTGAGGAGAAGCACGTACACGTCAGGAATGGCTTTGTTATGATTTGATCTTACTGTACAAATTACGTGCTGTTTGCAAAGTGTTTCTGGTAGATGGAGCATTTAGAACTGACTATAAATTTAGGTCAAAACACATGGAGGATATGGTCTGTGTTTTTAAAATGCCTAGCACAGTGCAAGCTGAGGAACCAAGTACTAATATGCTTCAGACTATTAAAGCAAAATCTTGTAAGTTTATAATAATTTCTTTATTTGTGTATAAATACAAATTATTTTGACATAATAATAAAGTTGGGTTTTTTTAACTCTGTTGCATGTGTAGTTCTTGCACGTTTAAATTTTGTTTTGACAAATGGCCAGTGGCAGGACTGGTGGAGGATTGTTGGTGTAAACAGGATCAGCACTATGGTATCATCTATTTTTTATAGTCATAACAAACGAACAGCAGCGCAGAAAGATGTGCTTTGGCTTCCTTCCCTCCTGCACCTGGGGAGAGGAAAGAATACTGCCCAGAACATCGGCACCAAGAGGAGGTGGGGAGTTGCAGAGTAAGGACAGCACTGCCGCCTGCAAGAAGTCATGGTAGGAGCTTGTGTTGCACCTGCCAAACCAGCAGAGCTGGAGTGCCTTCCTCCCCTTACCCAGGCCAGATCTGTCCCAGCTCCACTGCCCATCACACCCCACTTGGCTGCCCCTGTGGGTTGCTACGTGCAGCACCTGCTTTACAGAATGAGACTTATACGAAATGGGAAGAATAGGCTGGGGCAGGAGGCCCAGTCCACAGCCCAACCCCCTACAGCACTGAGCAAGTGTAACCCTTCATTTCTACCTCAAAACCTTTTTGCCACAGTCCTGCTTGACTCCCATTCCTCTACTAACAGCATCAATTCTTGCATGGGCCTCTTACACATACTATTTGCTTTCCAGCCTGGCTAACCCCTAGGATTAGCTTCCTTACAGACACAATGAACAATGCAACTTCCTGGCTCTGAATATGGCTTGATCTCACCCATGATTATTACAAAGTATACTAATTATTGAACAAAACCACCTAGAAATTGCATGCAGCCTCCTAATCTGCTTCTGGTTTTACACTGCACTAATGAGAAACTCTAGTAAATTACTTGTCTTAATGTAGTTTTGCTCAGATGGAACAGCATCCAACTTTGAACCAACACCAGAAAAGGCCAACCAACTCAGTACACTGAAGTGGGGAGCTATACAGTACCAGTAACTGTGTACAATTGCTGGATGGCTCCGTTTTCTTGAACAGTGCTGGTAAGACAGCAGACCTCCAAAAAATCCATGCCAGCACCTTTAGCTTGTCCTAGACCTGGCAATGTAATCCCTCAGCTTTTCTGGCCTGAGCCTTGAGCAATACAAAGCCTACTGAACCCCAAGCTTGCTTTATAACAACACTTTAGTTTTGCTTTACACAAAACTGCAGAGGAACTTGTCAATTATAAAACAGCAGCCAACTCTCATACTTAATAAAGACTATCAGCTCACAGAAGGACAAGGACAGCTGTAAAAAACAAAAATGTGAGTAGGTCTATGCTTACATGTTCAATTTATTGGTCCTATGTTTAACCTCCCGAAGGAAAAAAACCCAACAAATTAAACAGCTTGTACTGCACAGCACAAGCCTCTAATCTCTACAAGTCTCAAGTGAAAGACAATTTTAGAAGCTTGACTTCTTAAATGAAACAAGTTTAAATATAAAACCAAATAAAACCACCACTAAAGTAAGTCGTACTATCATCTTAATGTTTCCAAAATGCTGCAACATTTTGCACATAAAAGCACTATAAAATTTACAGGACAGAAACTAGAGGCTTTGGCCCACATGGATAGGGGATTTGTAGTAGCTATAAGCCCACTGAAAAGCACAAGAAATGTTTGCAGTTGTGTAAAGAGGTTTATAGCAACATTCCTGCTAAAATTATCTACAACAGAACACTAATTACATTTAATCAAGTCATTAAAACCTGCTGAATACAGTCAGTTCATGTTCTAGAAATATTGTTTCTTCATATCTGACAAGAGAGAACATTTTTTGAACCACAGACTTTTTTCCTAATATGCCACATTGTATTAGCTGCCTTGTAGGATTGATATAACATACACGTGTATGACACCAGAAATAGTTGTTACAACCCTGAATTTAAAAAATAAAAACACTTAAGCACACAAAAACCCTTCCAGTGGTCTGCTCCTTTAAAATGTGTATTTAAGTATAAATCTCTCATTCTTCCTTAATTAAGATCTGATTTCTGTAAATCCACAAATAATTATTGCTGCACGTGTACCACACTATCTTCATGTTCTTACTGCAGCAGCTTTATTAAGTGTTTTCATAATTCTGCATTCTTTCTGAATAATAAAATACCTAGACCTGGGAGCGCTCTTTTGGATTATGTTCACAAACAGATTTTAAAACATCTCTTTAAACCCCAAGTGGAACTTGCTTCTACTTTCAGAAACCAAAATACCCTCTCAGGAACACACATGAAAAAATCTAGACCTTTAACCCCATTCTTACAGCAATACTTCCAATGCTACACAAAAGCTTAAGGGCTCACTCATAAATAGCTGTCAAGAGAGGGATACAATGTATGTAGCAGGACACCACTGGCAATGCCGAAGTTGAAGACCTTTAAAGATACTGCAATAAAAAGGGACAACACCGTGTCATGGGTAAGAGATTCTTGATTTAGGATTAAATATATTTTGGAACGCAACAGCATTTATAGGAAACTTTTATTCAATAGTTTAAAAAGTGTATGGAAATTTTCATGAACAAAGAGTTACGCAACGGAAAATACCTTCCTCTTCTTCCATTAAATGCATTTACCACAGTAGTCAGTTTTAAAATGGGTGGGTATTTTTGAATTTCTTGAATACATATTTAGCATTTCCATATTTAAGAAGCTATTATCCTGAGCAGTTTATGAAAAGGCATTATTTAAACTATCTAGTTACAGGACATTTGTATGATTGATAACAAGCACAGAACAATTTATAGACTTTAAACATTTAATGTGCCTTTTCATTAAGGAAGGCAAGTGATAACTAGGCCTGCTTAACACTGTGAGTGTCAATTTAGTACCATGTACTTCAATCTGCGCTAGAAAGACACACACGAAACATTTTTCTGAAGTATATTTTGTTACAATAAACCGAGCTTGTGCTCCATCATCATGTGTGGTTCTCCCATAACCTCACTCTGGGAAGGATCTGGAAAAAGAAAAGTTGACAGCATGAGGCCTTTACCAAGCTACAAAGACCAACAATAATTAATGATGATGAACAGTTTTTTTCATTATAATGCAACAGTTACTTGACTGATTTTTGACAGTGTTGCAGAGCGCAGATCTGTAACTCAGAAGTCTCTATCCAAAGCACTGATCAGAGAACAAACCCCTATTATTGTGGAACAGCTTATCATAAGGACACACACACATTTCAAGTAAAACCAACCAGTTCCATGTGAGCACAGACTCCTACTGCCTGAGTCTCAAGGGGATTACACTACAAGTTTAGTGTTCGGGAAAACTCAAGTCTGACTGAAGCTCTTCTCCATTGTTGGCCTACACCTCTTTCCAATATAACTTCTCTGCACAACAGGAGCTCACAGTCCTCCCTTCTGTTAGCTGGGACATGCTCCTGGTTTCTGTTCTCCACCCAGCTGCCTAGTTTCACAGAAATTCTACACCCGTAAATATGCCTGAGATTTCCTCCATTCTGTAAAGTACGGCTGACATTAGCCACTGTACTCAAAGGCTACCAAGGAATGTGCAGAGGACACAAGAGAGACCAATACTGACAGTAAGAACTTCTTTTCCATACAAAAAAATTTTAAAAACAAACAAAAAAAGATAATGAAGAAACAAACCCAGGGCCAGAACACAGGTTGTGACTGGGAGAAATACTTCTTTATGGGTGTATCAATCATGTTTTCCTTCCATAAATAAGACATATTAATGCCTCTGATTCCTCCAGAGACAACAAAAATATCTAATCCACTTCCACCTGATAAATACAGCCTTACCAAAAACACTTGTGACTCCTCAGCACTCCATAAAAATCTAACAGCTTGTTGTGAGCAATGGTAAATAACCAAATTTCTACAAATTATGTTCAACATTGCTCTACCCCCATCAAAGAAAATAACCCCAGATTTACACCGTGTCTCTAGATTCAGATTTGTTCCTCCATTATTTCCAGCTTCCTATCTCCCCAGCTATTTCCATTCTCCAGTTCCACTTCCATGATATTTTCTGCCTCCTTCCATGTCCTAACTACATCTAGAAATAATTTGTTCAAAAGCCGTTTTTCCAGGTTTATTCTATTCCACACATACTAATAGTCAGCACATCACCACACAACTGCAGCCTGTTCCGTTCATTTGAGGGAGCCTTTCCCCTGCTAAGTGTCTGTTTAATTAGTTCTGTATCGCTTCTCTTAACATTTCTTCTTAATTACAGCACTTAAAAAACTTTGTAACCTCTGCTTGTCAAAATCTGCAGAAGTACTTCAAAAGTTTCTGAGGAAAGAGCATGCATAATCTACTCCTTTAGAAACCCAGCCTACAAGCAAATACTGTCTTGGTCAATATTTCAGAGTAATTGCCATATAACTTACAGCTGAACCACATTTATTTCTCCTTCCCCAGTGCTTCTTTGCTTTTAGGATTTAATTTTGTTCTTTGTATTTTGGGAGTTTATTTCTCTTGTTCAGTAGAGGCAAAGAACTTCACAGCTCCCAAATTTCACCTTTAATTGTTTCCACAACACTAAAGCCAGAATGTATTTACCATTAAGGATATCCTCAAAACCAATGCATTCATCATTTCCCCTCAAAATATCCATTGCCATGTTTGAGCTGTGAAGAAATGGGAGACGCTGGACCTGTAAAAAGAGTTCAAGCAAGAGTTCAAGTTTCTGCAAGTCTGAAATTGAAAGGGTTCATACTTGGATTTCTCAGTCTGAAGTGACTGAGAAAAGTCAACAGGCAGAAAAAAACCCACTGAAATAAGAGAACTACTGGCACACAAAGACAAACAAACACCACTATCTTCCTTTGGTTATCTGTTTGAAAAGAACACCCTTCAAATAGATGTTTAGCTTTCACTGTGGTGTAGCTACTACAGCAAATACTACACTTCAAAAAAATAAAGAAGTACTTTCTTTCTCCTCTGTAAAGCTCCTCTCACATATAGCTGAGGAGTTTCACTGCAAACCTCCACACCCTGAGGTCAGTACTGGGCGATTGATGTATACTGCAGAGTTTGGAAACTACATTCTAAGCCTCCTACATCTCTGACACAAGTCAGGAACACAAGTGAAAGAGCTATTATTGACTTTCACATTCAAACATAATCCTCCTTTTAATTAATCTAAATCATAATTATGTCTCTGATCTCAACCAATTCTTAAGCTCCAAGTCCAGTCCCAGTTACTTTCAACACTCTTCTGTACCCTTCACCCACAGTGTTTCCAAAAAATTTTCAAGTGGCACACATAGAATTTAGAGCATAAATATTCTGAGAATGCATTCACTACTACAAGAGACACTTCAGTTAAACCACAAGAAGACCTGTATATCCAACATGAACCTGGATGTGAAAAACCTTCTGATCACTCTATTTCTTCCACCCATCTCCCAAAACCACTTCTGGAAGACACACTAATACGATATCCTCACCTCCCTCCTTCTCTGCAATGTGCTAATGTACGTTAGGAAGAAGATTCCTCAAGACAGCACAGCTGAGACCAAGGGGTCTTTTCTTATGTCACATCCTGACTTTCACATGTTCTGGACCAGTAACTTCTGTGAAGCTTAATGCAGCTCACTATGGTTTAGTAGCGCCTGATCACTCAAAGGGAGTACAAAATTGCTCTAACTCACTTGGAAAACCTACTCTTAGTCGCTTGACTACCTTCAAGAAGACAAAAAAGTTTACTAGGACCAATGAGTTTTCTATGTTTCCCTTTCTCCAGCTACCCTCAATCCTAGGAGAAAAGAAGGAAAAGGAGACAGACTCAGCTTCTCAATTAAGAGTTAAAACCTTTGAACTTAACTCCCTGTAGGCCTCCCTTGATCTTACAACAAAGGCTGTGGAACAATAAGCACATAGCAAATTCTCTGTTTCAAGTTTCACCATTACCTCTATATCTACTCCCAAATCACTACCTGCTTCAGACCCCTAAGTCTCTTTTCCCTACAGGTCCAGAGATTCCTTCCCATGAAGGTCATACATTCTGCAGAGGAAAGTATTAATTTTAGGAATCAAGACTCAATGCCTCCTGCTTTCCTCTGAAGGCTTACAGGAAGCTAGTTCACAGAAAAGCTACAGCAGTTACCACTTCACCAAATAACTAATAAAACAACAGCAGCTAAAAGGCTTTAGCATGTTGACTGTTCTAAAAACTAGTAACTGCACTGTTTGGTTCATTGTTTTTAACAGCAGTTTCTTAACAGTGAATTAACTTCTTTCGGAAACATAAGGTGTCTCAGCAAAGAAAGATGTGCCTCTGAAAGCATGTTCCAAGATAAACATTTTTTCAAAAGGCTTAAGTTACAACAGTTGGATAAAAATACCTACCTGTTTCACTGCTCTGAATTCCATCTGCAGCTTTAAAGGTGCATGGATTCCTTGAATATTTCTCAGTCTGGCAAAGTTTGTTTTATCTTGATTTAACTGGAACTGCCATAAACAATATTGGTTTTTATTTTAGAAAAAGTTACTTTCAAGTACAGCCATAGAAGAAATTTGTGACATCCTACTTAAAAGAACCTGCTTACTAAATTTGTATGCAAAAATTCAGTGATACCATCAAAAATGTCTCAAGTGTACAGGAAAGAGAGTGCTGCAGTAAGATTTGTTCTATGAAGCTGAAATAGTTTTTTGCTGGATTTTATTCCAAATTAATAGCAGCAATTTTGTTTTGTTATTTTTTAGAATCAGGACATGTAACACCACCAAGTGGTATAGTTTTGCACTACTTTACTACAATATTGTCTGGATGAACAGGAAGCTAAGTCTAGTTTAAGGATCACAAAAGCCAATTTGATGTCATTGTTAGTCATCAAAAACACTTGATATACTTCTTTTCTGATCAAGCAGGAAAACAGAGCACCACTTACACTCCTTATGATTGTGAAAAGCAAATGAAAACTCATTTTTACCAAGTGCTCTCAAACTGATCAGTAAAGCAAAGAAAATCTATTTAGTAGAGGCTTTTTAAAGAAAAGTGCCCACTCATGTATACTGGAGTACAAAGAAGTAAGTTATACTTAATATCAAACCTAAGCATAAATAATCAAAAAAATACAAACCTCTAATTTTAAAATCTGTACTCTGCCACCATGACAAAAGACTATTAGTATGAGAACATCAACCCGTTTATGAGAAGGGATCTCAAAAACCAACAGGAAAATACAAGTCAAAGGCATAAGAAGCATTTTCTTCGTAACAATCTGTACTGAATGCTCTTCAAAAGTTAGAAAATACTATTTATATGCCTCATCCTAACTTTATAATTCTGGTTACATTATTTTTCCATTTCTTTTATTTTATAGAGATAAGGATTTTTGGATAGCAGAAACATTTGGTTTCTACCAATGCTACCTGAATAACCTTTGTCACATTTATAGCAGTAAAAACAACCATAACTATCTCAGGCTAAGCTACATCTTTTCCCATTCAAATATGCATGAAAATAATTCTTAAACTGGCCTTAAACTTACAGAAAAATTAACCACATGTGGGAGAAACAATGTAGAAGATTCACATACTTCTTAGGGGATAACATGGCCTGTATTATTTCTGTGCTTTTTTGTCTCTTTAGCATGTGATCTTTTAATTATGCAGATTTTGTATAGCAAAAGTGAGTTAGCAGAGTTTATATAAAGTTAAAACTAAGTTATAACAACCAGTTAAAAAAAAATCAATTGACAAATAGCTCTGAAACATTTATAGTATTTATAAATAAGCTCATGAAGTTGGTGTCACAATAACATCATCCTTTTAATGCAAGGCAACACTAACACTGGCTAAAATTAGAATATATTAGACATTACAGCCAGACCTCATCATGATGCTTAACTTAGCACTTTGGAACATTCTATCAAAATAATGTCTTTGCTTCAGGATAGTTTGATACATCATATCTTCTGTGCTGACAAAACAGGCACCACAGACATTCAGTTCAACCAGCAAGTCTGGTCTCCTTCTACCTTCAACAGACCACTTCAAAATGTCCACAAGTGATGACTGAGCCAGACCAGACTGCAAACACTTTTGACAAACTGTAGGTGTAAAATGTCTAGATGGGATCAAGCAATTTACTGAAAAAGAAATTTTCACAGGCTGTGTTCACAGGCTGAAAGTCTGAAAATGAAGATACATGGTAAATATACAGACAAAATTGGAGGATTAGCCTTCCAGAGGTGACAGGTGCGCTCCTGGCCTACCTATGGAGGCTGCACACACACTTTTAGATGACTAAACCTGACCACACAAGCCCCTGCTTGGAAGGCTGCTTTATACACTTGAAGTGGAGAGAGATATAAGTAAGAGATTAACAATATAGAGATTTTTCAACAATGTTATTTGTATAAATAAAATGTTACTATTGTTAAACATCTTCATTCTCGTAAAGACAAGACCCTGCTCATTACTTGTTACTGCATGAAGCAGTCCAGATAACCACATTGTTAATTTACTCTTCGTAACTAGTTAAGTGTGAAGATGGCTACATTTGATGTTAAACTTACATTCTTTTCTGTCAGCTCCAGTGGGTGGCTGGGCAACAATTCATTTTTCACACTTGTAAAGCTAGAAGAATAAGCAGAAAAGACATTAACTTCACATTAATTGGGATATGGTTTTTTAAATTACATTCCAAAAGCAATCTCAGATACAAACACCAGCCCACAGAGACACACAACAAGCAAAGTCTGAACCACAGAAAAAAAAAAAATTAACAGTGAAGCAGCAAGTAAAACCTCTAAGTACAGCACTATCAGAAGAAAAAGTTTCAGACATCCTTTATGCTTGACAAAATAGAATGTGTTTTTCTTCCGTGATTCCATTCAGAAAGGGATGAAAATATCAATAAATGAAAACATTACATGTTTAATTATGTCCAAGCTACACTGTATCTTATTTTGAAGTCCCCAAGCTTTTGCAATGGAATATTGTACATACTTCTCCCCAATGCCAGTTGTCTGGCATTTTAAACTCCATGAACTTATTTTGGATTCATTATCCAAGACAGAGGCATAAGTTTTGCACTCACATAAAAATGGCAAACTCCAAACTATTTTTATTATATTACTTAAGGGTTTTGTCCCAAAGCTGAAATTAACCATTTCCCACACTGTTATGGCACACTTAGACAAACATATAGTAAAACTATCAGATATTTCACAATTATCAATACTTTGCTGTTTCTTTTCTGAAGAACAGTATCACAGAGGTAAAAGCCTGTTTGCTACACACCTTCCAAGAGACTTCTGTAAAAAGCCAACCTTTAACATATACCGAAGTTCAACACTGTCTATGACACAATTCAGCAAGCAAAAGTAAAGCGTACCCTCTGCGCAGAAGATCATGACCTTCAAATAGCCCTGAGGCTGAAACGTCTGTAAATGAGATACTATCCTTCAACAGAGAAGCAGTGCCTCTGGAAGTCTGGAACAAAAAGAAAAAAAAAAGAAAAAAAGACGTGAAGATTACTTCAACAGAACCAGGCCACTTTTGTACGGGCCACTAGGCCAGGCAAATGAAAGGAAGTGCTCAAAGTCTCCTTAAAGTACTCCTGGACAAGCCCTAGACTTCAGAGTTTCTTTAAAATAGACACAAAACAAAAACACAAACAAACACCCCAAAACATAAACCCCACACTAATACAGAATTCTTTCAGAGAGTCTGATAAAAACTAAAGGTACTGACAAGATTTTTGGATCTGGTTGACCCAGATCAAGTCAAACTCACGATATACCCCCTGTTTGTTCCCACCCTGGGCTGCAGGGATGGAAAGAGGCAAGTCCTGACAGCTGACAGGACAGAAAGGAGCATTCCTTCATTTAGTGCAATACTGACACAATTATGATCAAATCGAATTCAGCCATGGTTTGAGGCTGCCATAAGGAGGACAAGGTGTATTCAAGCAGTCTAGTATGCCAGTTAACTGAAAGAACAAAGGAAAATAGTAACTTGTAGTGGATCACCAGAAGTCCACAGACTTACTAAGTACTATTTACTAGTAAACTAGGCCACTAATTTCACTCTAACCTACCCGATTTTACTGAAGTGATTTTAGGATTGTTCATAAAAAATGCTCCACCAATAAGGCAAAGTCTAATAAACAGGAGAAGGTGACAGGAATAATCTCTGGAAGGTGACAGTGACGAGCATTTCAGTGCAAGAGTTTCCTCCAGCAGCACTGTCAGATCCAACAGAAAACTCATGCTTACAGTTAAGATCTTTTGTACCAACATGTGAGCTTTCAGTAACATGACAGCTATAAAACAGCCCTCCTGTTGTTACATGCATATAAAGCATCTACCAATTTACACACTCAGAACTGACCAGACCTTTGTGAGACTGCTGTAAATGAAAGGATTAAAGAGATACGGTACCTGGGGGACGCGACTAGAGGGAAGATCAAAGTTAAAGCCGCGGAGAAAACCACGGAACACTCCCCAAAAGCAACACTCCCGAGTCGCACCAGTGCCCGGCCCGTCTGAGGCGGTCCCAGCACCACGGAGGGCTGAGGCGTGATCTCCCCCCCGGACAGCTGCGCCGCACGAAGCCGCAGGCTGCGGGAGGCTGGGCTCCCTGTGCCGCCGCGCTCCCAGGGAAGGGCTTTAACCACAGCCGCCACGCACCCTTCTCGCCCTCTCGGCCCCCCGCGCCCATGAGGAAGCCCACCATGGCCGCACCGGACCCCCGTGACTCAGCACGGCCCCGCCGCCCCCGGGGACACCGAGAGGATGAGGGGAAGGGGGGCTAGCGGGGGTGGCGGGACGGGAGGCGGGCAGTCTGGTCTGGTTCGGTCCGGTCCGGTCCGGCCCGGCGCAAGGGCACCCCCGCCCGCCCGGCACCACCGCCGCCCGCACTCACCATCTTGAGCCCCCGACGCGCGCAGCCACTTCCGCCGCCGCCGCCCGCTCACTTCCGCCCCGCCCCACGCGTGCGTCACCGTGAGGGGGCGGGGCCCCGCGGGGGGCGGGGGGTGGGTGTGCTGAGGGGGCGGGGGCTGATGGCGGTCGTCGCTCCCCGCCCCGCCTGGGGTGGTGTGAGGGGTGAGCGGTCTGTGTCACGGCCTGTGCCCTCCTTGGCCATGGCTCCCCCGCTCGCACGGCTGTTTCTTGTAGGCTGAACGCACTGTTCACAGAAGCACAGGATCGGTTAGGCTGGAAAAGACCTATGAGACCAGCGAGTCCAACCTATGACCAAACACTGCCGTGTCAACGACATCACGGCACTGAGTGCCACATCCAGTCCTTCCTTCAACACCTCCGGGACGGTGACTCCACCCTTTCCCTGGGCAGCCCATTCCAGTGTTCAATCACCCTTTCTGTGAAGAAATTCTTCCTCACGTCCAACCTGAACCTCTCCTGACAAAACTTGAGACGATCTCCTCTTGTCCTGTCGCTTGTTACCAGGGAGAAGAGGCCAACCTCCCCTGGCTGCACCCTCCTTCAAGGCAGTTGCAGAGAGCAATAAGGTCACCCCTGAGCCTCCCCTTCTCCAGGCTAAAACTCCAGGCCGTTCTCACGTGCCAGCAAAGCCCAGCTGTCTGAGTGCCACCGTGGCCCCAAGCAGGAGCTGAAGTTGACTAACACCTTCCCACAGCGGACCAAGGCAGCCACGTCTGTGGTGTCTGGTGTGGGGAGCTTTTCTTGGTCAAACCCATCCTGTCCCGCTTGGCTACAGGCAGCAAAAGCTGCTTGGGTGACACCAACAGCATCACAGTGCTGACAGCCTGAGGTGGTGAAACCAGGCAGTGATGCTTCCAGAGGTAAACCCAGCCTCAGGCTCTGGGCTGGCCATGGAACCCTCCTGGGCAGCGCTGTGTGAACAGGAGGTGTCGGCATGAACTGTCCTGGCAGGGACCTCAGGCAGCCCTCAGGCCCTGTCCTGTGTCAGTGACCAACAGGCCGCAGCAGGTTAATCTTCGGAAGTGAGTTTCGAGAATGGTGGATAAAAGCTGCTGTGTTAGTAGGCAGGTACTAATAGCCACAGTACCTGCATGGTAACAGAATTAGTATTAGCTTGCACTTTAAGAACTTTGAAAGATTTTCTGTGAATCAGGAGAGAGTTTTCCATGTATTTCAATGCATAGCTCCACATGTGTATCTGGGATATCTATTTTATATATTTCTTCTGAGACCTGTAGCTCATTCAACCCTTTAACATTTTAATTTGGGTTACCCTTAGTAACCCAAATTGACCTGTTTTTGCAAATTTTATATGTGGCAATTAAGCGCCGTCTCTCTCTCACACACACACATGCACGCACACGGAGGCAATATTTAAGTGGGAATTTTGTATATGTTTTAATGGCACTCAGATTTGGAAAAAAAAAAGACTGAAAAATTAATACACTTCATACTCCATTTAATTCTTTGTTGTGCAAAATCTGTACACCTCTTAAACCGCTCCCTACCCCCCCATCCTCAAACCAAGTTCTGGCCCTTTGTATTTAGGTCTTAGGTTTAAAGCAAAAACTTCAAAAGAATGAGAATGGAGGACTGAAGTTTTTAAAATAATTTTTAAGAAAATGAGTACCACAAAGGTTCCTCTGATCTTATAATTATAATGGGTACTTGGTTATTGTGGTGCTGGATTCATTATTATAGAATAGATGTGAATACAAAAAACAAATCAAGTTCCTGTTTAACTGCAGCTTACAGAAAGCTAGGTTTTGTCACTAAATGTATTTATTTATTGACTGAGTTTGTTGATCAGGATATGACTGTAGAGATGAAACATCTAACTTTCAAAGTCATTCTTGCAGGACGCAGACAGGATGCAATCACTCCATGTACATTTTTGACATCACTGTGATCCAGTCTAGGCTGCATAACATAAAAGGACATCCATTGCAAGAAAGAACTGGTTTTCCTTTAGAGGCTTTCACACTAGGGAAAACTTCCAGACATAAACACAAATCACACACATATTTTTCTCATCAGATTACCAAGTATTTCAAATTGGAGTGAGGCTTAATTTCTTTCACAACCAACTTTGCTTTAATGATCTTACATCTCAACAGTGGGTGATTGGG
Source organism: Lycocorax pyrrhopterus obiensis (assembly GCA_014706295.1). NCBI lineage: Eukaryota > Metazoa > Chordata > Aves > Passeriformes > Paradisaeidae > Lycocorax > Lycocorax pyrrhopterus. Next base: position 70,673,652 of record JACSVZ010000001.1, read on the forward strand.
TGCCTCTCTGCAGCCCCACTGCAATAGGAGTTACATGAGCAATTGTCAGGCTGGCCAAACCTGTGATCAGAAATGAGAGCCCATGGTGAGTGATGAGTACTCTGACCACTCAGAAGCAGTGGGTGTGGCTGCTCTGTGTTTTGCAGGTGATTTCAAGGCTGCCACCAGCACCGGGGTCACCAAGTGCAGCCAGGAGCCCACAGGCACTGCACCAGGCACAGCAGCCCCGGCACACAGTGCCCTGTGTGCTGAAGCCTCCCTGCCGGGGAGCAGTGCTGGCGGCAGGGCTGGATGCTCTGCCTGAAGGCATCTCCCTGGCAGATGGTAACGTGATAGAAAGTGAGATGCAGTGACTGCCATTGCTAAAGGGACCTTCTTGTCTGGGGACACTCTTTTAAGAGGATGTGGACACCTTAAAATTAGTGTGAAAATACCTATAGCTCCTCTAAATCGGTTACTTCCATAAAGTTAGGATGATGAGTTTCACATTGCCTTGAAAGATAAATTCCAATTTTTTTTTTTTTGAGAATTTTTTTTCGTCACTTTGTGTAGAAGAGGTTTGAAATGTATGACTGTTTCAAGTACTTTCTGGATATTTTTTACCACAGCATTTTTGGAATGTCAAATCTGGTCTTTTTGGTTTAGCTGCAGGACTTCACTGAAGAATCAAGCTATTCTTAGACTATGGATACTTCTTATCTTTTAGAAATGAGGGAAGTGTTTACTCATTTTTAAAAAAAATGATAGTGTTCAAATGGTCCTTTATCAGTTAAATTGATATTAAAAACCAAAAAACGCATTAAACAAAGTTTAGACAGCCTGACCTAAAGCAAATTCTGTTTTCAGTTACTTAGCTTTCTTTTGCCTGGATCCCAGCATGGCATCATTTTGTGGAAGGTCTGTACATTTCCCACTAAAGCCTCCGGAAGAAAGGTGGATTCAAAAGTTGTCACACAGAGGCACAACATTAGCTCAAAACCTGCTTTAACATAGCAGTAGAGTTCCCAGAAGAGAGCTGCCTAAACCTAACCCTAAAGACTTTTTTTTGGGTGAGGCAAAGGCTGCCCCATACCAGCCTCCTCTGCCTATGGAAGAGGGGACCTGCAGAAGCCAACTCTCTTCTGGGAGCTCTACTGCTATGTTAAAGCATGTTTTGAGCTAATATGTCCTGATTTTCCGCTAAATTAGGTTGTACTTTTTACCTCTCCAATTCCCAGAGCTTTGTTGTGTGTAAGGGTTGAAAGATAGAAATAACTATTGATTTACACTATCACTCCTACTTAATAGTAGTAAAAGGAGTTTGTTCTCCAAGGAAACTTGTCTTTGTATCCATGTTTTTTAATACTGATGCAGCTTTGTCACTTTTCAAAATATAATTCCTTTAACATATCAGTGTCAGCAATCTGTTCTGACTACGTGAACCTCTATCAGAAGAAAACCTTTATCCTGTGGGACTGGGAAACTCTTTCACTGGTTTCTGTCAACAGCCAGTTATAACTTGTTAAAGTGAAAGTACTTTTTATTTGTTTTTAATCAAATCAAATAAACACATTTTCTTTGATCTTTAAGAACTCCTTTCTTGTTAACTTGCTTTATACTTTTATGTTTTGGCATTCATTGTAAATCTAATTATTTAAAAAGTTATTTTGTTTTACGTTATTAAACCTTTTCTGAATTTAAGATAAACAGGGGCATGTTTTGTTAAAGATTAAAAATAAATTTCACACAAAACTGCAAAACGTAGCAAAGATAATAACGTGTAGGCGTCAGAGTGTTCCAAAACAAGACTCTCTAGGGGCTCTTCTGAACACACGGCTTCATTAAAACCATGTTCTGAAAGGGCTCAGGAAACCCCTGTCTCTAACCCACCCTTTCCTGAAGCTGGTGAAAGTATTTAGAAAAAAACTTACTGTTGCAGGGAGACCAAAAAAAAAAAATCCCATGTATTGCTGAAGGACATTATTTTTTCCTGTTTGTTTACCAGCAAAATCTACAATTTGTAGGATCTTCTTTAGTCAAAACTTTCCCATCCTCATGGTTCAAAAGCAGCAAGCAGTCCAATAGATGACCAGAAAGAGAACATTGGGATCTCTATATGAATGTAGATTTTTTTAACATGCTGTAGCATCTAGTGGGGAAATAATACTAACAGTCCCTCGTTTCGTTATTTGATTTATAAGTCATCAGTGAAATTTAAGTGAAAAGATAATATATCTGTATAAGAGTGTTCAGTTCCTTTTTTGGTAAGTCAGACAAGGGAAGCCAGATGGGGTTTTTTTGATCCAAGTAATGTACTTGGATTAAAAAGGAGTCCTTGTTCTCTAGAAGTGATGACTTATTTTGTAGCTTGTCAGTGCTTTTGTAAGTCTAGGAGTACTTTATTTGTACTAATCCGTTGTTTGTACTCTGCGAATCTGGGCTTCCCTGCGCTCTTTGTGCAGACTCAGGAAAGCAGGATGCTGCAGTGGGAGCGCCGGTCACTAGGGGATGCTCAGTACTCAAACACCCCGCGCCTGCCTCCCTCAGCGCTCGCCGGCCGCCTCTGCTCACACTCGCTCAGATGCTCCTGGCTGGGTTTGAGTACTTTTTCACTCGCAGTGCTGTGAGAATTATGAGAAAACAAGATCAAAAGTTAAAAAGCAAGGTATGTGCAACAGCTGAAGCTATATGGGCAGTACTTGACAGAATGCTGGTAGGCTTATTTCCCAGTTAATGGATTGATAACTATTTTCAGAAAGCTCTATTACCTCCTTATGACAATATTAAACTAACCCTTCAGCCTGAGTCCAGCGTTTAACCAAGCCAGTGTTCACGTAGTCAGGACCTCACTGCCGAGGTCTGAAACCAGGTCCCTCATGAGAATTCAAAGAATTGTCTTTCCCCTTAGTCTGGAGTGATTTGTCTCCCAGAAGCATACCCACTCTGAACATATAGGTGAGACTAAGAGCACATTTCCTGTGAGAGTGTCTTCCTATGGGAAACCTTGAATTTAATTAATGGTAGTCACAGCTGAAAGAATTGAATGGAACATTACTTCCTAGTCCTGCTACTGTGCAGGAAAAAAAAATCACACAAGAGTTTGCCAAAATGCCTAGCAGCAAAAAGGGAGTCTGAGACTGCTCTGACTCATAGCTATATCCATTAAGCAGCTAAATAATCAGAAGTCACCTTAATTTCCTCCTCTGGCTGAATACAATAAATGAACCCATAATCACCAAACAGAAAAGTTGGTATTCTGCACAGAAAACAGGCATTTTCAGCAAAAATATATGCATCACTAAGAATATTTTTTTTCCCTCTAAGAAACTGTCAATCAAAAATGTTCTCCATATGCATTTTCTGTTATTTTAAAAATGAAATTGTGACAAAGTTTCTGATCCAGCCACAATGTGCTACTTAAGAATTAGGCACACAGATATCATGGTGGCGTCTGGCTTAAAAATAGTTAAGGCTTGAATCTTCAAAGGCAATTATGTGTTGAACTCCTCAGGATGTGAGCCAGCCAGTGCCTAGGTTTAGCCAGCAAAATCAGGAATAGGTCTAAAGCCTCTCAAACATTGGCCAGGCTTGGGTTTAGGTTTAAATCTGATGACTCATTTCTGACAGAAAACTACAGTTTGCTCGCTTGTAGGTAGACAGAGGTCATAGCTTGCAGTAAGCTCACATGGAAGCCCTGACACTCATAGAGGGCTTGCTTGACTTACAGAGGGTTCCACACAGGTGCAATGATCCCACAGACTGGAGGTTGGAGTTCACTGAGGGAGCAAAAAACAACATTGTTTTTGTAATGGAAAGCTATTGCACTGTTTCTGCAGGAAAAGCTTTTATTGCATTTAACAATATTATATTGTAAATGGTGTTGGTTGGTAGTTAATTGTTTCTAAGGAGAAAATAATATATTGCAATTTTTTCTGTTCTTCCTACTTTTTTTGGGGGGCGGGACTATGAGTATACATTTTCCATGGATGATTTTATTCATACTTCCTTACGGCAGGTTTTCCACGTAATGGGCCTAACTTGTTTTGCTCTTTGCATCGCATCTCTTAATTCAGAGTCTTTACAGCTACCTGTTCTATGGCATGAATTACTTTTTTGTTATATGTGTCATACTTACAGCTTAAGTCATGTTCCTGTGCTCCAGTTGATTGCTGTGAGATGCTGATCGTGTGTTGCTGGAACTTTGTTACAATGAGATTTCCTATTGAGTTTATATCACATCATGCTTGCGACAGAAACTATCAGTGAATTCAAAGAGTGGCAGCTTTATACTTATTAAGTAAAGAATATTGCAGCAAAGAGCCAATACAAGTTTTTTTGCACAAAGTTATTGAAGCACATACCATTACAAAGTTGTAAAGAAAGTTTTGTATTTAAAATATTGAACTGAAACTAAAGAGAAAGGAAACAAATTAAGATAATGCCGCTGGGTAAATTCTCTATTTTTAGCTCTATTTTTGCAAATGAAGATTGTGGATCAGCTTCAGAGTGGCCTTCAATGGAAAGAAAGAAAGAAAGAAAGAAAGAAAGAAAGAAAGAAAGAAAGAAAGAAAGAAAGAAAGAAAGAAAGAAAGAAAGAAAGAAAGAAAGAAAAAGAAAGAAAGAAAGAGAAAAAGAAAGAGAGAGAGAGAGAAAGAGAAAAAAGAAAAAAGAAATTTAAATAATTAGATTTAGGCTGGAAGAAAGAAGATGCAAATTAACTGTGAAAACTTGTGTGGTTTCTTCTTCTGAAGGACTTTTTTAAGTCGAGAAAGATTACCGGAAAAACAAACCCCAAGCCATTTATTCAAAGAAGCAAACAGTCCTGAAAGGGTTTGGGAAATATATACAGTGGACTTTTCAAGACAGACTGTCATATCCTCCTCTGAGGGTAAATTTGTGTGAATACCTTTGTGGTGAAGGATCAGAGTGGGCAGATCAAAGCAATATACAAGCTCAAGGGAGATGAGGAGGGGGAAGGAGGTCGACATTTGGATTCAAGGGCTCCTCTTGGCTTACTGAGTCCAGTCCACTGATGTTACAAAGAGCCACGCTATATAATTATTTTCATAACATCTTAATAAACTTGAATATTAAGTTAACTTGATCCCATTCCTCTTCCTTCTTCCCTGACTGTTCTTATTATGACAAGTCTTGCTCAAACCTCATTGTTCTGGTCATGAAAACTTCATGTCTGGACAGAAATCATTCAGAGCCAGTTTATACCTCTTTGTTCTGGTGGCTTTTAGCTCACATGGTTTTCTTCCTCCATGAAGAGGACATGAAAACTCTGCATCATCTGTTCCTTTGATAATCCCAACAACCCTTCCAAGAACAAGCTCCAATTTTACATTCTTGAACATGAGTAGTCAAACTTATGTAGAGTGCTTCAGATGAGGTCACATCAGTGCATATGCAGCTACAGTAATACAATTCTTCTCATACAGTTTAGGATCACATTTGGGTTTTTTTTTAATTGCTTCACACTGGTTCTTCATAGGATACTCTCAGACTTTCTCTTCACCACAGATGTTTAATTGGCAAGCACTTAGTTTGCTGTGGGAAGTCTTGTTTTTAATCTCTAGGCAAAGATCTAGTTTTATTCTGTTGCATTTCTATTATTCTCATGTAATTCATGTGTGATTAGTCTGATGTTCCTCTGGTTTGAGACTTCATAACTTTCTGGGCTGTCATTAACTTTAATTACAGTATTTCTATTTCTTGAGGGACCATCAGCTATGGAAATATGAAATAAGACTGATCCTAAAAATAGATCCCAAGGAACTCCAGTATATGCTGAATCATCGCATTTCAAGGCACTTCACTGTAGTCTTCTGAGTAAAATTCTGTTCAAATTTCAATTCTACCATTAACACCTTTCTTCTCAATCTTAAACATTTTTCCTTATGACATTGTATCAAGTACTAAACTAAAATTACACTAGATGAGAGCTGTACTTTACTATTTTCAAAACTTCCTTTTCATAGTCAAGGAAGGATATTTTATTGCTATGACACAGCCTCCTCTTGAAAACTGACATTTTTTTCAGTCCATGTTATTTTCCAATCACTCAATGCCTAATTATATTCTCCTTCAAAGTTTATAATAAAGTTATGCATATTGTTGTAATCGGATTATTGACTCTACTGTTGTCTAAAATACTCCTTCTCTCTCTTTCCTAAATAAAGCTCCTAAGTGTACCAAGAACTAACAGATAAAACCAACATCTGTAAGACTTATTGAAAATCCTTATTGTAAGATTTGTGATTGCTGTGCTGATTCTTTGAGAACTGAGGGTGCAAATCACCTAAGCTATGACATTTTGGCTATTTGGCTCTTAAAATTTTTCTGCTGTCTTGGAAATAGATATTTCCAGTTCTACAGATTTCTTCAAAATTTCCATTCAGTCTTGCTGCAATGTCGTACCTTCTCATTCTGTTTGAAAACTGAGGAAGAATGCTTTTTTTTGGTGGCTCTTTTCTGGCTAGAAATTGGATCTACACCAAATTTCAAGAATGGCTATATCTGCGCTAAAATTATGGTTATTATCTTTTCCAGATTTGATTTTCCCTCTAGATTCCTACTAAAGCTGATTGCAGTAAAAGCTATAGATTTTGGCTTTTCTTTGGGAATACCACACTGACCATCCTGAAAAGATAAAAAAATCCCTTGAAAAAAGAGAGGAAGGAAGAGTGTCTGGAGCCTTCTCCTCTGGGATATTTATGTCTAAAGAGCAAAAGTAAGGATCATACCCTAAATGATGTGCTGGATTGTAGCCTCTCAGTGCACAAAATTTGGCTAAATGAGGCCAGATTTTTCTTTTTGTAGTACAGAGGGGACATGTGGATCTGCTCTGTGTCCAAGAGAAACAACCTACTTTTCATTATATGTTGAAAATTAGTACTGGGATTGGGTGATAAGGTGTTTTAATCTATTCTCTCTCTCATATTCATATTTTTGAATATGTTTCTATTCTGTCTTATTTCATACCCATTTTTATGAACATAGGACTAAAGCACCAGGCCTCACCATATAGATGCAATAACTATGGTATGGCAGTGTTGGTCCCAAGGATTCTTAAAGTATATCCAGTGTGCTTCCAAAACTCTAAAGATCAGAATTTTTCCAATCTTTAAATAAAGAGACAATTGTAGGCATCAGGTGTACTTAGCATTTTGCATTACTCTTATTTAGCGCAGCCTGCTGACACGTTTTGTATATTCCCTGAAGCAGTGCTCAGATCCAGCCTAAAATATGTGCTTCTGCACATTCCTGGGTGGTTTTCAAAGACAGACTGAAAACGACACGCATTCTTTGATATGTGTTCCTGAAAGTCTACTAACTGGAGCCCACCAATTCATCCATTAATGATGAAAGGGTGACTGGGCATTGGAATGGGCTGCCCAGGAAGGTGGTGAAGTCACCATCCCTGGAGGTGTTTAAGGGAAGACTGGCTGTGGCACTCAGTGCCATGATCTGGTTGAGAAGGTGGTGTTCGGTCACAGGTTGGACTCGGTGATCTCAAAAGTCTTTTCTAACCTACTTGATTCTGTGATTCTGGGGTCTCAGCTAGCTTCTTACTAGTCTGGTAGTGAGAAGCTAATGCAATTATCTACTATTCTGTTTCAGTGCCACATTTCCCAATGCTTTTTCTGGCAGGTTTCCTTAAAGCCTGTGAAATTATTCAGCCATCATTTCATACCTAATATGCCGTGAGCTCGTACTTTCTTTAGTCTAATGTCAGATATTATGGAAAAAAATCTTCTGTTAGTTGATATCTTCTTCTGCTTTGCTTCCAGTGGCAACTCACAAGTGTTGTAAGGACTGATAACTTACTGAGTTTTGAATCACTGTGGTTTCCCGAAAAGTTGCCCCAGATTCCAGAAGAAAATTCCTCTGAAGGAAGATTACAGAGATAAGGAGCATGAAGTGATGTGTTTGGCCCTCATTCTAGATACACTTATCTATTATTAACTACTGTCTGGCATATTTGAACATAATAAGATGTGAATGTTAGGCGATAAGAAAGAGAAGAGTAGATTTCAGGATTATTTCTCTGTTCAAAGGATTTGACATCTGTCCTACCCCCCACTTCCTTTCCTAGCATTTGAAACCACAAGCTACTGAGTTATGATAATACATTAGCCTTTGTAATACTGCTAAAATAATTCTGTTATTGGGATATAATGAAGAAAGAAACTCAACCCAATACATTTATTCAGCAGTTAAAAGTCACAGCAATAATTATGGAAAAGAACTCCTTGAACCTCCATCTGTGTTTATTCACAATGAAATATTAAGAAAACATAGCTGTCTTGTAGCCAAAGGAAGGATGTCATGTGCTTACTTACTGAAACAAGAAAGCTAAAAAACAGTTTTCCATTGTCTCCGACTCACATATTTCTCTTGCTTTTCTTAATTTTCCTGTAGTAAAACATAACTTGCTGACTTTGCAAAATACGTTATTAAAATTTAGGAAAACATTTCCTATTTTCTGCATTAATTCTGTGAACACAACAGTGCCAGATTTTCCTCGAAGCTTTGAGAGTCCAGGGAGTCTGTGTCTAAGTATGGAGTCATGGCATGCATTATCAGGTTATCTCTATATTCTCTTACTTTCATTATCTTTTCTGGAGCATGGAGCCTTTTTCTTCTCTTGCAATGCATACTCCACTTTGGCCTTCTTCCTTACTAGCAGTGAAATCCATATTACAGGTGTACTTTAAAAGTTGGTTGTTCTTTTCAAGCAAGAGAGAAGCAGAAGAGAAAAAAATAAAGACATAAAGTATTTGCTTCTTGATGACAAGAATACGATCTTCTAGGTGAAGATTGTACAAGTAGTCATTTATAACAGGCTATGAGCCTTAATTACGAAGTTCGTAGGTAGGTAATGTTTAGTCCTCACACCGTAGCCTCTTCCTTCCTCTCCAGATCACTGTTCCTTGGAGCTCACAATGTGTCTGCGTTTTCCTAAAAAATCGTTGTATCTTCCTCTCCAGGAAGTGGCTTGTTCTTTTATAGCAAAGCCAATCTTTGTCCTCTTTAAAGGCCATATATCCTCTGCTGTCTAGGGACAACACCCCTGGACACATCTGTCTAGACATGCTAGAGTATGCATTCCCTCTTCCTATACTGAAGGACTAACATTCCCTTAAAACAGACTTTACAGCTAACTTCTTGTGTCCATGCAGATGCAGAACTGATTTTCAGGGGTACTTGTCCTTACACACAGTTGTTTTCATAAACATGTCTGTAAGATGAACCACAATTTTTCATAAGTAAGCCTGTATGGGTCACTGCTCATCCATTCTTTCCCATGCTATAAAGCACAAGAAAACAAAATAAAATACATCATGGGGTTTTTTTGAGTAAGCTGGACCCTAACATTTCAGGAATAAAGGACAGCCTATTCATTCCCTGTTGATTCTTTGTGGTCCACTGGTAGGGAATGTGGGGTGTCCTATAAATGTTATTTGATAAAAGCTGAGGCTAGGCACCCTGCTGTTTTTAAGGATCATGCTGAGACAAACTGCTGGTAGGATATGCAAGAGAGCAGATTTGTTTATCCTTATTTCTCCGCTCACATCCCTGAGCACACATGGTTGCTGTTTTTGTTTTGACTAATTTTGACTTTTTTAAATGTGAGAAAAGTGGTTAAAATGAAGTCATCCCTGTCTGAAGTTAGGACTCGTGTGAAACAGTGGAAATGCTGACAGGCCTCTGGCTGGAGCAGAGTGAATAGCTGTCCTCCAGGGCTGGATGCTCTCCTGCCTTCCCAGTCCCATTCATAGCATTGTTCTCAAGGAAGAGGAAAGCAGGCAGTGGCATAAGAAAGCCCACATGCTTCACACACTCTAGCTCACTGGGATTGCCCAAGACCTTGTAGCAACCGAGAATCTGGTGAAAAGTTGCAGTGATATATTTGCTTTTCTTGTGCGCTTGAATCTACCTTATGATTTTCCCAAGAGCCAATCAGTATGGCTTTAAGCATTTTGAATCACATCTGGTCATTAAGGTCTGCAAGCAATGACAGTGGATTGTGATCATTTTGTGTCCCTGATGTTACTTATCCGTGAATACATAGATTTTGCTGGTTTCTTAAGCTAGAAGTAATTTTCTTCCCATTCAGGTTTTCTGTTATTTAAAAAAAAGCAAAAAAGTGTTGCTCATCGATAATAGTTATTTCTGTATGTGTGAAATATGCAGGTATCACAATATAAGACAAGGGTCACAGTCTACTAGGTACATAGAGAGAATGAAAAGATCATTTTTACTGTAAGATGTTTATACTTCAAGCTTAAGAAAAGTCAAGAGATGGAGCTTGTAGACCAGCCTTACAACCTTTAATTTTTTGTGTCATAGCTGAGTGATGTGGATTTAAAATGCCCTTGGGAATACAGACACATGCTTATAAGAATGTAAGTCAGTCTGTGGTAGAAGATATCCACATCATGGGTAGTAAGGCTCTGCAGAGGGGTCTGGACAGGCCAGATTGATGAGCCAATGCCAATTGTATGAGGTTCAACAAGACCAAGCACTTGGTCCTCCACTTGGGTCACAACAACCCCAGGCAGTGCTGCAGACTGGGGGCAGTGGCTGGAAAGCTGCTCAGCAGAAAAGGACCTGGGGTGCTGGTCAATGGCAGCTGAACATGATTCACCTGTGCCCAGGGGGCCAAGAGGGCCAATGGCATCCTGGCCTGGATCAGCAATAGTGTGGCCAGCAGGACCAGCGCAGTGATGGCCCCCTGGCTTTGGCACTGGTAAGGCCACACCTCAAATCCGGTGTTCAGTTCTGGGCCCCTCACTGCAAGAAGGACTTTGAGGTGCTGGAGTGTGTCCAGAGAAGGGCAATGGAGCTGGGGAAAAGTCCAGAACACAAGTCCTGCGAGGAGCAGCTGAGGGAGCTGGGGGTGTTTAGCCTGGAGAAAAGGAGGCTCAGGGGAGACCTTATTGCGCTCTACAGCTGCCTGAAAGGAGGGTGTAGCCAGGTTGGGGTCGGCCTCTTCTCCCAGGTAACAAGTGACAGGACAAGAGAAAATGGCCACAAGTTGGCCAGGGAGGTTTAGATTGAATATTAGGAAAAACGTCTTCTCTGAAAGGATTGTCAGACACTGAAAGAGGCTGCCCCAGGGAAGTGGTTGAGTCACGATCACTGGAAGTATTAGAAAAATGTGTTGATGTGGCACTTGGGGATGTGATACAGTGGTGGAGTTGGAAGTGCTGGGTTAATGGTTGGACTCAATGATCTTAAAGGTCCTTTCAAGCCTAATGATTCTATAATCGTCTTTAGCTAACTAAATTAAGTCAGGCTAACTGTAATTCTGGGAAGAATGTGGAAGTGGAAGATATCAGTAGAGAAAGCTGTGATGGGACATTGTAGAAGCATGGCTGGAAAACTAATCTTGGCAGCAGATAAGCTGGTAAATTAATTTGCTTTTTGAGACAACTCCTTACATTTATATCAATGATAAAGTTGTTGGGAGAAGAGTTTCACTCCAAGATGGATTTTTTCTTTTACTGAATTCAGGCTTGTGAGTAGAGTTTCACTTTTGCTTCTCTTATATATTGCTTCACCTACTGACTCACCTGGGGAATAATCGCATTGGGATTTGTGGAAAATGCAGGCAGGCAGACCACCACCTGGAAATAGAGGGCATAGTGTCTACTAAGCGTTACACGGAAGAAGTCATGTCTCATTTTTGTGGTGATCATGGCATTCAAAGAGTGCAGCGCAAAGAGATTTCTGCTGTTTAAAGAACTTGCAAAGATCTCTGTGTTTGTAAGCAGTAGATGTACTTGTCTTAGGACAGTTCCAGAGATATTTTTTCCCAAGAATCATTCATGTTTAGCCCAAGTTTAATTGGAACCGTTTGTTTTTCATCCAGAAGTTTATTTCTTGGAAGTCATTGGGACAGCTGTATGATTTTAATGATCTAGTTTTTTAATACAGAGATTACAATGTGGTTTTGTCAATGTATTATTGGCAACGATGCCAAAAAAACCCATCACCAAGTGCAATTATTAAGGCCCTGAGGAAAAGAAAGACCCATCCTACTTTTTTATTCTGTTCTGATTAATGCTACATCTGAAGGCTTGAGGAAGAAGTTTTGCATCATATCTTCCTGGGTGAGACTCTAATAACCAAATCCAGATGTCTGCATGATAGATTATTGGAGCTAAACCTCCGAGCTTTGCTGTCCATGACGCTCTTATGGCACAGCTTGTCTTGCAGTAATACAAATGATTCAGAACTTAAGGAGATGCATCCTCTCCTTTGCCCTATTGGAATCCACTTGTGCACTTTCTTTAAATATTATTGAAGGATTCACAAATATCTAAGTATTCACAGATTTATCCTTTTACTTAATAAATCAGCAGCTGACTTATAGTAAGATTAGGATCTTTGCCCCAAATAAAAAAAAGCCTATAAAAAATATTGTAAATGACAAATGATCTCCTTGGTTCCAATCTGGCAGGCTAGACGGAACATCCTTCCCATTTTCAGACAATTTGGAACCTATGTAGTCACTGTACCTCTCTGTGTCCTGCAGCTGTATTTTTCTCTTGATTCTGCTTCAGCAATAATTCAAACACATACTTAAATGCCACTAAAACTAAACTGGATTTCAGCATGTGTCTTCCTGCATTGTGTTTCTCTCATGATCCTGTAAATCATATAATCATATAATAATTTCAGTTCAAGGGGTCTTAGGACCTCATCTGGCCTAAGCCCCCTCCCCCACTCCAAATGGAGTCAGCTTTGAAATTACACCTTGTATCTCAGGGCCTTGACTACCTTTGAGTATGAGGATTCTGCAGCAGCCTTTTCTCCCACCTGGGCACCTCATTAGGAAGATTTTTTCCTTACATCTAATAACAGCTCCCCAGGTGCAACTTGCCTCTCTGAGAAGAGTCTATTTTCTATAACCACCCATCAATTAGTTGTAGACAGCAATCAGATTTCTCCTTTGGCTTCTGTTCTCCAGGCTGAGTGAACCCAGTTCTCTCATTCTCACTTCCTATGTACTCACCCCCTTAAACATTTTGGTAGCCTTTCTACTGTTCTTGCTCTAGTTTGCCCTTCTTGTACTGGAGATCCCCATACTGGACACAACAGATCAGATTTCTCTCATATACACCGAACAGAGGGGGACACCACTCTGCTCAGTCTGCTGGCTGTGACTGATGCAGTGCATGGCTCTCGTTCAGCGCTGCACAGCAGTACTGATGCAGAGCAAGAAACACGCAAGAGTGGGCACAAATTGCAAGCGCTAAGCAGGTCCTGCATTTATTTATAACCATGTGAGATCATTTCTGTTCTTTGCCTGAGGGCTGACTCCTGCTATAAGCAATGAGTAAATCAGAATGGGAAAGATCCACAAATTCAGCAAACACTGACTGCCTTTGAACTTTGGTTCAAAACCCTTTTTAGTTTCAGTACTGCATTTGATGATTTATTCATTAGTTTGTCACTGCTTAATGCAACATATTAGTTTCTTGTATGCCTTCCAAGTGTCTCCACTGAGCCACAAATTTTTCTCACTAACATTAGTGAAAAGTGCTGAATGCTTTGGGTAAGGGATGTGCTCAGTTGAATTTGGCAAACTCAAGTATCTCAGACAAAAATCAATTTGTGGTGCACCTTTTTTACATTTGGGGATTCACACAAGCAAAAAAGTATGTCTTCATGGTGTAGGTTCGATTTTGAGTGATACAGCTTCATTTTATCAGATTATAAGCACAGTGTAGAAGACCAAACCATGAAATCAATCAGAAATTATGCTATTAGTCTCTTTATATAGTTGCTGGTTAATGATCGCTTAGACCTCTCTGACATTTAAAGCTAGAGAAAAATAGGAGAAAAGAGAAGGAGAACACTAGAAGATATTAAAGCTAACAGAAAAATATTAATATATTGTGTTCTTTAAAAACTAATCAGATGGATGGACAAATTCAACATTAGCAGTAGCTAGGATCCAGTTTTTCATCCCTGACCACTACCAAGTAGAGTTTCCTGGCCTGGAGTTCAGACATACCCTTTGATTCACCTGCAATCCCACAGCCAGACAAAGCCAAAACATATTCTAATGAGCTCTATGCTCCAAACTCTCACTGAATTCCTGTCCAGTATGTACAAGATTTTCCTAAATCAAGCTGTGAAGAAGCGCACAGACTGGAGTGACACATGCCCTACTCCAGTGAGTTTCTAGCACTAACTGTTGCGTTCACTGTTTAAATAAAGTTCCTTCTCTTTTGGATGACTTGGCAAACATTTAAGGCTCTTTTAAATGCTTAATATTTGCCTGTAAACACACGTGTTGATTTTTTGGGGGTGGGTTTAGTTATTGTTCATAGCCTTTTGTGGCCTCTGACTGACATTTCCTATTATTTAAACAGCTAATTAGTCCCTTTTTTATTAGGTGTAAATGTGTTTCCATGCTTTGACTGGCAAACACTAATCTCTGAACTTCAGTAGCATGTAGGAATTTATTGCCTGTTAATTGTGCCCTAGGGAATAGTGACTTTTAAAGGTGAAATAACAATCATTACTTCTCCATATATATTACTGCAGTGCCTGTATTGTTGTAACATATGTCTAGTTGGATTATCAGTCATACAGAGGGCAGCCATTCAAAACTATACTGATTTTTCAAACAAGGTGGAGTTTCAGATATTAATACTAAAAAAATACAACAATATCTGGTTGTTACACTTCAGTCCACATGTGATTTCTTTCAAATGGCTTTACCTTTTTTTAATTTCTGTCTATCCTAGTGATAGCATGAGTGCCAGATTGTGTGGGTATTACCTGATTTTACCCTTTATGTGAAATGATTTAAAATTCTCCTGCTTCTGTGAGGGCTTACTTGTCATTATACTATATACTTGAGATATTTTCTATGTTCTGTGTCAGCAGATGTGCTTCTCAATGTGTGAATCAGTGATAACACACTGAGTTTTCATTTCACTTATCAACACATTTGCCTTTTTCTCATAAATGCTGAATGCTTTGTGGGATCTTATTCAGCCACCCACTCTTCCTTCTACAGGCCTTTTCTCAGAAACAATAAAATTAGTCAAGATTCCTCTTATTTGTCTTGAAATATATTCCTTAATGTGACAGTGAAGTCATGCAAAGGTTCATTATCAGTTTATGGCTAATTTAATATTTATTCTCTTTATTTTCTAAGCTAATATGCATCCTTGAAAAACATACCAGGTGGAAAACTCTGAAGGAACTGAAAGAATGGCACTGCACTCATAGTGCTGAATGTTTTGGTCAAGGACTTCTGATGCAAGATTCTGTAGTATCAAATTAATGCATTGCTTACACATTTTGGAATCCAAACGTGATTCCCTTAGAACTCCTAAGGAAATGACTCCATAACTGTGAGTGATTAGATACAATATAGAGAGTGTGTGTGTGATTGGAAGGGGAAGCAGTGTCCTTGATTGCTCAGTTTTATTCTTTTTGGGCTCCATTCCCAAGCATCTAAAAATATTCTGTCCTGATCCCTTTTATTCTGAGGCTATATCCTACTTCTTACTTCAGCTCCCACTTCCTTTTGGCTTACCTTCTTTTCATTCTGACCTCAAAAGATATACTGTGTAAAATTGCTTCAACCACAGATATCTAAAACCAGACAACCCAGTGGGTAACTGTGTCCTGTTGTTCCAAAGGAGGAACATTTGTACCTTCCATTAACTTCATTTAACAATGTGAATTCTTAGCGCCTTTAAATGAAGGAAATGTGTATTGATGCTAAGACAAGAACCTCAGTGCGAACTTTTTATCCTGTGTCACGCTTATAAGTCTTTGTCAGAAGACTTGAAGAGTCCACAAGCAGAAAGAGCAATGTATACTCCATATTAATCCCTCGATTGGGCTAAAGTAGACTGTGCCTCTGCTTTCTGTTCAGAAAAACACCAACATTTTGATGGTAAATTTGTTTTCCAAAAAGTTCTATATTACTACTTACCTATTGCAATGTCACTCCAGAAAGCTTTGGAAGGATGAGTTTCAATGAGAAAAAGAACATTGCTTGAAAAATAAACTTGCTAAAGTTTTGCCCAAGTGTTCACAGAGATGCCACACAATTTTGCATGTACTACAGAGTGTACAGAAGGGTGAAATCATCATAGGCAGATAGATCTTGAACAGAAAGTTACATCATCTGGGTGAAAGGGAATAGGGAATGAAGTCATACCGAACAGTAAAAAATAGAGTCAATATAATCACAAAAATGGTCAGGAGGAGATACTGTAACTTTTAAAGAATACTTATCCCAGTTTCCTTTCACAAACATACTTTTTGCACCTAATAGAAGTGTGCTCGCCTTTACATCAGCAGTACAGGAGGAAAAAAAATCAAAATTGAAAAAGAGTTTCAGGAGGGTTAGAGAAACATTGTTCTTTTGCAGCCATGTTACAGGACAGAAGATCACATCTTGCCAGTCCTGAGGGATAACTGCAGATGGAGCTTGGCGCAAGGTACTTCTGCACTCAGTGGGCTGGATTGTGTCTCATAGTGATATTGGACAGGGCTGGCGACTGACTGTGAGTTCAGTGGCTGAGTGCGGTGAGGCTGCATACAGTGTATCCAAGAGTTGATCAGGGAAACAAAACCCTCTAAGCTCCTTGATAAACTTGTAAACTCCATTTTCATTCTTGGATCATTTTGTTTTGACTTATTTTGTTAATGGTCTGAAAGTCTGAGATCCAGCAATTACTACTTTCAGTAGCAGGAATGTTAGGGCAATTCCACTGTTACTGCGTGGGCTGGGACAGAATTGTTGTACTTCTCCTCAAGTTTCTTCCTCCTTAGTGTAACAGTTTCCATGCTATCATCAGTATCTCTGTGGTTTACAGCCTTTCCCACTATTGCAGTCCTATCTCCTGATATTACTGTCATCTCTGGCTTCCCTGTCACTCCTACTCAAGAAATGATGAAGTAACTACCATATTTACCAATTGTCAGAGATGACTTTGTTGCCTAATTTTGTGAGCAGCTTGCATGCCAGTCTCCAAAAGTCTTGAATTTCACACCCTGCTGCTTTCTGAAAACCAGATTCACTTAATAAATTTTTGTTGGGCATTTATAATTAGGATGCCCAACACCACTACTTCAGTGGTGGAAATTCTGGCTGTGATAGGCGTGTTTCTTTCCTGAATAAGCACTTTGACATAGGACAGCTTATTGACAAGGTTAATTGACAAGGTTGACAGGTTGTTGACAAGATCCTTCAAGGATACAGAAGCCCATGTTATGATTGTTTTCTTCTCTATATGGCTACTTCTTGTGCTCTGTGAAGATTCTCCCAGCTCCTCCACCAAAGTCTATGGACCCAGAGGAATATCCACCATTACTTTATGGTGGATATTTACAGTACTTTATGATCCACTGCTTTAAAGATCCATTGCATTAGTCAGCCTTTGAGTCATTGTGATAGAGAGGGTGAGATAAGTTTGTTATCAATTTTTGTATTTGCTGAAGTCTGGGCTTGCCATAACCTTGTTTTGATTATAAGACAGGAGTCGTGTTTTGTCTTTTGATAATGGCTTTCATTCTGGCTGGTTGCATAAAACCCTGCTGAATAAGAAAGTCAGGTTAACTTAGGGGAGGTAATTCCACAGCAACCTGGGTCTATGAATGACTCCAAGTCTTTCTTGGTTAGAAAGGCATATATAGCTTTTGTTCTTGAGCTTTTTCTAAAAAAAAAAAAATATTAAAGAAAAATTTAAAATAATTTTTAAAAAAGAAAGAAAAGATAAATGGTTGGAGGTAAGTAGGTATTAAAATAAACCACATTTGTATAAATGGTGCTAATTTTTCTAAATTTTCTCTTGTTCTATGTTGGTAACGTGTTCTGCAAGTTCTGCTTATGGTTCTCAGGAGTGTGTCACTAACTGCAATGGGTTCAGTGAAATTCTGGGGTTGGAATAGAAAACTATGACTTCCTTCTTAGTTGTTTCCAGCAACTTCCAGTAGTCTGAGCAGAAGAAAAATATTTTAAGGTATTGTCCATCTTTCTTCTTAGAAAAATATACTGACAAAGGATTGGTTCATCTGCCTGCTATTAATCGTCAAATCACCAAATCAGTCAATTTTTATGGGACTATTTTTTAAATCTTTCCTACTTCTACAGCATTAACTCCTGTTATATCCTTTGATTCTGGTGCTAGTGTTATTTTTCTTTCCCTGTGATTAGTTAATGACTACTTCCATTTCTGTAGCAATCATGTTACTATTGTTTCTATGTCATTGTGCCCAGGCCCAGTCCTGTCTGTCAACACAATTCATGTTTTGTTTTTTTAATTAGTAGCTGGAAACACATAGTAGAAAAGCACAAAGTGATGTATTGGTATGTTCTGGGAAACAGTCTGTGTGATAGCTTTGAGGAACTACTCTATAAAGCTGTTAAAAACCATTTTAAAGGCTTAAATATTTAAAACATTAACATTTAAAAGAGTGAAGTGAATTATGACCTGGACATTTTTCTTCTGTAATTGCAGGAACTAGAAAGAGAGATTGAAAAAAAGATAAATGTATGGTTATGATACATAAGCCAGATGGCAAGGACTCTATTTTCTGTTCCATAACAGACTTTTTTTTTTTAATTATACAATTATATTTCAATTTTCTTGTTCTTCTATTTCATTCAAAAAGATAGGAAGATGTCACGTCCCTTTCAGCTGCTTCAATAAGAATTATTGATTTCCCAGCAAGTATAACTGAAGTCTAGATATATAAGGACAATGTGAAAGGAGAAAAAAATAAAAGGAAGCAATACCCCATCTAGATAAAGTTAAAAGTCTCTATTAGATAAAAAACCAAAGCACTAACAAGAAGAGAGAAGAAATTCATGGAAAATGTCACCAAAGAAGTAGTCACTTGTGAAGGAAAGAAAAGTGAAATGGACTTTCAGATCAGCAGCCTTTTGACTTGCAAATTCATACTAAACAAGATGAGACCTTGGAAATGCTTAAAAATAAAACCCAACAGAATGAAACTATAGACAAAACACTCTTAAAGAGTGCCAACTGAAAATGAAACAGTGTACTACACACTGTCACGTTTCCCAGCACAATAGAAGTGAAAGATGCCAAAAAAGAAAAAAAAATAGAAAGGTGCAGGTGAGGATTAACTTATGGGGAAATACTTAAATGTCCTGATGGTTGCGATGAGGAAACATCATTAAGTCTCTGTTCTCTGAAATAAAAGGAAGTTGTAAACACAATGACAAAGAAATGTGAGCGAAGCGACTGTGGCATCTGACTGTGTGCTGCATACTGCTCAGAGGCAGACAAGCCGCCTACGGTACTACCCAAAGCAGAGTAAAGGAAACAACTGCTGGCAAATCAGAGAAGCAGAGATTCAGTTTCTCAAAGGAATATCAGTTGTTCATCCACAATTCCTCAAGATACTGCTTGTGGGTTAATTTTAATCCTGGAAACTGTAAACCCCAGAGTAATTTTAATTTCAGTATCTGTGCCATAAGAACACACGCATTCTCCACTCAAGCAGGTAAGTCAAATGAATCAGGGGAAAACAAACATAAAAGCAGTTTAGCCAACTTTTCAGTGAATTAAGTGAAAAGCTCTGTAACAACACCACTAGTGATTGTCTTTTTTGCCTGAAAGGTTGGGTATTCTCTGCATTAGAAAACACTGACAAGTCCTGAAACAGAGTGCTAAATGGAGGGGGAGAAAAAAAGCAGCAACAGATATTCCTCATTCAGTTTATAGATTTAAAGACAGCATTGAAGCAGCCACCACCCTAATACATTTGGGAATACCTTAGGTGTTATGATAAGCCCTTATAACAAGGAACGGCATCAAAGTTTTACGTACGGAAGTAGAAGCTGTGTTCAGTTTAGATTTCAGCAGGAATAGAAATCAATATCAGTTACTTGCTACTACTACTGGTTTGAATTGTTGCTGACTTCACTGTGAAAAAGCATAATGGATAAAGAATGGATAATAAATAACCATAAAGGATGGATACTTCTAGAAAGTATTGATTGTGCTGGCAACACAGCATAATAAACTGACAGAAGAAGGCTTTCAGCACAAAAAAAGAAAGACAGGAGAACCAGTAGCAGAGATTTTAAACTCATTTTCTCAGAAAGGAAAAAGATTTTCCTAAAGGAAAGGAAGAATTTCAGTTTTCCTGCCTTCTGGGAAGTATGTTTCTAGTTGACAATGAAGCAACTGCATTCACCATCTTCAACAAGACTTGGTTGCTGAAATAAGAAGCCTAAAGGCCTTCCAACTTAACTGTTATTCCACTTTTGCTTAGGAGAACATCCTAAGGAAAAAAATGTATGTCGCCACAAGACGAAAGCATCCAGAAGGTTGATCCTCCTTGTAGAAACCAGGCCAAGTCCATGGAGCACTTTGCAGTAGAGTGTTTTAGCTCAGAAATAACATCAACCAAACATGACTGTACTGTTTCCAGATCTATGCTGGCTCTATTCAGTCAACTCCTTAGTATTTCCAGTTCAAAGGTTAGCAATACTACCAGGGTGAGTTGAGGTCTGTCTGCATCCTTTGGTGCAGTTGTGGTTGGGTGCCTACTTTGGTCCATGTGGCTTGTGATTTCTGTTGGCTCACTCCAGGCCTTCAAAGGCGTGCAGACAGTAGAAAACATTAAATACAAGGACTTAGTCTAAATCTAGGCCTAAATACCTTTGCAAGTAAATTCCTTAGAAAATACCAGATATTAAGTGGCATTAAATCACAACACATTTCAAAAGCGTTCAGCAATGTCTTGGCTAGAAAAGAAGATAGAAATATCTGAGACATGCTAAGAAAGAAGCCTGAGGGACAACTCAGTCATCCAAACATTGGCATCTGGTCATTGTACACACCCCAGGGAATCCCTTCTGGATTCTGGCCATTGCTTCTGAGAGGCCTGGGCTGGCTGAACCCGTGCATCTCTGGATAGACAGCTCACATGCCACAGGTTTTTACAGGTAGGATTAGACACCTGTGTTTGGCCCTGTGTGGGGGCCAAAATGGTAGAGTTGCTTAAGGAACATGAAGAAGTATCTGAAGGTTTGTCTCCTCAGCAGGGCTGAAGGAAGAAATAATTCACATTATGGGTCTTCAAGGAGCACTCTGTCCTGGTCAGACAGGGCTGGCAAAGACTTTTCACGCCCTCAGTACATGTGGTCACTGAGAAGTAGGCTGGTTCAGAAATGAGTATGTTTCTCCTTTTCAAAATGTTGCAGAAGTTCATCTGTTGCTTTTTTGAAATAGCTTCAGGATCCTTACCTTAGAGGAGAGACAGAAATGCAAACAGGTACATTTCCTGTGAAGCACAAACCAAAGCATTCACTTTCAAAACCTCTTATTTGTTTTTGAATAGACTGGATTTTTGCAAGCACCTTGCTTTTTGTTTCTCTTGTGCAGCCATCTTTTGAAAAAGTAGGCAATTTTGGTGGTTGAAAAACTATTTCAGTTTCCTTTTTAGAGGTTTGTCTCCTGGAACAACAGTATATTTTGTTTTGGTTTATCTTGCAATATTCTTTTCTGCAGAAAGAACTTACCTCTTTCCTTGGCCAGATCTGGATTTCATTCCCTATAGTTGCAAGTCTCACATTACAAAGCTATCTGTATGTATGTATGAGAGAGCAGAAAATCCCCAATAAAACCAACTTTCAAAATTTAATATTTTTGTGCATAATGCTTAAAATAACTTAAAATGAACTGTGTGTCAACCTGTGAGTCAATCACAACTTCATGGAACCAGGAAGCAGAAAAGTACAGCGACTTATGTTCTTAGCAAATTCCTCAGAAATATCTGCTATAAGTTTGGCAATCACAGGGGCAATAACATAGGGGAGGAAAAAAAAAAAAAGAAGATGTATTCAGAATCTCAGAATTGTCGTGACCCATCAGTGTGAAACTGCCATGAAAAGGCATGGTGTTTTTGCATGTCTGACAATTGAGTTAAAACTGAGATAGCTGTAGGGAATGTCTATGGAGGCACTTCTGTCCTGTGAAAAGAGGCAATTATAGTAAAAATAAAGTTGATTCTGTGTCTGATGTAAGTATTTATCAAGGAGTAAATACCTGTAAATAGGACTTAAGCTTGAAAGAAAAGTCAGCATGAAACCCGGAAAATGTAATCTCAGCAGGAATTAACTTAGGCTGGAAATCAGAAGAAATTCTCTAAAGTAGGGGAATAAGTTTCTGTGACAGCAAACAATCTAAGCAGTTAGCATTGTTTTTTAAAGAAATGAGAGTTGTATAAGTAACACGAATACCTACATGGTTCCTACTTCAACAAAAAGGTTCTTCCTCTCTTTGGAATCTGTTGACCAGTTCGAACAGAAACTGATACAAAAGAATAGGCTTTAAAAGTAATTATATTCCTAAAATTTTCGTGAAAATAAGGGCTAGGTAAAGAGAACCCCTATGAGAAGCAATAGAGGGAAAGTCTTTAGTGTGAATTCATGGTCTTATTAGTCATCGGCATGATCCTGAGCTCACTAGGGTATTTAAAAGCCATGGGAAAGGCATTGAGCAGAACCCACACTTTCTCAAATACGGGATCCTCACACTACACTGGAAAACAAGTTTCAGTAGTTCCTCTTCTCACATGTAGTGCATTTCTAACACTGGAGCCTGTTACACACTGAAAGGGTTTGAACAATATGTTTCTCTGCAGAGGGTCTGGTTTTGATGACTTCACCAAGGGAATATATTTTCTGGCCCAGTCACTCGTGCTGTGTGAAATTAGACACATAATTTCATTTTTACTTCTTACATCTACACTTCACAAAGCAGTCAAACTGATACCTTCAGCTGAATCATACTTTAAAGTGTTTGAATTAGATGTGTTACTAGCAGCAGCTTTTTTTTTTGAGTCATACTAATGATGAACAGTTACAGATTTGCCCCCATCTGGATGCAACGATAATTTCAAACACTCTGAAATTTTTAAAGTTTGTACTGTTCTGAGAAATTACAGGTAGAGGGGAGATTACCTTTTGGGTGTTTTTCTGTTTCACAATTATGAAATATTTCTGCGGCAACTTCAACAATAGCTTTCATGGAACAGGAAATATGAAGTGTTTATTTTTAGGTGTTCATTTGGTATGTCCTATCCCTTAGGGCTGTGCCTATTTCCTCTCTTAATAAGCTTCATCCATCTCTCAAAAATGATGGACATCTTAACTTCATTGCAGGCTGAGTCCAGTGTAAAGCGGATGACTAGCCATTTCCCAAGGTTCTGAAATCACAAGCACGCTTTGTGTTTTGCCATGAGGAGGTCCTACACATACAGACATGGGTGAGTGCAAGGAAAGGATCCCTCCCATTTCCAACCCGTTCCCAACAGAGACCCAAGCAGGCAGCTGAAGTGTTTTTCCATGGCTTGGTGACAGATGTTAGCAGGCAGCTAACTTTTTTTTCCACGGCTTGGTGACAGACGTTACCGTGGGCATTGTCTGATACTCAGTGACCAGCCATCACCAGAGGGGCAGGGGTGACATACTTTCAACATTACAAATTTACTTCTCTGGTCAAGCCTGAAAACCCCTTGAAAGCAGAAGGTCGCTGGTATAGTAGCGTGGTCTTGTGCTCATGGCAATCTCCCCGTTGTTCCCACTTGTGTGCCAGACGTACTTGCTGTTTCTTCAGCTGTTTCTTGGCTGTGAAATCTTGAAAGCAGAAACTCTTCTCCTTGTGGTCCTTCTCCCAGTGGACTCCTAACTCCCGACTTGGACTTGCGAGTATGCAGATGTTGAATAACAGCAGTAGCTACAGCAGCAGCAATAATAAAGGAAAGTTTAGCGCTTTGCCTGTGTCAGACTGTGGGTACTTACGTGATCTCTGTTACACAAATCGTGAGCAACTTTGTAGATTATCAGCGGTATTTAGACAACTACATCCCTCATTCTGATGGGAGTTAGGCACTTCAATGCCTTTAAGGATTTGTGCCTCTGGGGCTTTTTCCAGATAACAGAAGTCTATGGCAGAGTTGGTGGGAGATAAACTTGAATTGCCCACATCTAAGGGCTGGGGGAAGGGCAGGCACTACCGCCGACTGAACGAGCGCAGCTTTTCCTGCCTGCGGCATTCCTGGCCTTTATAGAAAGCCTGAAAGGAGCATGGAGAGCTGGCATGCTGACTGCCTTAAAAATGACTGACTGAGGTTAGACGGGAGCTAAGGACCACGAACGAGA
This sequence comes from Lycocorax pyrrhopterus obiensis, assembly GCA_014706295.1. NCBI lineage: Eukaryota > Metazoa > Chordata > Aves > Passeriformes > Paradisaeidae > Lycocorax > Lycocorax pyrrhopterus. The sequence goes on from JACSVZ010000001.1 coordinate 70,697,824, forward strand.
GATGGGCACGGTGTTGCAAACTGTAACAAAACTCAAACCTGTGTCTCTGTGAAGGGGTGCAAGGGAGTGTGTGAATACAGCTGTGGGGTTGCAAGGCCACCGGTGACATTCAGCACCTTTCGCAGCCAGCTGTACTCAGCAGTGAGCACCTTGCAAGCTACTGGAAACCCGGATGATCTGTTTTACGTTGGGATTTTTTTTTTCTGTTATGCTTTCACAACGAAGGAGACATAAAAAATGGGCAACATTTAGGTTGGGGTTTTTTTAAAAAAAGGACTCTGCTCTTTAGACATAGGAAATCCCATTCTATTTTTGTATAGAAAAGTTTCTAAATAATTCTTGAAGGTTCCTCATATTCTCTTTCCCTAAAATTCCTTTAACTCAGCCTATCTACATGTGTAAAGAGGAACATTATGTTTTCTTTTTGATTGCGAGCAGGCACATTTAAAGAAAATTATTTGCATTTTCTCGTAATGAGCCACGGTCAGTCATTAGTTGGCCAAAGTGATTCCATCCTGCAGGCAGCCAGATGCCAGAAAACACTCAAAGCAAGAGACTGACCCTGCTGCTCTAACTGGACATAGACTTCCCTTGGAAATGGGTTTTGTATCCCATTAAGAAAGGCAGGAACTCGCCTTTAATAAGAGCTAATAAGAAAGATTATAAGAACTATTTTAAGAATAAGAATTGTTCTTTCAAATCCTCCCTTAAGGAAAGATTAACTCTTTAAGAATTGTTTAACAAGCGATAGCATCAGCAACATTGAATCTATCCGTATATCCAAAAGAATCTATGTACCCCCTCTTTTGGATTGACATGATCCGTCTAGAGTAGGAATAAAATGTCTTTATTACTTATTTAAGGGAAAGCAAGCCACGATATTTTTAAAGCCTGTGACAGGAAAGCATGTGTCCCAAACTGCTTTTGGAAACACTGCGGCTCTTCCTCAGATGTTACTTATCTTTTCCTGCTAAGAAGCTGCTGGGACTTGCAGCTGGCGTGAGCACCGTGTACCCCGTGTCCAGGTCGGTGCGGAGACGGAACCCGCGGAGAGCCCGCCCGTCCGCGGAGGGCATTCAGGGCATGCACACCCCCCGGAGCCGTGCGGGCTGGCAGCCCCCGGCTCCCCGGGCGCCCGTAGCGGGAGGCGCCGGCAGCGCCCGGCTGCCACCCGGGAGCGCCGGTACCGCCGTGCAGCCGCGTCCCCGAGGCCGGGGCCGGCCGCGGGGAGCCGGGGCAGCCCCAGCACTGACGGGGAAGGCGTTAGCTCCTTCCCGGTGACCGAGGCTTTGTAATCTTTTTACATTAGACAGGGGTTAAGTGAGGGGGAGGAGGAGGAGGAAGAGCCTCCTAATCCCTGGTGTCTTTGTTCCGGCTTGCACACATCGGAAGCGGAGCCGAAGCCGTGTGAACACTTTGCATGGAAGAGGAAAGACATTTGCAGGCACTTTTACGCATCCTGGCCTCCTGAGCGGGGCTGGAGGAACGGCGAAGGACACTCCGGTACCCTGCTCTGCCGCCGCATCCCTCCCAGCTCCCAGCCCGCACCCGCTTTTCTCTCCACAGCCCTCTCGCCCCCACCCACCCCCCCAAGATCAAAAGCTCCTTGCTGTTGCAAAAGGACTATTTTCTCAGGCGCCCTTCCCCACCACGGCTTTGTGAAAAGGACAATAGACTCCTGTGTCAGTGTTGTTGGCATCAGCCTTGCATAATACAGGAAGCAGCATTTCCTTTCGGGGGTGGAAAATTAACTTGGACCGTGCGTTTCTCTTTTTATTGCTGACCGTACACACCCCGGGAAATTCGGCTCGCCAGGCTCTCGGGAAGGGAAGCGGCAGCAGCCTCTTCTCTGCATCCTCCCCGGCGCAGAGGGAGACCCGAGCGCGGCTCCGCTGCCGCGGTGGGAGCGCGGCCCGCCCCGCCCCACCGCCCCCGCTCCGCCCGCCGCGGCGGGGAGTGCCCGGGCGGTGCCTCTGCCCCACGCCCGCCGCCGCTCCCGCCCCGCGCAGCGCCCCGGAGCTCCCTCTGTCCCTGCGTCTGCCTTGGGCTGAAGGTGGCACGGCGACGCACAGCCTCTCTTTTTCTGTCAGTGATAACGCAGCCTGCTTATCTCCTTAAGAAAAAAACCCCCCAACAATAAAACCACCAAAAATAAAGGGTCCGTTTCCAGCTGTGAGCGTTAAAAAAGCCAAACTGAGAGCTCTGCCCTTTGGCAGCTCATGGTACCCGTAAAGTCCGATTCCACAAAATAGGTTTTAACCGGTTTCTTCTAAGTATGTTAGCCCTTGCACAGTGGTTGTCCCAGGAAAGCCACACACTTGTTAATAAAACATTTGAATGCCTTTTTAATCCAGTTCTCCCCAGGAGAGATTATAGGGTTAAAACAGACATAGCCCTGTAAAGACATAGATCTTTGGGGCAAATTTGACTGCAAAAAGACTGTGTGTGTGTAAAATATAATACGCATTCCATAATAGTTCCTCAGTTGATGTTATAGTCTTCACTGCCTTGTGGTGTACAGGCAAAAGTCAGTTTGGATTCCATGACTGCAGCCCAGTTCTGGCTTCTCCGTCTTCCCTCTGCCCACTGTTGGGACTGAGGAAAAGTCAGTGCAAACTCTGACGATCTCAAGAGAACTCCTGTCACCAAAATCTTCTGGTCTACTGTTCTTGTCTTTCCCCTTTTTTTTTGCCAACAACAACCTAAACCTTAGCTTCAGGGGATGACTTGCTATCTTTGCAAGGTAAGGACACACATAAACCATATCAGCAGGTCTTGGTACTTGTGAGGTTAGTTTGTGCACAGATCATTCTCCCTCCTAGACCTGTAATGGCTTCTGCTTGCTGGACCTAGTGACAACAGATCACTCCCAGATGAGATTTGTAAGTACCAGCTGAGCAGCTCTGAGGCTTGTTGAGTCAGCAGGCAACCCTTTTCTGATCCCACATTCATGCTGATCTGCCAGTTAAGGTTTTCCTGCACTGAAGGAAGCAAAGATACTGATTTCATAGCATGGAAATGACACTGTTGCATCACTGTAGTAATGACTGCCCACATCACCACGAGTATCCCGTGTAACTAGAAGTGAAACAATCTTTTAACTATTCCTGTCAGCTAGTTTAATTTTTTTAACACTTTTATGCTTTTTTTATGCTTTTTTTTTTCTGATTTTCAAGGAAGTGTTCTGTGGAAAAGAGCTATCTTAAGACTGTTGTCTTGAAAATCTCAGTTATGACTAGAGAATGAAAGAAAAGATAATTTTAGTGCATTTTGGAGGAAGCTTTTACTCCCACTGGACCAATGGAGCTCTCCTTAGTCTTCCTCTGTACAATATCATCCTTGCTACTTGCAGATGGAGCCAGAGATATCTCTGACATGGTTTCGGGCAAACATTGCAGCTGGAGACAGCTATGTGAGGTTCTGAGCAAACATTGTAGTGGATCTTTTTTCTTTCCACCTGTCCAGTAGACTTGCATTGCTACTGACTTAGCCCAGTTTAGCCCTGGACCCAGAGCTTCAAACTTGTGTTCTGAATCCTGTCTCCTGAAATGCCTTTCCTTGCGGTTATGTAAGTGAACCAGCACATGGAGCATGGAGTACACTGATCCTGCTATTTGGGGCACATGTGGTGTAACCATATGCATTACTCTGGTGCTGCAGGACCTTGGCAGTGCTGTATGCATCCCACATGTCCCACTACAGCTCCCAAGACACTCCTGTGAACACCATTTCTGTGGCCAGATAACTGTTTGCTTTTGTTCACATTTCGTATGTGATTTGTTCTGAAACAATCAGGCCATAAGCATTTCTGCACATCACTGAGTCACCAGCTTCTCTGTGAGCAGCAGCTGCGTGGGCTCCCAGCATGGAGGCCTGGTTTGTGTTATGGTGAGGGAAACACTAAACCTCTGGGGGTTGGTGCTTGGGGTGGTAAGAGGAAAAGAGCTCTCCATTGTAAGTTTGGTTTTCTTTTCATGGCCCAATATTTTCTTGGGTTGTTTTCCCTTTTTGGTTTGGTTTTGTGGTTCTTTTTCTGACCTTCTGGTTGTCTTTCCCACTGAAAGGCAGTGACCTTGGCCTCGTTCCACAGGGAGGATATGCAGTCAATCCTTTCATGTGGTCTTGACTCTTTCTAAACACTTATCCTGGTACATTCATGTACTTATGGCTCCAGGAAAGGCAATATATATCCTCTTGGATAAAGAGAAGAAGAAATGGTTGGGAATTAAATTTCAGATGCCTGGGAGATGAAGCCAAGAGCACTACGTCACCACCACACTAACCCTGCTATGCTGAAAGTAGGTCATTCCCGTATTGATGCAGGTGTGAGTGCATGTGAGTGGGGTCCAGCATACAGTGGAAATGCTTACTGGCATTCTTCTATTGTACTTGTGTTTTTTGGGGACAAAAGAAAATCTTGTTCCACTCCTTTTTTCCTGTTCAGTAAAATATGCTGAATGCACATATAAAACCAATTGTGTAGTATTTTGTAAGAAAATGTGCATTGTAGTAGATTTTGCTTTTCGTAAGGGGTTGAAGTCACTGTCATTCTGCTGTATGGTCCCAACTGAAAAAGATGTGGGCAGAGCCAAAATCATGTTGGATGTGCCAGAGACCAGTGAGGGCCAACTGATTCTCAAGTGAGCCAAGGTCAGTAAAACGGCAGGTGAGAGCAGTTGCCACACCAGCAAGGAGCCAGAATGTGGCATGACGTGTTTGGGTCAGGATCAGGTCCAGAGACAGTGATCAGGGTCAGACCCTGTCTGGTGATTGCCCAGTAGGGCCACAGTGGTGGTACAAGTCTGGGCACAGCTGTACCTGTGTGAGCTGTGGTGCAGCATAAGCAGGGATCAGCGGTATGGCTTCAGTTTCAAAGCAGCTCCCAAGGAACAGCAGAGGCAGACTCTCTCCTCTGGCTTTCTCCACATCACCTGCTGCCAGTGAAGGTGGGGACCTTGTACTGGACCAGCTGAGCTCCAGCCACTGCAAATCCTGGAAGGGGGATACTCTACAGGCCCAAGTATTCCAAGCTTCCCAATAAAATACCAGGTAACCTAATTAATTGCTCATGCCAGTTAACTAATTACAATGAAAAATGAGCAGCATCAAATTACGTGCTCCCATTGCCTCTACTTTCTTGTTATGGTTAGACAGCCGCCTGCTTTGCTTGCCCTCAGAAATGAACCTAAGTTTGATGCAGGCGAACACTGACTGGATACAGAGTCAAGAGTCTGTACAACGTAAGGTAAAGCTCAGCCTTGCTGAGGGAAAGCACCACCACAGCTGTAGTTTATGTTTCTGCATACATTTACCTGTGCATGTGCCCGGGGAGCACGTATAAGTAGCTGTCCCAGTAAACACCATAGTACAGAGAAGAGGTCTCAGCTTTTGCTTCTCACAGTCTTTGAGAAAACTAAGGAAAATGATGATGGTAAATGGGATTTACTTGATAGTGTGCTTCTTGAACTCTGTTCCTACCAGAGGATGTCAAAATAATGATGATTGGAAACACCTAATTGAAAAGAGAGAGGAAAAGAGAGTCAGAGGAAGGTCTTGGGTAGAGCAGACCCAGTCCATCTCACCTCACATCTTGCTTCAGGTTACAGTCTCCCCAGTAGCTGGATCAGTACAGAAAGCACCAATACTCTTCTAGTCCTCACAGTTCACTGCATCTCCCATTGTATGGATATGCTTGCTATAAGCTGTGCCAGTGAAATGATCCGGGTTATAAGTGACTCTCCATAGAAAGTATGCAAGTTACATCATGGATTATTTCATCAAACTATTTTAAATTGAACCCCAGAAACTGTTCTAAGCCTCAAAAATAGCTATGCCAGTGGAATTGACAAGGGACTATGGGGATGGAGGATGGTAGACAGGGAGCACTGGAACCTTTCACACTGGTTCTGCAAAAATTTTAATGTTTTCAGGTGATCAACTGAAATATTGCTTTGGTTAAATTTTCAATCCTGGAAGCACCCAGTCATCTTAAAATAAGTTGGCAGATGCAGATTCTGCAGAAGATCTGCAGAGGGAGATCCAGTCTGCTCTGCTTTGGCATCTTTCCTTCTCTCCTGACAGCAAGAGCTTGGGGCCATCTCAAAGACAGTCTAGTCTGTTCCTGTGAGGTGTCTACCTCTCTGCTGTGAGTACAACAGACACCATGCAGTCCCTCAGCTGTAACTCTGACCCACGCAGTCTTCTTCTATGGGCAGGCACCTGCTGTCACAGGTGCTGGTGGTGTCTTTTGTATAATGCTCTGAACCTTGGAATCAGTGCCACAAGGAAGTATTCTGAGCATTGGTGCAAGTAAGGAATTGTTTCCATGAGTACAAAGAGTCAGGTCATGTTGGGAGGGTATCAGCTTCTGGTATGAATGAGATTTTCCAGGCTCTTTACTTTTGCCAGGTCCACGAGAACTGTCCAAGCAATTCCTCCCAGAAGACTTGGCTAAAGCCTTAACCAAGGAAGTTCAAGTGCCCTATTTCCCTTCAGGAGTAGAAACCACAACCTCAGAATGTGTCCCAGTGACTTGACTGAGTCACATCCATAGGGGAATTGCCACTTCATCTAGCTCCTGAAGCCAGACAGGCAAGAGAGAGAGAGCAGACAAGAAGCAATGCTCTGGCTGAGTATTCAGCGATGAAAAGTCCGATGTGCTCAGGGTGATGTCTCTGTTCCTTTGTCGTGGTAGTCTGCTGCTCAGCGTGGACCTAAGGTCTGAGTGCCTTGATTACCCGCCTTCTCAATCAGCTTTCCTATTGCTCATTTTCTATGTTGTTCCCATGAGTCCTGTTGGCCAGGGAGGGGCAAGGGATGCAAATTGGAGAGTTGGTGCTTTTGCTGCCTGACAACTTGATGATTTTAGTGTCAGATGTGTGGGTTGTTCAAGCAAAAGCCTTGCTTTTGCAAACAAGGCTTTTTGTTCGACCAAAAGCCTTACTCTAATCTTCCTTCAGAGCAGAGTAAAATTCAACAATACAAGGTACTGCTGGGCTGCAAGTGAACACTGAGAACAAATGCTGTCTACTGTGAAGGCTGTTTCTTCTCTCTCTTTTTCAGCTTCTCTAGTGCTGGAGATTGAGCAGATGATCAGTCTTGCAAAATGCTTGCCTGATATGTTTCAGAGGGCTTACTCTCAGCTGCTAAATTTGGCTGATTTCCTTTCTAGTATTTAGTAATAGTATTTTTAACAAATGCTAGAAAAATGTAAATTCCCACATTTCAGAGCTGAAGGGAACATAACAACTGTTATGTATCTGTTATTCGTAGAAACATAAAATCATAGAATATTCTGACTTGGAAGGGACCCACAAGAATCATCAAGTCCAATTCCTGGCCCTGCACAGGACATCCTAAGAATCACACCATGAGCCTGAGAGCATTGTCCAAACACTTCTTGAACTGTGGCAGGCTTGGTGTGATGGGGAAGCTGTTTCAGTGCCCAGTCACCTGCTGGGTGAAGAACCTTTTCCAAATATCCAGCCTAAACCTCCTATGACGTTCCCATGGGGCCTATTACTGGTCACCAGAAAGAAGATCTAAGCTCCTGCCCCTCCTCTTCATCTTGTAAGCTATGAAGTCTCCCCTCATTCTTCTCTTCTCTAGGCTGAACAAGCAAGTCACTTGAGCTGCTCCTCCTAAGTCTTGCTCTTGAGGCCGTTCACCATCTTTGTCCCATTCCTCTGCGCGTACTCTAATAGTTTGATGTCCTTCTGACATTGTATCACCCAAAACTGCCCCCAGGACTCGAGGTGAGACCACGCCAGTGCAGAGCAGAGCGGGACAATCCCCTCCCTTGCCTGGCTGGTGATGCTGTGCCTGACACCCGCCCAGGATGTGTTTGGCCTCCTAGCTGCCAGGACTCACTGATACGAGTCACTAATATGAGTCGCACTGCAGACCAGTCTTATATTCAACTTGCCATTGACCTTTCCTGTGGCACTGCTCTCCAGCAGAACCTGACAGACCTGTAGTTATCAGGGTCATCCTTCTTGCCCTTCTTGAAGCCTAGGACATTTGCCAGCTTCCAGTTGAGTGGAACTTCTCCAGATACGTGCTCGTGCTCCCCAGGGGCTCTCTGGGAGAGAGTGGGGGCAGTGCTGTCGCTCCTGGCTCCATCCCATGCTGAGTCAGCCTCTCTTGTGCAAGCTGCTGGTTCCATGTGGGCCTCTCTTGGGTTTCCCCTGGCTCTAGAAACTCACCCTATTCTCCACAATCCCCTGCTCTGCTGTGAGATGTGCTTGTACCGGAGCTGTTTGCCTCAGTGAGTAATGGTTGAATTCCAATGATAAATTTGTCCTCACATATGGCACCCACTACTTAGGATCAAACCAAGGCCTAAGATTTTGGTACGAAGAGATCGTATTGCCTGCGGGGTAGACATTTGCCTGGGACAGATCTATGACTCTCTCCTTAGTGTTTGTCCAGCCACAGCACATAAACTACTCTTCAAAGGTAGTTTGCACCCTACTAGGTGTCGCAAATTGCGTGGTAGTAGTACACAAAAAAAAAAAATCAAGTACATTCCATGCAGCCCTCCCCTTCACACACACATTGTCCATCTGTCCAGATGTTTCAAGTTAGGTGTTCAGACTGTTTCATCCACTTTCGAGCACAAGCTTCCTACTGTACCTTCATTCTGCTTTATGAGAATATCTGCTTCTTCTTTCTTCCCCATATCTCACTACTAGGGTCTTTTCAGTCTACGAGCTCCACACCTCATCTCTCCCTGACCTTAACATATAAAAGAGGGAAAACAGATTAGGAGCAGATCTTCAGGTTTGGCCTCCCTCAGCTACTTGAGTGGATCAGGAGCTGATGACATCCGTTGAAGAAGGAAGAAGCTATGTCTTGCCAAAGAAATGTGGTCTTTGGAGGGCCATGCCTGAAAGCAGCTGTGATGTAGGAGGTGTGAAGAGGATGGGGAGGAACTGGTGTGGTACAGCTGCTGAACTTGTGATGGGGCCTGCATCATCTCAGACTCAGCATGTACTCAGCACCGGGTTGGCCAAAGGCAGGCACAAACTGTTCCCTTAGGTCCTTCTGTAGGGGGCCCTTGCTCCTAGGGGGTCTAAGCCGTCAGGACACCCAGTGTCCTAGTTCTTGTTGGTCTGTCCTCCCTGGCTAACTGTTTTCCCAGCTGCTGTCCTCTCCAGTGGAGGAGGTGACTTCGTGTGAGTCATCCTCTTCGGGAAAGAAACCTCTGGGTTCTTCCCCCCATGGTGTGAGCAGCTGAGGGGGAAGGTATCCATAGCTATTTTATTTTCAAGGTCTCAGCTGGGGGCAGGAAGATTGGAAAATGCAGAATTAAATTTGTAGCTTAGGGTGTAATTTATGAATAGGAGTCGAACAGACGCATGCAGGAAATATTCTCACAGACTTTAAACTTTAAAGCTAAACAGTTCTTAAGTTAAAAACAACATCAACTTCTTATTTTTTTTTCTTGCACAGGATGGTCTGGTGGGACACAGGAGGTCTGAGTTCTATTTGTGTCTCCTGTCACCAGCTTCCTATGACCTTGGACTAGCTGCCTAACCTCTCTCTGCGCCTCCGTTTCCTACTCTGTAAAAGGGGGATGATCACATTTACCTGCCCCATGCAGACACTCTTGTGACTTATTTCAAGCATAAAAATATAGGAAGGGTCAAACTGAAGACCTGACTCACACAACAGCCTTTCTCTGGCTACACAGGGAAAAAGTGGAAGCACGGGGCTTGGGTTTTGCTGTCATGGGCTCTCTGCTCATCTTTCACAAAATAAAACGTGCATGCGAAACATGAGGTATGTGCATAGGGGGGAAGAAATATATTTCCAGCGCTGCCCTGGATGTTATAGGGTCAGTGAAGGCCAGGAGAAGAGCTGGCAGGGCAGACTCCCTAAGCATCCTTAGCCAGTGCTGCCCCTTCCTGGCTTCCCTGCTCTGAGCGGTCTCAGTCCTGCTGGCTGGGGACCCGTGCTGTTCTGGGTCAGGCCACGCACAGGGCGGTCTGCCTCGCGGCTCTTCCTCCCCAGAGAAGGCGGGGAGCAGAGCCCCGGGCCCCCGGGGCACGGGCAGCGCTTTTGGGCGCTCCGAGCATCGTGCCCGGTAGCCGAGGAACGGCTGTAAATGGCCCCGGCCCGAGCTGGCACCCGGCTCAGCAGCCGGTGACGGGATGCGGCGCTGTCGAGGTTTTCCTGAGGAGCCGGAGAGGGGCTCCTCGGGACCGGGACCCCACCGCTCAGCATTTGGTCCAGGAATCGCAAGTCCGCTGCACGCTCTCGCCGTGGGAGCCCGGCGACATGCGAGCGACGAGTCCCGCTGCCCGCCCCGGCAGCGCTGCGGCCGCGGCGGCTGGAAGCAGCCCAGCGCCTGGCTCCGGCGGGACGGCACGGCCGGGCTCCCGGGGGCCGGGGGCGGCCGGGGCCGGGAGACCCGCGGGGCAGCGACACGGTGCCTGCCGACGGGCGGCGGGCGGGCGGGCGAGCGGGCGGGGGACGCATCCCGGGGAGGGCGTGCTCCCGGCGGAGGATGTGGGCGGGGGGGCGGAGGGGTGCTCGGCGAGGGGTGGAGAAGTTATAAATTAGCGAGGCTGGGGTTGGCGGGTATCTGATGCCCGCGGGAGGTGAAGCTGGCAGGGCGGCCCGCAGCGGATACTCCGTTTCCGCAGTCGGGTCGGGCCGGGGCGGGCGGGCGAGACTCGGGGGCTGCTGGATGCGGATTCCGCGCCGCACTGTGCCGTTATCTCCGCCACCGCGGGAAGCGCCCGGGACCGAGGAGAGCCCGTCGGAGCCCAGCCGGAGCCTCTGCCCTTGCCTCGCCGCCGTCGGCAGGGAAAAAGCCCTGCGTTCCCGCAGGCAGGACCATGCCCCGCCAGCTGCTCTCGGGGACCGTGCTGCTGGGAGCCGCCCTCCTGCTCGCAGGTAAGGGATCGCCGGGACGCGCTGCCCCAGTCAGACCCCGTTCTGCGCCGAGCTCTCCGCGACGGGCCCCCAGTGATGTGCCTCGTCGGCTGCGCCTCCCGCGCCCCTGACCTGTCCCGCCACACCCCGCCTGTCGGCTGGAGCTGGCGGGCACCTGCCTCCCCTTCGCGCCTCTCCTGTGGACAAGGCCGGGGAAGTGATCCCCGCTTTCCAGGGAGCGGCGAAAAGCCGCATCCCCGAGCGGTCGTTATCCTCCGTATCCCGTCGGCGTGCCCCGGGAGCAGCTCCCCGGAGGGCCCGGCGGTGCGGAGCCGCGGTGCCTCTCCTCCTCCAGGCAAGGCAGTGGTGGCGTGGAGGCGAGCCTCTGCTGAGCACAGGGGACCGCCGTGCGTCATCGGGAGTTGTCCGAATCCGTGCATCAGGGAAAGAGAGCATGTCTTGGCTGCAGGGCACGCTTCTTTCCTCCGTATCTTGTTTTTAAGTGTCCCAGCTCTGCCCGTGAAGCCGCAAAGGTGTACCTTTTCTTCGCAAAAATCCGGGTGCTGCTGCCTCCCGCCCGAGCAGGTCGGAGGAGCACCGGTGGCGCTGCCTGCGGGGGTGGCCGCGGGGTCTTACTGGACAGTGGGATGGAGCTGCTCTCCGGTGCCTGCATTCCGCAATGCTGCGTGTACCGGGACGGATCCTTGTAGATTTGGTGCTCTTAATTGAGTTTTATTTATCTTTGAGCCAAGAGCCAGTCCCCGTGGGCCGGAGCGCCGTGGTGGGCAGCGCGTCCTAGTGTTGCGTGGCTGGTCACCTGGGAGCAGGGGTGCGTGGTGGCCGGGCAAAGGCCGGTCCCGCGTGGGGTCATCGCTCCGCAGGGCCGCTGACCTGCGGGGATGCCCCGCGGAGAGGGGCGGACCGGCGGCCGCGCAGCCTGTCCGCGCACGGGCTCCCCGTGTCCCGCCCCGGGGCAGCGCGCACGGCCGCGGGGACGGCGCTCGGCGGAAAGGGGCTGCGAGGAGCGGGAACAAACCCCGGGCGGGGAGGCGAAAAGCCGAGCTCCCCGCGGGACAGCCGTCGAGGCCAGCGTTCCTGCGGTTAGCGGCGCGCCCGCCCGGCCACGCTGCCCCTCGCGAGTGGCCGGGGGGTCGGTCTGCTCCGCGCCGCTGAGCCCACGGGAGCGCTCCCGCTGCCTGAGGCTTCCCGGGAGGAGAGCTGGCGGGGCCGCTCCGACGAGACGTTTTCCTGCTCGGGAAGTGCTGATTCATCAGCTTTGATACAGATATATAGGTATTCTACTTTTTTTTTTTTACTCTTTCTTTTCCCCAGGAAAGCGCTAATTTCCCCACATTATTTGTCTCCGCCTAGGAGGTTCTTATGCCCAGGATGAAATAGGCACAGGCATGGGACACTCACCCTGGATACAGGAAATGTGGGTTCAGATCCTTGCCAGGCTTCCTTCACAGCTTGAGTTTGAACTTCAGCGTCCTGCTCCCTCATGGGCTCCTGCAGTGACCAGCTACGCTAGGGGACTTGCTTCCTCTTTCCTGTCGGAAAGGTTTTCCATTGTGCAGATCATGGCAAACCCACTGCCCAGGGAGAGGGTGGACTCTCTGAGCCAGGGGCTGTGAGAAAGACCCTGGTTCACCTTCCTGTTCGTGTGCGCCCTAGACCAATCCTGGTGGGAAAAGCTTGGCTTACTTAGGGGACAACCTGGGGCTCTGGATGCTGGACACAAACATCCCATCCTGATGGTCAGCTCAGGTGCTGTAGGCATTGGAAAGCTGCTTCTCTGTAGTTTGGCCCTTACAACCGTTTTCCTGGAAATTCATATCCCAGCCATGTACAAGAGATTGTGCTCAAATCAGAATTTAAATTTTTCAGACTCACTGGTTTTGTTGCTTTTTTTGTTTGTTTTCTAGAAAAGCATTCTTGCTCAGCTTTGTTTGGACAACTCAAAAAGGTTGACCATGCTTCTTCTGGGCCACTGGCAAAACTCTCCATAGTCGCGTTTGCATGGAGAATTTCAAAGTTATTGTTGAAGTTGTGGGATGTTTTGTACCGTACATCTCTCTGTGCTTTTCCTCCCATTTCACCTTCCTTCACTGCTTATTTACCTACAATTCTTACTCAGGTTGCCCAGCACCTCCCATTTCCAGTGCTCTTGATGAAATTGGTCTTGTCTTGTAATTCAATCTCTGCAGGTGTCTGCTGAGCTTCCATTTACTGACAGGTTCTAGAGGAGATTCTCGGAAACAGTCAGTGGTTCAGAGAGAACCGAAAAAGACCTCCACAAGGTGGTGACAGAAGGAGGTCTTTCAGCTCATATATGTCTAGTTAATAATTTAAATTTCCCCAAAGCAATGTGCAGCCTACAAGCTTTGAGAGTACCCATTTGAAAAATGAGATTAAGGAAATTAAATTCATTTGACATGTGAGTGTTGGGCACTTCAGGTCTCTTGTGCACATGCATGTTTTGGTTAACTTGGGAAAGAACAATACTTTTTTTCTGGGTTTTGCATAGTATTCACATACATTTTCTTTATGTCTTATATATATTTATTCCACAAATCGTATTGCATACACTTGCTAATGACTGTATACATAATGGTCAACATGAAAATGTGGTTGCTGTATTAAGTTCAATCTCCCAGTCCTCAACTTTGTATTACTATAATGTTAATCACTAACATTTGAGATTGTGAAGGACTGTGTTTAAACCCTGAAAACATCAGACTCTGCAGCCCGGATCAAGGCTTATGAGCCATATTTTCAGAAATATAAACTGATGATTTAGCTGTATTTCCAGCTGTATTTCGGGCTACCCACATCGAAGCGGTACCTCACAATTAGCAGCTTGAAGGTAAATAGACTCTATTACAGTCTTACCTGTGAACAGCACTGTATGATCTCAGTTATTTCAGTTGAAGTAGAGCACCAAAATCCCCAGTGGACTTTTCAATTTCATGGTCAGCTGGAAAAAATGAAGGAAGACATTCCAGGTCAAATCTAATCAGTGCTGAAGTTAATTTCTTTCAATAACTGACCTGACTTCTCTGAAAGTGCTGTTCAGATGGAAGTTCATATGTTAAGGTTTCAATTTGGTTTGAGTACTTGCTGAAGCAACTACACAGACACAATGGTCCAGTTTGGGATAAGGGCCAGAGTTGTTAAAAAAGTTCGGAAAAACGGGCTTTCCCACTTCTTCTGCACCTTCATAGAAATGGGACTCCCTAAAAAATTCCAAACTGTATTCACATAAAGCAGAAGAGTTAGACACTGCTATATAACAGATATTTTAAAAAAAATGTCTCTATGGGGTTAAAGCACCAAACTTTTTGACACAGCTAAAGAAAATCACTTGCACAGTTTACTGATGTTTTACCAGACAGGTGTTTTACTCATACGCTCCACACAAAGCTAGATTTCATTCTCTTACAGCTGGTGTAAATCTGCAGCAACTCCTTTGGGCTAGGCTAGCATCTTCCAGATTGACAGTTTGTGCTGGACAAAATCAGCACTTGACCTGTGCCATAGTAAAGATCTTCATACCCAGAAGCACCCAATATATTTAGAACCCTTAAAATTTGCCACTGGGGAGATTTGAGAGGTTTTTTTGTGGTGTTGGGGTTTTTTTTAACATCTGAGCAACAGCAAACAAGCTATTTTTTGTCAGATGCTTCAAAGACTGAAACCCGTAGCCTTTCACACTGTGTGGGTGTGTAGGACAAAAGGAAATTGTCCAGATTTGCAGGACAGTTGATAAGTCCTTGCACTTTATGTGGTTTGGAAACTTCCGGCACACTGTTTATCAGCTTGCTGATTTTCATGTCCGACTGAGATTGGGAAAGGAAGAAGCTCGGCAGATGAAGGTTAAGGTTCGGTGTTTCAGAAGTCTGTGTCCAGAGGGGCTGTGGTGGGACTTCAGCAGCAAAATTGTCCCTTTTGAATCCCCCAGAGTTCAGAGTTTGGGACTTCCTGCTGCAGCCCCAGAGGGAATGGAAAGGGAGACTGCTGCAAGAGTATGTTTTGCATGAAATGCCCAATCACGGTCACCTCTGCTCTTGGAGACAAGTCTCTCCTATTAGTGTGAGACCTTCAAGAAGAAAACTGCTCCCTCCAACAACATGCTTCGTCTTTAGATCTCATCCCTGCCCCCAGTCGTCTCTTTTTCCTCCTCTATCAATATTTGTGAGATTGTAGAGAAACATTTCTGTGTATGTTTGAGTATGAATCCTATCCACAGATAGAACCAGGCTCTTCTCTCTTTGCCTTTGTGATGCATGCCCACTGCACATATTCCTGCAACTGGGAAGCAACCTTTCCCAAGTGTCCTCAGCTGGGAATGGTCTGACTTCTTGATGCATCACAGGGAACTGCTTATCCTAAAATTGGTCCAGCGATTGTCAGGAAGGTGCCCACATATTTTCCTCTTACTGAGATGCGGAAGTTCAGTTTCATTCCCCTATGGCTGGAGATCAGTGCTGCATAAATCCTGATGCTTGAAAGAAAAAACGATGCTGCGAGCAGGAGTTGGAAAAGTGAAAATGCAGTCATTAGTGCTCTCTCCAAAGCCAAGCATGGCATGTCATGTTTTTGTGATCAGCAGAATGAACTCATGATGGAACTAAGCAAAGTGCTAACAGATTAAGAAACCAACAGTGAGGGCAAAGAGATTTCAAACTGTAGATTTCAGAGGTACTTTTGTCTGAAACTTAAGTCTTGAGACATTGAGACGTATGGAGAGACTTGGACAGGGAATGTGAATGACTGTTTCTTCTGTATTAAGTCTTGCTTGCATTTGGGGTGTATTTTGTGTGGCACAGTGAGTGGAGACGTGCCAGACTAAAGATGAAGAGAAGGATGATTTAGCTTGTGCTGCATCAGTGTATTCAAGAATGTTATATATGCTTGTGCAATAGTTAATTAATACATTAATCATCTTTCTTGGACTTTGGTTTGTCCTGTGTTAATGCAGAAGCAAAAGGTTCATGTTCATGGTGAGTTGATTTTGTTCTCTCTGTTTTCCCTTCAAATCACAGTTGATTTGTCATTACCGAAATCCATATCCACAATATTAAGTCACTTCTGTAACAGAGCATATTCCAGTGTGATGTTGTTAACACTGCTTTCTCTTGGCATGACTTTTCTGGGTGGTGGGGCTGTTTTTCCAGCATTCACTGACATGTGGCACTAAGCACTTGTGCAATACTTCTTTTTAAGTTGTATTCCTTCTTTTGGAGCTATGGCCTTGAAACAAGGTTCTCTTTGCTGGTGGAGCAGCTGAAGGACGGGCAAGGGGCTAGAAGGCAGCTGCTTCTAGGATTTCAGTGGGTTGAAGATGCTGTGGCAATGCAGTGACATTATTCCCACTCCATGCCTGGAAGCGGGTGAAGCAGGCAGGGCACAGAGGTCCTTGAGAGCTGGGGACCTGTGAGCAGATGTCTCTCCTCCTCAGATGTTCTCTCAGGAAGCCTGTGCTCTGGGAACAGACCCCCTGCTAAGTGCGTGGGGAGCAACAAGCGATGAGTGTGAGGGCATTTCATGAGCGGAATTTCACAATTTCACATAGCTCACTTAAGCGTCCTTCCTGTGGGATTCTTCCTTGACACAGAGTGAAGGAATTCACCCCTTTTGTTCCCATTGTCATTCCTCTGTGGAAAAACCTCTCATCAGGATCACCATAGACTAATGTTAACAGAAGCGTGAGAGTTGCCATCCTGGATCAGACAAGGGCTCTATTTAGCTTCATGTTTAGCTTCTTTAGTGGTGTCCAACATCTGATCTTCAGGGAAGGTTCAAGAAGCCTTGCAGGAAGCAGTTATCTGATAAAATTCTCAAGAGGGGAATTTTTTTTGTAGTATGATTAAAAATCCGATATTATTTCATAAGAAACCATGGGATTGAGGGCCAAGGAAACTAAAATTTAGTTGTTGTCTATGTTTATGCAGGTGGTTACTGCATAGTGGAATTAAATCATGTTAAATAGTATAATACAGAGAATTTTCTTGTTCTGTTGTGCTGAAAGTGTTTGGGGTGAAGCCCCACCTTTCTTTGTCTCATGCAGTGCTGCAATTGACAATCATCCTAATCTATTTTATAAGTATTACTGGTTATCATTTCCCAATGTAATTGAGCTATAGGCACGCTTGCCAGAAGATTTCTCCACGTGCATCTACCTTAGACTTGGTGCTTTAGATGTCATTCAACAGCAAAGTGGCTTTTGCTCCTAAGCCATTGCAAGGGACTCCTCTGCAGACTGTTCCGGTTCTTCTCACCTCTCTACTTTAATTTGTTGTGCTTCATTATTTACTTGATCTTGTTTTGAACCCAGGGGCTTTGCTTACAGCTCTGTTTTATAGGTTTAAGTGGGATGGATGGAAGTCAGTTCCTGACTTTTCTTTTTGTCTTGGAGCACTACAGGGCAGTTCAGCTGTAATGATGGAGCTTTGGAAATAATAACCAGCAGCCTTCAGCAAAGTGGAACTCCTTAAATTTTGCTTTATATTTTCTTTTACGTAGTTGCTAATTTGCTTCTATGCTTACAGTTTAGTGATTACTACAGCCCCAGATGAGTTTGACAGGCCTGTGCTGCTGGCTGAGCAGGTAGATTACTGGTAGGTAGGCTGTTTGTCTGTCTTTATGAAAGTCTTCCCATTCAGTCCTAGTATACTACTTTATTTGTCCTGCCAAGTAATCTGTTACAAATTTTAAGTATCAAACTGGCAAAGAAATTTAGTTTGGCCAAGAAAATGTACAGTTTTACTCTAAATTCTTAGGAATTCTATATTATTTTCATGTCAACTTTAGTGTACTTGCTTTCTCTTTATACCATATCAATACTTTTCTACTCACTAATTAATGGGATAAACTTTTCTGAAGAATATTGAACTGATGATTATGTGCTGGGATCTGTAATGGTGGAATTAGAGAAGAGGCACAGAGGTTGCTGACACGTGTCAGTCAGTAGATCTGATGACTCGCGGGCGTAGTCTGGATGGGACTCCCTACACTGTGTAAGCAGCACAGGCAGAGTGGTGTGTGGAGGCATGAAACAACACTCCTGGTGCCACTGGCTGATCACACGGCATCCCTTTTGGCTGGGCAGATGGCAGATTCACAACCACTTCTCATCTGAATGGCCTGAGCAGGGTCTCTATGCAGGGGACAAGACAGACATACCAAGGTGGAGGGGCATGAGAGCTGCATGGGTTTGTGCTGAATGTGGCTGTGAAAGTGTTGCTATAGCCTAGCTCTGCTGTTACCAGCCTCAGCTGACCTGTTTTGCTTTAAAGCTGGGCATTTACTCTGTTAGAGTGAAGACCAGACTAAAGTGGATACAACTGTGGTATTTCTCTTCTCAACGCACATCACGTGTATGTGTGTGTTTTGCCTCCTGGGTGTGGTTTACCAAAGTGATGATCCCACAAGGGTTCATAATGGAGGTGTCAGACTGTGCATTTGGATATCCATTTCCAATTCCATATGCTCAAAGGGAAATAAAAAGTCTATGGTTATGGCTGGTTTTACTTCTTCTCTGTAAATATGTCCTCCTTATATAGCTGATGAAATGAGTACCTTCTTCAGGCTAGATGCTCATTTCAGATCCTATATTTCTAGAGATGCTAAAACTTGATGGATACAACAGGAAACCAAGATTATTTTTCTCTCAGGTTCTCTGGCTGTTAAATATTGAAATTTACTTTTCATTGGCATTATATGAAGTACCTATGCTCATGCATGGTGGTCACCTGGTGAGTTTAGGGCAAACAAGACAGAGTCTTCTGATGAGCTGGTGAAGCAAGTGGCTTCCAGCGGGTCTTATGGGGCAGAGAACACTGAACTGCATGGCCTTGGTTGCCCAGGTATGATGGGAAATGTTAATAATTTCAATTGGTAGTAACTGGAATGAGATTTTTGTCAGACAACCAGCTGAGATTTCAGTTTGTTTAATTTCTACATCTGAATTTTTGAATGAACAACCTCTCCCTGCTCCTTAATAGAATGGCTTCTATTAAACCAACCTGACCTAGCTAGGGCAAATACTGGCAAATTGTTTGGCGATTATTGGGGAAATACATATTTGTTTACATTTGCAGCTCTTGGCCACATTGGCATGATAGTGTACTGCTCAGGGGTGTTAATGAAGTGTTACCAGAACTATTGTGCTATTTTTAGCAACTGGGTGTTTTGCTTTGCCTCTATAACATTTACTCTTATATCAGTGTGTACACTAATCTAGGAACAGCAAATGCATACAGAGAGTAAATAAATTATAACTTGCTCTGAGATCTGGAACTAAAAAGGAAGGGACACGCTTGTTCGAATACCTTTCTCTGCCTATGAAGGCCTGTTTTGGGCAGTTGCACATCTATTTTCCCTGCTGACTGATTTTTAATTCCACAGCATGGAGTCATGGCCAAGGCTTTTAGTCTGCTCGGAACTCATTTAATCTACTGTTACAAATCTTACGCTGTTCAAACTCTACTATGATGTGTATCATAGAGCAGCCCAGCTTTGCCATCTATTAACCTATCAATTTTTTTGGCTGGCTCTTACGTCCTGATGGTACTTTAAATTCTTAATTATAATTGAGGTTGATCAAACTTAAGCATTTGATCCAGAAATCGCTTGGCATGTGTGCCAGAACATCAGACTGGATAAGTGGAATGTCCCTTTTGAACCTGAAAGGGACAAACCAATGAATTGATAATTTTTGTGCATCTATGTGTACTTTGTAAGTAAATAGCATCCAATAGTTTTCTTGCTCTTGACTGCAAAAGAGAAGGAAGTTTCAGTCACATTCAGAGATGTGCAAGTGATGGCTCTGTTAAGGAGCGATACAGCTTGAGCTGCTGCTTCTACCCTGAGGGTGTTTCTGTCTGCCAGCTATGTACAGCACACCTGGTGCCTCTCTTTGCACAGGAACCAACAGGAAACAAGTACAAAACTACCTCTGAGTCCAGGGACCTGTATCTGTTAACACTTATAAATTCCCATGGCTCTTAATTGACCTGCAAAGTTCTGCTTCAATAGAAATAGTGGTTGCATTTTGCTGCTTCAGATCATGAGTTTGCTCATCTGGACCATTGTCAGTGTCATCTTGGGACAAAGGCACGCCTCCTTGCTCTCACAGTTAAGCTGCCCTAGTTTCTCTTCTGCAGGCTTCAGGTGTGAAGTTTGCATTTACTTCAGAGAAGTGCTGTGAAATTAGATGACTGTCATGTTTCCTTTAGAATGGAGACTTAAATGGCATCTGAAAGACCTGGAGATACCACTTTGAGTCTCAGGGTGGCTCATGGTTTGGCACTGTGGGTCTTTCCTGGAGACTGTTTCTAAGTGCAGGCAATGGAGAGGGTGCTTTTGCCCCTGGGAACAGGAACCAGGCTGTGCTGCCTTCTTTGCCTGTACCTGAGCATCAGAAACCGAGGTGACAGATGAGATAGGGGCTATTGATGCCATGGGGTTAGAAGAGTGTGTCTTTCCAGTAGCAGTTCTTCCCAGCCACCAGCACTCATAGAAGTAGAAAGCTTCATTATCCAGGGTGCTCCCTTCTCCCTCTAGTCCTGCAGCAGGACCAGGCCAGACAGTCACACTGAACAGGAAAACAGAATTTTCTTTTCCATTCGCCACACAAATTTTAAGACAACTCTACCTAAACGCTCTCCTGTCTTTATAAATGCAAGTATTAATGCTGATGAGAATCTCAGTGTTGATTAAACTAGAAGGACCTGTTGGTCAAAACTTCTTCGTATGGTCAGATGTAAATCAAAACTTTTAGTGGCTCTTAAGAGTTGACCATTAGTTAGTTTCTCTCTATGTATCTTTTTTTTCTTTAATAGAGTGAATTCATGTAATGATGTAATTGCAATTATTATGGATAGGTACAACTGTTTGACCAAGAAAATTGTTATATTTACTTACAGAATGGCTTGAAGAACCTTTAAAAGAGATGGTAATACAATAGCTTGTCAAGAATAGCTCTGAAATAAAGAAAACTACTCATATCCCAGGTTTCCTTACACAATGGAGTAAAGCCATATACTCCGTTTGAGGTTAGCTGGTGGCCATGTTCTGGGTAAGGTGCTGCTGCAGATCAGAGTCAGCTCATTTTCACTGGAGATGACTGAAGGTCGACCCACTGGGCACTGCCATGTTCCTTTATGTTTCGTTTGGATTCTGCAATTGCTTATTAGTTGCACACATGTGGGTATTCCCAGTCCCTTCAGTGGAATGACTCATAAGGAAGTGCTCATAAGCAAGAGTAAAGTCCTGGGCTGCATTTGAACTAAATGACAGATGTTTTAAGCAGCACAGAGAGGTGAAGACCTTGCTAAGAAATCACGTGTGCTCTCCTTCCAGCGCAGGAGTGTCCTCTACAAAATACATTTTTGCTCAATATTTGCATCAGGAGGAAATGATATTTGATGGTAAAACCCTCAAAGGCTTGGTTATGTTTCACAAGGGGTAAAACATGTGCAAATCCAACAGTGACTGAAAAAATTACTTCATGATGGATAACTTTATTGCCCACAGATGGCACTTTAAACCCAGAAGGTCAGATTCTTTGTACACACTGAAGTTGCAAAGATAAATTGATCATTCTCCTTAATCTCTCACTGTGCAGGTGAAAAAAAGATTAGTCAACATGTCGAGGATAACTAGAGTGGCTGGAAGAAAGTTACAGCCCCAAATTACGGAAAAGATGTTAGAAAGTCATGAAGCCTGTTAACTTCAAGGAAATTTATAATAACTTCCAATATTGTAATTTTTTTAACTAGGTCTTAAAGCTAGCTTTTGAATTTCCTTTCTTTAGTCAAAGGTAGCAGAAATTCTCAGTGTATGAAAAGAAATTTAAAAGTAGAAACTGGGAAAATCTGAATGGGAATAATAACCCAGATCATGGTCCCAATTTTGAGTTCAGCAAATCTATTATTTTTAAGAGAAAACAAGATTTAGCAGAAATCCGTGGAAGGTTCATCATGTGTGCATGGCTACTCATTTGTCTGTAGAACTGGACACACATCATATTGGAAAAATATATGCATGTTCATTTATTTTATCTTTTTTTCATGACTTGTGATCAGTGGGTTTTTTTGGTTAACAGATAATTCAAAATTTTATTTACTTAATTTGGAAGACGATCAGCTTTTTTTGAAGGGCAGAAGATAATTGAAGAAAGCTTTTTTTTTTCCCTTGCAAATTACAGATTGCTTCTGTTTTCATAAAAAATATTTTTCTTTCCTTTACTTTACCTAGAATGGGTAACTTTTGCAATCTAGTTAACTAATGCTCGTTAATTAAGCAACCCCGTTGACTGACTTTCACATATATCTAATAAGCCTTCCATAACAAATAAAACACATCAGAAAAAAAAATCATCCCTTTCCCCATGGGAGGAGATTCCTCAGTTATCAGGATTAATTAGTTCTCTTGTTGTCACATGAAAAGAAGTTGCACCCCTCAATGTAGGTCAGTGTGAGGGTAGGCTGCCGATGGTCGCTTAGTGACAGGCACAATGATAAGTGAATGTGTCCTGTTGAGCCATGACCCTTCAGAAAAGACAGTGTCAAGTAAAATGCCCACAGAAGGTACATAGAAGGCATAATCTGCTTCTAAATATTGACAGTAGGAATTTCCCTGCTATTCTCCTTCCTTTTTCTTTCCTGGCAAACACGTCAAACTCTATTGCATTTGTGCTTTGCATCAGTTTTGAAGCATTTAAAAACGTAAGGAAGCTAATGACCCATGAATAGATAAGATGTCAAATAAAGCTATTTTTCTTCAAGACATAGTGTCTTGCTGGTAAAAGCATTGTCTCCCATACTTGTAAAAGCAACAATATTGGCTTGAAATAAGACTTCATCTTTTTGTTACTGAAAAACTAAATAAATGAATACATAACCAGGCTTGTATCTCTTGCCAAATACACTGACATTAAGTCTTAAATGTTAATATGACTAACTACTGGAGTTAAGTGTCTGAAATGTACTTGAAATCAATGATGAAATGCTGGCTTGTGTCAATGGGAGCAGAGTTAGAAAAACACTAAGCACTCCTTAAGATCCCACACACAATATTTATAAATACTGTTCTGTCTTTTAGATATATGTAAAACGTGTAAAAGGGCAAAAGCTTGAGTATGTATCCAGTATATTTGGGTTTCTTTTTTGCCTACAAGATGGGGTGAAAAGGTACGTGGTTTTGTTATGTTTTTTCTTTGATTTTAATAACTCTGAGGCAGATTGGACATACAGGCTTCCAGGCTGCCTTGTTTTTTATGCTTCATTTAGGATAGATCTTGAGGTTTTCACATCTTTGTTTATATCACTGTAAAGTTATGAAGAGAAAAACCTTGTAACATTTATGATGGTTTCTTGCTCATCACCTTTGGCAGACTTTGAGAACAACAGCAGCCCACATTCCCAGGGCTGGTCTCCTGGTCTCAGCACGGGTCAGACGTGGGCACGGTGCTGCATGACTGGCTTTGCTCCTGGGCACGGTGCCGGTGCCAGTGCCGAGCAAAGCCAAGCGCTCAGCACCGCAGGCATGACCAAGCACCCCAGACTTGCTCTCCTGTCTTGCTGTCAACACCTGTCACTCACACGGATTTTTCTGCTTTCCCACCAGTTTTACATGGGAAGCAACCTACACATTGCTCTCTAGCAACTAGGTTGGGTGTTGCAGCTCTAGCAGTTGGGCTTTGATCCCGATGGTTTCCTCTGGCAGACCATCATTGATGTTTTTCTCAAATATATTGAACTGCTTGTAAACACTGTTGCATGCTTTCAGCTTTTCCAGAGCCTCAAATAAGGAGCAGTTCAGGGAAGCTTGAGGTCAAGTGTTCCCCTGAAGTAAAAACCAAGATTCATAAAGCTGGATATAAAAGCTGCCTTCCTGGGAGAGCATCTGACCCTTCAATTCTGGGATGACAAGAGGAATGCAAATGAAATGAGGGAATGTGGGAGTTTCACAAAACCATCAAATTGTTTAGCTGGAGGATGTTGACAAACCCTCTCAACCAGAGTGCCTGGGTTGCTCTCCAAGAAGCTGCCTAGACTGTTGTAATATCTCAATTTCTCAGTGATTAGCCTCAGAGGCATTGTTTCAGAATAGTGAATGGGAGGACTCACAGACTGTAAGCATCTATGGGAGAGTATCCCATAAAAGCACAGTGTGCACACTGGAGGAACCAGCACTTCAGTGTTGGGATCCCTGAAGGGCAGGTGGGAAAAATGTATGTTTGCAATATATATCACACAACAAATTGCTTCTTCGGTGGTTTGCTGCATCATTTTTCTCCCCTCTTAACAGCTGGCAGAATATATTATTTTCTAGTTAGAAATATGATTGTCTAGACAAATCTCAGAGGAAGTCTGTGAGTATGTACTGTCTCACCATTCAAATCTATGCTGTTGTTTGAGGTGCAGTCCAGAAGATGTCTTTATTCTGAAAATTTGTTATGCCCTTGCTTGCAGCTTGTGCAAGTGAGCTATAATTCAGTTTACATTTATGTTCAAGTGTACGCTTTAAATCTTGTTTTGAATAGGCAGAGATGATAAAATATATGGGAAAACTACTAGAGCCACAGCTTAAATAAGATATACAGGGCTAAAAAGAAAGCTCCTGAATTTGGAGCAGCCATTGACTTTGAAGTGTTTATATATCCAAACTTTCATCACCAATCTCAGCAGGAACTGGTGTCCAAAAGTTCCTTCTCTAGTCAACAAAAGAGAGAGACGTTTCTGATGGGTGATACGTAGCCACCAAGTAAGGTTCATGTATTTCTACTATGTTTGGTGCATACAGCTGTTCATACTTGGCTGTGGCAGGGACCTCTTGGAAGAACTTAAAATAGCTGAGCTCAAACTGTACTTTCTACTGACTGAGTTCTAGGAGAAAGACGTGCGTTACCCTTGACTATGAGATGCTGCTTCTCCCATATGTTGGCAAAGTAGTACTTTCTCTTGGAGTAAAGTGGTTTGGGGTAGTTGCTCTTGCTCTCTCTCAGCACTGAAATCTTTACAAATTACACTTGAGTCCTGATTAGACTAAAACTGGTTTTAGTCTAATCTGTTTTGAAATATTTTCACGTTATGTTCCCAGCTTCCGGAACATTTTGCTGTCGGTGCAAGGGCAATGGGATGCATCAAGCACTGTTTCTTCTCTAAGGCATGCTCTTCTGTCAGCTTGCCATGAAAGCTTTTGTGGCCATAGCCTATTATGGGGCAAAGACAAAACATGAATGTCTTTCCAGTCAGCACCTCCTGACTTGATGAGAGGGAAGATCTCGTGTTCTTCTGGTTTTCTGACATGGGGCTTTTTCATGGTCTTCCTAAAAATGCCTCCATATAGCCTTTGTGAAGCCCACCTGGATGTTTTCAAGTGTCCTAAGCCACCTCGTGTTACGCCGACACCAAGGGTTTCACCCATGCCAGAATGGTCTGTCCATGACAACATGCTTGCTTTCTCAGATAGGCAGCAAATCTGGTCTGCAAGGTGTCTTGATCTTGTTCTCAAAATTTACTGTAAAGCTTTACCTTTTGACACTGCTTCACTGACAGGAAGCCCGCCACTGGCACGGGACCATAGGTAACAGTGCTGTGACCTTCAGTCAGGAAGGGAAGATCCTTAATGCCCTTTCACTCCTTCCACATCAATTCCAGCTTTGCAGCGAGCTGATTGAGTGGGATTTCGGTGTCTTAGAAGTCAGCCCATGCCTCTTGCCGTGGGAGTGGCTGACTTTTACCCTTCCCATTGAAGGGGCTACCATGGCGGTGTTTCCTGAGGAAATGCAGCCAGTGGTGCCCGGGGGCACACTTCCTTGGTTAGATGTGTAGCCACGAGGTCCTGAAGTTTCTTCATGCTATGTTCAGTGAACAACTTGAGAGCAAAGTCATTGACAGATAGCTTTCAATTCTATTTTCTTTCCGGAGTAGTGCCGCTGGAAGGTTATTTGAGTCCTGAGTCAAGGCAACAGGACTTTGCTCAAAGGAAGAGAGTGTGTGTGGTGAGAGAGGCACACTGCTTTCTTTTCCTTTCCAGTATAACAGCACAAATGTGAGTGGACTGGAAGTAGAATTATTTGTCTTTGTTAACGTTTTGTTTTTTTCTTTGTTTTTCTAGGATCTAGTTCAGGATCAAAACTAAAAGTTCCTGAGCTGAGTATAAATGGCATACAGCACGTTGTTCAAGCCAGCCAGACTTTAAATCTCACCTGCAGGTAACCAGCTGAGTTGGATTCTGATAATTTGGCAGGGAGTTCGTACACCTGACACTTTCTTTTTTTTGTAACTGAAATTAGAAAAAAAATTAAACCTCATGTTGTGGGGAAAGGTGGGGAGTGAACTTCAATGGCAATTGTTTAATAGTTCTTTGTTGTTTCTGTTGTTGTTTTTGGAAAACAAGATAAAAGAGAACCCCATAAATAGCCTGATGTAATAAAAAAGAAAGCTTGGGAACTGGAGCTATATAATTGCAGCCCAACATAATTGTTTCTGCTTCCTTATCTGTATTTGCAGGGGGGAAATGGTTCATTCATGGTCTTTGCCTGAAACTCTTAGCAAGGATAGCAAAAGGCTGAAAGTAATTAAATATGCCTGTGGAAGGAATGGGAAGCAGTCCTGCAGCAGTCTGACCTTGAGCAGAACTCAAGCAAGCGACACTGGAAACTATAGCTGCAAATACCCAACAAGTCCAGCAAAAAAGAAGAAGGAATCTACAGTCTATGTATTTATTAACGGTAAGATGAAGTTTTTCTAACACTTCTTGGTACTTGCTCTTCAATACAACAAGGTGGATAAGTAAGGCAGTTCAGCTGTGGCTGAGTTTTGAATGATGTTTTCAGCCTTGCAAAATGTTAATTTGCCAATTAATGTATTAAATTTTCTTTCTCAGAACTTGCAAATACAAATGGTAGTCTTTTATCTGTTAAGAAAAAAATGAAGCAAGAAAAAGACCCAATCCAATCACTTGTCTAGAATAAACAGGAGTCCAGATGGAAGTGGACTACAAGCAAGTATGTGAAATGGGTATCACAAACAATATCCTACGTGACTGGATGAGATGCGATTTCTAGGCAGCTGAAGGATGCTAAGGCTGTCTATCCAGATCACTGACTTGCCTCATGCAGCAGAAAATTACTATTTGCATGTGAAGTTGTATTCAAAAATGTCTTCTGTAGTCCATGTCACACAGATTGAAAAAATCTAGAATAAATGGGATCAAATTAGACACAGAGCTGTGTTCAGCAAACAAGTATTTTGTAATGTATGGGAAGTGCTGGAATTAGGTCAGTTAAACTATAAAAGAAATTTCTTTCTGATCCTATTTCCTTCCAGGGTATTAATCAGACACTTCTGAGAAGAGTTGAATTCAATAGACACACAATAAAAGAACAAATTATAGACACTTTAGGGATTTAATTAATACTTTAGTTTTTCCTTATTTTTACAGAGTAAAATTAATAGATTACTGTAGTATTTCAGGATTCACAGATTTTGAAAGCCCATATTACAGAGAACGTGCAACTGGAAGTTTTCCAAATTCTGCATCTAATCTGCTGCATCTAATGAGTTCACATCAGAGTGAATTAGTCTTTGTCTTCATTTTGTGACATGAAGAGTGAGACTGGCACTGTGAAAAAGCAGAATGAAGTGGATCTCTCACTACACTGACAGAAAATAAGATAGCTCCCCCCATTATTGCGTGTTGCTTTATTGAGCACTATTGGCTATTTCATGCTGTTCATCCTGCTTTCCTTCATCTGAAATATGCTGCAGAGTGTTTTCGTTACCCAGCTCTTTTCATTTAATTCTCTGTAAATCCAACAACAGATGCATCCATGGAAGAATAGCCAAAATAGGATATTCATTTAGTGACCTACAGCCTGCAACCTAGGAAAACGCACAATTTCCTTGGATTCTTTTTGCAAGTTTCCTATCATGGGACCTTCTTAAACCTCCCACCTTGGATGTCAGCCCTTTCTGAGACCTACCTACAATCGTCTCCATTCACCACATGAGAAGAACCTCTCTGATAAACTGAATTTACGATACGAGAGATGCCTTTGCATTCTCTTGGTCTCTTACCCGTTTGAAGAGTTAATTTTTCTGTATTCTAAATTTTTACAAATGAGAGGCACAGCTAGTCTTTCTAACTCTTCACTGCTTCCCAAGTTGTACGTGGCTTGCCTGCATCTGAAAGGGACCTTCAATTAGATGATCGTGAACCAAGGTTATCTGCAGAATTCACATAATGATGGAAGAGAAATGCATCATTGAAGAAATAGTTTTAGGATGTCTCCCGCCACCTCCTGTCCTCCTATCTCCTCTAATCAGTTAAAGAAGGCTGCCTAAGTGTCTTGGTTTTGTTGGTTTTTCAAGGACATTCAGTCATAAATCTTGATGTCGCTGTTGAAAAGATGGCTAGATTTTATAACTCTTCTAACCTTAATTGCCAAAAAAATAGTATAATGTTTCAGGAACAAACCTGTAGCAACCTTAGACCTCTCTGGCCTGTTAATTTTCTGAATTTGACAATCATTTTAATTGAAAACCGATTTCTTAATATTTAAGTGTTAATTCTGTCCCAGGGAATACACTTGAAAGTTAGAGAAAACTATGGATAGTGAGGGAGGCTGCAAGGTAACTGCTCATTTAATGCCTGTTGAAAGTGTCACTCTGCCCTAAGGTGGAGAAAGGTATATTAGTCTTCCGAAACTTTCCGGTTTCAGGAAGAATTGTTGAGTAAGTTGGAAAGAAACAAGATACCAAGTATCAAAACTCACCCTTTCTGATAAGTGTAGTGTTAGGAAAAGTATTTTCTTTCTCTATGCTATCTCATTATATCTATCTCTTCTCTCTCTGTCTCTTAATGTAAGTTCCTGTTTCTGTGAACATGCATGAAATTCAATTATCTAGCTCAAGTGGGGTTGAGATGGGGGTAACAAAATCCTCTGTAAAGACTATCTTTCCTGAGTTTAGTTTTACTTTGCACTAATTTGTGGGTGTTTAGGAAATAAACATTTGTGAAATTTGGGTCCCTCCTACTTTTGTATTGTTTCCTGTGGCAGGACGTTGTGTCAGTCCATTTCCCATATTAGCTCCATGTGGATCACCAAGGTGCCTGTTTCCCATGTCTTAGCATGCGGCAGATGAGAACAAATAGTTGCTATTTACAAACACAGAATCCGAATCAGGAAAGTTGATATTGTTTGTACAGGAAGTCATCACTTACTGTTTTAAAAATGTTATTCATTTCCGTAATTGGAGTGATACTGAGTATGAACTGGATTTAAAAAAAAAAAAAGCCCAAAGACCAGACCACAATAAACCCAGTAAGTCCTTTGGTTCAGTAATGAGCGTATGCTACAGCAGAAAATGAGCTGCTGGTATAGACAAAAACAAGGCACAGGACAATGAGAAGGACATTGCAAGTCCCACAGGCCCCAGGATGACCTGAAGCATTTCTGAAGTCCTGCTTTTGGGCACGAAGGAGAGGCAGGCTGGTGACTTGCCTTGGAGGAGCTAATCCTGACACCACCCTTCTTTCAGCTGGAGAGGTCACTACTGAGTTGCATCGGGGAGTGAGTCCACAGTGTCTCGGCAACTCTTGACCCCACACAGCTCAGGAATTGAGACATTAAGCGAGGGAAATTAATTCTCTTAAGAGTCTTCAACTTTGCCTCAGGAAAACTGATGGCCTGACTTCCCCAATGAGCCATGGGAAAGATCTGAAATGAAGCAAAGCCTCTTTTCCAATTTCTCCACTCTCTCAGACCCAAAACTGCTCAGAGCTTTGTTTTGCAAGGGAACTGCAGCCTAATAGTAAAAAGGAAAGATTTGCAATGAACGCTCACTGCATACACTGCAGTGAGGCATGGGGAATTTTCTGCTTGAAAAGAGATAATGGTGGAATAAAGACATTTAAGAAACACCAAATTATCAGCAGGCTGCTCTGAATCCTATGTAAATTTCCCTGGGGACAGTACTAAGGGCTTTTCTTTCTGTCTGCTTTGTCCCAATATCTCTAAGGCACTTTTCAATTGCTGGAGCTCATTCACTCTCTTCAAAAATGTATAGTACTCTTAATTCTCTGCTCTCATAATTTCTTGCCTTTGAACAGTTGCTCCCATGGTATGGCAGAGGAAAAGCCTGTGAGTTCAATTACATTGATATATCAAAGTTAGATTTTTGCATAAAGGGTTGCTATTTTCTGTGATGAAGACAGCTTTCAGCTAGTAATATACAAGAGTAAAATCTTAATTCTGCTGCAACAGAGAACAGAATTCTTCTTGAAGTAAAATTGTATTTGGCTATAGGGCAGTAGCCCATTTCTTAGTCAGTGTTCTCCTTCTCCTTGTCTTTTCTCATGATCCTGCTGGGCATATCTTCTGGTCGCTTACTTTTCCTTGCAGAATGAGACATGTTTTAAAATCATATCTCTAGGCTGAGTCAGACGTCTATTCTCTTTCTGTACTTAACAGAGAACAAAAGGAGCCTCTGGTAGGTACTTTTCATCACTAACTTTTCAAGAAATCTGGGGAACAAGCTTAGAATAAATTCCTTGCTTTGAGATGATTTAAGTCAGGTGAGACAAATCAGAGCTATGTAATCAAAGGTACAGGTCCTGAGAGTAGTTGTGCTCACCAAAGCCTAGAATGTCAG
This sequence comes from Lycocorax pyrrhopterus obiensis, assembly GCA_014706295.1. Classification (NCBI taxonomy): domain Eukaryota; kingdom Metazoa; phylum Chordata; class Aves; order Passeriformes; family Paradisaeidae; genus Lycocorax; species Lycocorax pyrrhopterus. The sequence goes on from JACSVZ010000001.1 coordinate 70,728,375, forward strand.
ACATGCCTACTAGTTGCTTGTATTTGGCTTGATGCGTGTCTTCGGCACAGCAGTCCAAAATGAAGAGCTTTATCATTAGGGAATTGTTCAAAATGTAAGCCTTTGAAATCCCAAAACATCCCAGATTCTGAGCTCATTTTCAAACTCTAAAGTTGTATGCTGCAGGTTCTGAGTGTATTAGAACTTCCCGGGCATCTCCCTGGGAGGTCCTCCTGCTGACAGATAGCTGGATCCAGCCCCAGAACTGACATGCATTTGTGATTTAGCTTGAATGGATTGACTCCTGTAATCCTAAAGATACTATTGTTGCAGAACATGGAGGGTATCCAAAGAGTTCTCCAAAAGGGTCTCTTTAGATTAGAAGTATCAAAGTCAAAATAATTCAACAGGTAAAAAAAAGCAGTAAGACAAAACACCCTGAGAGCTAACAGAAAGGGAGATTTTTCTTCTTTTTCCTTTTTCTTCTTATTCACAAATAACGCACTGATAAAAGAACCTGCTAAGGCCTGGGAAACTCTTCCTCCCCTGTGCCTTTTTTTTGTCTTTGCTTTTGGCACAGTTTTAACATATGAGCAGTCCGGTTTTGGCTTACACTCTCGGAGTCAATACTATGATAGCGCTTCTGTTATGAAGAGGAAACTCATTGGGATTAAACTGTCTTGCAGCTGTATCAAGTATGCGGACACATTTTTAGTTTCTAATGATGTTCCTGTTACAAAACAGAGACCTCTAGGACTTGCTGACGTCAATCGCCTATAATTGCCGCGCTTTTGTCGTTGCGTGTACATGGACTTCGTATCACAGGACACTGTGTGGAGTGGAGCATGTGTGGACACTTTGGCAGCATCAAACGCTCTGCACTCACCCCCTCCATGCTCCTTGTCCCTCACCAAGGCTCATAGCTCCTACTGAAACAAATACCTTTCCAGGGTGAGACATCACAATGGAGGGATGCATCTGAAAGAGAGTTCCTAGTATCCATTAGCCTTTCTAGGGATTGCTTGCTGAACGTAGTAATAGCTCTAGCATGGATTTCCTGGCTAATATGATTGTTTTTCCTGAAGATTTCTGACTGTGTTTCGTTTGTGCCATGGTCCTATGTTGATGATAGCATAGTGTAACTAATCTCAAAGGAAAACAAACCAGTCTTGCCTAAAAATTGTTGTACAATTGTAGTGGAAATTATTGTGTCTGAATGTGCTCTAGATATAAATTAATAGTCATGTAAGTCCAGGTAAAAAAAAGCAAAACAAAAAAGGAGGGCAATACTTACGTCTCAAGTTTTGTTTCAAGGTTTAGACATACTTTGTATTTGAAGAGTGTTGTTTTACCGGTAAGAAGAGGCAAGAGTGGAACAACCTTTCTTCCAGAATAACACATACAAAATGGGATTGTTTTTCTTTAAGGAAACTAGGCATTTGAGCTGGTTCAACAGATACATTTCCTAGGGCATGATTCATTTTAAAGCAGATGTCTGAAACAGGTCAGATGAGTCCCATTGCAAAATTCCCCTATCTCACCAGGGACAACACTAACGGTTTGGCTCCTAGCTCAGTGAGAAATGTCTGTATTGTAGATGTGCAAGTGAGGCTGGAATGACTCTTGGTGTGCAAGATTCTTTTGGAATTACTTCTGAAGAGCCCCAATAATTTATCTGGGATAAATAAAGTTAAGGAGGTTTAATCCCTACAATGGAAAGGGAATGTGGCAATTGGCCCATGAACTTCAATGAAGTCTGCGTGTCTGTTCTTTCCTAAAGACTGTGGTCCTTTTCACATGCATGAGGGAAAAGGGTGCTATGTGGATGTGATGAAAATATTTCACCTCTGTTAGCCTGAAAAGAGTCTTAATGATGAGCCAAGTGTACGTAGGTATTTTGGAAGAACATCAGAGGATAAGCTTTTAGAGATTTCAAGGCGCTTAGATTTTCCTGCAGAGACTTTTCTTCTTGCAAATGTATGTGTAAGTCCTCTGACTTACATAGCTCAGATTATTAAAAACAAAACAGACCCAAGAACAGTAGCTGAAGCTTGTGGAATGAAAAACCCTCTCCATCTTTTCTGAATTTGGCATTTCAGTGTTGGCTAATTTAATTGTTTGTGCAAACCCCATAAATAGCCTAGACAGGTTACTGATACCAGACATAATATTGCTTGTGCTAAGTCTCTTATCAAGTTTTTATCTGGCTGCCAACTAGCTCAGTAAAAAGCTGCTATTTATGCTCTTTAACAATATAGCAAATGACCTTCATGGATTTTGTGATTTCGTGAGTGCTCTTTGTGGTTTCATGTTGATTGTAACTGAGAGATATTGTAAGGAACACAGTCAACCCAGCACACAGTCATTCATTCTAGGCACAATTTAAAAATACACTAAGCTGACTTTTAAAGCAACCTTTAACATACGTAAATATTCTGGCTGTCCAGCTTTCATTTTGCTACCCTCGCAGGCAGCTCTGAATAAAAACAACCAAAACAAACCAACAAACCAAGTCAATGGTTCCTAAAAATAAGGTCAACCCCCTTAGATCTTCCATTCCAAATCCAAATGAAGCTGAATGTGTATCCTGGATGTGGTCTTCAAGATGGGTCAGTCTGTGATGTTCCTTTTATGTCTAGAGCTTTCTGAACGTAGAATTGAGTGGAGCTGGCACAAAAGACTGCTGATGGAAGATTAAGTCATGCCAGATGTGCTGCCAACCAGCTATGTGGGGAAGGATGGCATTTACCTCCCCTCAGGAAGAAATTGAGAGGAAATGTAGTGGTAGCCAGTGGTTGTGATGGGAAGGAAAGAGGAAAAAAAAGGCAAGGAGAGCTATTGCTTGGGGGACAGAAAAATTCCATGTTGTTGGCAAACCCTGCCGGTGTGGCATGACCTGCCCTGGCGCTGCTGTGTGTTCAGCTTTGCCTGATCCAGGCTCATAAAGCCTGCACCAGATTCTGCTCCGGAGGCACTGAGAGTATCCCGTTATGGCCTTTAAGATGGAAGGAGAATAAAATCAAAGGGAATCAGGAAAAGCCTCCATGCTCATTATGAAAACAAAACTGTGCTAGGAAACATGATGCGTATTTCTTTTAATCAAAAGCAGGAAGACATTTGGAGCACTCGGGGCCATCGATTGCCCTCTGGCCCATGGCGGAAGTCCCTGGTGATGTCAATGGGAGCTCTGCACGCGAATAGCGGGGGCACGGCGACGCCTTGGCGCACACGGCAGGGAGTGTACCAGGAGAGGCTGTGACCGAGCTTTGCAGCCTACCGAGGGCAACCAGAGAGCTTAGTCCACTTTTATACGGCACTTTGTTGACTTCTCCAGGCGTGGACATGCATTTCCACTGAAGAAGAAGAAAGAAAAACTGAACATGGTGTTTTATGCTGGTTTCCTGTCTCTGCCTTCAGGCGGGCAGGAATCCTGCGAGGTCTGAGCTGCACAGCCCCCACTGCTTCGATATTGGCATCAGTCAGTGGTGGTACTCTGTCTGCAGACAGCACCGGCAGTCCCCAGAACAGCTCTTCCTCACACTTACAATGATCTGGAGATTATGGTACAGGAAACCACTTTGCAAAGCTTGCTGGTTTCGGGCAGGAGCTCTTAATTTTGTGACAAAGACAAATGAGTCTTTGGGGAGTAGTAAATCGGTTTGTCTGGTGATGTTAAGGGACAGGTGACCTCTTATGTGGCTGCAGCCCCTGAAACAAAAAAGGTTCTTTTCCCTGTGCTACAAACAGGTTCATTCTTGGTCTTTCCTTGAATCGTACTGCAGAGGAAACGTCGGCCTAACAAGTCCTCAGGGCATTTTTTATTACATATGCATCCTCTATTACTCATAAGTTCCTTTCGCTATCTCAGTGGACATTTAATACCTATTATTAAATAATACTTTGTGGCTTTCATTTCAGAAAGTTTGTATAACAGTTTCGTTAAATGACTTTAAGAAAACTTTTTTCTGTATCTGGAGCACATTTGAGATCCTCTGCCTTAGGGTTCTCACCAGTATAAATTAGAGCAGAATCTGTTTTTCTTCCTGTTTGATGTCTCAAACAAAAATATTATTACACGTAGTAAGAAAAGAGGATCCTAAGGGCAGAACAGTTTGATGACACTGGAAAGTGCATATTATGCTTTTGAAAGACAAGCAAAAGTAACTTACTTGAAGAACTAATTGAGTGAACATAGGTCAACATGCAGAAGTTTGGGGCCAGAACACTTGAATCAAGAGTTGCAGTTTCAGGTTTTATAAGGGATCGGTTCTTGCTAGCTTTACTGATTTCTTATCCAAGAAAGATTTCCATTGTTATTTCTAAGATTTTTGACTGAGTGAAAATAATGGGATTTGCCTGAAAAAACATTAGAGCTGTAGATAAGCACAGAATTAAGATCTGAATGTTCCATTTCTTTAGGATTTAAAAACCAAACCTTATGTGAATTTGGAGGTAGCCTATCTGTGATGTGAGTCAAACTGAAACTTCAGATCTGAACACCTGCAAAGAAGATTTGGAGCCAGAGCCTGTGGCTTGAGCCCCTCTTTGTTAAGTGGTCCGAACAATAGCAGCAGCAATGTTCCCTGTTCCCAGCGCAAGCTATTTATGACAATGCCCTTTGTTAAAGGGATTGTTCAAGGGACGGTAAATTACTCTGCCAAGCTTTAGTTATTGAGTTGAGAGGAATTAATGTTTTCCTGGCATTTTCATTTACCTTGTCACATAAAAAAGAGACACATAGGTATTGTGATAGTGAGAAGGAGGAGAATAATTAACTCTCTCTAGTCCGTATCCTCAGAGATGAAAATATGGCAGGATAATCATGGTAGATTCTTTCTCCTGATGCAGTCAGTGTGAATTTTTCCTATCAATTTCCTCGCAGACAGCAGGATGGTGTACTTTGTAGGGGGTTCCTGATAAGTGAATTTCAGCTCACTTCCCATATCATTGCTTTTCCTGGTGATAATAAAATACAAATGCCATGAAGCAAGAAACAGATATCTCAGCAGTAGAGATGTTGATGTACTGGAAAAAATGGACTTCAACTGTCCTGAAATTTAAAGAAGGCTTCAAAGTACTGATCCTGATATTGAATGATAAATATATTTTCAAATATTTAATAATAGTTTGATGAACATGTTTAAACAAAAGTAAATGGATGATTGATTTCAAGACTTTTTTAGCTTTCATTACGGACAGGGCTAGTCTGTTTTTTAAATCCATATGTGCTGTTACAATTCCCACACACTGTCTGAGGATTTCACATATTAACCTTTATTTTTCTTCTTTTGCAGATACAACCAATCCATTTGTAGAGATGCACAGTGATATACCTAAAATAATAAACATGGCTGTAGGAAGAGAAATGATCATTCCATGCAGAGTCACAGCACCAAACATTGCTGTTACTTTAAAAAAGGTACCTCTATCCAAGCATGCTCTGAAAGTGTTACTGTGGATGATGTTTTAGTTTGTTTACAGCTATTGTAATGCTTTTGAAATGTTTTAACAATTTAATATTTCTTATGCAACATTTCTGGGTGTCAGTGTGTTCAGAAATATTTCAACCGTGGAGGCTTCATTTTGTGTTGCACAGAAGGGCTTCACCAAATCTTCTGCAAAGGGTGGGAATTTTCTGAAGAAACTTAAACTTCTCACACTACTTTATTAAATCCTCACTGGAAAAGGTTTCTTAAGCCCAGGAAGGAACTTCTTGTTAGGAGAAGAGATTTCCTCCCACCTCTTCCCCTGCCCTTCCTCCCTTTTCCTCTTCTGTCCTCTGGAACAGCCGGTGAGTCCCTGGAGACTTGCTGTGGCTGTACAAGGATCTCTGCAAGCCTTTGCCCTACCTCACTCCCACCAGAGATTTTGCTGCTTCCTTTTACATATGAGTGCACTTAGAAAAGGGATGGCTTTTCTTTGTGGGGAAACTTTGCAGGGAAACTGCAGAGTTTGATGTGGTGGGACTAGTTTTAGAAAAAAAATAGACATTCCATGTTTTGGGAAAAACATTTGTCTCCTAGGTTCCTTAAGAGTTACAGGGACAGCTAACTGAACCGTATGTATGTAGTAAAGTACCTGTTATCAAGACAGAGAATGGGGCATTTTTTTAAAGCTAGTTGTTTTTTTTTTTTGCTGCTTAAAAATTAGGTGGAGGTGGCAATGAAGTTTTATTTCTAAATAAAGGGAGATATGCACGTAGTGGCAATGAAAGTTCATCACTGTTAAAAGGAAAAGAGGTTTGTCTCTTTATAGAGTAACATGCAGTTGCCAAACAATAGCACCATAAGATACTTATCTAATGCAACAGAAGTCTTTGGTTATTCTTTGACTGCAGAGTTTTACACCAGCCACAGATTTTTCCAATTCTATCAAGTACGGCTTTGCTAATACAGATACTGATTTTGCTGCTTGGTTTTTACCTGTTAAATCCCATGAAAGAGAACAAAATGCAAAGAAAAGAAAGTGATCTGACCCAAGATGTTGGTGATGACCCTATGTGTGTAGGTACACACACACACAAACACACAAACATACACATGGTTCTCCTGCAAGAAGATGCACAAGATTGTGTGGCAATAGAATCAAAAGCAAGACTTAGCATTCCATAGAAGGGGTGTTGTAAAGTGGGAATTTATTTGGGCACTATAGTGTTGCATCTGAAATCTCAGCATATTAGATTTCTACCTGAGAAAATTCCTGTCAGGTTTCTCTCATTAAATAACATTAAAAAAAATTCTCCTTATTTGGAGAAGATTGAGACATAGCTACTCTCTTTCATTCATATCAACTTGCCGCTAGCCTGGGATTGGGGTGTAAGGCACAGCTTTACACCATCAAAACCAGATGTAATACTCTCAAAAGGAGACAGAGGAGGTGGAGCCAAGTCTTGAAAGAAAGGATTGGTTGCTTACATGTTTTGCATTCCAGGAAAAATTAATGTGTTCCCTAATTAATCCTAGAATTTCCTGCAGCATGTAAGTTACAATGCATTACCTCATGTCTTACTTTATTTGTCTTCTATGACACCCTTATATGAAGATTCCAGCAAGGTTTTACTCACATAGCAATTAAGAGATGTGTTAAATGCATTCCACAGCTGCAGGCATACTACTGCTGGAGAAAAGGCAAGAGCTATTTTGTGTTTTCCATCAGTGATAAAGGAAGAAGTTGGTGTCCCCATAATGCAGTCTCTGGATCTGGAAAGAAAATCCCAGTGTCATTAGGTTCTGCCTCCTATATTGCCAGGAAGTAAAAATATGAAATATTTTTAATAATCTCTCTCTTCTGGAAGGACTCTCTACAGTTGCATGAGCACTGCCTCCAGCATTTGTTCCTTTGCAGTGCCACTTCTTAGTTTTAGTGGACCAATGTGGGAAAAGTTTATTATTCATCTTCAACACCACAAATTATTATTTTACTCAAACTGCATCTTTATCTTAGTCAAACTTCTTAAGATACTGTGTTGCTTTCATTTTCAGGCTGAACATCTGTGCAAATTGTGGTTTATAGCATGGAAATCACATACAACATAGGAGGGGGGGTGTCTTCAAAAATCAAGAAGCTAATAAAACATGGACTGGGAAATGGGGATGAAGCTTTTAATTCCTAATTCAAATTCAGCCTTCAGGTCCCACTATAACCTTTATCGGCAGCAGCTGATGGGCTTTTCCTTATCATATGAAGAATTGTGAAATCAATTGATAGTTTTGATCTAATGATTAACAGTTAGATACTCAGAGCCTCTGAAACCATCATTCCTATCAACGTGATTCTAGCAGCCTCATTCAGGAGCCTTAAAATAAGATAGAGTTTATTGCAAATAAGATGTGCACTTCTCTTGCCTCTTCATTTACTCTTACCTTGCCAAATGCAGAAAGTATCACCTTTAGGTACAATAATTTAATCCATCTGTTTGCTATCCTTTTGGATTCTCTATCATAAATACAATGACATTCGTGGGAATAGAAGTAAATAAGCTCCAGTATAAGGAATAAAAGCTGGAAAAAACCCAAGGGATGCTGCGAGCCGCATATCTGGACAATCTGAATTCTTCATAATGCCACCTCATCCTTCCCAAGTTGGGAAAGGGGAAACATGAAAGAAAAGACAAGAATTCAAGACTCTAATACACATTTTTACTAACCTTTTAGTTGTCTCTTTCCAATACAATCTGCCTTTGGAGATGTGGGGAACTACAGCTTGACTATAACTCTTGACCATATGTACCTATGCGCTATGGCATAGTACTGTGTTAGTGCCACCAGGTACCAAAAACTTCCAGCAAAGATTGAGCAAAGAAAGAGGCATAGCCTATACCAAAAAAAGTTTCATTTGAAACCAAGTACAAAGAAGGTAAAAGGCCAAGAATGCACTGGGAGCCACAGTGATATCGTCCACACAGATTAGTATGTAGACAATAAATTCCGTGTTTACTGCAGCCGTCGCAACAAGTTAATTCTTTGAATGCCTCTGACTCGCTGTTGATTCCCATCTGCAAGCTATTATTGTAGCTGAATTTGTCCTCTGCTGCTTCAGTGGAAGGTTCACTATTCCAGCCTGGTGTTTCTTCGTAGGTTTTCTGCTTCTCTCTGTGATGACCAAATGGCCGAGACTTTGAATTACACTGGTTGTGCTCTGCACAGGAGTGGGACCAGATGACCTCTGGAGGTCCTTTCCAACCTAAATTATTGCATGATTCTGGGATCCTCTGTCCTATACCATCCATGCAGTGATCAGCATGGTGATGATACCATGTTTCTAGTTGGTCGCCTGAAAGCTGGTTTAGGGCAGAGCAAAACAACTGTGGTTCTCTGAGAGCGGGAAACAGGTCATCTGAACTAGTGGGGCTGGCAGAGAACAGCATGGAGAAGAGCTGGGTAAGAAACTGAAGCAAGCAGGGAGAGAGGGTAGAGCTGTGAAGGGCTGTAGGGTGAGCACCCAGCCACCACCCATCTGAGACGAAGTCCTGGTATTTCCACCCTCTGAAAGGGACTTGTTGCAGTATCTTGGGGTTTTCCCCTTGAGGTTTGGTCAGAGACCAGCTATGTCACTGTGGTCTTTTGCTAGTCAGAGACCTCAGTTTTCTGAAGTTTTCCATAGAGTAACTTAGTGTTGCATTATGCTTTCACGGGTGACTGAGTGTAACTTCTTAGTCTCAGAGCTGCAAAAATATAAAAAAAAATATGTAGCTCTAGTGGTTTTGAGAGGTGTCAGATGAGTAAACTGTACAGGTAAAGATTTGCCTCCAGGGCAAGTAAGCCTGCTAGATGCCCAGACAACTCACAAAATTACATGTTGCAAAACAGGACTCTTCTGGCTGTTTTGGTTACTTTTCTATTCCTGGAGTAAGGCTAATACAAAGTCGGTAATCCATCAATTAAGTAATGAATGTGCAGTGAATGCATTCACTGGGAAACACCAGTCTAGGAAGGCTCTGACCCTCTGGCTTCACTTTCTTCATGAAAACCTATAAAGAAATATGCTCAGAAATAGTTTGGTTTCCACCAAAGCAGCAAGAGGGTAAATCCAATTGAAACTCTTGAAAACGTAACTATGAACTAGTTAAACCAAAGTTGAAAATTTGTTTTGTTTAGAACAGGAATGGCAACAGAGCTCGTAGGGACCAAGATACTGTTGAATGGTAGCCAGCAGGCTGTAGTGTAATGGGCTTTACTTGTGTGTGTGCTGCTCACACTTCCCAGTGATTTGCATGCTTATTATAGCACTTATCAACTGTTGTAAAGATAAGGAATTCTACCACGTCGTTTTGTGCTCTGTATTTATCGTTCATTTGATTCATCGTGCACTCAGTTATTTTGGAGGAAATGGTGTGAGATGAGTGAATGTGAACTCAAGGGTGGCTTTCTGCATAGGCTGAGCAGGCAGCGTAGAGGGTGCCATGTTTTAGAGAGAAATGGTACCATGCTGTAAGGGGACAGACATTCATGCTTCCCTCAGCCTCTGACAGCCACCCATGATGGCTTTGCTTGTAGGAAGGAAAGGGCTGTCCAACACTTAAGTCCTCTGCTCACATAAAGGGGAAGAAAGAGATGAAGGGGCACAGTGAGACTGGTGCACAGTGGGAAGTGATGGGCTGCAAGGTGCTCAGTTGATGCAGTGATCTTTCCTTAGGACTGTAATTAAACTCTGCTCTGTACCATCTTTAAAAATATATTCTTTTTACCATGTGTTACCAAAGTAGAGTCACCTCCAGGCTTTGTACTCATGGCTGATTTCTGTGCTGTCCAAATGGTGGCATTTATTCCATCAATAAGGTATAACAAAATAGCATGGTCCAAAACAAGAGGTTTTGTCTGCACTTCAATGGCTATGTCAAGCTTTACTTTTTCAGGGTTTTCTTGATACCTTATTAAAACGGGGCTTAAAGTGCCAAGGATCATGATCTAAAAGATAACGTACTGCTGACGAAGTGAACACTTGGTCCCACATGGCAATAATTTTTTTGCTTGTTTTTTAAGTCTTTTAGGCAACATAAATATGACAGGCATGGAATTGAATCCTGGCAGGAATTTGTTAAAGCCACAAAATGACAGCAAATTAAGTCCATTTGTCATCTCCATTGAAAAACGTGTGTTTGTTTCTCCGTGGCGAAACCAGGCTACTTAATTGCAAAGGTTCAGGGAGATGAGTACTTTAGCTGCCAACCAGGAGCCAACAGAATAGCAGCCCAAGTGCTGAAGCTAATGATAGTGTCAATCTATGGTGTCATAAATTACATCCTGTTACAAATAATGAAATCTTGGAAACAAATGCAACATTCGCATCCTTCACCCGTGTTTTTCCTCTATTTTGTGAAGAAAATGCTACTTGAAAAACCCACATCATTAAATGTCATCCTTTTCATGTTGATTGGCATTTTTTGGGTGCTTTTTTTCCCCTATCCCTTTTTACTAGGCTACTTTGATTAGAGAGTAGACATGAGGATGAGCTGTTTTTATGATGCGTGTTTGGCACTTCCAGATCCCACGAGAAACCCTAATTCCTGACGGCAAGACAATAATCTGGGACAGCATGCAAGGCTTCAGAATACCTAAGGCAACTTACAAATTCATCGGGCTCCTGAGCTGTGAGACAACCGTCGGTGGGCACACGTACAGCACGAAGTACCTAACGCATAGAGAAAGTAGGTGGCATTCTCCACTCCCCGCCTCTCAGAAAGCACCCTGCCCTGCTGACATTGCTAATTTTTCTCCCTCTTTGTCACATGCAGCCAACACAATTTTTGACGTTCAGTTAAGCACCCCGCGTCTTGTCAAGCTGCTGAAGGGAGACAGCCTAGCAATTAACTGCACTGTCACTGCAGCCTGGAACACCAGAGTGCAGATGACATGGACTTACCCTGGAGAGGTGAGTGCTATGGTTGGAAAGAAGAAACCAGAGGTTTCCCACAGATCATGCTGCATCCAGCATCCTGGGAGGAATTCTGCTTCGGAATGCTTGCCGTTGTTTGCATTCCATCATTTTGACCCTTGCTGACATGTCTCTTAATGTTTCTTTTTTTTTCTTTCTGATGCTTAATTTCATAAGTAAACATGTTTACCCAATGTCCTCTGTTTATATTGTGTAATCTCGAGCGAACCCTAGAATTGTTTCATCTCTGGGAGCTTCTTTTCGACCTGGTGAAACGAGAGAAATTTATCACTCCGTCCCAGGCAGGGGCTCTCTCTTGTGACAAAAAAGTTTTCAGTGAGGCTGTCTTTTCAATACATTAATTTCAAAGAGTGGCAGACAGTCAGGCACCCGATTCGAGCATGTTTAGAAAAGATATTTTGATTTAGCTAGCCAAAATCTCATTTGTTAAGTGTCACATGAACAATCCTCTTGTTTTGACAACTACAGGAATGATCTTGAATGTGCTTCTCCACCCCCCACATTGGGAGCATCCTCATAAATATTTGTCACTTGCAGAATAACTGCCAGGGAGTCCATGTAAAACTGATAAGAAATTTGACATTAGCTTAAGGTTTACAACTCCCATTCCTTTCATGTCACTTTGATTTATGCTGGTGATTCAAGTCAAGATCATTTATTATGTCACTCATTGTGTCTAATCACAGGCTGAAATTATGATTGCATTATATAGGGAAGATTAATGCAATTGTTTATTGCTTACTGTAGCCATTTTCCCTGGCATTTTTTCACCTCAGAAATAAACAACTTAGCAACAAGAAATGCTCCAAATATATTATATTGCTCATTGCTGCCCTACCAAGCCCTATCTGGGCACCACACTTGTGAAATTGTGCTTTGTTTTTATTTAGATGGCAACTGGAGGGTGCTCAGTGTTTATAAGACATCAACAATGTCCTGGGTTAAATAAACTTTGAGGCCAAATGCTGAGGGGGAGTTGCAGGAAATAACTCCTCAGAGTCGCATTATCTTCAGTTCCACCCTGCTATTCCCTTGCCAAATCTAGTCCCTTTTCCGTCTGTAGCGTTTCCAGAATTCTCCCCTCCTTGTGTTAATGTCCTTTTCTGCTATGTGTCTGCTTCCTATAACACTGAATCCGGGCACCAAACTATGTGCTGCTTTTCGTACCATGGCTTCAGGGATTTTTAGGAGCAGTGCTGGGCAATGGCCATGGGGAGCTGGACATGTTGATATGACAGGCTGTACAAAAGGGAAGATCTTCCTCTGGAAAGTACTAGTTTGGATGCTATGACAACTTGGGTGAAGACAGGGATTAATTGCACTATAATGTTGCTTATATTTTTTATTGTTGACCCTCTGGAAATGTTAAGCTTCTTTTGTGTGCCTGTGCTGTACAAAGGCATCTGGGATTTTTTTATTAAGTTATGGCGGCAATATAGCAAAATAAAAATCTTAATAATCATGAAAATTGGTTTGATTAAACTCTTTCTTGTTCATTTCTTTTGCTTTTATAGACAAGAAGAAGAGGTTCTGTAACACAGCGTATTGACCAGAAGAATGCAGAGGCCAACATCTTTTACAGCATCCTCGTTGTCGACAGAGTGCGGGATATTGATAAAGGCCAGTACACCTGCCACGTGAAGAGCGGGCCATCAATCAAGGCTGTCAACACAACAGTCATTGTTTATGGTAAGGAGTGGTGCAGATTTGTAGAATACTCAATGCTCTTGTACCAAGGTCAGTCATGTGACAGTTTTACATCGGGACACAAGGTGGAAGTGAATTTGTAGTGTATTCATCATGGACAGAAAAAGGGAAATGAGGGAGGGAGGCACTCCAGGAGGGAAAACGTGCCATTTCTTCCATGGGTGTTTTGTACTGTTGGCAATAGACATGTTAATGTTCAATTTGATCGCGTTTGTTTGCTAAATACTGTGATGGCACTGTCCTTAGTCAGTTCTAGCAGATACAATCAGGGAAACTGTAGTTTGGAGGGAAAAAGAAGGTACAAGCTGAATTTAAATAGAAGAGTCCCACTTCCTCTTCTATGGTACTTATACATTGCTTTCTATGAAAAAATGAAGACGAAATAAATACCCTAGCTCTACATGGAGCTAGTAGCTGTTAGACCATTCAAAAAATGCAAATCTTTAATGTGGTTTTACAACAGGACCCTTAATCAAGTTCCCTGTGGTTTGCCTGGGCCTTCTGTGAAATCTCAAAATTTCTGATGTTATTTCGATTGTATATGAATAAGGACTTTTTTGCATTGGGACTCTTTGGGAAGCGACCTTCTTTGGGACATCCTGTTACAATTAGAACTGTCCAGGATCTTTGGAGCTCCACTGGTATTAAAGACCATGTGGCTGGTGGGTGTCCTCTACAACAGATGACTCGTGGTCAGAGTATTGATTTGTTACATATTTTCAGTGGTGTATCTTTTCTCTCTTCCTAGAAGTGTGGACTAAGCACCTGGTGTTGGTGTTCTTAGAGAGCTATTCCAGCCCATTTCCTCTGTTTAATTTCTGGAATAAGTCACTGGGAGCATAGGATGAATCATGATACCCACTTACTGTATCTTAAACAGATAAACCGAACATGTCAGAAACTGAATTTTAGATTAAAATTAAAGTCAGAGAAGTTGGGACTGTTGAAGACAGCCTGTATTCACATAAGCAGCCCCATCTACAGGATGCCCATATTAGAAAGAGCCTGTGTGAATAAAGGTTTGCAGAATCAGGGCTGTATCTCTATAATTTGACTTGTGTAATTAAACTACTTATTTGTCTTGTGCCTATTATTTTGAATGTACGTGGTGTGATTAAATGTTGAACTTGTTTAATGGATATCCACCATCCTTATGCAGTTCATCATGTGAGTAAATATTGCACCATAGGTACTATCAAAAGGACACTCGAACATTTTTTATACTTTGAATGTTTTATTTTGCACAAGTTGGCAGGGGTGAAAGAGATATTTTCCAATGTATTGTATGAATTTTGTGTTTTATTGCCTCTGGTAAAAGCCATCAACTTGCCAGAGAGTTGGAGATATGGGGCAGAGCAACTGGAAAAGAACAAATTCCAGCAGGTTGAGATTATTCCAGTGAAGTGACAAAGATTTGTTTCTTTGATGAAACAGCTTCTTTACCAATGATACAGAAAGTTTCTGCCTTTTCCTTTGCTATTTCTCTGAAAGTCCCTTAAATCCTCTCTGGCAGAATATTTTCTTTTGGAACATTCATTGATTCTTGGCCTGTAGGAGTGGAAAGGTCATCTCATCATCCTCAGTTCAGCCTCCCACATACCACAGACCACTTTATCTCTTGTGCCTTTTTTTCTGGCTGGAGCACAGTGTGAATTTGGCTAGAGTGTATTTTCTCTAAGCAGATTCATGCCCTGGGAACTGCATCTCAGTTTCTTGTATATTTGTGGTATTATTTTCTATTTTATAGATCTCTAGGAGGTTAGGCTCTATTCTTGCTCTTGACATGTGAGAGCACCAAAATGATTAAAGATAATTTTTATTTGGAGTCACATTTTCTTTAGTGGAGCTACTCTTTTTGCAGGATGAAAATAAGTAATACAAAGCACTTTTTAATTTTTTTTAAGATAAAATGTTCATTAATTTGAAACGTCGAAGAAAAACTGCGCTGGAGGCTGTAGCTGGAAGAAAATCCTATCGTTTGTCAATGAAAGTGAAGGCATTTCCCTCTCCAGAGGTTATATGGTAGGACAACATTTACTTCCACATATGCATCCTGGACCTCTTTTTATAATAGAGTTGGGGATGTTTTTTTAAAGTTTCTCAGTTGCTTGGGGTTCTAACAATTTATGAGAACATTATCTCCATTTTGTAAGTGCATGAAAGGAGATACAGAAAGTTTAAAGCTGAGAACCTCAAATAGGTTGGATATGTCTCCTCTTGAAATCAATGGACGCTCTACAGCTAAATATCTTGACTGAAGTGTTACATCCAGCTTCTCTCAGACCTAGATATGAAACCTGAACTTGCTTTTCAGACAGTAAGAGAGAGAAAAGAAGACTTTCATTAAAATAAATGATTGACCTGAGTCATACAGACATGCACTGTTAGGCAAAACAATGGGAGTTGGCATTATTATGCAGCGATCTGCAGGTTGTAGATATAATTCAGCGGAGCATTCATACTGGATATAGCATGCATACTGGATCATTCATTTTGTCTCATGTATGCTGTGCTAAGAAATTTTTTGAACAGTTTTTTTTTTATTAATCCAAACCACTTCTATATGTAACAACGTTATCTATTCATGCTCTCAAGGGTTTTTTTTGTTTAGATCATTTTAAACACCAGTAGCTCTGGCTCAATTCACTGCATTTTAACAAAGGGTCTATGACAAGACTGATTAAGAAAACAAACCAAATATACGTGAACAGTGGGAGTTCATGTTACTGCTAGGAATTACTTTTGCTCCAAAAGTGTTGTCTTGTTATACAAAACCTTTACGTTTATGGCTCCACGTGGAAAACTAAGGTGTGAGTGTGACACTGATGCCAGCCATTTATACATCATTTTCTTTTTCTCCAATGTCTGAGCTTATTGATTACACATATAGATCCAAAACTTCTGAAATAAAAAATCTCCAAACGTTTAAATTTTTTTTTTAATTTTTTAATTTAAAATTGAGTTTGGTCAAACATTGGAACAAGTAGTCCAGAGTGGTGGTGTAGTCTCCATTCTTGGAGATACACAGAACCATACTGAAAATGGTCTTGGGCAACCTTCTGACTTTGCTTTGTATAGGGCATTAGACTACATGACCTCCGAAGGCTTTTTCAGCTGCAACTCTTCTGTGTTTCTGTAAAATACAGATACAGTGAAATGCCTAAACCCCTAAGTCCTTTGACCAAATTTTAGTTCTCCTCTAATAACAGTAAGAGTTTTCTGTGAATACTTACTAGAAGCTGTGAATCATTTTGATCAAGTCCATCATCTTAATGAATCTCAGTTGCACCCTTCTACTAACATCATGTTAACCTTCTTGCAACTTGTTAAAATATGTTTTAGGCTGCATTTTAGACTTCGAATAAGAATGTTTTGCTTCAGGAATCTGTGTGTGAGCAACAGTTAGTACTTTCTATGTTGATTTGCTGTTATTTTTAAAAACACTCACTTGATAGCAGCATATCTGATTCTTGAGTGCTTATCTAATCTACTTACTCTTCCTCTTCCTAAAATCACAGCTGTGCTTAGGCTACTGTAATACTTTGTCCCAGGGTGTATTCTGAGGTCATAGAGAAATGGCCAGTGCAAGATGATGCAACCTTTATTTCTGTGACTGACTCGTAGCCAAAATGATTGTCTTTTAGACTAAATGGTGGCACGACCATGTACAACTGGGATCTTCAGAGACAGAGCTGCAATTTTCAGCAACTCTCAAATACCATAGAGCCCTGTCAGATTCTTATCAATTTCAATATATAGAATAGTACTCTCTAAAGTGGTTTACAAATATCAGCAGTCTTATTGGAAAGGGAAGGACAAGCCTCTGGTAAACAGAATCTCAGACTGTAAATCCAATCCTTTCCCAAAGATTGAGGAATATGATGTAACATGGGTTGTTTAAGCAGAAATATTTTTCAGAATTTTGATTTCTGGAATTCTGTGAAACAGGTTAAAAGATGGGCTACCTGCTGCTGAAAAATGTGCCCGGTACGTCGTTAAAGACTATTCATTAGTCATCAAGGATGTTGCTGAGGAGGATGCTGGAAACTACACCATAATATTGAGCATTCCACAGTGGAACTTGTCAAAGAATCTTACAGTCACTCTTACGGTAAATGGTAAGTTTGCAACGCGTTCCCATGCTTCTCCTGAACATGTAAATGCTCAATTTTTTTTGAGCTGGATTGTCACCAATCTTGCGCACATCAGGTCATTGTGGGTTTTCTTACTGACTTCATGGACCCAAACCCAAGCCTCACATGCAGGGCGAAAGACCCATCTTTGAACCAGAAGATAGACACTGGTTTTCATTAGAAGTGTTTGTGTCTTCCACAGGCACATGCTTGTTTCTGATGACTTAAATGTGTCGCTAACCACTTGTCTGACTTGACTTAGGACTGCTGTTTTTCTTTGTTCTCCTGGGAATTTTCCTTGTTACTCACACTGCAGGAATGTAATATTTTTATAAACATGCAATATATTGAAAATAAGCTGGTTTTAATTGCTTTCCAATTTTTACCCTTTCCAGTGAAACCACAGATATACGAAAAGGCTGTGTCATCATTCCCTGATCCCAATCTGCGTTTACTAGGCAGCAAACAAGTGCTGACATGCACTGTGTATGGTATTCCTCCACCTAAAGTTACATGGATGTGGTACCCCTGTAAACAAAACCATTCTAAAACAAGGTAGGACAACTTCTTTACTTTTATTTAGCATGTCTTCCATTATTATTACACTTAAATATTTTTTTTACAAGCATAAAGTTGGCTGTAAACATTGCTTAGTTAATAAAAATTATCTACTTTTTATCAATGTATTATTTAATGGGCATGTACTCATGATGCAATTTTTTCTCCATCCTTGTTTGAAGATGGAGGGCAGAGTGGTTATTTGGTATTGCTGTTTGGGTTTATTTACGGTTCACTACTATTCATGCATGCAATATTGGTCCAGAAGCAATAATTGCTTTTTCGTTTTCATGAGAGAAGACAAAGTCTTGCAAAGTTCACACGCTTTCACGTGGAGGAGTTTTCCGCCATGCTTTTCTCCATGAACAGTGATTCCTATGTGTGGCTTCTTTTGAAATTAACAGAAAACATCTTAGAAACGTTTTCCATTATGAAGGTCAAATCTGTCCCGTGATATGTTTAGTCATAGATTCAGTTCAGCAAGCTAAATGGGCCCAGCATTCTACAGATGATGTTTAAACAGGGTAAAGAATAAATGGCACCATGTAAGCTCACTTGATGCTGATGCGGTGCTCAGCTAATCCTCTTTTCAGATTTTAGTTTTCTTTTGAACTCTGTTTCTTATGATTAGGAGTTTGTGTTGACTCACTTATCCAAAGCTCTTCCTGCATCATGAAATCTGACACAAACTTAATGATTAACACCCAACCTCCACAATGGCATTATCCTTCAATTAATATTGGAGGGTTCAAACAGGCAAGGTATTTGAATCACAGCCCAGTGAAGATATTTAAAAATCTAACAAGTTTAAGAGACAACATTTTCTCAGTCTCAGTTGAAGAATAATCACATTCCATAGGATGTCAGTTTTTTAGCGCTTTCATATATTTGGGATTTAGTGCCAATCCAGGCAAATATTTAAGTTCATGCTTAATTGCAAGGGTACAAGACGTCATTCAACTAAATAGGACATCTCAATACTAAGAGTCTCAATACTAAACATCTCAAACTAAGGATACTTGTAAGTGTTTTGATATCAGTGAGAGAGTGGTCAGCACTTCCTAGAAGCCCATGTTATTTTTCCTACTATTTTTCCCACTATTATGGCTGTGCCCTTCTCACCAAGAGGTGGCACTAGCAGTCTCTCAGCTTCCTTGAATAGGTATTACCTGAAATCTTCCATTTCGAGGACAGGTGAGGGCTGCATTTCCTCTGTCTGGTATGTCACCGTACAAGGACAAGTTGCAAAATTCATTTTTGCTAATAGATGTAAGAGAAGAGAAGAGAAATCACAACGTCTTTTAACTAGAGAAACCTTGAGAAAGGCATATATGAAAATTTTCAATCTTTTAGTTTCTTTCAAGGGTTTATACAAATGAATACTCTGGATTGAAATCCAGTGCAGAGCTGAAGAAACAGTTCTTCCTTGGGAGTCGAGGTGGTGCTCATCTATTGTCAGATATTTCCTTCTGTTAGCAAGCACAGGTCTGCACTCCAGCACGGGAGAGCAGGACATCAGAAAGAGGAATTAACATCTGCATGCAGGTGTTCAATAATGTGCTGAACTGTACACTCCATTAAATGCTAATTAGGAGTGTGTTTGAGCAGGTGATCAAAGGAGAAATGTAACAATTCTATTCAGCTATTGGCTCTGTTACAACTTTGTTTCCAGACTGGCTTCCAAATTGCCTTCGTAATTGTTCTGTGATGATTCCCTTTAACCCTCTTGCCTTCCTTCTCCTTTAAGTACTCATTGAAGAAGTAGTCTGGAGAACACAATTTTTAATGCGTTGCCTAAAAGGAGTGGGATGAGTCCCTCTGAATAATATAACAATTAACTATTACAGAAAGGCGGAAATGCCTGAGTAATTACATTTTGTCTCCTGCTCCAGGAAGGTAGCAGAGCAAGATGTACCTCAGCAGCTGGCACACCTTGCTCAGCCTGATGTCTCTGCAGGTTCAGGTGTTCTCCCTGCAGAACTGGAAAGCCCTTTAATCCCACCTATTTCATTATACTTCCCTCTTTGTGGGAGGGGAGGTTTGCCTAAATGAGACATTTAAGGTGTGTGTACCTTGTGCAGCAGATAAAAAACTTATCTTGTTCTGCCATTACAGCATATTTTTGTATTTATCTGCCTAATGTTTGGTTTCCAATATTAAAATGTTGCTCTGCTTGTGCTCAAGTAGTGCTCGTTTCTGTACACAGATGTACCTTGTACTTTGAGTCAATAAACCCCCACAGGTTATCCCTCAGTGTAAGGTGGTAGGGATTCTCAGGAAATTTCTGCATCCCATGTCACTGGACAGAGTGTGCACCCTGAGTATAAAGATGCTGTTGCTGCAAAGACCTTGCGGTGCACTGTTGGCTCCAAGGCCTGTTTGCGCCAATATTTATATGTGTGCTTAACTTCACACCACTTGAGTCCTGTCACTGCAAGCTGGGGACTGACACATAGTGCCTAGGTGAGATGCTTTTATTTTTGAAGGGCTGTTGCCTACGGCCTCCTTTAATAGCAACCGTTAGGTTGTGTGGATACTTCTTTCAATTTATTTTCCAGGCAGTATTTCAGTTACAAAAATCTAAACATACCTCAATGAATTCCATTGCTTTTAAATGCAGATATAGTTTAATGCTTTGTGATTGATACAATCAATTTCATAACTTCTCTGCTTCACTCAGGCCGGTAACAGGAGACTGGCCAAATAAAATAATTTCCATAGTTTCCTCTAAGCAAATTAAAAATTAAAAAAAAAAAAAAGTTGAAAAATTGCTCAACTAATGTGAATTTTTGAAATGTGGAAAGACCCGCATCCTTAAAAATTCTCTGTTCTTTATTTTCTGTTACAATTACTTTGCTTAAACCAACTCTTGCCATTAATCAACCTTTTGTTAGCTAGCTAGCTAACAAGAAAGGTAGGTGGAAAGATTCTCTTCTGATGTTCACCCCAGCAAGGAAACATAGAAGAGTCAAGGAAATCTGTCTGGGGCAAAAAGCAATGTTCTGGGGGTTTTTAAAGCTTATGCAGAGCTGTTAAATTTCAAGATGGTAGCCAAAAGACAGTCGAAGGCACAATGAAAAATAAGAGTAATTAGAAAAAAAAAATTAGTCTTTGTTAAATGATTGAGAAACTGCTTTTCCAGGGCTATCCTACTGCAGCCGATGCTGCTGCTCTGTAGCAGAGACATTCCCAGGCTGGGCAGCCCCCAGGTGTTCAGTGGATATAGAAGAGGACAGCCCAGTGGGACACCTGTCCTGAAGTGCCCAGCAGCCTCCTTGGCCTCTTTTCTACCACTCTGGAGCTGTTCTTTCTGGCCTGGATTTGTCTCAGGCTGGGTTGTCAGCAGAGGTGTATGGGAGCAGACAGCAGCAGGGCTTGCTGAGGGCCTCCAGAGCCAGGCAGGCTGGGATCCACCTAAAACAGATCAGTTCTGAGGCTGCAGAACAAGTGTCTGCATGCCAGGAACGTGCTTGATGTTAATGGTTCTTGACCTGAATCTCTTCAGTTGATTTTGTTTATCTTAAACTGACCTGGCAGAGATTGCCAAGAAAGGCATGTAGGACACTGCTATTGCTCACTGGAAGCCCTAGCTTGCTCAGCGCTTGAGCAGTGTTGTTTGGGGCCAGTTTCTCTCTCTGGACATTTCTATGTAGGCAGTTCAAGAGAGATCTTCAACCTCTGCCCAAGGTTTGACTGATTGGCCCTTCAGAAACTGCAAACAGTTGTAACACTGAAATTTTACCATGGGTGTTTTAACTCTCCCATCACCTTGATGCCTCGCTCTTTCCTTGAGCTATCAGTTTTATTTAGCCTCAAACTGAATGCTATATTATTATTTTACAACCCTGCCATCACATCAATCTGTGGTTTTTTGGCTTTTGTTTTTTTTTCTCTGCGTGTGTTTGCTTGAGGGAGAGAGAAGTATAACAGTATTATGGAGTTGCTCACAAAAACAAAGTAGTTGGGGAAACTGGTACATGATTCTCTGCTCTCCTGACTACAGTGTCAAGATATGAACTCTACTTGGAGGTAAAACCACCTAATGGTGAGATTGGAGATGAAGGGTTGAATACATGAAGTATCTGGGAGGAAAAAAAATAGAGATTTCCCTTGAAACTTTTGCAGAGATACAGAAGGACTGGAACTATCATAATGACAGTGCATGGGCAGACTCCCAGCAGCTTCAGTGAAAGAGGAGGCAGGCCATGTGTGCATAGCAGTCTAATTGCATTTCTGCATTGTTTATGTCAGGGTATTAATAAGGGATTGAAAGGCAGAATCATTAGGATGTGTTTGGATAGATGATCAGGGGAAACCAGATTTGGAACATCAGTGAGGTATGTAAAATGAACAAGTAAAGAACAAATGTTGATTGTACTTAATTAGGAATGTACTGAACCACCCAAATTTAATTGTTGGATGTCTGCAAATGTTGATGCCCATTAGTTTGTCCACAGCGACTGGTTTTGTTCCCCGTGCCACCTTCTATTTTCAGGAAGGGAAAGCCTGAGTCTTTGGAGCTGGTATAAGTAGGTCAGATGCCATTAACAGACAGGTAGTTCTAAAATGCCTTTGTTTAGTTTGGCATGTGGCTGGATTCTCAGCTCTACATTCACACTGGCTGAGAGTCTGGCTGGTGACCTTTGTGCCTTCCACTCTGTGCTACAAGAAAATCTTCTTACAGCAATCTAGTAATGCAAAGGTACTTATGGGTACACCAAAAATCATGCTAGCTATCCCCTTATTTTGGTGTAGTAGGGGAAATAAATTAGTGTAAATAGAAGTCACACACTGTGGTTTTTTACAAAACCTTAAAAAAATGAACAGGAACTGTCATGAGTGTGCATTGCAGCAGCATGGACTTCCAGGGAATTTGAAGCCAAAGGAAAGAGAGAAGTGAAACAGCATTTGATCTCCTTCAGCCTGCTTAAGCAGTATGCTCAAGTATCTCATTCTGCACTTTCACTGGGAGCCAAAAGCCAATGCTTGCTTGTGAACACATTCTTTCCTCTGAGTAGAGCTGTATCCTTGTTTTCAGTCATTATTATGGAATTTAAAAATATTTTTTTAGTATTTTGCTTGCAAAATGCCGTTTGAATCAGATCTGGCACATACGTATGTGCTTGACAAATAAATGCTTTGCACTGAGTACAATTTACCTCAGGCTGTCCTTAGGGTTACGCACTGATGAATTTATTCTGCAAGTATAAAATTACTTCATTATGGGTCTTAGTTGAATCAGAACCTTAAGATTTCAAATTT
Source organism: Lycocorax pyrrhopterus obiensis (assembly GCA_014706295.1). NCBI lineage: Eukaryota > Metazoa > Chordata > Aves > Passeriformes > Paradisaeidae > Lycocorax > Lycocorax pyrrhopterus. The sequence goes on from JACSVZ010000001.1 coordinate 70,751,408, forward strand.
CAGTGTTGCTAGTTTCCAAATAGCTTTAAATTAAATTTTAAAAGAAATTAAAACAAGAAGCATTATATTTTTTAATTTGTCATTGATCAGTCTTCAAACATAAGAACTACAGCAAGATCCAGATGGCCAGTGATGCTCTGCTTAGTATCACGCTTTTATTCTCACTTGCCTGTGTTGGGGTTTTTTTCACTTGCTCTTCCTTTTATTTTTTCCCAGTTTCTTTTTTTTCTTCTTGTTGCCTTCACAGGGTGGTCTCTTGGCTTTACTATGCGCAGTCTGACACCCAGCCTTAAGGAAAAGCCTGTAAGGGTCACGTAGGTGGTGGGATGTTTCTGCTTGATCTTTTACTCCGTGTGGCCCAGCCCATAGGAAATAAAGTGTGTGACAGGCTGTACGTGGGGACTGCACGACGTGAGCGAGGCCCCGCACGCTGGCGGTGTCCGAGCCAGTGGGGCGTCCCAGCCCGTAGCCAGAAGCCTGCTCCTGCACTAGCAGGGGCTCCTGGCCAAAGGAAGGCACCAGGTCAAACTCTGTGTGTGCTTAGGAGCGATTATGAATGGAGTACTATTACTGGATCGAGTACACCTTTTACAAAAATATACAAACTGTAGTTAGCATCCTCTTTCCTTTTATGTGTATGCCTTTCAAAAAGCCTTTGCAGAAGGCTTTGAACAGACATGTGAGGTAGGATCATGCTCAGAAAAAATATTCAGTTAAAAAATAGAAAACAGAGGTTAAGAGGGAACAACCAGTTCTTGCATCGTAGGGAGGTGATCAGTGAAGTTTTTCAGGAGCTGCTGCTGGGGTCTGTACTTGTCAACATGTTCAGGAATAACCTGGAAAAGGTGGTAAGGAGGTGACAGAGATTGCTGATAATGCCAAGTTATTCAGATTTGTAAGGATGAGGGGCTGATTGCTAAGAAATGCAGAACTCTATGAATCTGGGTATGTGAGTGAAAATGTGGCAGGTGAAATTCACTGAAGATAAATGTGCATGATATACATAGGAAAAAACCAGTCTTGCTTTCGTATGTAAAATATGTGTTAAAAAGCTGTTGGCTGATCATTACTACTACAAAGAGGGATCTGAGTGTTGTGATAGATGGGTTTGTGAAAGTGAATACCATCATGAGCAGCTCAAAAAGGAAATCAAGTGTTAGGAATTACCAGGAAAGAAATAAAGACCACAATACAGAACACCATGGTAACTCCACAAATCCATAAATTACTGACACCTTTTATATTATGAGCATTTCTGATCCTTTCATTTCAAAGGATGCAGCCAAACTGGGAGGTACACCAGGAATAGCATCAAAAAGGATCAAAGGAAGTTCAGGGAATGAGAGGAATGTGTGAAGGATGAGTGAAGAGCGAGGTCAAGACTCTTGCAGACTGAAAAAGAGGTGACTTGGGAGCTACAGGATAGAGACCTACAGACTTGTGAAGGACTCAGGTCTGAGGATCAGTTGTGTATGTCTTTTCTAGTTCAAGAGGTAGGGGCCATTAGATGAAGACAGGAGGAGCAGAATTTGGAACAAAAAAAGGATTTAGCTCCTCATGCAGTGGATAGCGTATGTGTGAATCCCCTTGCCAGAGGATTTTGGGGGTTTGAAAACTTTCCACAGTCTTGGAAGAGAAGTGTAGAAACAGTCTATATTGCGGGAAGTTCCTGAGCTGATAATAATTGGTGACTGGGGGAGTATTAGGAGGAAGTATCTGAAGTTAGTCCCGCTCTTACTCATCCGCAACCATCTGCATATGGTCATTGTTGGGACAGGATATGGGGTAGATGGATCCTTGGTCTTACATCCATGTCTGTCAGTATTTTCTCTTCCTGTTTTCCCTCTAATCAACTCCCTTCTCTCCTTAAAAATGTTTCCCTCCATTCTTTCTCATCCCTTCCTTGTTTTCTGCCTGCACTTCAGTCCCTCACTCCAGTCAGCCCAGAGTTGCTCCCAGTCCCCTACTTGAAGAGAAGTTAAAAACAAATCATCTTGAAAAACACAACCTCAGTGGATCAACAGCTCCTCCGTCTCCTTTGCTTGTCACTGGAAAATGGAAAGGGTGAGAGTTGTGCTTCCAGCTTGTCAGCAAGATGGGCAGTATGAAGGACTATGTAAACAGGCTACTGAAGAGTTACTCCTTTCTAGAACCAAGAGGATCCAGTTAGGATAGCAAAGGAAAGAAAGGGAGTTTTGGCATTATGAGAAGGAAGGTGTTGTGGATACATGGATCTTGGAATATCATAGATGTAAGGTTATGTCTAGAAGTTGAGTGAGCTATTAGAAGTGACTTGTGCAAGGAAAATAACTTACACTAGAAGGATCTGAACAATATCTTGGACTTTATTTATAGGGAACATAAATTAGAAACAAAAAAATTGAGTGCAAGGGTGGACATTGTATGTAAAAGTTTTGTGGACTTTCTCTTTAGGATTCTGACTGTTCAACCAAATCGCAAGACCCTTTTACTTGCAGCACTACAGACTCTCAAAATCAAACACTTTTTTCCCCTGAAAGAAATTCTAGGTGCTTGTGGAAATCTCATGTGATAATTCTGTAGTTCCAACCAACATCCTGCTTCTCTGTGCAGGACATGATTTTTGTGTTTGCACAGAGAAAGCGGAGGCTGAGTCCCAGTGACTTCATGGGGGATGAGAGTGATTACAGTTCAGTAAAGGAGGGAATAGAGGTGTACAACAAGGAAGGAAGGTAGGTTTGGTAGAAATATGATGGTATTCTGTGTCCATGAAGAATACTAAGCAGTGTGAAGCAGAAAATTGAGGGTCAAGAAGCAAAATATAATTTTCTGATAAGACAAGGTGAGAAAATTTCAGGTAACCTCAGTATGTATAGACACCTGAAAAAGACTTCCAAATGCTGTTATGTTCTCTAGTGGCCAGAAGTCTCAAGTACTGGCAAAGAAGTTGGAAGCAAAATGGGTTTTTTGGTGACCCTCAGCCTCAGTCATTTGCATTTTTTGTTGTGAGTAACTGTTGTTTCAGGGTGCTCAGGTGTCCAGTTATAGAAGTGATTTTTTTCCTGTGGAAATCTGAGTGTGGGCTGATGAAATATTGAAAGTAAGGGTAGGTAACATTGCTGTTGATCTTACTGCTTCTTTTGAGATAGGTCAGATCAATCAGCTTTCCAGGTAGCAAACTGGAATAGTTAAGGGCAAGTCATGTTTGGAAAGGACGAGTATGAAAGGGAAACACCATTGAATTATCTGGTTGCATATCAATAATAGCAAAAAAAGCAATGTGCAGCTATCAAATGCTTCCTTTTTTGATAGAGCCATGGAAGTACATGATAAAGCTCTAAATGCCATCTACCCTACCCTTTTCAAAGATACTCCCCAGGAGAATGAGGCTTTTGGGACATCAGGGATCTCCCTTAAAGAGTGTAAGGGAGTTTCTCTCCAAATATCCCCCTCAATGGGGACACAAACCATCCTACTAAACAGAAAACAACTCAGTCCTCCCTCTGGCAACTGAGCGGTGCACCAGGGCCCCATCCCAGCCTAATTCATGGAGGCCACTTAGAAATTCTCCATCTGACCTGCACTTGTCAGTGAATAATGTCTCACCGTGGTGTCCTTGATCTCAAGTTGCACCCTTGCTGGAGAGAGAGGAGTATTGTTGCTGCACTCTCAGAGTCATGGATGTGTCTGAAGTGAGATGGGCTGGTGAGGTCCCACCTGTTCTTGGTGGGAAGGTGTTGACACTGTGATAGGAAGCTGTAGGGAACAATGACAGTGGGAGCAGAGAGGAGAAGGAGACTGGGAGGGAAGGAACCTGCACCCCTTTCACTAGGATTACTTGTTTGGTATCCTTTGCTAAGGTCCTAAATAAATATAAATAAACAAATAAACAATGTAAAATATATCCAGTTCCTACCACTTGTAGATTTTCTCCTAGCCCCACTAATCCACATATTAAGGAAGGTTCTTGGGAAGAGCTCCCAGCTGCAGTTTTGCCAGTATTTCAACCTCTAACTGATTGGTTTTGACCTAGAGCAGGAACACCTGGACCATAGCTTCTTAGAATCATAGAATTACATGCATAGACAAAGCTGGCGGGGGGCCAACACATGTTCTCCTTCCCCCACCCCCATAAAGCACGTTTTACAAACCGTACATGCTCCCTGCTACTATTTTTCCTCTCTGTTTCCTGCTTCAAACTGACTCAGTATTCCCAAGGACACGTGGCTACGCCAGCCCTGTGCTACCAATCGCGTGGCACTGGATGCTGAGGCACAGAACAGGCATGACCCATGTCATTCATATTTTTTTGGTAACTTCCAAATAAAAACCAGTTCCTATGTATTCTTTACAATTCCAGGAATTTCCAGAGTTCCTGTCTTAACATTAGCGTCATCACCATTGCCTCTTGAAAGATGTGAGTCAGCCCAACTTGAGTTTGCCCTGACGCTGCTAGGAACTGCTGCCCTAAAAAAAGGATAGAAGCTGAGAAAAGTACGGCAACTGCCATTAGTCCCTCTAAAAAATGAGCACCGTTGGTGACAGGCTGGTTTCCTCTCCCTCCCAACAAATACTACCCCAGTGAATGAGAGTGTGAGTGAGGCTGCCAGGGGCTTTGCCAAGAGAAATGCTTAAGAGAGTTGAATGAGATGTTACACGAGGTAACGATTGCAATGGCCCCTGGAATCCCACAGGAGCGCTTGGGAGGGAGAAGCTGGGAGGACAAGGAGACAGAAGATGAGTATTTTCCACCTGACGTGGACTGAGGCTCTTTTACTGGTTTTGTTGTTGCACTGCTTGAACTGAAAACTGCAGTACTGTCTTTGGGATGGGGAAGATGTGTCTGGACAGGCTGGGTCTGGGGCTTTCAATCAGAACTGACTGTCATACTCAGGGTCAAACCATCCTGTGAAAAATTGGACAAATTGCTTACCTCAGCTCCCATGCTCTGCTGTAAATCACTGAGGAGCTTTTCTTCTGAGACCAGTAGTTTCACAGGCAGGACCTTAGCTTGGAGCTGGTTTGTAGTTTGATTTCAGTGAAATACATCAAGATGACATGAAGTACACTCTTACCCTGGAAAGTTTTCCCTGTTGATAGTTATAAATACACCACGCTATTGTGCTTGGCATGCTGCATGCTAATAGAAGTGAGGGCTCAGAAACTCATTAGGAAAGGGAGCGGGCCGTGGAACGGAGCGAGGACAGTGTGAAGCGAAGGCTGATCACCACAGCCTTGTCCAGAATAGGCCATGGGAGTTTTCTTATCTCGCTTTGGCAGGAGGTGCTGCTAGCTTCCTGTGCGAAATCATGAGCATATGCTGCTTTCCTCTTGTTGTTTGGCTTCCTCCGCTACACAAGACGGTTCCCAGCACTGTGATTATCTTTGCATCTTCAAACATGGCACACTCGGCTTCCTCAAGGGCTTGATGTATTCTTGAGTAGCAGGCTGGCTCCCCTCCCCCCAGTCACTTCTCCAGGGCCCCTGTGGGTGCCAACTCTGCACATCACAGACCTTTTATAAAGCTGGACTTACTTCTGGTTGCATAAACCACCCCTAGCCTCTGCAAATTTGTGTAAATTCCTGGAGCTCTCGGCGATGAGTGGATCTGACAGCAGAACTCACCCTACCACAGGCAGAGCCGCTCTCACCCCTCTTTCTCCCTGTGCTGGGCTTCTCTGAAAACCTTACAGAGAATTAGTGGCTCCTGTTTTTACAAAAGAATAGCCTTTTTCTCAGGCTCTTGACACAAAGGCCAATGTGTGCCTGCGCGGGCGCACACCTGCAAATGTGCATGCCAGCACGCATGCAGGCACATGGGAAAATCTACTTAGGGCGTGATAAACCTGAGTGCTCTGCTTCTGCCAGCGCTCGACTAAGGCAGCAGGGTCTGATTACCTCACTCTGAGGTTGCGTAACTTCTATAAACTTAGGTTTGTACACACCCCCGTTAGCATTTTTTATGTGGGATCTCTACACATGCAGGGTTGCACCCACAAAGTAGAAACGTGAAGGGGTCTGCAGGGACACAGGTGAAAGAAGTGCTTCGAAATGTGCTGGCGGATATCAGCTTGTTTATCAATCCCTGTGCACACTACGTGCTTGTTCATTAACCCGGCGGTAACCCTGCTGTAAGATTTCCTGAAGATGCAAAGCACCGAGGCTCATCCCACAACAAAACACTTCAGGAATTTATGTGCTCTGGAGATATCTGGAGTAAGATCCAAGTATCTAAAATTCAGTGGGATTTCCCTGGAAACACAGATAGTTCTTGCTAGAAATGTAATGCCCTTGTTATTTTATTGCGTGGGCAGTTTGAAGAAATTGGTAATTTCTTTGAAATCAGAAAAATATGTAGCTGATGTTATGTGAGGACACATGCTATGAAACATCAATCGAGTTAACGGGAAGATGATTGCCTATTTTGGTTCCAGCCAGCATAGATTTTTGTGTTTTCAGTTTTCTCTCTTTGTCCCCAAGCATCTGTGCTTAACACAAACATTTGGTTTGATGATTACACCTAAGTTCAGAAGAACCTTTTCTCTTTCTGCTACAAAATGCCGGTTGTTAGAAGCTGAGGTCAGGTTAAGAGGCAGCACTCTTGGCTAATTTTTCCCTTCCCCATCTCAACCTGATGCTGCTGGCTTAGGCAGTGTCTTTCACATGACACCCCTGGCAGCAGCAAGAGGTGGGATGACTTGGAGTACTAACCCAAGTAGCCAGCTCAGGACAGTGGACACAGCTCATGTGCTGTTCCTGAGCTATTTTAGTGTATTTGAGGTTCAAGTGAAGGGATTTGGCAGCTGTTGAGAGAAAGCATCTGGTTCTGCATCCAAAGGGATGAGTCTGAGTCTTGTCCTAGACTCTGCCTGGCAGCCGTGCTGCAACTGATCTGTAAATGATTGTTGGTCAGGCAGTCAGTGGAGCCGAAGTAGTGTGTACAACAGTATTCACATCTCCAGCTGTGTGCTGTTGGATGTAGTATTCTCAGCTTGATTGTGACTCCTTTTTTATTAAAACCATGGACAACAGCTATGAAGTGTATTCGATTTTCTACTTTAATTGCATTAACATTGTAATCCCCAGTTTGGATATAGAATGGAATGTGAGGTCAGTAGAGATCACATATGTGTCTCCAGGGCTAATCTAGCACTTTACATGTGTTTTTCTTGTTATTGTGATGCTATTGTAGTTATGATGGTGGTTTGCATTCTGGTATTAATGAGTAATCAGCACCTCATTGTGCTAAGCATCAACAAAGGCATGACACTGTCCTCATCCCTAAGACATGGCAAACTAAATATATATGGTCTTTTTAAAGGATTGTGAGGAAGAGTATAATAATAGCAACTGAGTCTGGAGGCTCCAGAGCTGTAAGGAAGGAAATTGGAGATGCTTTTCTGAGATGCACAAGGAGCTTCTGAATATGCATTATGCCTTCTCTCTGTCCTTTACCAAAATATGTCTCTATAAGGACTTCTATGTTAAAGAGTACAAAATTTAAGCAATGTAACAAAGAAACATTAGTGCATTCCATGGGGATAGGAAAAAAATTAGGAGGCACTTTTTAACACAGGAGAAATGAGATTTTGGTGTCTCTATTTTCCTGTACAGATTGCATCCAGTCCCAAAGGTGTGCTTTTGATACTACCTGTTTGTGTGTCTGGCATCATAAATTGAGTTCTGTTATCTTCTATGGGATGAAAATGTTACCAGCTTAGCCAAATTATCATGCCTTCTGTGTTTTATTCTTGTTACAGAACCAGATTTCTTAAAGCATTAAATGTGCAAAGTAAATGGCATCTACCTTTCTGAATAATTGTAACCATTTTTTCCCCTCTGAGTGCAACAAGTGCCCGTACTAATGCAGCTGTCTCTCATCCACCCTGGCCTCGACAATCATGTATTAGAAGTTGGCTTTTAAACCGAGTCTGAAAGAAGTGTAGATAGGGCTTTCCTGCCATGCTATTGCTCCCCCTCCTCTCTCCATGCATGAATCTCCATTGCCTTCTCCTGGGGTTTTTTTTGTCTTTTCAACACACTGATCCTTTCAATGCATATTGTGAAATTTGGGCAGCCCAAGTTAGTTTCCATGTCATTATTTCTTTAAGCTGTAATATCTGCTCAGACATTGGCTGGTTTGACGCAAAGCTGCACAATTAAAAACAAGCATGTAAAGTTTGTGCACCATTGATATTCTAAACAACACAAATTTTAAGCAAACTTCAGCGGAGTTGGCTGAAGGGAAATGAGCCTCATTCTTTGGTCAGGATTGCATCACATTCTGTTTTTCAGTCACTAGGCTTTAAAGTTCATTTCTCCAAACAACTGTTATACAAACAAGAACTATTTGGTTACAGATACTACAGCCATTATCTTTCAAATGCAAGAAACACAGTGTATTTGAAAAAACTTCATCCAGCTGAAGGGTTAATCTCTGCCGATGAAGCTGGAATTGAACAAGCAACAACTAAATTCCGATGAAAAACTGAGCTAGATATTCTCAAAGAAGAACAGGGTCAGGCAACACTTAAGAAGCATTCCAATGTGTTTATTTCCATGTGTACCAAATCAGACTTTAAGAAACAAATTAGCTCTACTGTGACCACACCTGAATGTTCTGATTACAAGCCAATTTATTGCATAAGGCAAAAATATTTTTTCTCTGGGACTTCCATTCATTTAGAAGAATTTTATTTTTTTCCAGTTAAATTATCATTTAAATCCCTTTGTAATTTACTTAAGTTTAGTTTAGTTTAGTTGAACTTTGTTTTGTTAATTTGCAGGATTATGCTTATTTTTGCTGTGTGTCTTGTAGTCGTTGAACCTCAGTACTAATATTTTGCTGTTTTGTAAACTAAACTAAAAAAAAAATTCAGAAATAAAAACTGGCATCATTTTTGGTTAAAACAAAAAGAACCTGCCCAGAGTAAAAGAGCATCCAATGCATTATGGAATGGATCTTGGAACAAATATAATTTGTCTTGAGTTAAAGGCTAAAAATAGTATGAACTCATGTTTTGGCAATGACTGAAAACAGGAGCATTGGAAATGGGATGTTGGTCTTGTACAGCCCTATATTTAGGCTCTGACTGTAAATTCTGACCTCTGAGTTTGCAGTGGGTTAACTGTGAACACTGACACCAGAGAGCAAATATTCAAGGAGGGGTTGTGGAAGTGAATACCACTATGAGGCTCCGAACCTCAAGATTTAATGAAAAGTAATTATAGTTGCCTGGTCATCACAGCACCTGCAGTTTTCCTGACTAATCACTGTTTTCAAAAAAATCGTTTTGTCTTATGTGTTCAATTTCTATTGCCAAATCAGTTAAATTTCAATTTTTGTTGTCTTCAGGCATGGATTTTGCTTTCATACTGAAGGATCTTTCGTCCTGAAAGCTGGCAGCAATGTAGGAAACAGGATCCAGAGCATCGCTGAGCGAACGGCTGTAATAGAGGGCAAAAATAAGGTATGATTCCTAGGAGCAGATAACCTTTCTGTGTGACAGAGTGTGTTGAAAAGGCACTGTAAGATACTTCGAGAACAAGGTAACAGAGAAGCCAATATTTTGATATTGTTTGGATTTGAGGAGCTGCATACATGCAGATAACTTTCATACTTGGTATTTATCTTCTGAGAGGCAGAGATGTATTTTTTTCTGGAGGCATTCATATTAAGGTAAGTGACATGCCAAGAGAGTGTATCAGTGGGATTCACTGTATCTGCTCTCTTAGTCATGGCCTGAAGTATCTTGGGGTACCTCAGGAGCACAGGGGCAGGGTTCCAGGCCATCTTTGCTTCATTTTGTGCAATTGCACAATTTCATGTTGTTTTTCCTATGAGAATTAAACTATTTACTCTCATTAGTGAGTTTATTCACAGATGTGGTCCTAGATGATTAGACAGCCAAGTCTATTTTGGAATAAATTCTAAAGAACCAAAAGAATCCAAATTACAGAAGCAAAGTTTAAGAGAGATCGCAGTCAGAGACAGCGAGATGGGATTTATCCCAGCAGCGTTAACCATCTGAATTTTAGGTGTTAGTCTAAGTCAAGCATCCCTTTATGGGCCATGGGGAGATGGAGATAATTCTGAAGGGCGTGTGGACCTGTAGTCTAGTGGTGTCTAATGTGGAAGAGAAAGCCAATGAGATTACCTTGCCAAGGGCTAAGGAGGGCTGTCCGTCAATTAAAGCCTTCAAATCAAGGGTACCCTAGATCAACTGCACTTCCCTGGGGTAGGCATGAGACAGATTTGGTGTGGTTGGGTGGTCTGTGCTTCTGAGCAGCTCAGGTGAAGATGTACAATGCTATGACACTGTCACAGAGTCTGTTTTCACAGGCTAGTTTGGTTTGTGGCAGTAACAGCTGAAGAGATTATAAATTTTAAAGCCTATCTTACTCTAGGCCTTTCATTTTTAATGACACCAAAATGCTTTTTGTAATTCTAAGGGCACTGGGGTTATAGGTCTCTTTTCCTTGATGGCTTTTCAGTTTCCTGCATATGAAAATGAGTATAAACTGTAGTTATTCTCATGTCAAGGCCCTTTCACACACCGCAGAATAAATAGGGCTTTACGTGCAGCCAAGAATCAGATCTGGGACTGCATTTTCTCCTGCTGTTATATTATTTAGAAAGTATCACAGGTGTTCATGGCACCATTCCAGCACATGGGAACAGCCTGGATCCCAGTGAGGCATTTGCTCTATTTAGCTGTCCAGCTCTACGTGCTTAAAGATCAAGGCAAAGATGGGAGCAAACAGTTTCCTAGGGTAGACTATCATAGGAAAGCACACGAAAAATGAAACATAAGGAGGGATTTGAAGGAGGAAAGGGAAATTATTTCAGGCACAGGAAGACACAGTCTATTCCAAAGGGGGAATGATGAACAAGATGACAAGAATCAGTTATTTTCCAGGAGTCATATAACCATGCTAAGGGGGCAGTCCTACCTGTTCACAGGGTGCAGAAGGAGCTGTCTAATGACCAGATCTCGTTCTCCTTGTGTACCATGCATTTTGGAGACAGTGGAAGAGGAGTGGCTAAAATGTCAAAGCAACTTCCAGTCAACAGTGAATAAATTCCTCCCTGGAGGAAGATGCTAATAATGGGTCCTTGCAGCAGAACTGCAAGTCTTTGGCACGCAGCCCTTTTTGAAAAATGTGCCCAGAAATGAACCAAGGAATGGTCATTGCATGGAAGGACTTGCAGTGAAACTTACTGGTCCTCCCTGGTATTCCTTGTCTTTTTGCTATTTAGTTCAACTAAGAAAGGTCTGCCTTGTTTTGCTTTATTCCTCCTGGTCTCTATGGGGAGCAGGGGGTTGGTGAAACAATCTCTTTACTCAGCTTTTTCACAGCTTTCCAAAGTTTCTCTATTTCTGCTGCTCTTCCATAGCTTTTCAAGCACAGCTGGATTGCTATTGTAAGTAAAAAATGCTCTCTAAGCCCAGGCTCCTGGCCAAGCTGAGAGTTGCATGATTAGTGCACGCACAGCTGCTCTGGAGCATCCAAGATTGTCCTTTTAAATCCATGGGAGTCTATGGCTTTTCACTCTTCGCAGCCGAAGACTCACTCTCAGTCCCCCTGAGCAAACTCAAAGAGACAGTTCAGACAGAACCCTTGCCCATCTGCAGTGACATTGTCAGAGTGTTAATAGCACTGAGCTCACTGAATGCAGCACATCATCACGAGTGCCTGTCTCGGATGGACTGCTACTGTGAGCAGTTCTACTCCTGCAAGCAGCTGTGAACAGCTCTCTGAGACACTTCCACATCCATGGTGCCCTGCTAAATAAACAGTGTCTACCCCGCTTCCACATCCCAAGACAGCAAGTGTGGTAAAAACAATCTTAAAGCTCAATGGAAACAACAAAGATGTAGGAGACAAAGAGGTAGGAAACGAATGAAGAAACTCAGAATGTTTCACATTTGGGTTAGCATGAAAGGAGAAATGAGGGTGGTCACAGGATGAGATTACTGTAAGCAAGGGAAGAGATGAACAAGGAATGGTCAACAGGTTTCTTTAGCAATGAAGGTAGCTGTTTTCACCTTCCTAAAGACATTGTGCCAGTTCCACATGTTTCCTGTATGTGCAACATATAAGTGCCTCCAGTTTGGCTCCTTGCTGTGGTAGGGTGTTTTTTTTGTCCGCGTTATCAAGGTAGCCACAAGTATATTTTAAAGTTAGAAAAACCTCAAGCCCTGTGCCTGTGCAGTTAAAGTAGTGCAGGAAGCCTGCATTACATTATTCTTTGGTGACAGAGAAACCGTGACAACAGTGTTTTAATAACATTTCCGCTAAAGCCTCTCTAAGCAGACATTGAGAAACTCGAGTGGTACAATGGAAGAACTAAGAACAAGCCATAATACTTAATCATAAGATGACTCTTGAAGTGATTTGCTTCCCCCACCCAAAGTTTTCATTCTCGTTTTGTTGGACATTTCAGCAACTTCCTACAAAGCTGCGCTATTCTTAGGCTTATCGTGTAAACAGGTCACAGGCACTCTCCCTGTCATTCAGCTACTAACACCCATCACTTCTCAGTGTTCCCAGCTAAAGCTAACTGCTGTGTCTAACTGAGGGGCAGCACTGATTATTATTCTTTGCATGGTCAGTGTTCATTAGAATGCCAATCAGTGAATGACCTGCAATAATAAGGTACAAAGAGCTGGTGCATTCCTTGTGCCAGTGCATGCAATCAGAAGCAGTGCACGCAGACAGGCGTGTGTTCTCTCCTGAGTGTGCGGGCACACACTGGCTTATCAACAGCTTTGAAAGCACTTGGTACTCCTTTCACAGGGGTACAAGGGACAGGGTGCTGTAGGAGAAGTCAACAAGGATCCTGGGCATGGAGCATGTGCAGAAGACCACTAAGAAGGCAAGTTCAGATGAGGGAAAGCAAAAGTGTGGGCCAAGAAGAAAGAATTGTAAATCCAAGGAAAGGAGACAGTAGACAAGAGGGTAGTTGAGTACAGGGAAAAGTTGGAGGGAGTGGGACAAAACCCTCTTGTTTTGGGAACTAACCTATAGAACCACATTTTTGAGAACCTGAAATGGAACAGAATGTCTGTGACGGCCTCATGCCTCTGCTACTAGCAAATGTTGGAGTCTCACTGACCAATAGCAGGTACCATGAAAGCTGGGTCTGTGTCACAGGGTATGCCTTCAGGGATTGTGTATAAAGGATAGTAATGCATGAAATTGGGG